>CM032161.1:19851080-21051080 GCA_018901935.1 Pugionium cornutum
AGATTGGCGAATACGATCCATAAAACACACGACTTGGCTGCCAGGGAATCAAGTGTTGTAGAGAAGAAAATGAGAGGGAAAATGATTATAAAGAAGAAGAATCAATAGCCAGACTAGGACTAAGCAAATAATCCAAACCGAATAAACCGAACCGAAATCAAACCGAAAAATATATTTCGGTTGGTATTCGGTTATAAAAATAATCAAACGGATATTATTTTGAAAAACCATGGTTATTGGTTATTAATCGAAACCGAACCAAAAACCAAAAAAAATATCCGAAAATACCGAATTATTTTCGGTTATTTTTGCTTATCCAAAAATATTTCATTTATTTTTGGTTATTTTTCAATTATTTTCGATTTTTTCGTTTATTTTTCAGTTATTTCGATTTTTGGTTATTTTTCGATTATTTTTCGGTTATTTTCAATTTTTTCAGTTATTTCAGTTATTTTGATTATTTTTTGGTTTTTAAATTTAATAATCGAACCGATCGGAATCGAAATATAACCGAATCGAAGCCGAACAGAAATATAAAAATAACCGAATGGATCTTTAATCTTACCAACCAAAAAAACAGAAACCGAAAATAACCGAACGAAACCAAAAATAACCGATCAAAATCAAACCAAATAACTGAGCAAAACCGAACCAAATATTCGAATGCCTATACCTAGACAAGACTGAAGAGAACAATGTAGAAATTGGTCACAAGAGGCCTCTTCCAAGATTTAACGGGAATTTTTTTTTTATCTTTGTATGAGTAAGAGGCTGATGCGTGGATGATGACTACAGAGTGGGATAAGACATTGATGAAGGAGGATGCAGCAAAGAAGATATATGAAGAAACAAAGAATTAGCGAAAAATCTGCAAAGACTCTCATAAGATGGGCTGAGTATTTGGATTTGTCATAGGCAAAGAAACTTGATGCAAGGATCAAGATGGCAAAGGCATTGAACAAGTAAACTAAACATTTGAGCAAGAGAGGGAATAGCAAGACAGAGAACATCAACTTCTTGTTCTTGAGAAAGAGTTTGCGGTATTCATTTAAGATACCTGCAAAACAATCGAGAATCGATCCATGAGGATGCAAAAAAGAAACGAAAAGCTCTTGTATATTGGTTTTGGAAACGATGGTGAGGGTTTATAAGATCACACCCATCTGCTTATATAATATGAACCATAAAGATTGATTTGACTGAACCGCTGTTTTTCTATTGAGAAATCAATGGCTTGTACCTCTATGTAGCTTCGGTTAAGGAGTTTCTTCTCATCCATTTGACCAAGTCCAAGTCCACATATTCACACAATATTACCTACTTAATCCAAAATCAAAAGAAAGAAATCAAAGACAATAAACCAAAGCCTAACACATTGATGAAAAAGTCTAAACGATGACTTGCTGACTGCAACATAACCGGAGAGAAAGAGGTAACATGTTCAATAATGCAAGTTGTCTTCCTCGTATCAACAATATCTTGGTCAATTCGTATTGAAACGATCAAGAAAAACAAACGAAACCTCTATATCTATATATCGTCTTAGAGACTTAAGGATTAGAGCTGGACAAATAATCCAAACCGAATAAACCGAACCAAAACCGAAACGAAAAACAGATTTCGGTTGGTATTCGGTTATAAAGAAATAACAGAAAGGATATTATTTTGGAAAACTATAGTTATTGGTTACTAACCGAAACCAAACCGAAAACCGAAATAATATCCGAAAAAACTGAATTATTTTTGGTTATTTTCGGTTATCCAAAATATTTTCAGATATTTCGATTATTTTCGTTTATTTTTTGGTTATTTTTGGTTATTTTCAGTTATTTTCGATTATTTTTCAGTTATTTTTCAGTTATTTTCGTTTATTTTGGTTATTTCGTGGTTTCTAAATTTAATAACCGAACCGACCGAATCGAGGTATAACCGAAACCGAAACTAAACCAAAATATAAAAATAACCGAATGATCTTTGATCTTACCAACCAAAAAAACCAAAACTAAAAATAATCGAACGAAAGCGTACCGAATATCCGAATGCACAAACCTATTAAGGATTATAAACCAATGAAGAAAAGGATTATAAACCAATGAAGAAGATGATCTCTTCAAATGAACAAGTCAACCAAGAATGAGTTATATATTGTATGGTCAAAGGTATAACTTAATGTTGAATCCTTATCAAATTCAGCTAAAGAAACAGAGCTTCAAACTGTTAAAAACTGAGTACTTACACATCTCCACGATTCTCCTTGTTGTGCATCTTCTTCCCTTAATCTCAATCTAAACCCTAGCTCTGCAAATTGGGCAAGTAGTGGCTTTGAGCAACCAAGTGTCCACACACTTCCGATGGAACACGTGTCCGCAACCGGGAAGCATCCGACACCATTGTCCCTGTCTGAATCCATCAAGACAAACCACGCAATCGCTTCCGTGCCGTCTGATGGGTTCGGAAATTGTGAATTGTGGAATCTTTTTCATGACGGATAACCCAAATCAATTTAATTATAAACCAATTTAATTCTAAACCAATTTAATACCAAACTTGATATTCAAAATTTATATAATTTGATGTTTTAAAAATTGAATTATGATATATTTGATGTATTAATTTTAGATTTATTATTATTTGGATTTATTTTAATTAAATATTTTTAAAAAAATTTAAAAATGAAGCGGATCGCGGGTCATCCGCAAACCCGCTAGATTAATGCAAGGCGGGTGCGGGTTTTAAAAAAATGAATCGCAGGTTTTGCGGATAAAAAATTTTTTTGAAAAAAAAATCTTTAACCCGTTGCGGAGCGGGTCATGCGGGGTGTGTCCGACCCGCTTGACAGCACTACTTAGAAAGACAATTTACTTTTGTGGTTTGGCTAATGTGATAACAGAATTTTGTGTGTATCGAACTATAAAATAATAAATATTATCATTTGATATTTTATTAAACATTGATAAAAAAAAAAAAACTAAAACGAAAATATATGGCAGACAAATGTCCAAACTTTGGAAGAAACGATCTGAGAGGAGAGACAAAAACCACTAAAACATAACTTATTAGAAAAATGCAACAAAGCAAAACAAACAAAAGTCTAAAACACAGAATAGATTAACTGTCTTCTTATAGTATAATTTTAAATATTATTTTGGAGAAGAAATAAATATTATTATCAATTTGATATAAGGGTCATTGCTTGGTGAAAAAAGTTATTTTTAAAACTAAGATAATTGTTAAAAAAGTAATTTCTTTCATTTAGAAAAGTAGAAAAACTTACTTTACCACCGTTAACAAAAAAACATCGGATAAATTTTGTTAGGGTAATTGACAAAAATAATATTATTTTTAAGTTTTTGTTCCAAATATAACATCATTAATTTAAATTTTCAAATATAACATCAAATTTAATATTAAAATACTTTAAATTATTTTAATAACAAAAAGTTAAACCCTAAATCAGAAAAAAAATCTAAATAGAATATTTTAATTATATTTTATAATTTATTTATAGTAAATATATATTTTCAGAAAATAATTTATATTATTTTTAAAATTTTAAGTTTATAGTGTTAAATTTGTAATAAAAACTTAAAATATTAATATTTTAGGGTATAATATTTTGTAACTCAATTTATATTAATTCAAACGAGTCATTACCAGTTAATTTGTATTTTTGTAGATATATAACAAAACACTAATATATGATATTATATTTTTTTTGTTCCATGAATATTTTTGAAAGAATTCTAATGAATTTTTTAATAATAAATATTAATACTTGTAAACTTTAAAAATATTATTTGAGAATATTTGAACTATTATTATTTTATAATTTATAAAAATTGAATAGAATAAAACAGATACATTTATTACTAAGTTATTGTCTTAGTTTTATTTGTATTATTAGTTGTAAATTTTAAAAAATTACATAAATTTAATATTAAAATACTTTAAACTTATTTTTAATAAGAAAAAAATTAAAATCTAAACTATAAAAAATAAATTCAAGTATAATATTTCAATTATATTTATAACTTATTTATAATAAATATATTTTTTCATAAAATAATTTATAGTATTTTTAAAATTTTAAATAGTAAATTCAAAACAAAAAATAAAAATATTATTTTAAAATATTACTCAAATTCTTTTCGAAATCATGTGGTTTTATTAGCTTTTTTTTATTTAAAGAAATGTTTCGTTGACTTTTGCATTTTTCTTTTTGATACTGTTGGACAATGCCTTTACCCATTAAATATACTAAGATCCAAATCCCATTAGTTTCTGAATTTTTATATTATTTCAAGAACGCAGTTCTTGTTGTTAACCAAGAAAAATATTATATGATAAAAAAATTTCTCTCATCTGTCACCATCAAAGGTCCAACCTGTAATTCTCTTAATCATCACTCTGTCTCATAATATTTTGTGCTTTCTCTTTCAATTCAAAGAGAAACCAAATTTGCAGAAACACAAAGCATTCATCACTGTTTTTGATTTGTTTTCCTTACAAAAGGTTTTTGGTTTATCATATATGAAACAAACAACAAAGCTTGAGTCTTTGTAAGTTCTTCCACCTTTCTCTTCTCCAGTCATGAAATTTTCTCGGGAAAACATTAACTGGATTTTCCCGGAAATCAAATCAACCCAGAATTTCATCTCCCCTTCATCACCACCACAACCACTACTCAAATCAAACACAAATTTCGATTTAAGCAGCAAAATAAGCCCAAACATTCTCCTAATAATCATAATCCTCTCGATCATCTTCCTCATCTGTGGTCTCCTCCACATCCTCGTCAAATTCCTCCTCACACCATCGACGCAAAACAGAGAAGATTACTTCGACGACGTCACAGCTCTTCAAGGTCAGCTTCAACAACTCTTCCATCTTCACGATTCCGGTGTCGACCAATCATTAATCGACACGTTACCTGTTTTCCATTACAAATCTATCATCGGTCTCAAGATTTCATCTTTCGATTGCTCTGTTTGTCTCTGTGAGTTTGAAACAGAGGATAAACTCAGACTCTTGCCTAAATGCAGCCACGCCTTTCACGTTGACTGTATCGACATGTGGCTCGTCTCTAACTCGACTTGCCCTCTCTGCAGATCCAATCTCCTCTCTGATTTCTCATCTGATCACCACAATCTAAGTTCCTCGTATCTCTTTTTCCTTGAGTCCGTGGGTGATCAAAGCTCGAGAGATATGGTTCCTGTTCTTGAGCCTTACGACTTTGGGTCAACCCGTGTCGGGCCAGGTCGTAAATCATGCGACCCGGATGATGAGTTGGAGGGTTTAGATGAAAAGGTTGTTCCTTTAAACGTTAAGCTAGGGAAGTTTAGGAACATAGATCATGCTGGTGAAGGTGAAGGAAGTAATGAAAACAACAATAACATTAGTGATAATAGTAATGTAGATGAAAGGAGGTGTTTTTCAATGGGATCATATGAGTATATTATGGACCAAGAAGCTACACTTAAGGTTCATGTTTCAACCAAGAAACTATCCAGCAAAGATCTTAATTTGCCTCACCACAAGTCCTTTATGCCCGAATGCAGTTTTGATCCAATGGTTAAGGGAATGGAGAAGAGTATTGCGGAAAGAGAAAGCTTTTCTTTGTCCAAAATTTGACTAAGAGGTAAAAGGGAGAAGCAAAAGGGTACTAATGCTAGAGATCAAGATTGTTCTTTTGCTTCTTCGTCTTCAATCCAATTTCCGAACCAACCAAATCCTCTTGAAACTAAGATTAGAATCGATCAAAAAGGCGAAAATTCGGAATCTTTGGAGACTATTAGAGTGTAAAATATCCCAAATCGGAAGTTGGAACATTTCTATACTAGTATATAAGGTGCATGTGCCAATCCATTTATTGTCGATTGGTTTTGAGTTGGATGTTCATGTTTTATACTATGGTATCAGAGTCTAATGTTAGCCCGACATACGATTTCTCACAAAAACGGTTTCTCACATTGTAAGTGGCCCGTATAAATGGGATCGTATTATCGTGATATGTTCGAGATGTTGGTGCGTGTCCCGTCCACATCTCGAGGACTCTTATTACAGTGTGAAATATTCCACATTGGAAATTGCGACATTTTTACACTAGTATATAAGATGCATGAACCACATTATCAATTGGTTTTGAGGTGAATATCTATATTTTCTAGTAGAGACTAAAACGCCATCTTTTGCTATGAGGACAATGCTTTGGCTTGGAGGAAGAAACAAAGTTGTTCATCTTTCTTCTACGTCCCATGTCTAAGTTTATTTAAATTTAATTCTATTCATTTTTTTGACAATTGTGTTTGAAGATTTGTGTGTTTTCATTATAGAGAAAGTAAAAATGAGTTTTGGAAAGATTGATTAAGATATAGGGTTCTTACTACAAACATTTACCCATTGTTTTAATTCATGATATTTGACCAAACAATTACTAGTTTAATTATACTTTGTTTCTAATAAGATGACCATTTCTATGTTACTGGGAAGTAAAATAAGTAATGGGAGACAAGAATGTGAAAGAAGCTAATTTGATCATTACTTAAGCTAAAGTAGTTTTTTGTAAATAATTTGCTATAAGATATTTACCAAATTCAAGATTCCTTGTTTCTCAATATGATCAAACATCTTACAACTATCTCGGAAAAAAGAGCAAACTCAACGTAAACAATTCCCGTCGTACTTATTTAAATTTGAATTTAGGAGCAATGCATTAAACCACATGAACAATGATAAAATTTGAATTTTCTACACGAACTATATCAATAGTGCCTTTTTCAACGAAGCATTTAACGTCGTCAATGAACCGTGAAAAATTGTTGACTCATGTGACACCGTGGCAGTTGATAAAGTGTATGTGAAAATTAAAACGACGGTGTTTTGCACTTGGAAAAGGTTTATGTTATTAGGGCAGAAATAGTTTTGGGGCAAAATCGATTTCACATAAATGAAAGGGAAATCAGGTTTTCGAAATTGGGAGAGGATTTAAAAAGTTAGGGTTTCAAAATTGAGAAAAATTCAAATTGGAAAATCGACATCTAAGGAGTTGTGATAAGGATTTTCAGATTCGAGAAGGTTTGGGAAATTAGGGTTTTCGAAATCGAAAAGAATCGAAATTAAGATTTTCAAAATCGAGAACGATTCAACATGTCTGGATAAGCTTCTCTTCTAAATCGTTCATTTTTTACTTCTTTTTGCAGATATAATCAATCCCTAGTGAAAATCTTCCCCCTGGTTTACTTGCCGTAGTATGTGAGGGTTAGGATTTTTTTTGGGTATTTTTGTTCACTTCTGTGCAAGTTTCGTGTTTTGACTTGAAATTGTCTCTATAGTCAATGCAAAATCTTGATGATATACGGTTTTTCTCTGAGTTCTTCTTATAGTGATTCTTCATTGTTTAAACATTGTCACTCTCGTTTCTCACTGCCCAATACCAATAGCTCTGCGTTCATTAGATTATATAATCGAAATTATTCACGGTTATGAGTCAATAATTTTTTACGTTTTATTAACGACGTTATTTAATATATAAATATACTATTATAGTCTTTTAAATGATTGTTAGTAAATCATTATGATTAAGTTTTGTTAAAATTAAACATGTATGTATTTGGAATAAGTGTAAAAAAGTAATATAAATTACAGATAAAATATTATACGATATTTAATATATAAATATACTATTATAGTCTTTTAAATGATTGTTAGTGGCAATCATTATGATTAAGTTTTTTTAAAATTAAACATGTATGTTGTATTTAGAACCTGAGTTACAGATAAAATAAGTGTAAAAAAGTAATATAAATTACAGATAAAATATTATATGATATTTAATATATAAATATACTATTATAGTCTTTTAAATGATTGTTAGTGGCAATCATTATGATTAAGTTTTTGTTAAAATTAAACATGTATGTTGTATTTGGAACCTGAGTTACAAATAAAATAAATGTAAAAAAGTAATATAAATTACAGATAAAATATTATACGATATTTAATATATAAATATACTATTATAGTCTTTTAAATGATTGTTAGTGGCAATCATTATGATTAAGTTTTTTTAAAATTAAACATGTATGTTGTATTTAGAACCTGAGTTACAAATAAAATAAGTGTAAAAAAGTAATATAAATTACAGATAAAATATTATATGATATTTAATATATAAATATACTATTATAGTCTTTTAAATGATTGTTAGTGGCAATCATTATGATTAAGTTTTTGTTAAAATTAAACATGTATGTTGTATTTAGAACCTGAGTTACATATAAAATAAATGTAAAAAAGTAATATAAATTACAAATAAAATATTATACGATATTAAATATATAAATATACTGTTATAGTCTTTTAAAAGATTGTTAGTGGCAATCATTATGATTAAGTTTTTGTTAAAACTAAACATGTATGTTGTATTTCAAAGAAAAAAAGCATTGAGTTAATTGTTAATTTTAGATTCATTATAACTAATTTGAAAAAGATAAAAACACAGTTTGGTAACATATCACATTCTATAATATAATATAAATTGAATTCAAACCAAAATAGCGCTGTTCGTTTGTATCGCCGCAGGTTGTATCGCAATTATTTGATCGCAAAAACTATAATTTCGCAGCGATTAAAATTTTTGACCACAGCTTTATGCGGTCGACCGCAGCGTTTGACCGTATGAACCTGTGGCGGTCAAACGAACAATGTTTAACCGCATGACGCAGCCGCAAGTTCCTGCGGCTACGAAACGAACAGCCTTAATATATAAATATATCAAATTTAATTGAAAAACTGTTCAATTTTATATGTTTAACCAAACTATTTCTAAACCGAAAACTTGATAAAATTGATAACCAAACGACTTCGGCATATAACAATAAATTCTCAATATAAGAGGAACTCTAATTTTTTGTTTTCAACAAGGCTCTTCACTAGAATTTTTAGTAATGTAGGATAATTCTCCAAAATATCATTATTTTAAATTTTTGTTTCAACTATAATATTATAACTTATTTAAATTAAATAATTATTTTCACATAATAATTTGTGTTATTTTAAATTTTTTAAATTTTAATGTATTAAATTTGGAATAAAAATTTTAAAAATGTTATTTTATAGTATTACTCGGTAATAACTATTTGGTCGCTGATAAAATGATTCTAATTCAAAACGTTGTTATAAAGGTTGTTCGTTTCGTAGCCGTAAGAATCTGCGGCTGCGTTATATGGTCAAACGTTGTTTGTTTGACCGCCGCAGTTTCCTGTGATCAAACGCTTTGGTTAAATGTTGCGGTTTACCGCATAAAACTGTGGTAAAAATTTTTAACCGCTGCGAAATTGTATCGTTTGCGATCAAAGAATTGTGATAGAACCTGCAACGATAACCTACGATAATCAAACGAACAACAATAATGCAGCGTTTAACCGCAACATCTGACCGCAGCGACAGACAAATGATCAGCGCAATAATATAAAGACCAAACTATGCTCTATTTAATTTGAGGTTTTAAACATTTTACAAGTTTTTTAAAAACAATTACAAAATAATATGACAATATGACAATAATCCTACGACGTGCCTTGCCGTTGACCTTTATAAAAATATACAAAAAAGTTACAATATGAAATAATCCTACGACGTGCCTTGCCGTTGACCTTTATAAAAATATACAAAAAAGTTAATAAAGGAAAAAGAATCAAAGATCAATCAATTCATCATCCTTTTGATCAAATGGAATCTCAAACTATCTTTCTTTATCTTTTACTATTCTTTCTTTCTCTACATTTCGTGTTTGCAACTCTCAAACAACGGCTGAGTCCTGCAAATACACGGCGGCTACTCCGTCTCCTTCACCTACCGATCAAATCTCCGATCGCCGCCTCTTTTTTCGCCAGAAAAGACGTCCGCGAATTTCTTGATTCATCAATCCAAACAGAAAATCAAGGAGACGAATTCGATTTGGATTTCAAGGCGTTCATGATCAATAAAGCAGAGACAATAAACAGAGCACTAGACAAAGCCATTCCACTCATCGAGCCTCTCAACATCCACAAGGCAATGCGTTACGCGATCCTCGCCGGCGGAAAACGCGTCAGGCCAATACTCTGCCTCGCCGTCTGCGAGCTAGTCGGCGGAGAAGAGCGTGCAGCGATTCCGGCGGCGTGTGCGGTTGAGATGATTCACACAATGTCATTAATAAAAGACGATCTTCCTTGTATGGACAACGACGATCTCCGACGAGGAAAACCCACAACACATAAAGTCTTCGGAGAAAGCGTCGCCATTCTCTCCGGAGGTGCACTCTTAGCTCTAGCTTTCGACCATTTGACAGAATGTGACGTGTCATCTGATAGAATGGTTCGAGCCGTTAAGGAGCTTGCGAAGTCTATTGGAACAAAAGGACTCGTGGCGGGACAAGCGATGGATTTAACCAGCGAAGGTTTGGATCAAAAAGACGTCAACTTAGAACAACTAGAGTTTATTCACGTTCATAAAACCGGTTCCTTGCTTGAAGCATCGGCGGTTATCGGAGCGGTTATCGGCGGTGGGTCAGAGGAAGAGATCGAGAAAGTTAGAAACTTTGCGAGGTGTATTGGATTGTTGTTTCAGGTGGTGGATGATATTTTGGATGAGACGAAGTCGTCGGAGGAATTAGGGAAAACCGCCGGGAAAGATCAGATGGCCGGAAAGTTGACATATCCAAAGGTGATGGGTCTTGAGAAATCGAAGGCGTTTGTTAATAAATTGAAGAGAGATGCCAGAAAACATCTTCATGGGTTTGATTCGGACAAAGTGAAACCTTTGATTGCTCTTTCTAACTTTATTGCCAATAGAATCAACTGAAATAAACTTTTTGTAAAACATCCCTCCCAAATTGGTCACATTTTTTTTAATGATCACTTTTATAATTATATATATATATATTTTATAATTTCAAAATTTATGTTTATTTTTAAATGTAATCGTAAATTAGTTGTAAAATTTTATTACCAATTTGCAACTACAAATTTTGTGACCAATGCGTGGTTACAAATTAGTCACAAAATTATACCTCTTTTTCAATGGCAAATTAGCGGTAAAATATGTGATCACGTTGTGGTCGCTAATTGGTCGCCAAATATACAATTATTATCGTGTTCGCAAAATAATCGTAAATTTATGATCACGGACCCTAATCGCAAATAGATGACTTGCGACCACAGACTCTGATAGCAAATAAGTGATTTGCGACCACGAATTCTGGTCGCAAATTCGTGATTTGCGATCGGTTTATGATCAGTTGTATGGTTCGCAAATGGACTGTTTTTTTTTGTAGTGAGTGAGTTATACTTATGTTTAGTGGGTCAACTTAACCGGCAAGTAAACTTTGGTAATAACCAATTTGTTGGAGTAAAGATATAAATAGAGGTAAAAAAAGTTTTAGAAAGTATATTAGTACGTAAAAGTGCAAGTGCAATATGTTGTGAAATACAAACAATGTTTTAAAATAGACATAACTAGTATATAGTATTTGTAGATCCTATAATATTTCTTTCATAACTAGACTATAATATAATAATATATAGTATATAGTATTTGTAGATAAATATACTAAAAAAATTTTAATAACTAGATTAGATTTCAATAGTGTATCCATAATATATCAATATGAGAAATATTTTAATAAAAAAATTTTATATTGATGTGTGATTTACAAATATATCACGCTGATGTGTCACATTATTACAGTATTTTAACCCAAATATTATATAACACATAATTTATTAAAATGTTATAAAAATGACATTAGACAAATATTTAATAGTATAATATATGTAAATTTTTAATATTTTGACATAAAATACAAACAAAATGTAAAATAAAATATTAAGAAATTTAAAAAGTTAGTCAAACAAAGTTTTGAATTAATTTATCATATTTACAATTTTTTGTCTATTAATATTATATAATCCAATTTTATTGTATATTTAATTTATATAACCAATATTAAAATTTTCAAAAATTTTATTTTAAATAATAGATAATTATATATGTATCTAATTTATATTTATTAAATAAACAATTAATTATAATATTTGAATATTTTTCTCCATGATTCTGAATCTAGTTAAATATATATTCCAATAGAATTAAACAAGATGACTAATCTATAGAATCAGTTAACCGTTGACTAAGACCAACAACCATATCGACTCACGAATCAAATATTGAATTTTAAAAACAGTTTGAAGCAAATATTGATTAAGACAGGTATTAACATGTTTTTATGTCCGAAATTTACGATAAAAAAACAACATAAAATATGGGCATTGACTTCGTAATTCTTCGTCTTCATCCACTAACTCTTCACGTCTTAAGTTCTTTTATTAATACCGTGCATTATTTTTTTATTTTTTATTTATTTTTTAACTATCTAATTCTAAAATATCTTTTTTTAATCACTGAAATCTTATTTTTTATTTGAATGATTTATTATTAGCTATAAATTTTAGTTCATTTATTTAAAATTTTATTTTTTAAATATTTAGAAAAATTGACATATAAAAATTCTATTATTTGTAACTGTTTCAAAATAATTTTTTTAATCTATATATTTTTAAACCCATTATTCAACAATTAGATATGTTGTGGCTATTGTATTTATTAAAGCCTCTAGTAAAAAAATGTTTTCTAATTATTTGAACAATGCTAAGCAAAAATACATTAATTTTACCATCCACATTATAAAGAAAAAATCGAGGTGAGAAAAAAAGTATTTCAAAATTTTGTAAACATACATCTTTGTCGAGGAGAAACATTTCCAAAACCATAAGTGTGTTGCATTTGTTAAAATTTTAGATTTCCCAAAAATAAATAAATCGGACAAATATTTTTTCTTTACAAAAATTTCCATCAAAATCGTCGAAAAAGAAAAATATAAGGATGAGAAAAAGTTTTTGATGTTCTAGTTAATTTTTAACGAATATATATAAGGTTTGTGATTGACGGTATCATAGTAGTGTTTTATAATGTTAGTAATTGATAGTCATTATTAGGATGATAGTGTACAATAAAATGTGAAATGGTAGTAACCGATAATAGGTGAGTTACTGGTTATAAATTTTAATTGTTTATGTAATTATAAGTTTAATCGTCAAAAATTGTTTGAATTTTTAATAATTTACAAATTTAATTTTATACAAATTATTAATAAATAATTTTAGTTTACAATGATGTGGATAAAGTTGGTGTCTCAGTTTTTTAGAACTTGTTTTTATGATTAGGTGGATAGTTCGAGGAGCATTAATTAATTACTTTTATATAGTAAGTTAATTCTTCTTTTAAGGATCCTTTAAGCCTTGACTAAGCACAAACACATTCATTTATGAACATATATTTACAACATTGATTAACACATAATATAATCACGACATCATTTTATCATCAATCGAAAACACAACGACCTATTATTTTGTTGCAAGATTTGTAATGTGGAACACAAAAATGAGCGATAAGCCGAATTTAAAAAAGGCCACAAACTTAAAAAACTTGGCCTGGCTCAAATCCTTCAACTTTTTTTTTTTAATTTAGCGATTAAAATATATTTTTAAAATAAAATACAAACACAATATATAACAAAATATTAGAAATTTTAAAATTTTTGTCAAACAAAATATAAAAAATTGGTTTAATAGAATAATTATCAAATCTATAATTTCTTACCTATTTAATAATATTGTGTATTTAAAATACAGATAATTTAAATTCATTTGTATAATCCGATTTCATTGTTTATTTTATTTGTATAACCAATATTTTAAATAAAATATAATTATGTATGTATTTAATTTATATTTATTAATCCTCTTAAAATTAAAAAAAATTGAGTTTTTTTAAAATGATGACAAATTACTAGAAAAGATGACATAGTTAAGAAAATAATGACATGACGTTTGACAATTTTAAACATAAATTTATTTAAAAAAAAATAAATTATTCAAATATTAAACATAAATTTATTTTCAAAAATAAATTAAATCATATATATTAAAATAGAAGTGAGTTTAGAAAAAAAATATGTACATATCATTAAAAAATAATATGATTAAAAAATTAATATGACTAATAAAATTATTATACCCTATACATTAAAAGAAAAGTGAGTTCTAAAAAAATTATACATATCACTAAAAAGATGAAAATGTTAAAAACAATTTTGACATGGTGTTTAGTCAAATGTGACATAGTAATTTTAAACAATAATTTATTTCTAAAAAATAAATTAACTCATATATATTAAATTCGAAGTGAGTTTACAAAAGTATTTAAAACCATGTATGTTTTCAATTTTATGGTTTTATTTAGGTATTATGCATTTATAATTGTTTTAAATAATTAATTTGGTTTGATAAATTATGTTGAATCATTTGTATTTTTTTAATCATAGTTATTACTTTTACATATCTATTGAGTTGTTTTTGTTTTAATTAAAATCCAATTATATAATTGGTAATTTTAAAAATTAATATTTAAAAATTACAACTATCTCGGAAAAAGGAGCAAATTCAACGTAAACAATTCTCGTCGTACTTATTTGAACTTGAATTTAGGGGGCAGTGTATTAAACCACATGAACAATGATAAAATTTGAACTTTTTACATGAACTATATCAATAATGCCTTTTTCAACGAAATCTTTAACGTCGTCAATGAACCGTGAAAAACTGTTGACTCATGTGACACCGTGGCAGTTGATAAATTGCATGTGAAAATTAAAACGATGGTGTTTTGCACTTGGAAAAAGTTTATTTTATTAAGACAGAAATCGATTTGGGACAAAATCGATTTCAAAGAAATGAAAGGGAAATCGGGTTTTCGAAATTGAGAGAGTATTTGAGAAGTTAGGGTTTCGAAATTGAGAAAAATCCAAATTGGAAAATCGACATCTAAAGAGTTGCGATAGGGATTTTCATATTCGAGAAGGTTTGAGAAATTAGGGTTTTCGAAATCGAGAAGAATTGAAATCAAGATTTTCAAAATCGAGAGAGATTCAACATGTCTGGATAATCTTCTTTTCTAAATCGTTCCTTTTTTACTTCTTTTTGCATATATAATCAATCCCTAGTGGAAATCTTCCCCCTGGTTTACTTGCCGTAGTGTGTGAGGGTTTGGATTTTTTTGGGTATTTTTGTTCACTTCTGTGCAAGTTTCTTGTTTTGATTTGAAATTGTCTCTATAGTCAATGCAAAATCTTGATGATACACGGTTTTTCTCTGAGTTCTTCTTATAGTGATTTTAAAAATTAATATTTAAAAATAAAACATAATTTTACAAAAATAGCTAATATATATAAAATAATAGTTAAAAATGTATTATATATAAGTTCATAATTCTTAATATACAATCATAGCAAATATAATTTAGATACAATTTGATTCTAAAATAAAAATATAAACATATTACAAATAAAAAATATAATTTTAGTAGTTTTAAATAGATAAAATACAAATAAACTCATTTTATATAATAAATATGTAATATATTATATATCAAATCTTAATCAAACGTCATAATAATTTAAGTTTATAATATGTTATATTGATACAAGATATGAGAAAATTATCTAGTTTATATAATATGTAAATATTTTTTATATGAAGTAATATAAATCTAATATTATATTGTTAGATATAAAGGCTGGGAAGAAAACAATTTAAAACATAGTAAAAACATACATATTTTGGTTTTAAAAGAGGGGAAAACTTGCAAGGTAAATTAAATACAATTCGATTCTATTCTATTATGTTACTTAGTTAATAAAACCAAAACAATCTATTATTTCAACAAGCAGGAAGAGGAAAGTTCCAGGATCGTTTCTCAGTTATCAGGCAGAGTTCACTGCACTAATTTAGGCTATCCAATCTACCTGGTCTTTCAGATTTAAATATGTAGTTTTTGAAGGGGACAATTTGAGTTTGAACAATCTGTTCAACCAAAATGGAATTCATCTACAACTGCAACATTACATAAGTAGGCTTCAACAATGGATTTCTCTTTTTCACGGAATTCAATTTATACACAAACCAAGATCCTGTAATCAAGCAGCGGACACTCTAGCTTCTACAGCAATCACGGCTTCTGTTGATTGGAATTTATATACTTCTTGTCCTATATTTTTACAATCGATCGTAAACGATGATATTTTTCAATAAATATCTTTTTGATGGAAAAAAAAAAACCAAACCAACCTATACTCGACCCAATTCCGATTAGTTATAAAAACCGCCAAGCTGACGTGGCAACAAGAGGTTTTTCCTGCCAACACAGCATTAACTCTCCTTGTCTTTTCGCCACGTGGAACCCTCTTACCTGTGCTTTCTCCACTATACACTCAGCTTGATATTCAACGAATTGACTTAACAGAATCGGCCTCATCCCCGCCGCACAAAACGCCTCTCGCCATGTCATCTCTCCTCTTGCTTGTCTCTTGTTCGCCGCCATTTCAACCGCCGCTGAGATTTTAGGACGCAACACAAACGCTTCTATGATCTTTTTCACTGAATCGCTGGTAGAAGCGACTGCGTCGAGAGATTCCAACACCATTGTGTAGAATTCGAGACCTCTAACGAACTCTCTCTGGAAAGATCCAGCACCGGAGATTCCCATCCATCCTTCGCTGTCGACGAAGACGACGACCTTCGGTGTAACTCGTCGTAATTCGTTGACGAAAACGGAGATTTCCCTTAGACGACGGAATATCACCGGAGAAAGCAGAACGATGGTTTTCTCTCCTTCTACGAATCTGATCGCTTTGAATGATAACATTTCGAAGGTTCGCATCAGAACGAATTCGATCTGGAATCGAATTTTCAAATCTGCGGCGAATTGAGCTAAGTTTTCTTTGACGAGATGCGTCTCGACAACGGTCTCATCTGATAAAACCGCCGTGATTCTCAGAAATCCGCCGTTTATTGATGATTTCTCTGCGATTTCTCTCATGAGCGATGCGTATTTACCCCCGAATCCGATCTCGAAATCCACGACGTGAGCAAATGGTGAAGAAGATTGTTGCCAGCTAAGCGAATCGAGGATTGCTTGATTCCCGGTGAAATGAGAGAAGAGAGGGATCGGAGAAATCTCGGAGAACGCTTTGATTGCTCGGATTCTCTGAACAATCTCGGACCAAGAGGTTAACCGGTTTTGATTGCGGGTTGAATCGGATAAAAGCGATCCGAGAGCCTCCATGAAGTAAAACGCTACCCTCTGAAGTGGCCTTCCCGCCGGAGATCTCAGACGTTGATTGAGCCGCGCCAATACCACGTGAGCGAGTTGTAACTCGTCGGAGTCGATAAAGTCCACAACTCGGATAAGATCTTCTATGAAATCAAATCCTCCATTGACACAACCTTCGTTGTTGTTATTATCAAACCCGTGAACCGGATACACATCCGAGGAACGAAACTCTGCCGGATGAAGCTGATCGGGGAAACCAGGAAGTTGTGGATCGACGGCAAAGTGCGGCGAAATGGCAGAGCAGGAAAAGGTGGATTTCAAAGCAAAGGCAGAATCGTCAACTAATTCCAACTCTCTAATAATCGAATCCCAATCCATGGAACGCATCACATGATCATCTAACGGAAATTGAGTATCACCAACGGTAACTTCCGACGGCGCGATGACTGGTTTCTCCTCCGTAGCCGTTGGGCTTGGACTTCTACGGAGGTCAAGCACCGAAGTTGGCTCGTTATAGCAAACAAGATTCCTTCCTCCTCTTGAGTTAATGGACTCCGATGAAGTAGTGGCTTTCATGTCTCGTGAAAAAAGAAAGTTTATATCTTTTTTTTTCTTTCACAACAAAGAAGAGGACTTTGAAAGGTATAACTGTTACTTGTTAGGGTTTTTTTTTTTAATGAGAAGAGGGCTTTGGAATAATAATTGTTGTGTTTTTATATCGCAATGGTACTGTTTATATATAAAAAGGATTCTTTACTTTTTCTTTCTTAGTTTTTTTTGTTATATCAAATTCAGATTTCGATAACGAGATGTTCCACCTCCACTATGTTTTTCAAAAAGGAAAATAAAATGGTTGAAAAAAGTTGTGTACAAAAAATATAGAGGAAATACAAAAATTTTGTTCGTATGATCGTTTCATATGATTGTTAATGTGGCTACGGTCAATTTTGTGGTTACGACTGCGATAGATATTGTTCGTTTGTCTGCCGTCGGTGGTTACGATTGCGGTTGATTGCAAATTTTTAATCGTACTGTTATTTTAATCAGCAGTCGAAAAAAATTACGACATACGATACATCGTTTGATCTATGGCAACTAAACGAACAACAATGTAACGTAGGTTCGTACGGCTGACAAACGAGCAAAACAGATTAGGATTTGTTATAATTTTAGTGAAGAGTAAGTTATATTACCTCGGTTTTTAATGAGAGATTTTTTAGATTTTAAATTTGTTTCATAAAGATTATTTTTAAGTTTTCAATATATTTTTTAGTTAATAATAATAAATTGTAAATTTCAAAAAATAATTAAATTTAATAAATTATTATTGATTATAATTATAGAAAATTGTTAATCACAAAAAATAATTTATTTATAACTATGTTTTATTTTGTTTTTTTAATATGTGTGAAAATTTTAAAACATCTAGAATATATTTTAAATAGAAAGAATTTAAATAGATCATATCATCATCCGGTTTTTTGGGACCGCTCGATCTTCCGGTTTTCCAGACAAAACTTTTATATTTCTTTTGTTTTCTGCCAAAACTTCGATGAAATTGTAATACTTGCAAAAATCTTCGTATAATGTTTCAAAATCTTCATATATTGACAGTAATCATGTAAATATAGTTTTATTTCTCATTTTATATTTTATATATTATAAATTTTAATTTACCAAAAAAGAAACCAAAACAGTTTTTTAATACGTATGTAGTAGTAATCCTTTAAAATGAAACAAAAAATTCTTATTACGTATCGTCAAAGAAAAACACTCATGAGAAACATCTGTTTATTACCATATTTTAATATTAAATTCATAATTTTCATGTTGCTTTTTAAAAAAAGGATTTTTCATGTTGGATTTGAATTTTCTTTCATGTTATTAACAGATGGTTTATCTGATTCGATGGATTCTACAAACTAAACATGCAGGCTTTATCTAATTATGAATATTTAAATATGTATTTATAAAATTAAAATATTTTGCACATGGTAAATATGTATTTATAGTTAAACTACTTTTTCATTGAAAATAAAGTTTACATTGCTTTTGTGTAGAATTCTTTTGGTTTATTTATTTCCCATAAAATTTCATTAGCACTGTAAAACAAGCCATAGTCATAACATATGATATTATTTTAAACAAATCATCAATCATACGATATCTAATAGACTAGTATTCTAAAATAGTATTTTTTAAATTTTTACTTCAAATTTAATATTTAAAATTTAAAATTTCAAAAATAACATAAAACTATTTCATGAAAATACATATTTATTATTTTTGGATTATTTTTTTTTCAATTTAAAATTTAGTTTTTCCTTTGCACAAATAAATTTTAAGATATTTTAATATTAAATTTGTGATATTTTTAAAAATTTAAAGTAATGATACCTTATTTGAAACAAAAAATTTTAAAAATACTATTTTTGTTAAATAGTTTATCTAATATTCTCATTCTGAGTATAGTAATATCATAAATAGCACATTGTTAATTTTATATTTCAAATATAGCATATTAAAAATAAAATTATTAAAATAGCATAAATTATTATATGAAATAATTATTTACTTTAAATAAGGTATATATAAAATTAAAATATAATATTGGAATTCATCTTTTCTAATTTAAAGTTTAATTTTTTATTATAATTTTTTAAAATTATTTTAATATTAAAATATGTGTTATTTTTAAAAATTTAAATTATTATTGTTACATTTCAAATAAAAATTTGAAAAATGTTATTTCATACAATTACCTTATAAATACTTTTGTTCAACTGACCTAATTATAATATTTTACATCTGATCCAAAACGTAACATTATAATATTTTGTTAAGAGTCTTTAAGGTGTCACATATATATAGATAGAAAATTAAATTGAAATTTGATCAGTTTTGATTAAATAGTTTTATTTTTTATATATATAGTTTTAATTTTCCTTTTTTCACTATATATTGTTTTTTCCATTTGAGATATATATATATATATATATATATATTTTTTTTTTTGGCACACACCAAAGTTGTCTAGTAACAAAAGAGTCAAACACTTAAGAAGTAAGGAAAACAAAGGAGAGGCAGATGACACATAACACATCGATGTTTCATTTAAAAGTAGAGAAAGCTTGAAGCTCACAAAAACAATAAAGGTTATTTTTTTCTTAAGTAGATTCTGATTTTATGTCATTCACACGTAAAACTATCGTTTTTATTAAAAATATAACGCAGAAAGGTAATGGAAAAATTAATTAAAATATCGTAAAAGTTATTTTGGTTTTAAAGTTCATAACTTTGTTTTTTTTACAACAACAAAAAAAGTTCGTATAGCTTTGTATATATATATATAACAATAATGCATTCCCAATAATTGATATGCATAATGATATATACTGTCACGTAAATATATAGTAATATTTAAAAATAGTATTTTTAAAGATTTTTCTAAATTTAACACTTTAAACATAAAAATTTAAAAATACCAAAAATTATTTTAATAAAAATACATATTTACCATAAATAAATAATAAATATAACTAATATTATAATTAAGTTTTTTCTAATTTAATATTTAATTTTTTTATTAGAATTTTTAAAAATATTTTTATATTAAATTTATGTTATTTTTAAAAATTTTAACTAATATTACTAAATTTGGAACAAGATTTTTAAAAATGTTATTTTCGTCAATGTCTTATATATAATATTTTCAGAGACAAAAATTATCTCTTAAAATAGGGTTAAAAACATTAATTTTTTATGTAGTTGGATCCGATCTCGATAAACTAATATTTTCATACGAAAATTTAATTTACTCATATGAATAGAATAATTGTAAAAATAATACAACTACTAATCTGTTTACTGTTTTCGGTTAAAAACATTAGTTATATATAAACTATATAATTTATATGATTTTATTTTCTTAAATGAGACTGATCGTAATTTATATCTTATTTCAATCAGTTTGTGCATTACAAATAGCAAAACTCAGTAAAATTATCTAGTGAAATTTTTGATCAACACACAAGATACATTTAACCAGAAAAAATTGGAAGAATCCAATCTTTTACATAATGGAAAAGTAACATAATGAGTAGTCACAGTCTAGAATATATTGCTTTACATCTTTTCTTTCATACTACCTTTCAAATTTCCACAATATATGCATTTCTTTTGTTTCAACTAATAAATGACTATTATTTTTTCAATTTTTATTTTTTAAATTTAACATATTAAAACTAAAACACCAACTAATAAAAATAGAGTAATATTATAAAATAATATTTTTTCAATTTTTATTTTTTAAATTTAACATATTAAAACTAAAACACCAAATAACCAAATATCATAATATGAAATTTTAAATTAGTTAAAAATAAAAATAAAATATTATGTTTAGATTTTTTTTATAATTTAGAATTTATTTTTTATTTATTAAAAATATGTATAAAAATATTTTAATATTAAAATTTGTGTTATTGTTAAAAAATAAACTAATAATACTAAATTTGAAAAAATTAAAATAAAATTAAATTAAATAATTTCTTTATATAAATATATATCGTATAATTTATTTATTTATTTCAAATAATAAAATTGGAATCTTATTACGTGTTTTTTAATTTTTTTTTTCATCGAGAGTCAAATATTACATCTAGTTTTTTTTTATCATAGTTGTCGTTATTTGAATTGTTTATTATAAGCTAGACTGCTAATAACAACAGATATAAAGATAACTAACCAAAACAAAGTTTAGCTATGATATTCTATATATTTTCTATATTAATATCAAATTTATTCACATGCAGACATGATTTTCTTTTTTTCTTTCTCGTTTTTTACTCATTTATTATTTTTAACTAGATAATATGTCCATATTTTGCGTATGTATGACATATTATAAAATTAAATTATTATTAAATTTTATTAAGATGTTATATGTATTATATAATATGAGTTTTATTTATGTTTTATATATTTAAAACTATTTTTATTATATTTTTCATTTTGTAATATGTTTACATTTTTATTTTAAAATAAAATTAAATCTAAACTATATTTTAGTACCATTGTATATTAAAAATTATGGATTTATGTGTAATACATGTTTTTAACCATTAGTATGTTTTTTACTATTTTTTGTAAAAATAAAATTCATTTTAAATATTAATTTTATCTTTTTTACTTATTTATTATTTTCAATTCTTTTGCATTGGTTCTTTCCAAAAAACTAATTCAAAATTGAAAGATGATTGAAAAAAATAATATTTTTAATAAATATAACATGATTAAAAATTTTTGAAACGGACACATTCAACAAAATAAAAAAATAACTATAAAAAAAATTTCGTCGTAATATATAGAATATAATACCATTTTATTATATTTTATATTTGTTTTTCTTAAACTTTAAAATTCACAAAATTTTAAGTCTTTAATTGGTTTCAACATATTTTTTCATTTAGTTTTAAACTCTGGATTTTCACAAAATTTTAAGCCTTTTAATTGGGTTTCAACATATTTTTTCATTTAGTTTTAAACTTTGGATTTAAAATTTAGTAATTACGCATCGATTATTTTTAATATATAGATTTTTGAATAATATCTTAAAATATCACATTTTTAATTTTATCTTTCAAATTCAACAAATTAAAAATAAAATTCATAAAATAATACAAATTAATATGTAAAAGTAATTATTTATTTCAGATAAAATATATAAAAAATTAAAATATAATTTTTGGGTTCAGTTTTTCCAAATTTATTTTTTTTTATTATAATTTTTTAATTATTTTAATATTAAATCTGTGATATTTTTAAAATTTTAAATAATTAATATTATATTTGAAAAAAAAAAATTTTAAATACTATTTTAATCCATTACCTTAAATTTTTCATTCAAAATCACCATTAGTTTTTGTTAAGATTCTGATTAATATTTTCTTCTGATATATCATTTGGTCATTCTGTCTCATTCATTCGACATTAGTCTGCAATTGTTTTGATGAAGTCAAGCAATCTGAGCATTGCCATTGGATTATTTTCTTCAATCTGATATCATTCATATGCATATTCCTAAATGTTCAACGATTGTCACTCATAAAAACAATTCACCACGTGTCAAGGCAAACTATACACGTGTTCACTTGTTACGACGCGTGTCCAAACAATTCTCCATGGTTTGCTTCATCTAATGTTAAATAAAAACCTGAAAATGTATCTTTAGAATCTGCAACAAACGATGTCGAAATTCACGATACATCCACTCTTTGTTTTCCTCTGTCTCTTTACCTTTTTCTTCTCCACGGAGTCATTTTCCGACCAAAATGTCGTTGTTCCGAGCTCTGAGTCGTTGCTTTCGTCGCCACTTCTAGTCAAGAGAGATCAACGCAGGGTAATCGTTGCCACGGAGTTTGGAGATATATCAGCCGTACAGATCGGCGATGGATACCATCTTCAGTTTATAACAATGGAACCAAACGCACTACTGCTTCCTCTTCTTCTCCATTCCGACATGGTTTTCTTCGTTCATACTGGTTTATATTCCAAAACTCAAACCACTTCTTATGTTTTTACGAAAATCGATTTTGAAACGGTCGGACCGAGATTAAAGTTTCAAAACCGGATCCGGTCCAAATTTTTAAACCGGTTTGTCAAATTCTTAGCGGATCACATATATTGACAAACAAATTTTATATTTTTTGTTCAAATATTATATTATATATAAATAAAATGCAATTGAAATTCGATATTTATTCATACTGAGTGTACATTTTTTATAATTCTAGTTGGGATTGTGTTTAGGTATTGGGATTCTGAATTGGGTAGAGGAGGATAGAGAGAGGACGTTGGAATTAAGACGAGGAGATATTTATAGACTACGTTCTGGTACAGTCTTCTACATACAGAGCAACTTGGAGAGAAACCAAGTTCCAGAGAAACTTAGGGTTTACGCAATTTTCGATATGGAGGAGTGTTCATACGATCCATGTCTAGGGTTGTACTCGAACATTAGAGACGTGTTATTAGGCTTCGACGAAAGAACTCTACGCACAGCTTTTGCGGTAAGTGTGTGTGTAATTCTTTCTACTCATGAGGCATTCTATATTTTGGGGTTGTTTTCACTGATTGCATGCATTTTATGGAAGGTTCCTGAGGAGGTTTTGGGGAAGTTAAGAGACGCGGCGAAGCCTCCATTGATCACGAATGGTTTGCCTAGAAACAGAACACAGGGGTCGGAGGAGTCGTGGCAATCACAGCTTGTTAAGCTCTTTGTCAGGGAGGAAAACGTGGCTGATCATTTCGCGATGAAACCTATCGTTAATAGCAACAAGAAGAAATCAAGAACGTACAATGTTTTTGACGCCGAACCTGACTTTGAGAACGTTAATGGCAGGAGCATAGTGGTTGACGAAAATGATTTTGATGCTTTAGAGAGTTCAAGTTTTGGGGTTTTCATGGTTAATCTAACTAAGGTTAAGCACTTAAACCTAATTAATACAGCATTTATTTGGTTCTTATTTATTAACTTTGTTTTGATGCGACTTCAAAATGGTGTATTTAATTTCTAGGGTTCAATGGTGGGACCGCATTGGAACCCTAATGCTTGTGAGATATCGATTGTATTACGAGGGGAAGGTATGATTAGGGTGGTTAACCGGCCATCATCGTCGTCTTCTTGCAAGAGTGAAAGGTTCATGGTTGAGGAAGGAGATATTTTTGTTGTTCCGCAGTTTCATCCTATGGCTCAAATGTCTTTCGAAAATGGTTCCTTTGTATTTATGGGATTTAGTACTTCAGCAAAGACTAACGACCCTCAGTTCTTAGTAGGGCAGAACTCGGTTTTGAAGGTATTAAACCACGAGGTACTTGATGCGTCTTTCAACTTGAGAAACGAGACAATAGAGAGATTGTTGGACGCTCAGAAAGAAGGTGTGTTGTTGGAGTGCTCCTCTTGTGCTGAGGGAGAGCTTGCTAAGCTTGTGAGGGAAATTGAAGAGAGGAGGAGACGTGAGGAGGAAGAAATTGAGCGAAAAAGGAAAGCAGAGGAGGAAGCAAAGAGACGAGAGGAAGAAGCTGAGAGACGAGAGGAAGAAGCTGAGAGACGAGAGGAAGAAGCTAAGAGACGAGAGGAGGAAGAGAAGAGACGTGAAGAAGAAGAAACTGAGCGGAGAAAGGAAGCAGAAGAGGAAGCAAGAAAGAGAGAAGAAGAAAGGAAGAGGGAGGAGGAAGAAGCCAAGAGACGAGAGGAAGAGAAGAGACGTGAAGAAGAAGAAGAAACTGAACGGAGAAAGAAAGCAGAAGAGGAGGCAAGGAAGAGAGAAGAGGAAAGGAAGAGGGAGGAGGAAGAAGCTAAGAGACGAGAAGAAGAGAAGAGGAGACGTGAGGAGGAAGAAATTGAGCGGAGAAAGAAAGCAGAAGAAGAGGCCAGGAAGAGACAAGAAGAAAGGAAGATGGAGGAGGCAGAAGTTAAGAGACGAGAAGAAGAGAAGAGGAGACGTGAGGAGGAAGAAATTGAGCGGAGAAAGAAAGCAGAAGAAGAGGCCAGGAAGAGAGAAGAAGAAAGGAAAAGGGAGGAGGAAGAAGCTAAGAGACGAGAGGAAGAGAAGAGACGTGAAGAAGAAAAAGAAACTGAACGGAGAAAGAAAGCAGAAGAGGAGGCAAGGAAGAGAGAAGAAGAAAGGAAGATGGAGGAGGCAGAAGTTCAGAGACGAGAAGAAGAGAAGAGGATACGTGAGGAGGAAGAAACTGAAAGGAGAAAGAAAGCAGAAGAAGAGGCAATGAAGAGAGAAGAAGAAAGGGAGAGAGAACAGGGAGAAGCTAAGAGACGAGAAGAAGAAAGGGAGAGAGAAGAGGGAGAAGCTACAAGACGAGAAGAAGAGAAGAGGAGACGTGAGGAGGAAGAAACTGAAAGGAGAAAGAAAGCAGAAGAGGAGTCAATGAAGAGAGAAGAAGAAAGGGAGAGAGAAGAGGGAGAAGCTACAAGACGAGAAGAAGAGAAGAGGAGACGTGAGGAAGAAGAAACTGAGCGGGGAAAGGAAGCAGAAGAGGAGACAAAATTGAGAGAAGAAAGAAGGAAGAGGGAGGAGGCAGAAGCTAAGAGACGAGAGGAAGAGAGGAGGAGACGTGAAGACGAAGAAATTAAAAGGAGGAGGAAAGTAGAACAAGAGGCAAAAAAGAGAGAAGAAGAAGAAAGGAAAGATGGAAGAGGAAGAAGCTGATTAGATGAGCGGAAGAGAAGAGGAAACGTGAAGAAGAAGAGGAGAGAAAAAGAGAAGAAAGAAAAAGATATTTTTGTAAATCGAGTAAAAAATATCTAAATAAAGGCTACGTGATTGTCTAAAAACAATGATGTTTTTTCTATCGAAACAACGTAGTTCTTTCTCTCGCATCTTCTAAAAGTAAATGAATTTTAGGTGTTTATTTTATAGCTATAAGAACATGAGCTCAAATGATTGTGAAGCTTTGATGTCACTTTGGTTTTTTTTTTGGTCAACTAGACATGCAAAGTTTTTGATGAAATTTACGTGAATAATCGCAGTTTGATAACTAACATACTATGGGTCACAAAATCGGTCAAATACATAAGTCTAAATTAAGAGGGAGACAAAATCGGACAATGACATAAGATTAAATTAAGAGGGAGAGGTTCTAAGAAAGATGTCTTTTAATCAAACTGTGTCTCTTTTCAGCTAAATTGGGTACTTTAGCAATGAGAAACTGCTTCCAAAAAGAGCATTTTAAGGTATTTTAGCAATGAGAAAGACACTTCTCTTGGCTGATTTTGAATTTAACTCTAGTTTCCAACCTGGAACCTAGAAATAGCTAAGTCTGGGTATATTGATCACCCCTATTAGCTGACGAGCTTTCGAGGTGAAGATGATCTTGTTGAATTTTAAATATATCGTCTACATTAAATTTTGTAGTTTTAAAGCTTTCAAGGAACATACATTGATACAAGAGATCTTACTGTGAAAAATCTGTCACAATCCACCAATAAAACGGAGGGGGTTTTCAAGAGCATGGAATGGTGTTTTTCTTAGCCTCTTACGCGAAGAAAGGCAACTTCTTTTGTTCAATAGCTTCGAACCACATTTCTACTTCCTCATTGATTTTGTCAATAGTTTCCGCTGCGTCGAAGACTTTGCCTTCAAATACGAGAGAATTTTTATTCTTCCAAAGAAACCAAAGAATCCACAAAAATCTTCTGCTATTTTTTTGGATCAAGTGAGCAACCAATTTTGATAGAAGATGGTGAAGGTTGCTTGAATTATGAAGTTGTATCAAAACCATTTTGTGGGAAAGGATAACCTCAAACATCTCATAGAAGTCTAGCTCTTGAGCAATTAAACAAAACGTGGTTCACCGACTCACCTTCAAATCCACATGCCTGACACCATAAATCCACTTTCATCCCTTTTATTACTAACCGATCAACAACTGGCAAGATACCACACAAGACTCTCCAGATGAAAGATTTTATCTTAAGAGGAGATTTTAAACTCCAAACTTTAAGCTTCAGATCGTTTAGTGATGGTCTTGAAATGTCTTCATTTAGTAATACGGATTTGTTGTTTTGGAATGCTAGCCAATACCCAGATTTAGTTGAGTATTCTCCTCCTTTGTTGTGGATTCAAACCCAGAAATCTTTTGAGTTTACTACCAGATTATTCTGAAAGATCCTTTCAATGTCTACCGGGAAGAAAAGTTCGGAAAGTTTGTCGAACTGCCAGCTTTTTTGCAGGGCATCAATGAGCTGTCACACTTTTAGCTCAATGTTAACTTCAAATTTTTTACCCCACGGGGGTCTTAGACTACCATCCCAAATCCATAGATCTTGCCACACTCTAGTTGAAAAACCATTACCTATCATCAGTTTTAGTCCTTTTCTCAGTAGATCTCTGTCAAATAGGGTGCTTCTCCAATCATAAGAAGGACGAGTACGAGTTCCAGCCAAGAGGAATTCACCATTAGGAAAGTACCTGCTCTTCATCAACTTTGAAAGGAAGCAATTCGGCACCTGCAACAACCTCCAAGCCTGCTTCGCTAGTAACGCTTGGTTGAAGCATCTAATATCTCTGAAATCCAACTCTCGAAAAGCTTTAGCTAAGCACATTTGATCCCAACTAATCCAATGAACTTTCCTTTTACTTTCCAAAGAATTCCACCAAAAAATCTGCCATTACAGAAGACAACTTTGCACAAGTGGCAACTGGCAATTTAAAACATATCATGACGTATACATGCATAAATAAAACGATAGCTTTTAACAACACTTCTTTTTCCCCAAAGAAAGGGTCTTGGCAAACCAACTAGATAATCTAACATTAAGTCTATCTTGGATAAAATTCAATAGGTTTACTTTAGACCCACTAAAGCATTCAGGAAGACTAAGGTAGCAATCAACTCCCCCTTATCTCTCGATTCCGGATAAACGCTTGATTTTTACCCGAAGAGCAAGTTCTATCTTTGCACCGAAAGTGATTGAAGACTTGTTTAGATTGATGAGCTGACATGTAGCTTTCTCGAATGTTTTTAGTATAAAAAAAGCTCTTTGCATTGGTTCTCTGTTGCTTTACATACAAAGAGACTCTCATCGGCAAAAAGAAGATGATGCACCATAAGGCTTGAATTTGAGAATTTGATTCTCTGAATAATGCATGTCTTTTCTGATTGGTTCAATAGGTGAGTCAAACCTTCAGAATATAGAACAAATAACAGTGGAGACAAGGGATCACCCTGTTTTAAACCCCCTTTCAGGGTTAATCAAACCAAAGGATTATCCATTAATGATGACAGAGTATGTTACCGAAGAAATACAAACTATAACCCAATGAACCCATTGTTGATGGAATCCTATTGCAAGAAGTAAACTCTTCAAATAACCCCACTGCACTCGATCATAAGCCTTGGACATGTCAGTTTTAATGGCCATGAATTCTTTTGAGATTTTCGGTGAGCTCTTAAACCATGAACGAGTTCATGAGTTTTTAATATATTATCAGAGATTAATCTTTCAGATACGAAAGCCAACTGGTTTAGAGAAACTAAATCTATACGAAAAGGTTTTACACGACTTATCAATATCTTTGAGATTATCTTGTAGACTACTGAACATAAGCTAATTGGCCTGAGCTCATTCATTTGAGTAGGGTTTTCTGATTTTGGAATGAGCATCAAATGGGTGTAGTTCCAATCCTTTGAAAAAATCCTATTTCTAAAAAATTGTTGGACTTGTATAGTTACCTGATCATTTGGTAGGAAGGTATTTGGTAGGAAGGTATGTGAACCAGAAACGTTTGAAAGTTTGATACAGAAAAGCTCACCAGTGGGCTCAATAGCATGTTAAGAAAAAGATCATTAGTGGGCCTACAAGAAAAAGCCCATTTTGAAGAAACCCGCTGTCTCTTTCTTCTCCATCTGACCATCTGTTCTGGGCTAGAAAATCGCCAGAAGTCCTGACTAGACGGAAACGAAATTGTAAACCTCAGATTTCTCAACCAGCAAGGTTTTTCCGGCCACGGAGTAAAAAAACAAGGAGAAGTATATGACGACTCGAATAGCTCCTGGTGTCGGAGCTAATCTTCTGGGCCAACACTCCGCTGAAAGGAATCAAGAAGCTACTGTTTACGTCGGAAATCTAGATCCTCAGGTTTTTGTCTTTTCACTCTTTCACGAACTTTCATTTCTGTCTTCTCGCTTAAATTTTCTATCTTAGTATCAGTTTTGTGTGAGTATGTGTCCTCCTCCGCCTGAAGAGCATTAACGTTCTAGATTTCGGAATGATTCGAGATTCTATGTTTTCTCAGTTTCGATTGTCATCTTCACCTGTTGATTTAGTTGCATATTTGATGAAACTCTCTTTGAATTTCAGCTTTCTGAAGAATTGCTTTGGGAATTGTTCGTACAAGCTGGACCCGTTGGTAAGCCAACCGCTGCTTCTACGTGAAGTTCATAACTTCATATCAATATCTCGTTTAGTTTCTTCGGTAGCCTATGGCTTTTGTTTAACGGAACAATCTTTAGGCTTTGGTTATGAACTAATTCTAATTCTGATTCGAACAAAACTTTCTGACATAGCTCCTTTGTTTTCTTTTGGATTGCATCAGTTAATGTCTATGTTCCAAAAGATAGGGTGACAAATCTTCATCAAGGATATGGATTCATTGAGTTCCGTAGTGAGGAGGATGCTGACTATGTAAGGGTTGCTCTTTCCCATCTGTGAGGAGTTTTAGTCTTATTTTTGGGGCACAATGGTAAAGCTTTTTTCGATGTTTTATGCAGGCAATTAAGGTTCTTAACATGATTAAGCTCCACGGGAAGCCTATACGTGTTAACAAGGTATCAATTTGGCAGCTTTTCGTTAGTTTTGTAATGAATTTTCATCTATAGAATTCTTTTGGATGGTTCCTTGAGTTTTGAAGCGGAGACTGTTCAATTCAAGAATTGCTAACATTTTTGTTTTCTGATTGTAATTGTACTAGGCGTCTCAAGATAAGAAGAGCTTGGATGTTGGTGCTAACCTATTTATTGGAAACCTTGATCCTGTAAGTATTATTTGACCACAATACTCTGAAATTGGTACTTAAACACAATAGCTGAACAGGTTTTGCTTTTACAGGATGTAGATGAAAAGCTGCTGTATGATACTTTCAGCGCATTTGGTGTGATTGCTGCTAATCCTAAGGTAGAATCTTTATTTCTTGAGATTTCTGTCCATGATTAAATAGTATTTACCATCCATTTCAGAAAAGAATGGCTGTTGTACGCTTTAGAATCTGATTTTCCGAACTTTTGATTTCAGATAATGCGGGATCCTGATACAGGAAACTCACGAGGTTTCGGTTTCATCAGTTATGACTCCTTTGAGGCATCTGATGCTGCTATTGAGGTACTTCTATGTTACTTTTCGTTCTTTCATGACTATCATTTCCATGATTGGCTCCGAGGATGAGTCCAACAATATTTTACATAAATGATATTTCTCTGACCGGTGCAGGCAATGACTGGACAATATCTCTGTAATCGTCAAATAACAGTCTCGTACGCATACAAGAAAGACACCAAAGGAGAGCGCCATGGTACTCCAGCAGGTTAGAGGATCTTTATACTCTTCTCTTTCTTTGTTTTTTTAACTTATGGATTTGGTTTCTCTCTGGTCGTTGGAACAAAAACACATTACTTTTATGAATGCAGAGAGGCTTTTGGCTGCCACAAATCCGAGTTCTCAGAAAAGCAGACCCCATACGCTATTTGCAAGTGGCCCGCCAACACATCTCAATGCTCCTCAAGCTAATGGTCCACCACGTCCATTTGCCAATGGCGGCATGCAACCTGTCCTGATCCCAGCTCCCCGTCCACCACCACCACCACCTCCACAAGCCTATCAAACACAGCCACCAACTTGGCCATCTCAGCCACAACAACAACACAGCTTAGCGGTTCCACCACCCATGCAATTCCGTCCTCCTCAGGGTATGCCACCGCCACCACCTCCTCAACAGTTTCATCATCACCAACAAAGTTTCGGTGGTCCAAGGCCACCACCACCACCACCTCAAGCCATGGGAATGCACCAACATGGGTGGCCGCCGCAACACATGCAGCAAGGTGGACCACCACCACTACAACAACAACCTATGCACCATCATCATCACATGTCTATGCCTCCTCCACCACCACACCAAGGTTGATTTTTGAGTCTAAAGACCAAATCTCAACCATTTGTAAACCATTTGTAAACCCTTTCTTTCATAACAAGTAGTCATCTCAGTTTTATCACTTTATTTTTTTCGTTAAAAAAACCTTTCCTTATCCATAATATGCTATATTGTCTTCATGTACTGTCTCTGTTTATCTTTTGAAGAGAATCTCTTACCTTCGGTTTAGATAGAGAGAAAGAAAGCGTAGAAATTAGTGCCAATGTCTGGTTTGTAGTGTTCTTCTGGTTGTGTTGCAGAATCTCTGGTGTCATGTAGTTTTGAATTTAACCAAAGCTTTGTTGTAAAAACTCAATTATTTACTTTCTAGATTGCTTTTTACTCTAAACAAGAAAGACTGCACAGTGGTGACTTGATGTTCAAGTTATGGATCCATTCTCCAATCTTTTAATGGTCTCTGATCGTCAGGGTCGGGTTTGATTCCAATCAAAGCAAATTCGTGATTGCGAACTTCAATATTAATACAAAAAAATTAGTTTTTATTACAAAATTATTTTTATCACAATGACAAATAAAAATAAAATATTTTTTTAAGTTGTTTTGGTTCAATTTTTTCTAACATAATTTTTTAAAAATTAGAACGACATATTTTTTGTACTATAAAACGGTTTATTATTTTTTTTCGATTGCAGTCCTGTTAAATTTAGGGTCGACTTAGTCTCCGACCAAACATTGATTGGCTCATCTCGAGAGTCTGTCTTTTTCAGTGTTCAAAACCCTAAAAACACTAAAAATATAGTCACTGCTTTGCGTAACTAAGAGACCTGTTTATTTGAATCAAATAATTATTTTCTGACCTGTTTAGATATAAGCCATTTTAGGGTCAGTTTAATCATGGTCTCATTTAGATCCGTTTACAGTAAATCGGTTCCATTATATGAACACAAAATTATAAGTATCTTCAAGTTTATCTTAAATCAAATACTAAAGTCGAAACTAGATATAAAGCTTGAAGTTAAATCAATCATCACCAAACAAAGAACACTAACCATCAAGACAATAAATCTTTTCAGACAAGAAACGCAATGAGGGTTCATCTTTAATAATTTGATGAAGAATTTTCTTTTCAAAACCTATTTGATTGGATAATTCATGTGTATAGGAAGAAACATCAGCTGAATAAAGTTTTCGATCGAGGAGATCTGTTGGTAATTCTCCAGCAACCTACGATCTCTTGATTGATACATAGCATTGTTGTTAGAGGATATGTTGATGGAGCAAATGGAATTAGTGAGCTTGAGGGAAAGAAGCATGAACTCACAAAAGCATGCATCCATACTACTTGAAGAAATTATTGTTGCAATTGTATCTAATTAAGTAACATTTGTTTGGGATGGGATCATATTACATATTGTAAGAGTTAATGATACAACTCCTTTACAATGTTTTGTGTGTTTTCTACTTAGTTTTTACTCTAACTAGATTTATATACATGGGGAAAAATATTCGAAAATTATGTAATATTATTTATTACTAAATATAATTTAAATATTTATATAATTTTAAATTTTATTTAAAATTATTTTTAATAATAATTTTTGTATATATAAATTAAGAAAAGAAAAATAATTGTTTTTTACGAATTTAATAGTATTTTTTGGTTAATTTAATAAAATATATTAATTATCTAACCAAATTAATAACAATAACATATATCATAATTATTATAGTAATTTAAACATATTTATATATTTATTTGAAACTAACTGAAATGATGATATGTTATCATGATATTTCTGTTAATAACACGTATGTTATTTTTTAAAAATATTTATCAAATAATATATTAAAGATTTTTCTATCATTTATTCATTTTATTCTTCCTTTTCTTCAACCCTATACATTAACACATACACATATATATAGATTAAATGAAATTATAAAATCTAGAGTTTGATATTAAATTCTTTACTCTATATAAACAACTGATTGTTGTTTATCTTTGTCAATACATTTTATAAAAACTTTTCTTTATACCTTCGGGGAAGATAAAAAAGATATTCAAAGATTTGTGGGGAAGAAGTAGAAATTGTTGGACATATATAGATAAGAGTGTGATTCGACTAGGAGATTTTTGAGAAGTTAGCTGAGGTTTAAGAGTGTACATGACATGGAAATTCAATTAAGGAAAATGAAAGGTGAATTACATCCCTAATATAATATATTAGGAATATTTTAAAAAAATAACTTCAATCTAACGTGTTGTTAATAGAAATAATATGTTGATGTGTTATAAACATAATGAGTTTCAGATAAATATATAAATAGATTTAAATTATTAAAATAATTATAGTATATGTCATTATTATTAATTTGATTCGAAAAACAATATATTTTATTAAACTAACAAAAAATATTATTAAATTCGTAAAAATAATTATTTTTTATTTTCTGAATTTAATATACAAATATTAATATTAAAAATAATTTTAAATAAGAGTTAAAATTATATAAATATCTAGTTTATATTTACTAATAAACAATATTATATAATTTACGAATATCTTTTTCCATCCATTGCGTGGGTATAAATCTAGTTTGTACATATTAGAAATGTCTATAAATTTCAAAAATGTTTTCTCAAAATTTTGTTTTTATTGTAGCTTTTCTTTGGTTATTTGATTTTAATAATGTTTTAACCCAAAACTATGGTCTTTAATGGTTCATATTAGGAATTAAGTTAGTTAATTTATTTCAAAATTTTGAGAAATAGAAAAGTGTTGACATGGTTCAAATTAAAGAATAATGTTTTAAAAAAGAAAACTTTTTGTGAATAAAGTAAAGAGAAATGCCCATATGATCCCAAGTTACCAATTGCATCAGAAAGTCCCCAAATTTGTCTTTCCCAACCAATTTACACAATTTCACATTGAGTTTCTCTTCATCATTTTCCAGAATGTTTTTCCTTTTATCATTCACCAAACCGATTGATCTGTCTTAAAAGATTGTTTACTTCGAATTTTAGAACGTTACATAAATATTGTAAGATCTTTGACAATTCAAATGAACTGAATTTCTTTGACGATTCAAAGTAATTGGGCTAGTGGTTTTACCTCTATATCCATTCCAAAAATATGGAGTTCGATTCTATATTCACTCATACGAAAGCATTAAATCTTCATTTAAATGTAGTAAATTATAGAATCGACTCGTTGTAACACATGTTACAAAAAGAGAAACATATGAGAAAATCCAATTCATAATATTCGAACTTTTTTTGCCAAAAATATCTATTTAACCTCACAAGATTTTTCCAGTTTAATAATTCTATAGTCTCTAGTTTTGATTTAGAATATAAATAGAGTAATATATTTTTTAAAATTTATTTTCCAAAGTTAGCATATTAAAAATAAAATTTTTAAAATAGCACAGATTATTATGTAAAACTAATTATTTACATCAAATAAACTATATATAAAATTAAAATATAATATTTGAGTTTATTTTTTTCAATTTAAGATTTAAATTCTTTTTATTAAAAAGATTTTTTTTAAAATTTAAATGATTAGTACTAATAAAAACTTAAAATAATGTTGATTTAGTCAATTGCCCATATAAATAAAAGAGTTTCAAATATTTGGAAAAAATTACAAAATTAATATGAGGCTAAATGCAAAAATAACTTCATACTATTTTACGTGAAAATTTGAGAGAATTCCATATATAACATATCTTTTATTGGATACACTCTTAATTATAGATTTCAATAAGAAAGAAAAAAACACATATATGCACAAAAACAAAGCACTAAGTTTATATAAATGTAGAAAAGAATCTTTAAAGGTTACGTCGCTATTCAATATTTATAAGGCATATGCCGAAAGTGAACGAACTGATAATGACTTTTAACTTTCAAACTAGACTGAATATCATCTCCATGCTTAGTGATAGGTTGTTAGTACGATAACCTCAACATGCCATTTCGTTTCCATCAATAAAATGGTGCCCTTTTTTTTCAACAAAGTTTTTATTTAACTTAAAATATTATTGTTTACAAGAATACGAATAAATAATGGACAAACATTAAAAAATTCTCAAACAATTTCGAAATTTAAAACCAATGATGTTAAGATATCTGCGACCTGATTACATACTCTAGATTTATATTGAAACTTAATTGTTTCGAACCGAAGAATCTATTCCTCAATAGTATGTAGGTATTGTTAGAGTTGATGATTTACAGCTTTATGATTAACAATATTGTTTAGTGTGAGATTATCACTTTCAAAAATTACATAACGAAAACCCAACGATCATGTAGTTTGTAATGTCCATATAAGTGCGGTAAATTCATATTCAATAGCTGAATGTCTTACTTGAAATCTTCCCAAACCCGTAATGACAAAAATACCGTGTTCATACCGAATAATCCAGTCCATTCCAGAATCATTAAACCCATTTTTGTGGGTTATATTATAATTACATTTTACCCATAGTGGAATAGGGTAAATCTATATAACTGAATTATTATTTGAGTATTTCCAAAAATCACCCAAGGTCCAAATATATAAACTAATAAACATATTGTAATATTCAAATATTAAAATTATATATGATGTGTGAAAACATAAAGAATTAAGTTAGTGGTCGAGATATACGTACTACGTAGTATTCAAATATTTTTTTTTACTATAAACTCATTTTCAGAAAAAGGTAATAATTAAAATACTCTCATGATTACATGTAAACAAGATTTCCTTTAGTTTTGTTGTTGTTTAAATTCTTTAAATTTTTTATAAGGTACATAATTAGATATGGACATCTAAATATTAAATAAAGAAAATACATAAAGCATTTTTAATATATTATTTGAGAAACATTTTAATAAAATAATATTATCATGACGTACAAGAATATTATGTTGACGTAACATCATCATAATGAATTTTAAATAAATATTTCAATGAACTTAAATTAATAGAATAATTATAATTATTTCATTGTTATTAGTTTGGTTAGATAATCAATAGATTTTATTAAATTAACCAAAAATACTATTAAATTCATAAAAAATAATTATTTTACTTTTCTAAATTTATATAAAATTATATAAATATTTAATTTATATTTATTAATAAACAATATTATATAATTTATGAATATTTTTTTGATGACATCGGTATAAATTTAGTTATATTATATTTTGGAGAAAACTATTTCTCTTACTAGAGTACACGTGGGCACTCACAAACACTGTGGAAGTTTTTGATCGTCATTTTCCACTACAGATGCAAGTGGTTGACACATATCTATATATACACATCGAGTCTTTATGTGTGCTAGTGTAGAGTTTCTATTCAAACTATAAACAGATTCAACATAAAAAGAGAAGAAAAAGACTTATAATGGTTCAGGCTTCTGCAGGTCATATGAACAGATTCGCTTGCGGCTGTGCCATTGTTGCTTCCATCATTTCTATCATCTTCGGATATGGTAAACAATTATTTTATGTAATTGATCTTGTGAATGAATCTTAAAGAGTCGTTTTTATTATCCTTAGATACTGGAGTTATGAGCGGAGCTCAGATATTTATAAGAGAGGATCTTAAAATAAACGACATTCAGATCGAAGTTTTGGCCGGAATCTTGAATCTATGTGCTCTCTTCGGATCACTTACGGCGGGAAAAACGTCTGACGTCATCGGTCGACGTTACACCATTGCTCTCTCCTCTGTGATATTCTTAGTGGGGTCAGTTCTTATGGGATACGGTCCAAACTACGCCGTTTTAATGGTCGGAAGATGTATAGCCGGAGTTGGTGTAGGGTTTGCTCTCATGATAGCTCCGGTTTACTCCGCCGAGATATCCTCTGCTTCACACAGAGGCTTTCTCACTTCTTTACCTGAGCTTTGTATTAGTCTAGGGATTTTACTAGGATATGTTTCTAATTACTGTTTTGGGAAACTGACGTTGAAACTCGGGTGGAGATTGATGCTTGGAATTGCTGCGTTACCTTCACTGATATTGGCTTTTGGGATTACGAAAATGCCTGAGTCTCCTAGGTGGCTTGTGATGCAAGGTAGGTTAGAAGAAGCAAAGAAAATAATGGTTTTGGTGTCCAACACTGAAGAAGAAGCCGAAGAACGCTTCAGACACGTTTTAGCCGCTGCGGAAAAAGATGAAAGTATAGCGGTTGAAGGCAGCGTGAAGAAGAACCAAGGCAAAAGTGTATGGAAAGAGCTAGTGATAAAACCTAAACCCGCTGTGCGTTTGATCCTGATCGCGGCTGTGGGAATACATTTCTTCGAGCATGCGACAGGGATCGAGGCGGTTGTGCTGTACAGTCCGAGGATTTTCAAGAAAGCTGGAGTAAATTCGAAAGACAAGCTGTTACTCGCTACGGTCGGTGTAGGTTTAACTAAGGCCGTTTTCATAATGATAGCGACTTTCTTGCTGGACAAGGTAGGTCGGAGAAAGCTTTTATTGACAAGCACAGGTGGGATGGTCTTAGCATTAACCAGTTTAGCGGTTAGTCTCACGATGGTTCAGCATTTCGGGCGGTTAGGGTGGGCGTTGGGATTGAGCATCGTCTCTACGTACGCATTTGTCGCGTTTTTCTCGATCGGGCTCGGTCCTATCACGTGGGTCTATAGCTCGGAGATATTCCCATTGAGACTTAGGGCTCAGGGAGCGAGCATAGGCGTTGCGGTTAATAGGATCATGAATGCGACGGTCTCCATGAGTTTTCTGTCAATGACGGAGGCCATAACGACGGGTGGTGCGTTCTTTGTTTTTGCTGGAATCGCCGTGGCTGCATGGTGTTTCTTCTTCTTTATGTTGCCAGAGACAAAAGGGTTGCCATTAGAGGAGATGGATAAGCTTTTTGGTGGTGGGGATGCTCGTGGTGATCGCCACGGACTAGAAATTCAAACCAAGAGAGTCAATAATTAAATCCGATTATCATTGTTAGAAAAGATTTGGCATATATATGTATGCGCAATTGAAAAAAATAACATTAAATATTTGTTTCAAATATAACATATTACTTTGAATTTCCAATAATATCATAAATTTAAAACTAAAATATATTAAAACTTTATTTTAATAAAAAAATAAAATTATAAATTAAAAAAATGAACTCAAATATAATATTTTAAGTTTATATATAATTTAGAATAAAGGACAATTGAGTAAAATAGAAATATTTCAAGTTTTGGTTTCAAATATAGCACTAATCATTTAAATTTCTAAAAATAGCACAAATTTAATACTAAAATAATTAAAAAATTTGAAAAATATAAACCCTAAATTATAAAAAGTAAACCCAAATATTATATTTTAATTTTATATATAGTTTATTTAAGGTAAGTAATTATTTTTACATAATAATTTGTGTTATTTTTGAAATTTTATTTTTAGTGTGATAAATTTGGAAAACCTTACAATTTTTTTCTAATAAGGAAAAATTAAATCTTAAATTTTAAAAATAAATCCAAATATAATATTTTAATTATATTTATAATTTATTTATGGTAAATATGTATTTTTAGAAAATCATCGGTGTTTTTTTATGAATTTTAAATTTAAAATGGTAAATCTGAAAAAATTAAAAAAATGCTATTTTAAAATATTATTCAATATTATAATAACATTTATGATTGAGTAATACTCTAAAATAGTATTTTCTAAGTTTTTGTTTCAAATTTAGCAATTTAAACTTAAAATTTTAAAAATAATACAAATTATTTTCTGAAATACATATTTATAATAAATAAATTACAAATATAATTAAAATATTATATTTAAATTTTTTTTCAATTTAAAATTTAATTTTTTTATTAAAAATAAATTTTAAAATATTTTATTATTGAATTTGTGTTAGTTTCAGAAGTTTAATCTAAGAATACTACATTTAAAACAAAACCTCAAACCTCAAGTGCTATTTTTGTCGGATTACGAGAGTATAGTGGTAATGTAGCAAACACTTTTGATTTTTGGAAGCTGAGACCAGCTTATTTTCTAAGGGTTTGTGAATTGTGACATTAAAGTAATTGGTTCATTACAGATGCATGAAACCAAACCAGACTAAACCGGTCTGGTTAAAAAAACCCTCTCGTCACGTTTCTCTCCTTTCCAGAATCCATCTCGCTCAGACTCGATCGTCTCTCCCATTTTTCATCAAATCAAGCGAATACTCATCTCTTTTTCCATCAATGAAATACTGAGACCATTGAATTGTCAATTTCTCTCCTATGCGAAAGAAAAGTTTTCTTTTTTGTTGAATTTAATTATGCTAAGATGGAGAAGCCTCTTGTCATTGAAAAGCTCTTTGATTTCATCCTCAAACGCCACAGCAACAACACGTTTCGTTCCATTTCATTCGACGAGTGTTTTGTCTGAGAAATCGAGAAAAAAATTTGGTTCTGTAAGATCCTTTGATTCCTCTCTCTGCAAAAATTAGGTTGATCATTTAAGCTACAATATTTAGATGTTTGCTGCTCTTAGTTTAATTTTTTCTTTGTCTCAGGATAGAGCTTCAAAGAGTGATAGAACATCTGAAGACGAACGTTCTTCAAAGGTATGAGCAAACACAAAAGATTAAAAATTTGTGAACTTTGACTATAAGTAAGAAGTTGAAAATGTTGACAGATTTTTGCGAGTTTCCTGAAATTGGTTTGCATTATTAATAGTCTGAAATCTAGGACCACATGATTTAGTCATGTAGCTGACATTACAACCAAAGTGGTTTTGCAAATGATTTAGGAAAACCTGGATGAATTTTTGGGGTGGTTGAAATGCAATCTTTGTTGATAAGTTCATGTTTTGAACCTGGGAATATCTTGTTATGAATCTGTGTTTTGTTATCTGTGTATCTATTCAAACTCATAAGAGAGTGAGTTCTCCTCTGAAGTTGCAAATTTTGATCACAGAACTCCATAACATTTACATGTACAGTAAAGGAGAAAGGGCGCACTAGTGCTAAAAAGGCTCTAAACACTCTTCTCTTCCACAGGGGAATTAATGATCCGCTTCAGGTGAATTTTTCTATTTTCCTTAACGGATTGCTTCAATACATATTTTTATACATTGTTCTTCTAACATCGAGTTTTTAGTATGTTTACTCAAGTGTTTCATGTACGTGTATATATAGAATGAGTGGCATTTCGGGCCAAATCCGCTTATCCGTGATAGGCACATGAAGAAAAAGCCTCCACCTGGTCGGGGCAAAAAGCCTCGGGATAAGAAAACAAAACGTTTGTTGCTTTCTTCTCTTTTTATTAGTACCACACAACTCTTGCTTATTATATGTTGTATCTGTTATGCTTGTTTCAGCTAGTTGAGCGCTTTTCTCTTTCATTCATATGTAAATTAGGATGGCATAGAGAAGGAAACCCCGACGATGACTTTCGCATTGACACATTTGAGAACAAATGGAGAGACAGCTGGAGAAACCAATCTCAGAAAGCCTCCTATTCAGGAGACTCAACATCGGGATTCGAATGGACAGAAGGCTGGAACTGGACAACTCAGTCTCAAAGGAACAAAAGTTGGAATGATGAGTCTTTTGGTGAACCTTTGAGTGTTGGGTCTCGGTCTGAGAGGATTGCTCTTGGTTTGCCTTTAGTTGGTCCCCTCAAAATTGACGATGTTAAGAACGCGTAAGTCTTTCATTTGTTTCAATTGTTGCCAAAAATTAGGCCTGGGCGTTCGTATATTCGGTTCGGTTTCGATCGGTTATTTCGATTTCGATTTTTTCGGTTGGTAAGATGAAAGATTCATTCGGTTATTTTTATATTTCGGTTCGGTTATACCTCGGTTTCGGTTGGTTCGGTTATTAAATTTAAAAACCGAAAATAACCGAGTTAACCGAAATAACCAAAATAACCAAAATAATCAAAAATAACCGAAAGTAAGTGAAAATAACCGAAAATAACCGAAAAATAACTGAAATAACCAAAAAATAACCGAAAATAACTGAAAATAACCGAAAATAACCGAAAATAACAAAAAAATATTCGAAAATAGCTGAAATATTTTCGGTACCGAAAATAATTTGGTTTTTCGGATATTATTTCGGTTTTTGGTTCGGTTTCGGTTAGTAACCAATAACCATGGTTTTCCAAAATAATATCCGTTCGGTTATTTTTTTATAACCGAATACCAACCGAAATATGTTTTTCAGTGGTTCGGATTATTTGTCCAGGCCTACCAAAAATCTAAAAAGAATGTACTAAAATTTTCTGTGTGTTTGTAGCTTCCGTTCTTCAGCATTGAAGTGGCATCCGGATAAGCACCAGGGGCCTTCTCAGGTATGCTTTCAAAATATATTGGATTGTTTCAGGCTTTCTCTAGTTTGATGTGTTGATGAACTTTGCCCGGTATGTGGTGGAAATCGCAGGCAGCAGCCCAAGAGAAGTTTAAACTCTGCGTTGATGCATACAAATCTCTCTGTTCTGCACTCTCTTGACGATAAAGAGAGGCAATGGAAACAACATTGTTTAAAGTAGGAATTAGAGTGTTGAAATTGCTAAAGATTTCGAGAGATTTTCATATGATTTGTTTGATTCATCAGAACCCATTAGTCTCTCATCCATTTTTCAGCATTTGATAACAAAAACAGTATATGAGAAAGATTTATAGTCAAACGGAAATTCTCTCTTTTTCTTAATATATATAACACTAGAAAATCACTTTCAAATCTAACCTTTTTTGTATTCTCTTTGTTATTCTTTAGGTTCTAAACTGATACAAGGCTTAAGCATATATCCAAACTCTATGAATCTTTCACTGAAAACTTTCCAACATTCTTGAATTAGCAAATGTTGAAGTCACTTAACCAGAGAGCTCCACATTTCATATTTGATCTTTGGATAAAACTGTGATTCATCTGCTTCACACAGGTGGAATGGCAAAGCTTCCAGCTACCGTTCTGTGAGTAGTTTCTGCATCTTGCGTTGTAAGTATCTGTGGAATCGACATACCACCAGAGATGACGATTTCTGTTGCAAGAAAAAACAAAGAGATGAAACTGATTTGTCGTTGCTAATGAAACAAAATCCAGTGAGTGAAGTTACAAGTTACCTATGCCTTCCCGGACTGAGAGATTAGGTCTTATGATGTCCTTTGAGCTAATGAGGAAAATGTCTCCAAGATAAAGATGATTGGTGGGAACATAGACACAACAGAGTTCTTCTCCACCAGCATGGCCTCGAAGAATCACAGTTGATGTAATGAATCCAAAAGCGTATTCTCCCATATGAGGGTGTCTGATAATCGCTACCTCCTTGAATGCACCTGAGTTTTGATCTGATAAAAAAGGAGATTAACTCATATAAGGATGTCTTTTAGTCTTTTCTATTACTTGTTGGTAAGTAAGATTAAGAGATTTTGTTGGTAAGAGTTTAACCTGATGAGATTGCTCCACTAATTTGTTTAGAAGCAGAGTAGATGTAACTGATGAGAGGCATCTTCTTGATAAACCATTCTCCAATGCTGAGAACTGAAGCTCCAAGCCATGAAGACATGAATACACCAACAAGAAAGATGAATGTGATGGATGTCACAAATCCAAGACCTGCAATATTTGGAAAAGGTTTCACATTTCTTCATTTAGACATTGCAAATGTGGGTGAGAGATGAAATGAAAACTAACCGAACATATTGATCCCGAGATGTGTATAGATTGGAGAGAAGAATCCGTCCACGAAATGAATAAACCACCATGTGAAGTAGAATGTGACAGCGATTGGAAGAAGAATGACACTGTAACAACATTAGTTCAAGTAACAAGATTTATTGTTTTCAGAATCAACCCAAAACCGCAGTGATCATCTTGAACTAGAAAATCATTCTCATAGGCTAAAGTTCTTGAGATTGATTCAACAAAAAAAAACCCAAGAAACTCAGAGATTACCATCCGGTCATAAACTTTTTAGACGCCCAGCTTCGGATGACTTTGTAAATCGCCTGTTTGTATATAAAATATTGAATTACTTAACAAACAAGTAAAATCCGAGCTCTAGATCAAACGCAAAAGATACACAATCATAAACATACAGAACATTCACTATGTTGGTAAAACTGTTTGATCCAAATGTGGAAATTAGCGAATAAGATAAATACTCTGTAATCGTTGATTTATCGGGATTCGCCAGAGATATTTGGAAATGCAAACGGAGATAGAGACAAACCTCTTTACCGGCAACGTGAATCGGAGAAGCGAGAGGAGACGGTGGAACAGACAGAACGACGTCGCGAGTAGAAGCTTCGGATTTATGCATCGGAATCAACCTCTCCAGATCTCTCTCTCTGGTTTCCATCTCTTTTCTTCCCAAATCTCAAATTATCCGTCCCGATCTCTCTCTGTCTCTCTTGAAGAAATCAGCTATCTCTCTCTATCTCACTCTGAATCGCTTCGTTGATTCTCCGATGTCCCTTGTCAAGCCTGACGAGTGAGCAACGAACTGCCTTGGCCAACGTTAAAGCCATGCATTTAGCGTATGTACCGAACTATTCCGCCGCAAACACATTATGGGCCTTTCTCACTTGTTATTGGGCCTAATAACAAAGCCCATGTTCAACGTGGCAAATCCATCTCCTCTTTAATATTTGATGGCATAGTTCTTTCCTAACGTTCTTATTCATACTTAGACTTGCAAGTAAGTGGTTCAAATTACACCTCATCAAATAATCCAAACATAAACCAAATCAAAAAACAAATTTCATTTAATATTTAATTATAAAAAATTAACTAAATAGATATTATTTAAAAAATTATAGTTATTGGTTATTAAGCGAAATCGAACCGAAATCAAAATATTATCCGAAAATATCAAATTATTTTTGGTTATCTGAAAATATTTCGTATATTTTGGATATTTCAGTTATTTTTGCTTATTTTTTTATTATTTCAGTTATTTTTGGTTAACTGAATTATTTACGATTATTTTTTATTTCAAATTTAATAACCAAATCGACCGAAATCGAAGTATAACTAAACCGAAATCAAACCAAAATATAAAAATAACTGAATATATATTTAATCTTACCAACCGAAAAAACTGAAATTGAAAATAACAAACCGAAATCGAATCGAATATCCAAATGTCCAAACGATTAAATGACACGAACTACTACTTAATTTCAAAAAAACTACATGAACTATAATTAAATTAAAATAAAGTACACAACTACATTTATTGGGTTGAAATCGACAGATTCATATGAAATTGATCACCGACGATCGAAGATCGAGTGGTCTTTAAGATTCAATATGATTTCCGGTATGTCGTAGTTGTTTTATGCAATTTCGTGTCTGTAAAGCGGTTCTAATTCCAGGTTTGGCTTGGCTTAATTAATTTAGTATAATTTTTTTTTAAAAAAAAAAGAAATTTCAAAGTCGATCTATTGTAATTGAAGTTGAACTCACTGCACTTATTTAGACATGCACTTATTTAGACAATACAATATGTTTGGTCTCTGGGTTATCGTCATATCATATTTAAAGATGATAATTTATCGGTGAACAATATCCTCAACAACAAAGAAGATTATTTGCAGATCTAGTTATACATTCATACAATTCATAATTAGATACCTATGTTTTATGGGATCAAATTCGCTTTCCAACCAAGAATCGGAAATCAAGGAGCTGATATTATGGCATCGTCATCTATTAATTCTCATAATAATTGGAATATTTTTATTCATGTCCAAACATATTAACATGTATTGTAAATAATGATATCGGTAATTAATTATATTTTGAAGGAAAAAAAAATGATCGTTGACGTTTCAACTATGTGGCTTGTTAGGAATCTATAACCACAATAAACAACAAGGTAATCGACACATGGCTCACTTGCATTCCAAAAACAGTAATTATAGGAAAAAAACTTTGAGAATTCTTGTAAGTAAATCATAATATGGAAAATTTTATATTTCGATAGTGTTATTTGATTATTTTTTTACTTTTTCATGAATAATATATAACTAATTTAAATATAAGTCTTGCGCGAAAAAAAATTTACACATTATAATTACTTATTTATTTAATAAATATAAACTAGATACATATATATAATATATATATATATATCTTATTTAAAATAAATTTCTTTACAATTTTTAATTATTATTATACAAATAAAATAGATAGTAAAATCGAATTATATAAATAAATTTAAATTATATCTATATTGGATAAATAATATTATTAAATAGATAAAAAAAATTATTAATGTGATAAATATTCAATTAAACCAAATTTTTATTTTATATTTTATATGACTAATTTTTAAAATTTTCCTTTTATGTTAAAATGCTTTTTATTTCAATATATTAGAAATTTACATATAATATATGGTTAAATATTTGTGTAATGTTATTTTTGTAAATATTCTAGTAATTCTATAATAAATTACGTTTTATGTAATATTTGTTTTGATATGTTTTGATGGTGTGACACCTCATCATGATATATTGTAAATATGAATTTTTTTGTATGTTTTCGCTTAATATATTAGAGATAGATAGAGCTTTTATAAATTTGAAATGATGGCACTAAAAGAAACTTACTACACATGAACATAACGAAATTAAATGCACCTTACAATATGTGTAGACCTAAATGTGACACAAACATTGTCCTTAATATACAATAGGCAGCCCTTTATTAATTTAAGTTGCATACTTTAAGAATAGATGGACCATTGCTCAATGTCGATAATATCTCAACCAACCCTGCAAAAAAAAAGTTGAATGTAATCAAAACATTATGTTTATTCAGCCTTCAAAGTTAAGAACTTAACCTAAACAGACAAGTAAAATAATATTAAACTATGATTCTAAAATAAAAGATACATATTTTTCCAAGATGAGTAAAAATAATTCATGGTCTATATAAATAACAATTGTTAAAATATCATGAGTAATATTTTAAAATACCATATTTTGAAATTTTTTTCTAAATTTATCATATTAAAACTACAATTCCAAAATAACACAGTTATTTATGTAAAAATATTTATTTCACCTATATTAGTTACAAATAAAATTAAAATATTATGTTTGGATTTATTTTTACTAATTTATGGTTTATTTTCCTGATTAAAAATATGTTTTAAGATATTTTAATAATAAAATCTGTGTTATTGTTGGAAAAATAAACTAATGGTAGTAAATTTGGAATAAAAATTTAAAATAATGCTATTTTGTCAATTGTCCAATATATATGAAATTTGTTGTAACAATACATAAATTTGTCATATTAGCAAATTATATAATATTTTTATTAGTAAATATAAATTAGATATTTATATAATTTTAAATTTAATTTAAAATTATTTTTAATATTAATTTTTGTATATATAAATTTAAAAAATATATTTTTTAGTAAATTTAATAATATTTTTTGGTTAGTTTAATAAAATATATTGATCTCTAACTAAATTAATAATAATGACATATATTGTAGTTATTTTAATAATTTAAACTCATTTCTATATTTATCCGAAATTTATTGTGGTGAGAAAATATCATAATTACATTTCTGCTAATAACATGTTAGTATGAGATTATTTTATTAAAATATTTTCAAATAATATATTCGGGATTTTAAACTTCGAATTAATTCTATATAAAGTTCATGAACTAAAACACAAAAAACTATATATAAATAAGATATTTAACTTAGTCGAGAGGATATATAAAGAACATACGTAGTGCAATCCACAGTAGGAGATGCATCAACAGGCAAGCTCGCGCCACAGTTGCTAGCCAGGGCCTGAGCTAGTTCAGGTTTCACGGTGACGCTATTAGCAACTGACTTAATGCATTGACAAGCCGCCTTCTTATCAGCGGATGTAGTCGTCGCCGCCGCTAAACTCTTAACTCCGTCGCAGCAAGTCTCCGGAGGTTTACCAGTTCCACTGGTCAAGTAGCTTACACATGGCTGCAAATCCTGTAAAACAATACTGCAAGAAATTGCAGATTCGGAATATCGAGGTGTAAAGAATACTCCAAGAATAGAGATGATCATTACTACGTTCATTGTAGATTGAGACAGAAATCTTAATTAGGGTTTTTTGTGTTATATATTATATATGTTTGTAGAGTGAAGATGAAGTGTTTATATATAGGGTTTATTTCCGTGTGCATTACAAGAATTAATGCGAATAATCCTATTTTCACTTATATTTTTTAGATTTTTTTAGTTATATAACTTCTGTTTTTAAACTAAATAAACTTCATAAATTATTGATATTACATAAATTTTGATAACGTTTACACGTTAAATCGCTATTAAATTTTGTTTTAATTCGAAAATTTGGTGTTAATTTCGAAATAAATGTAAATTAAAACCATATTTTTTAATTAAAACCAAGTTTAATAGCAGTTTAATATGTAAATATTAATGAAATTTATGTAATTACTATAATTTATGAAGTTTATATAATTTACAGAAGTTAAAGACAGTTTATGTAACTAAAAGAACACCCAAAAAGTACGGATGAAAATATATTTATTCGTATAATTTTATATAGTTTACGGAAATAAACTCTTATATATATATATGAAGAATTAAGAAACTAAATTATTAAAATTTAGAGAATTATTAGTAGTTGGTGTGGATTTGTGATGAAGTGAACGTAACAACGAATGCAAATGTAAAATTCAACATATTTGGTATGACTTTTTTTCTTTTTCTTTACTTTTTTATATATTATTTTGGTGTAGGTTGTTAGGTTATATATACATATATCTTGTGAGTTTGGGTTTGTGGATATTGAAGTTATAATAGTTTTGGTACAATTTGTGACTACAACACTCAAAGTTGACGTGTTTGCTTAAGTTTTGGAGGTTATGGGTGTAGTCTAAAATAAGACTCATTACTAAAATAAGACTTATAGTATATGTTCATAATCTTCTAATTGCGTGGTTCAATAAATCAAAATAAAATATTTGGGGATATAAAATCGTAGGACGCATTCTTTGGAGCAATGGGGAAAAATGATTAATACTTTAAAATCCTAATTTAAAATTTTTGTTCTAAATGTAATCTTATAAAAATAAAATTCCAAAATAATACATTTTGTTATATAAAAATATTTATTAGGAAATTGACAAAATAGTATTTTTTTTAAAGTTTTTGTTAATTATGTAGCTCCATTAGTTTAAATTTTTAAAAATAGCACAAATTTAATATTAAAATACGTTAAAACTTCTTTTTAATAAGAAAAATTTAAATCCTAAAATAGAAAATAAAACTCAAATATATTATTTTAGTTATATTTATAATTTATTTATAATAAATATATTTTTGGAATTTTAAATTTAATATTAAATTTGTAACAAAAACTTAATAAACCATTTGGAGATATAAAATCGTAGGACATGTAGACATTCTTTGGACCAATGGGAAAAAATGAGTAATACTTAATAATAATATTTTAAAAAAAAAGAATCCAAATTTAACTTTATAAAATTAAAATTTCAAAATAACACATATTGTTATGTAAAAATACTTCTTTAATCTAAATAAATCACAATAAACTTAAAGCATTATATTTGGATTCTTTTTTTCAATTTAGAGTTTATATTTTTAAAATTTTAATATATTTTAAAATATATTTTCAGAAAATAATAATTAAAATAATATCTTTAATTACAAAAAAAAGAATATATTTGCAAAGTAATTCTCCTAACTCTGGCTAGATTTGGAGATTTCTTGAAACTCAAGTATGAACCACATTATTTATTGAAGAAAACATTACTCCATGTTCTCCAAAATATATGAGTCATTATTAATAAAGTAATACCCTAATATATCATATTTTAAAATTTATCTTACAAATCTAAAATATTAAAAATAAAAATTTTAAAACAGCATAAATTATTATGTAAAAATTATTATTTACCTCAAATAAACTATATATAAAATTAAAACATAATTAATGGGTTCATTTTTCCAATTTAGGGTTTAAATGTTTTTATTAGAATGATATTTTTAATGATTTTAGTATTAAATTTATGTTATTTTTAGAAATTTAAATGATTAATGTTATATTTGAAATAAAAACTTGAAATAATGCTATTTAAAAAATTTTCTCTTATGAATATATACAGTTTTAATAGTAAATTTTCTTTTTTGCCATCAACATGAATTTTATTGAGTAAAAGAATCAAGGTTTACAATTGATCGTAAAAATAATGCACAAGAATAAAATAATGTCCAATCAACATTTGACTGAATAGATGTAGAAGTTAACTTATCAGCTGTTTGATTACATATGTTAAAACTTGATTTGTGCAAAAATGACTACAATTACTAAACAAGAAAAAAAATTAAGCACAAAAAAATGCACAGAAAAAGGAAATTTTGTATGAGTAATACCCTAAAATAATAACTTTTAAAAATTTTTTCTAAATCTAGCATCCCAAAATTAAACTCCCAAAAATAGTACAAATACTTATGTAAAAATATTTATTTATTCTAAATAAATTATACATAAATTTAAAGTATTATATTTGGGTTAATTTTTTTCAATTTAGGGTTTAATTTTTTTTTATTAAAATATAGTTTTAATGTATTTTAATCTTAAATTTGTGCTATTATTAGGAATTTAAACTAATGATGTTAGTTTTGGAATAAAAATTTAAAAAAGTACTATTTTAGACATTTGCCCATTTTGTATTTTATTAGCAAAGTTATCAAGAAAAGAAATCTGACAAGATAAATGTAAATACTTTAAGACAAGAAATGATAGGGAGAGTATAATTAAATAAGAAACCATGCAGACACCAAATACATTATAATTAATCTTAATTCAAATGTTTTAAATCTCCTCCACCTTTCAGATTCCTATTACATCTTCAAACATTTGAATCTCCAAATATATCAAAAGAACAACTGAAACATGGTGAATTTGGTGGAGTCACAAAAACCATTGTTGTACGGTCTCATGAAACTAGCCGGCGTGGTTCCTTACACCGTAGAGATTGAACCAGGGACGAAGATGAACTTCTGGATCCCAAAAGAAACCCTAAAAAAGTCTAACAAAAAGTGTTCTATGGAACCCAAGAAACCTACGAAACCTGTTGTCTTGTTCATCCATGGTTTTGCAGCTGAAGGCATCGTGACGTGGCAGTTTCAAGTCGGTTCATTAGCCAAAAAGTACTCAGTCTATATACCGGACCTTCTCTTCTTTGGTGGCTCCTTCTCAGATAACCCGGACCGGTCACCACTGTTTCAAGCTCACTGTCTGGTCAAGTCTCTTCGTATACTTGGCGTGGATAAGTTTGTTCTTGTAGGGTTTAGCTACGGTGGCATGGTGGCTTTCAAGATCTTGGAAGAGTATCCTGAAATGGTTCGAGCCATGGTGGTCTCAGGTAATTTACCATTATCACTAGAATAATCCGCAAAACCCTTTTTCTATACTTTTAAATTTATATTAGATTTATACTAAAGCCATGCGAATGAGAAAATATTCACAAATTATATAATATTATTTATTAGTAAATATAAATTAAATATTTATATAATTTTAATTTTTATTTAAAATTATTTTAATATTAATTTATATATATATATAAATTAAGAAAAGAAAAATAATTATTTTTACAAATTTAATAATATTTTTTGATTAGTTTAATAAAATATATTGAACTAAATTAATAACAATGACATATATTGTAATTATTATAATTTAAGCTAATTTATATATTTATTTAAAAATCACTATGATGATTACACGTTAACATGACATTTCTGTTAATAACAATAGGGTTATTTTGTTAAAATGTCTTTAAATAATATATTAGAGATTTCTAGTTTATATATAGAAAATTTCTCAAAAATATCATAAAAAAGTTTGTTTCAAAAATATCATCAATAATTTTATCTTTTCAATAAATACAATTTAAACCTTCGTTTTCAAAAATACCATAAAATTAAAATGAATCTCTAAACACTAAAAACTACACCCTTAGCCCTACAAACTAAATTTTAAATCCAGAATACTAAACTCAAAATTCAAAATTTTAAATGATAAACTTTTAAAAAAAAATTGCTTGTAGTATTTTTGGGAAAAAAGAAATTGTTAATGGTGATTTTTTCAGAAAAAATTATCTTATATATATCAAGTAATTTATTGAAGTCCAACCTCCAAATTTATGATGGTACGTATTTGACACCTCTAATTTCTATGTATATAACATTATAGTAATTACAAGATATTGTTCTAAAATTTTATTCTCCCACATTCATACATTGTAATGCCATTCTTATATATATAATAAGAACTTTTTCGTTCGCAGGTTCGATATTGACAATGACTGATACGATTAGTGAGTCAAATTTAAACCGGTTAGGATTTAAATCGTCGGCAGATCTTTTATTACCAACATCGGTTAAAGGGCTCAAGACTCTCTTCAACATTGCTGTTCATAAACCCATGTGGTTCCCAAACCGGCTCTTCAAAGATTACATTGAGGTATGTATACCTACACAAAGTTTCCATTTGTTACAAATATATGATCAAATTTATGGATCTAAATATTAATTTTGAAAATTATTCGACTAATTATTTGACTAGTAATTTATATTTGGGTAATTTTCTAAAATAATATTTTTAAGTTTTTGTTCCAAAATTATTATTATTAGTTTAAATTTCCAGTAATAACATAAAATTAATATTAAAATACATTAAAAGTTTTTTTAATAAAAAAATTTAAATTAAAAAAGAAACAAAATATAATATTTTAAATTTATATATAATTTATTTAAAATAAAAAAGTATTTTTATATAATTATTTGTATTGTTTTTAAAGGCAATTAACAAAAATAACATTGTTTTTAGTTTTTGTTTCAAATATAGCACCATTATTTTAAATTTCTAAAAATAACGTAAATTTAATAATAAAATATATTAAAATTAATTATTAATGAAAAATTAAACCTTAAATTAGAAAAAATGAACCCAAATATGATGTTTTAAGTTTATGTATAATTTAACTATAGTAAATATGTATTTTCATAATATAATTTGTGTTAGTTTTGAAATTTTAACTTTACAATCCACATTTAAAACAAAAACTTTAAAATATGATATTCTAGGATAATTTTAATTTTACAATATTATATTTAGAACCATTTATTTTAAATACTATTTTATAATATTACTTTTTATTATATTTTTGGTATAAAGTAGTGTATACAGTACTTTACTTTTCATAACTATTAATGTTATTATTATCACTTTATCAGACCCAATTGCTGTATAATGTTTTGCGTATTAATATGCATTAACTGTGTTTTCTTAATCGAAATAATTTTGTAATTTAACATTTCTCAATATGTTGAACTCTTTTTTGTCATTGTTAACTGCATGGAGTCTGAAGTTGTATTGTTCTTATTTCTTAATAAGAAAATAAATATCTCTCATTTGGATAATGATGAATATGTAAAAATAATGTGAAGGTGATGATTACTAATAGAAAGGAAAGAGCAGAATTGTTAGAAGCTTTGGTCATCAGCAACAAAGATGTGACCATTCCACGTTTTCAACAGGTCTCAATCAAATATATAGAATTGTTCGTTTTACAGTAATTACATGATTATCCGTATAATATATATATATATAATTATTTGTACCATTTAACTTATAGAGTTCGATCCATATCTAAATAATTTTTAGTCCCTATCCATTATATATTTTTCACATAGAAATACCTTAAATAAAATAACAAAAAATATTTTAAACATTATGTGTAAATATTCAATATGACTTAGGTTTATGAAATATTCCTAATTAAGAATTTAGTAAATTTTACGTAATCATTTATAAATTATTTCCTAAATTCTAATAAAACATTTTATACACTCGATAAAATATATTTTTGATTTGTTATCATGAAAAACATATATATATACATTAAAAATATAACTATTTTACTACTTTTCTGAAATCTTGTAAATATACGTAATTTTCGGATAATTGACAAAAATAATATTGTTTAAGTTTTTGTTTCAAATATATCACTATTAATTTAATTTTTAAAAATAATATAAATTGAATATTAAAATATCTAAAAATTTCTTACTAATAAGAAAAAATTAAATCATAAATTAAAAAATGATAATTGACAAAAATAGCATTATTTTAAGTTTTTGTTCTCAAAATAACTTCATTAGTAAAATTTTTAATAACAGCACAAATTTAATACTAACATACATTAAAACTTCATTTTAATAGAAAATTTAAACTTTAAATTAGAAAACAATGAATCCAAATATAACATTTTAAGTTTATGTATAATTTATTTAGAGTAAATAACTATTTTTATATAATTATTTGTGCTATTTTAGAATTTTAACTTTAAGATATTAGATTTGGAATAAAAAATTTAAAATGTGCTATTTTATGATATTACTCATTAGAAAATAGAATTCAAATATAATATTTTAATTATATTTGTAATTTATTTACGGTAAATACGTATTTTCAGAAAATAATTCGTGATAATTTTTGAAATTATAAATTTATAATGATAAATTTGAAACAAAAATTTAAAATATTATTTTAAATTATTATTCTAACTTTATTTAATCTAAAAATTAACATTTTCTGTTATGCAGAATATACATCTTTTGTGGGGCGAAAGTGATCAAATTTTTAACCTTGAAATGGCTAAGAATATGAAAGAGTAAGTTTCAATACATTAATGTTTTTTTATTAAAAAATCGAAATGTTACTTATAATATTTTCAATTCTATTTTTAAAGGCAACTTGGCGAAAATGCAACAATGGATAGTATAAAAAAAGCAGGACACCTGGCACATTTGGAGAGACCTTGTGTCTATAATCGACGTCTCAAAAAATTTCTTACTTCAGTTTACTCCCAAAACTAAATTTCATGTAACTGAATTTAAATTTAACTATTACATATTTAAATAATTGTCCAAATGAAATTCATTCCACCTTATTTTATTTGGACTTAGTTTCTTCATATGTGCCAACAATTATGTAACCTGTGTATTTTTCTTAAAATAAATAAATGGTTCATCATTTCAATAATATATTTTCTATATGATTTTGCAATTTTATAGTTTATTTTATACTAATTAGTCACTAGTCGCAAGTATACTAATTTGTTCAACTTGCAAAACTGTGAGTTAATTAACGAAAGAGTATTGTCAGAATTGCAACCAATGTGCGGAAAGACACTGTCTGATAGAGAAACAACGCGTGACATTGTCTGCTACAAGTCCACATCTCTCTACGTCTCTTGTTTGTTAGTGGACTGTGTTATTATTGACACAGACCAAACCCACTTGCTTTCACATTTCTTCATTAGACTTTTTTCTCTCGGAAATTGATGGACAATGGGAAACACAATTCAAACTCTCTCTCTCTCTCTCTAGAAGGACCAATACACACACAACATAGTGTCTTGTGGCTTTGTTTTTCTCTTTTCTCTCTCATCTATCGTCTCTCTCTCTCTCGACATTAGTAAAGACCTAAACTTTATCTTCTTTTCTTGGTGGGTTTTAATCGCTTCTTAATTGGTGTTAGATGGGATTGCCATTTAAGTTAATTGCTTGTAGACTTGAGATTAGTCTTAGTGGTTTTGGTTGGGTATCACAAAAGGCAAAGAAAAAAGATGAAAGTCAAAGTCAAACTTTTGAAGAATATATATCATCTTCATGCTTATGATTAGCTTATGAGAAGCTAAAGCTATGATGGTTTCTTTAACCAAATAGGTAGGGCTTCGGAGAGAGATTAGAGAAATTTTTAATCTTTGTTTAAGAAAAGTTATATAAAAAAAAAAGATTAGGGTTTTCATTACTCAGAAGCGGTAGATCAAATGGAGAAGAAAGCTGAGAAAATGGAGATGGCAAGACGAAAATCTTCAGCAAATCATCTTCTTCCTCCGAACACTTATCCCAAATCTGCCGACAAAGAGAATCCCACCACTCATAGGAGCGGGTCGGAGCTGAATCAGGATCCGGATTTTGATACCAACCCACTTTCTGTAGCTCCTTCTCCAAGGTCATACGCTAGGCCTCAGGCTATTTCCCCGAGGAGGGTGAGATATAGAGAATGCCAACGGAACCACGCGGCGAGCTCCGGTGGACAGGTGATCGACGGCTGCGGCGAGTTTATGTCTTCCGGAGAAGAGGGCACAGCGGAGTCTCTTCTTTGCGCCGCTTGTGATTGTCACCGGAGCTTCCACAGAAAAGAAATCGACGATGTGTCTGTTGTAAATTTCAATAGTTTTGGTCATTCAAAGAGGCCGCTCGTTAGCCGCCACGTGTCTCCAATCATGGTGAGTTTCGGCGGTGGCGGTGGCAGAGGACCGACGGAGGATCTGAGCAAGCTCCATCAATATTTTAGTGGTAATGGAGTTGATCAGTTTGAAAACCATCCGAAGAAACGATTTAGGACAAAGTTTAATCAAGAGCAGAAGGAGAAGATGACAGAGTTTGCTGACAAGATTGGGTGGAGAATACTTAAGCAAGAAGACGAAGAAGTGAATCGGTTTTGTCGAGAGATTAATGTGAAACGACAAGTGTTTAAAGTTTGGATGCACAACAATGTCAATAAGCAAGCAGCCAAGAGGAAAGACATGTAACAGATTTTATCTATATTTTGCCAATCTTGCCTCGCCATTTTTGCATGTTGCCAACCTTATCACATCACTGGTTTTGTTGTATCTATAACTCACCTTGCCATATGCAAAGTCTTTGACATATAGTCGTATGAACCTGCGGATGCGGCAACGGCATATTATTTTTCGTTTAGTTACCATATGTACATGTGACAGACGCATCGATCAAACACTCCGTCATATGTCGTAATTTTTTCGACTGATAATTAAAACATCGATTCGACTAAAAATCTACGATCAACTGCAACTATAACTACCGTCGGCACACAAACGAACAACATCTATCACAGTCACAGCCGCATGATTGACCATAGCCGCAGTCACAACCGCAACCGCCTGCGGCGATCAAACGCTTTTTTATATTTGAACCTTTTCATAAGCTATTTCGTTTGCATTGCTACCGGCTTTCTCATAACCAGAATCATTTGCCTTGTGTGCATTGCCATAATTAAGCCACTCCTTCGCGCAACGCCTACATTTTCATAGCCAAAGTCCATCATATTCAATTCTGCCCATTTCCATAAGCAAATGTCACTCTTTCGTAGGCTATTTCTTCTGCATTTCCCACATATCCCAATAGGAAATGTTTGTACATTTACTCAGCATTGTTGTTGGATGATTGGTTACCTAGGTTTTTACTTTTTCTAAGATATATATGACACTAAAAACATAGACAACAATAATAAAATTGAAAAATACACTTAAAATTTTTTAATATCTCATATAAATAACTTAAAATTAATTACTTTATATTCTTTTGTGTAGTGGAAGTTCTATTGAAAACAATTGAAAGATAGTAGTTTAGGTTCACAGAAAAACTAAAGAAATAATGGAATCTTTGATTTTTATTTCTTTAATAGAATTATAAAAGAGTTTAAAAGTAATACTGTAAAATAACATTTTTCAAATTTTGTTTCAAATGTATCACAACAAAACTAAAATATTAAAAATATTATTAATTATTTTGTGAAAATAATTATTTATTTTAAATAAATTATAAATAAAAACTAGAATTTCTTTTATTTTTTTTTAATTTAAAATTTAGATGTTAGATTAAAAGATATGCTGAATTATTTTAATATTAAATGTGTATTATTATTAAAAATTAAAATAATAATTACATATTGAAAATAAAAATTAAAAATTTATTGTTTTAGAAAATTCCATTAACAAAAATTCTTACAAAAATATTAAAAACAAAACAAACATCACCCAAATTAAATATACATTATAATTGTGAGTCGGATCTGAAAACTAGATTTTGTCATTTTGATATCGAACTGATTTTGATGGTTCTTAACTAGTTTTACCGGTTTTACTAGATTCGTTTTATAAACATTCACGGTCAAACCGGTTCAACCGGGCAATCCCTTATTATCTCTCAATCTCTTATCGAATATTTCAATCTAGTGACGGTATCTAAGGATTCCAAAATAGTTATCTTCTAATTTGGTTTCCAATTTTGGAGAAATGTTTTAAACTTATTACATAGATAGTAGAAAATGAATGAAAATACACAAAATTATTAAAAAAAATTATATAAAAAAGGAGAAAAGAACAATAACAGAAAAACGAAAAAAAAACATAAAGCGAAGCAAATAAATAATATTAACATTGAATAAATATTTTTATATTAATGTTTTGATGAATTGTCAAACAAACTCAAAAACGTGCAATGATATAATAACAGCAAGAGAGAATAACTATTAAATCATTGGTGGCAAAATAAAATTTAGTTTACGTCATTACACACATATATATATATATATCTTGAAGATAAGTCACAGAACGTGAAGAGAGACTTGAAAATGTGAATTAAATAAACTGTAAAGAAATGAACAAAAATTTGAAAATATGTCACAGAACGTGAAGAGGTGTAAGAGGAGGTGAAATATATAGTTGTGTTGATAAGAGAAAAGAGATGACTGAATCAAAAGTTATAAAACCCCAATACTCTAAACATGATTATCCTTTTTCCTTTTTCAGGTTATTGAAAAAAAATAATACAGAATAATACTTTAAAATAGTATATTTTAAAATTTTTGTTCTAAATTTAGTATTTTTAAATTAAAATTCTAAAAAATATTATAAATAATTATATAAAAATACTTGTTTATTCTAAATAAATTATGCATAAACTAAAAATATTATATTTGAGTTCCTCTTTTCAATTTAAAATTTAATTTTTTATTAAATTTAAAATTTTAATGTATTTTAATATTAAATGTGTGTTATTATTAGAAATTTAAACTATTGATGTTATCTTTGCAACAAAAATTTTAAAAAGTGATATTTTAAACAATTGCCCAATAATATATTCATACCTATATTTTTAGAGTAATACTATAAAATAACAAGTATTTAATTTTTTTTCTTCCAATTTAGCACTCTAATCTTAAAACTCCAAAAATATCACAAATTTTCTCAAAATACATATTTACCATAAATAAATTACAAATATAATAAAAATATTATATCTGAATTTTTTTTTCCAATTTAAGATTTAATTTTTCCTTATTAAAAAATTTTTAAAGTATTTTAATATTAAATTTATGCTATTTTGAAAATTTAAACTAATGAGTATATATTTAGAACAAAAACTTAAAAAATGTTATTTTCATCAAGGGCAATTGACATAATTTATGTTATTTTAAAATTTTAAATTTATAATGATAAATTTGAAATAATATACTATTTTAAAATATATTTTTTTATCATTTTTAATAAATTATATTGTTACAGAGATCCGACAACATTCCCTCTTGTTAACCCTTTTGCACCCACCAATTATTACCGTCACCGTCTTGCTTATATGTTTTAAGAATGTTAAGAATGTCTCTGTACACAAAACGTTTCCGAGACGTAAGACCGCTGTTGATAAACGTCTACAAAGCATGCGGTTTTGTCTTGGAGCTGTCTCTGTGTTCTTATGTGTACGGCTCTCAGACCACAAAGACTTTAGATGTTTCCAAACCGGTTTTGCATAACCATTAACCATATATAATTTTCCATGACGGTTATTTGAAATAGGACACAATTTGCAATAAACCGTAAATTATTTCTCGAGTCACTCTAAACCAGTGACTATTTCATTTACTCAAAACATAACATAGACTCAAACTGATTGGTTTAGATTAAGATGGAATGCAGGGATTATAACATATTTAGGAACCAAACAGAATTGACAAAAAAAAAGCCAATAGAATATAAGCAATACATTGAATTATCATTTTTTTCTTATATATAAATATTACTTGTGGAATTTTGAGGGCAATCATAATGTCTTCAATTAGTGTTACGGTACTTAGGTTGTGGATAGCGTCCTGACTCGATGTCATTGACATCTTTAATGAGCAATTCATAGTGTAACTTTACTTCTTCAGCTGATTTTCCACTAACTGCTCTTGCAACGTTTTGCCAACGATCAGGAGTGTCTTTGTCATATGTAGCCAAAGCGATTTCGAATTGCTTATCTTGTGTAGCGGTCCACGACGAGTTTGAGCTCCGGGAAGTGCTTATTGAATTAGAAGCCATTAGTAACAAAAATGTTCTAAGTGGTTTGGGTTTGTATTGATGATGAAAAGAGATGATTTTGAGTTGTGGTTTAGTTTGAGAGTGTGGAGTTCCTTATATGTAGGATGAAAAAAGGTATTGTGAGCCAGTTGGAAGAATATATACTTTGAAAGGAGAGATTTTTAGAGTGACCCATATATATATATTCTTGTAGCAACCACATAGATTATAGAAAAGAGACTATTATGAATAGAGATTCCTTAACTATTGTTATAGAAAATTAGGAGAGTTCCTTTTTTTACTAGATAGTATCCGTACACTAAATAACCCTTACCTCTTAGGAGACTATATAGAGTGGAATTTAGCCCTTACCAGTGTGGCAGTATCAGATGCTACTCAAAAGCATGTGATTGTGAAGGTTTGTGTCTAATATGTATTGCAATTTCCACATTGTGTGATTGAGAAATAATATCTACAAATAATCATGAATAATTTCTAATAATAATAATAATAATAATAATAATAATAATAATAATAATAATAATAATAATAATAATAATAATAATAATAATAATAGTAATAATAATAATAATAATAATAATAATAATAGTAATAATAATAATAATAATAATAATAATAGCTTTGATCGTTTATTTGCTGTTGGTAATTGCGGTTGCAACTACGATGAACATTACGGTTGCGGCATATATTGTTTGTTTATTTGTTGTCAGCGGTTGCGTATGATCGAAAATTTGTAGTCGCACAACTATTTTAATTAGTGGTAAAAAAAATTACGACGTAAAACGCAGCGTGCAAATGCTATGATTGGCTACAGATCTACCGCAACCATAGGAAGTTACGGTTGAGAAACAAACATGACTAATATACAGTAATATTGGTTATTTATCTGTTGTAGAAAACTGTGGATGCGATTTGAGACCAAACAATGTTCGTTTTTCTGTGGCAGTTTCATGTGATGAAACGTAACAATCGATGGCAATGATCTACGATAGAAAAATTTAACTGCCAAAAAATTTCAGCTGTGTGATCGAAAAATTTGCGATTGAAGTGGTAAAAGACAAAAAAGTATTCTTATAACTATTTATAAGTTAAATAAAAAATTATCGTAACGACAACATGCAGTCTACTACGTGATTATCAAACGAACACATGCGACGGCGACATACGATCAAATATTGCGACAATAAACGAATAACAATTTAAATGTACAAATGAACAAATTCCTTATCATAAATATCTAACTTGTTTTTAAATGTATAATAGAGTTCCTAATATAGATAGAGTTCCTCATTCGGGTTAAATGATATGATGTCTTCCATGGAAACGAATTTGGCCATTATTGGTCTCAAGTTCCTTGAGCAATTTTATATCAAATCTTATATTTACTGGTTTATATATTAAGCATATATATAGAAAACAAAACCTTTTTCGTGAATGTTATTAATTAAACCTTTTTTTAATGTCCGAAGCTTTAGCTAGTCGGTGTAGATTTATGTACGGTAGAACATGATTCCAATGATTAGATAATACAGACAAGACACAATAGTAAGATTTTGTACTAAGGCATAATCACAGATTTTCAATCTTCTAAAACATGTTAGTTCACGTGGGTGCCAAGGAATACATTCTTTTGACAATGGTAAGTCCATTTATTAATATATATATATATATATATATCGATTTATACCTATATATTTATATGAGAAAAAATATTCATATATTATAATTATTTATAAATTAGATATATATATATATGATATTTTATTTGAAACATTTTTAAAAAAATTTTAATATTGATTATATAAATAAAATATATAATAAAATCATATTATATGGATAAATTTAAATTAGGGCAATTAACAAAAATAAAATTTTTAAGTTTTTATTCTAAATATAGCACTATTAGTTTAAATTTCCAAAAATAACAAAAATTTAATATTAAACTCCATCTAAATTTATTGTTAATGAACAAATTAAACTCTAAATTAGAAAAAAATGAAGCTAAATATAATGTTTTAAATTTATGTATAATTTATTTATAGTAAATATGTATTTTCAGAAATAATTTGTGTTATTTTTAGATTTTTAAGTTTAGAGTACTAAATTTGGAACAAAAACTTAAAAATATGCTATTTTAGGGTATTATTCGTTAAATTATCTATATATAGAAAAGACAATATTATTAAATAGGTAAAGAATTGTAAATGTGATAAATATTCAATTATTCTAAAATTTTGTTTTATATTTTATTGACTAATTTTTTAATATTTTAATTTTATTTATATTATGTTTGTTTTTTATATCGAAATATTAGAAATTTACATATAGTATACTGATAAATAATTATCTAATGTAATTTTTGTAAATAATCTAATAAATTATGTCTTAAAAACTGATGATGATATATTTATAAATTACACGGGAAATAAAGTTTATTTACTAAAATATTTATCAAATAATATATTAAATATATGATTCTTCATCAAAGAAATAAAAAGTTTAGTATTACCTTTTGTGCAGCTTCTTCTAAACTAAATTTTTTATTATATAACTTAGGATTTATTTTGCTTAACTTAAATCAAAATGATTAACCAAGAGATGGGAAAAGTAGCAGAATTGTTGTATAAAGAATATTCAGGTGTTCTTGTCTACTTTTTTCAATTTCTCCGTTGAACATTGTTAGAGGAGAATCGGAACAATTTTCAAATCTTTTGGATCTTATCTTCAAAAGATTGATTGCGCCTTTCTTACGCTTCTTTCTGTTCATTTCTTTCAAACCTTAGATTTTTCTACTTTCGAGAAGTTATGGTCTAGAAACTAATTTGTGTATATTAAAATGTCTCATTTTCAAAATTTAAATAATAGTCAAGAAAGTAAATACATTCACATTTTTTTTACCTTTTTCAATATTTATTTGCTCGGACTATTGTATCTAATTCTTTCGGTTATAATAAATTTTATAATTTTATTTAGAGCAATTGTCTAAATTAACACTTTTTAAGTTTTTATTCCAAAATAATATTATTAGTTTAATTTCCAAGAATAACATAAATTTAAAAGTAAAATACATTAAATTATATTTTAATAGAAAAAAATTAAACCCTAAATTAGAAAAAATGAACTCAAATATAATATTTTTAAGTTTATTTATAATTTATTTAGAGTAAATAAGTATTTTTTATATAATTATTTGTGTTATTTTTGGAATTTTAATTTTATTATGTTAGATTTGGAAGAAAAAAATTATCATATCACATTTGTTAACTGTCATGTCATAATTTTTTAGTCATGACATATAAACATTTTTCAAAACTTATTTTTATTTTAATATATAGAATAATAATTGTTTTAATCATATAATTTTTTGTAATGATATATAAACATTTTTCAGTCATATGTTTATATTATCTAGATAATTATTATTTGGTCAAAATGTAATCAAATATGTATTTTTTCAAAACTTATTTCTCTTTTAGTTTATAGGATTAATATATATCATTTAATTTAATTTTATAAATAAAATTATGTTTAAAATTATCATATCACATTTGACAATGTTATAATTTTTTATCATGTCATTTCTTCTAATAACATATAAGCATTTTTCAAAACTTAGTTCATTTTTATATATATATGATTAATATATATGATTTAGTTTCTTTATTTTACAAATAAATTTATGTTTAAAATTTACATTTGAATAAACGTTATGTTATAATTTTTTTAGCTATGTCTATCTTTTATAATGACATGTTATCATTTTAAAAAAAATTATTTATTTTTAATATATAAAATTATTGCTAACCACCAAAGGTAAACGAATATTCTATATAAGTTAATAGTTAGTATAGTAGAAAATCTTTAGAAACCAAAAGAACTCAAAGTGATTTGAAAAGCATATCAAAGTCACTTCAAAGCATATAGATGAGTAATTTATTCAAATTTAACATGCAATAGTGCAAACACTAAATTACTAATTTAAACCAATTTAACATGCATTATTTCATAATCTATATTATTCATTATAAATTTCAAGTCTACAAAAAAACTTGACCTAGAAGAAAACCAAGAGATACTCATCTCTTCTCAACCTCAAATGGTCACTCTTCACCAACTTGTATTTTCGTGAAATTCTTTTTTTTTTGTTGGTTCCTTTACATTGACGATTACGCTTAAACTCTTTAATGTACGGGCCTATAAAATTTGGTAAGTAAACTGTAAACTGCCTAACAAATAAACCACTAATTCTTGATTTTGAAACTATATTCGTCATCTTTGTTTATCAATTACATGAGTTATGGTTGCGATAGTTTATTATTTGTTTAGCAAATGCAACGGTTAAACGTTGCGTTTTGCATCGTAATTTTTTTGACTGTTGATTAAAACAACAGTGCGATTAAAAATCTGCGATCAACCGCAACCGTAACTATTGGCGACACACAAACGAATAACATATGTCGCAGCCGAAATGTTGACCGTAGTCGCAATCTCAGCCATATGCGGCGACCAAACGAACAAAACTATTACATATTAACCTTGTTTGTTTTCTCGCCGCATGCGGCTGCGGTTGTGTCAATACTTCAGTTGCGGCTGCGGCATATGTTGTTTGTTTGTTTATCGCCGTCGTTGTAGATGCGGTTGATCGTATATTTTTATCCGCACCACTTTTTTAACCAACGGTCAAAAAATTGCGACGTAGAATGAAGTGTATGATTGCTGCGATTGACCGCAAGTAACTACGTCAGTGAAATGAATAACAATCTATCGCAGTTGTATGAAGTTGTGGTTGACAAACGAATACGAAGTGAGTGTTGGTTGTTTCTATTGACTCTTTATAGATTATATGGACCAAATTCACTCTGATAAAGTAAGAATTTTTATTTTATTTGATCAGATTCCAATCTTTACATGATCCCTTTGAAAATGTCCCACATTCGACGTTGTGAAGATGCTCCCTCGTACTCATATGCCCACATAAAAGTTTAAACATTTAGATTTTTATATGGGAGAATGTGTGGTGAAATTAAATTGATTAAAATAGTAGATTTTTAAGTTTTTTTTCAAAAAATAGTATCATTAGTTTAAATTTTCAATAATATAAAATATTTAAAATTACAATATATTAAAAATTCATTTTAATATAAAAATTAAATTTCTAAATTAGAAAAAGCAACCCAAAATATAATGTTTTAAGTTTATGTATAATTTATTTAGTGTAAATAAGTTTTTCACATAATTATTTGTGCTATTTTAGAATTTTAATTTTTTAATGTTAGTTTTCGAATAAAACTTTAAAAAATGATATGTTAGGATATTACTCTATTTTATTTCCTAAATATTTTCTTAAATTAATTAATTATATATATATATATGGAAAATTTTGAGTTATTCTGCATGTGTGTATATTTAGTATTATTTTCAATAAAAGTAATTTCAAAAATCTTTCTAGGAGACTATCAAATCTATGAAGAAAAATTAATAATCTAACTTTTTTTTTTTATAAAAAATAAAAAACGTTTTTCACTTTTTCATATAAATTCCTTATATATATATATATTAAAGATGATATGCAATGTTTTACTAATTTTGTCATTTATTATTTTAACTTTAGCAAAGAAATATAAAGATCCACGAAAGAAATAATTTGTTATAATTTATTGCCGGTTTTTGGAAGTTTAACAATACTTTGTCTTAACTACATAAATTGTTAACAATAGGAATGTAAAATGTTTGTGTAGTCTTTGGGTAATATGATTTTATTATTCCACAAAAAAATGATTTTGATTATTTTTTTAGTTTTTGCCTAATAAAAACCTTTAAGAATCAGACACCAATATTAGTGGTGGTGGAGCAAAGATAATGACTGTGGAGAATGGACAGTGGAAACAATAAGTTCTTCAACTTTTTTGGATTGTGCAAAGGAATTTGCATTTATATATTACCATATCTGGTCCAGAATCTCATTTATTCTAAACTTTCAAATACTATTTTTATTTTTAAATATAAACTTATTCAATTTGTGTCGTGAGAGAATCATAGAACACATAATTATAGGTAAGACTGTTTATCTTTTTCCATCAGTTTCTTTTGCAGTAAATAGACGAAAGTTATGTTTCCTCCAAACGATATAGATATTAGTCTGCTGCAATACTTTGAGAAATACCTTTGTTTTGCTTGTTGGAATCCATGTATATCTCTCGGACTTCTCGGAGCAATCGGTGATGCAAATGTATTCTCAAATTCTCACACAAAATTGTAGTTGGCAAACTTATGTGAATGACATTCTACCTTTGAGCAGTAGAGAATACAAGCATATGGCATATCCATCATCTTTGAAGTGGGTTTCGCACCCTCAACATCGAGTTTGTCTCAATACAAAATTGATCCAACAACTCGGACATGTAACTTCTGATACGGACGATCTGCGCTATTTTGAAGAGTCAACGAGGTTTTACGAAAATATCTGATCTCGTCGAATACCGAAGACGGTGTTGGATGTTTCAAGGCAACATTGATGAGCATTAGCGTACCATTTAATACAAAGATTGAGTTTAGCAAATTAGGAGTGTATAAAAAGAACGATTGTTGGTATTAAATAGGGATCCAAAAAATTAAGAAAGAGATTATTCAATAGCACGTTGTATTAAAACTCGTCGAACTGACTAATTAATATTAGCTCTCCATTTTAACCGAAATCGTATTCACCGAATCTAAGTTAAATCATCTAAGTTTTCATCAGAGAACATAGGTTTAACACATAATCCATGATGGGAGTTTGTCGCACGTCGTAAGTCTTCCTTGAATCACCAGTCAGTGAATTAGACGAATACCAAACAATAGTCTCACGAAACCAAACAAGTTGTATTTTATCAGTTATACTCGGTTATATTCGGTTGTACTCGATTATATTAATTATACTCGATTGTAATTATTTTTTTTAATTGGTGTTTGTTCAAAATCAATAGTGTCACAATTTTTTCACAATATTTTGACACTAAATTTCCCAATGGTATACAAATTTATAGATGCGAGTAGATGAAAACGATAAAATCGAATATTATAAAAAAATTAAAATAACTAAAGAAGATCTAAAATAACAAAAAAAGATCTAAAATAACAAAAAAGATCTAAAAGAACAAAAAAAGATCTAAGAAAGAATAGAACATAAAAAAGTGAGAAAAACTGAAACGAACCATGGCAAATGATGGAAACAATACAGAAAAAAAATCGAGAGATACAAATTTTCGAATTTGAAAAAAGATAAAATAAAAGAGAAAGAAAACATCTGAAAGAGAAATAGAAAAACGATAAAAAAGAAAGCGAGGAGAAAACAAAATAAAAAACAACGGGAGAAAAAAATAGAAAAGGAAAAAACCTGAATTTAAATTATGTTAGATGGAATCAGGATATAATGGTTTTTTTATTTATTTTAATATTAAATAAAAATATTTTAATAATATTTTAACTAAAAATAAAAATATATTTTATAACAAGGATATTTGGACATAATTTTAAATCAAGAATGGTATTTGAACTTTTGATCTGCACTTTATACTCCACAATTATGAGTTTTTCACATTCATATCCAGCTCCAAAAAGTCTTTAAACTGCATTAAAACCACTGAAATATTCAAGATGTATGCCGAAGAACATTTGAAAAAACTAGTAGCTCATCCGGAAAGGTCAAGTGCATGAGCAATGGCTTGTTACACATCCGATGGAGGCCGCATTGGTTCGCAGTAGCCGCTCGGTTATGCATTTGGGTAAGCGCCTCATTGCCATAATAAACAAATATTGGAAAATAGTGTCTCTTTGCCTTACTCCTCTTTTATCCTTGAAAAACTTTGCAAGTTCCCTCCATTGAAAAAATATTGGAACTTTTTTGGGTGTGAAATTTTGAACCACATGGAGAATCATAAGCCTAACTTGATGTGGATGTATATAAAATTGATAAAGATGAAAAAATATTAATGGATGACAAACATTGTAAAATAAATGATTATATATAGTATTATATGTGTTTATAACAATTAGCTGGAGTAGCTCAGTTGGTTAGAGCGTGTGGCTGTTAACCACAAGGTCAGAGGTTCGACCCCTCTCTCTAGCGTTTTAATTCATTATTTTTTATTAACTTTTTTTTTTCTCACTTTCTTTCAATTTTTCGAGTGTAAATAGGAAAACTGCTTGTGGTTGATCAAATTTAAAGTAGAAAACGAATGCATGATTTTACATTATTTTTCTCTTTTAAGCAAATCATAGATTCTCATTTCTTTCAAATATGATGTGTAAAGTTGTTCGTTCGATTATAAATTTAAATACACTTGTAGTTAAACTCTATATTAATTAATATTAACAAGTAGATAAAATTTGAACCAATATATGAATTAGACCAATGGAATGCACCCAAGGTTTAAATTATATTAGTTAAACAAAGGAGCAGTAAGTTTTAAGCATTCGATTATATTTAGTTTCCATAAAGGAGATTGCAAATTACATAATAAGCTAGAGATTAATTGACCCAGTTATTTAATTATAATATTTTCTCATATTTATTTAAATAATTTGTTTTTAATTTTTAATTGAATGTTAAATCATTATCAATGTGAATTGAAATTATATTTATTTTATACAATATTCATAATATAAATACAAATACTAAATTTTAAATTATTAGATATAATTTTATACTTAATTATTTTTCAATTAAAAAATTATTCAAATATATTAATAAAGATTTGAATTTTAAATATTAGATATATTCATGAATATAATATGTAAAATATGAATGTAAATTACAAATGTTATCATTTATTAAATTGCTAGATGTATTAATATAGTTAATTTATTTATTTTCAAATTAAATTTATTCAAGTTGATTAACAAAAATCTAAATTTTAAATATTATATGTCATCATACTAATGTTTATTTTAAACTTTCTATATATTTGGTATTTATTCTTTAAATTGATTATTTATAATGTTATTTGATGTAATATTATACAAATTAAATATTATTTTTTGAAATGCACTTACCAAATAGCAATGTAAAGATTATCGCTAAATGACTATCGCCAAATATTAAGATTATTATTTGTTCTGTCATCAATGTCAGAACGAGCAAATGATGCATATATAGTGTAACCACTGATTTATTTTCTTCTTTTTTTTATTAGAATTGTTATATTTTCTTAATTATTGAAATATTTAGTTAATTAAATTAATACAATAATAACATACTTATCTTTTTCTATGGAATGACATATTATCATTTTAGTACTTTACATCTCAATAAAAAAAATTTATAATTGAATAACAAAACATTATATAAATAAAAATTTTGAATAATAATCATATATGCTTTAACTAAAGGGTTTTAAATAGATCATCAAAATATGAAACAAATTATTAACCTCACACTCGAAATCATAATATTTAGTTGAAAACTCAAATGTTATTTTTAGTCGGAAATATAATATGGTTGGAGATTATAAATATTTTTCTCTACGCAAAAACGTTAATATAAATATAATATATTATTAAAGTTATATATTAATTATTACACAATATATCACAATATGTTTTTTATAAGTAGCTTTCAAGCTTAAAAGTGATTTCAATGTTCTTTTCTTGTATTAATTTTCTAACAAATGGTTTTTAATCCATGAACTGTATGATTTTGACAAGTTGTATCCATAACCGAAAATAAATAAATTTGAGGCGGTTATCGAAGTATTGATTAATTAAGAGATTTGAAAGTATTTAAGGTTGAAAAATGTGAACCACATGGAGTTGGCATCATCATTGTGCTTGGAGAGATTTTTTTTACCAAAGTTTATATTTTCTTTTGTTCTTGATTTTAATTTTTGACTAAAAATATCAGTATTTCAAATTTTGATTTCAAATATACCATTAATCATTTAAATTTTCAAAAATAACATAAATTTAATAATAAAATAATTGAAAACTTCTTTTTAAAAATAAATCTAAACATTAAATTTTAATTTTATATATAGTTTATTTAAAAGTAATATTCTAAAATAGAACGTTTTAAAGTTTTTTTTTTCCAAATCTAGCCTTCTAAAATTAAACTCCCAAAAATAGCACAAATACTTATGTAAAAATACTTATTTATTTTAAATAAATTATACATAAACTTAAATTATTATATTTGGATTCATTTTTTCCAATTTAAGGTTTAATTTTTTCTATTAAAATATAATTTTAATGTATTTTAATCTAAACTTATGCTATTATTGGAAATTTAAACTAATGATGCTATTTTTGGAATAAAAACTTAGAAAGATGATATTTTAGATATTTGCCTTTTATTTAAAGTAAATAATTATTTTCACATAATAATTTATGTTATTTTTAAAATTTTGTTTTTAATGTGCTAAATTTAGAAAATAACTTAAAATTGTGTTATTTTATAGTATTATTCTATTTTTAAAACTCGTTTTTGTATGAGCATGACTACAAAATCAAATTTGATTGGATTAAACCAAATCAATTATATAAAATCCATACTAAATATGTAAAACAAAATTTTAAATTTAGAAACTATAACCAAAATTTTAAAATATTTTGATGTTTTTATTAATATTTTTTTATTAATATATGTGTATATTAAACATAAGTATTTATTTAAAACTTTTAAATTTAAGTTTGATTGGATTAAATCTGAAAAATTCTCTAATTTAGACGCAATTAATCCCAAAAAATTGATATTTTTTTGAACTAATATTTTTTGAACTTATATTTTTATTAGATTTTTTTATCTTATATTTTTGATCCTATATTTTTTTATCCGAGTCTAAAATTTTTCAGAGCTTTAATTCAAATAAACATGTCTATATTTACTCAGAAGGTAAGACATCATATCGTCCTGTTTTAAGAAATACAACTATCATGCCGTTTTATGCGTTCATTAACGACGCGAGATTTGTCTATGAGTCAGAAGATGAATTCAAAACCTCGCTGGAGGGTTTTAGCACAAAGTGGTGGAAACTCAAATCTCGAATCTTGGATCGGAGAGACGAGAGAGCTATGGCGACAACAGAGTCATCGGAATCGGAGGAAGAAGGGAAGATTAGAGGAGGAAACGATAAGCTTATTGTCGACGACGATCTGAGAGAGATGGGGAAAAACGCCGCTTGGAGCGTCAGCTCTTGCAAACCCGGAAATGGCGTCAACACTCTCCGCGACGACAATCTCGAGACCTATTGGCAGTTAATAAAACCCTAAATCCCATTTCTTTCTCTCTTTCTTCTCAATTCTTCTCAATTTAGGCTTTTTTCCCGTGAATATGCAGATCAGATGGTTTACAGCCACATCTGATTAACATTCAATTCCAGAAGAAAGTGAAATTGCAGGTAAAATTACGATTAATCTGGGCATATACTTCAGATCTTCCGTTTTTCGCTATTGATTTGGACTCTTTGTTTCGAAAGTTGGTGGTTCTCTACGTTGACTTTAAGCTTGACGAGAGCTATACACCCAGTAAAATATCTATTCGAGCTGGTGATGGTTTCCATAACTTAAAGGTAATCATTCTTGTGAACATGGGATTTTTTCCTACTTCTGAATGATTGATTTTTCAATGTTGTCTCCTTCTCTACATTTATTTAGGAGATAAAAAGTGTGGAGCTTGTAAAACCAACTGGTTGGGTTTGCTTATCTCTGTCTGGAACAGATCCACGGTATGTGCTGCACCATTTTTGTTTCTTATCAAATCATGGTTTTGTGTTTGTCGTTTGAGATTCTCCTTACGTAATGTCTAAACTAACTTTTGGTCAAACGAATTGATTCACATGAACTGATAAGTTTAAAACCTTTGTGTCCTTCTCGCAGGGAAACTTTTGTCAATACATTCATGTTGCAGATAGGGATTTTGTCGAATCACCTCAACGGGAGAGATACTCATATCCGCCAGATCAAAGTTTACGGCCCTAGACCGTGAGTCTCCTTCTCATTTTCACTGACTTAAGCTCTCCACATTAAGTTGTGCTTGCCTTTGCATGACTCTTTGTGACTGCAGAAATCCTATTCCGCGCCAACCATTTCAGTTTACTTCAATGGAATTTCTCACATACTCGACACTAAGATGAGAACTTTGGACACACAAGAAGTTTGAAGAACATGAACTGAAAGATTCACTTCTATTGTATCCCAAGGAAGAGAGTAGTCACATTAGGTTTTGTAGCTCAGAGTTTCATATGTTGTTGTGTAATGGCTTCTGTTCATATATTACACTGGATATAACAATCATAATTCCATAAGCTTAAGCATCTAAAGCCCCAAATTTTTTCACAGGAAGCTACGACAATCTACATACAAAGAGTTTTTCATGGCTTGCTATATCGAAACCTATACATCAGAAAAGCTTCATTGATGATTTGCAGAGATGGATTAAACTTGGGAGTTAACTTTACCCTTCAGAAGCCGGTTTGGCGTCGAAGCTGCTTTGATGCATATAGCAAAAGCTAACCCCGTTGTAAGATCTTCTCTGTAATCAGCAAGGATACTCATCGTCTGTCTCAGTTTGGCCCTAACCCCGTTGGTTATCGAGACAGAAGTTGAATCGATGAGTATTACCAACTAAATGCTTGCTACACGAGGAACAGCTCTTCTTTTTCTTATCCTCTCTCTTTCTCTCTCTCTCTAAGATCAGAAAAATGATTCAAATTTTGAAGAGAAAGAAGAGATGGGGAAGTTATAAAGATCTTCAAGAATCCGATTATTCAGTTTTTTATTGCTCAAAACATAGCAATAACCTTTATTGATGTTACAACAATTACAAACAATGTTGATCTTATTCATATGATCAGGTCTTGTTCTGAGTTCATGAGGCTTCTTCTTCTGCTGTTTGATGTTGTTTCTCGGCGTTCTCTGCTTCCAACTTCCTAAGAGTACTTGAACTTATCTTGTTTCCGCTCGATCCATCAGAAACTATTTCCACAACCTCGATCTGCAAGAGCCAAGTTCAGAATTTGATAAAAGAACGAAACCCGATTTGATAAGTGAACATCTTCTTAAAGGTGCATCAAGAGGTCAGTCAGAAAGAAGAACCTTAAGTTGAGAAAGTCCTCTTTCTGCTCTTTTTCGGTTAACAGATAAGCCACCAGGTAAAGTCTCTTTGCTGCAGACGGTAATTAGTTTACAAGGATGCCAATAGAAGGAGCATAGTGAACAAAAAGAAAGATTAATATACACAGAAGGTGAAACCTGACAACAATAGCTTCCAGAGTTTTGTCGACTATAGAAGGACCATATGGATCAGTAATGGGTTCGGTTTGTACAAGCAACTCAGGCTTGATAGACTACAGAAGTACATGGAGAAACTGTAAAGATCAAAATCTCAACTTCATCTTTTGTCCCTCATTTTACATTAATTACTTCACATTTCATGGCAGAAGACTACTGTATGTGAGAATATAAAACCTGATGAGAGACATTCCACATTCTGCTGAAATTACCTTGACATAATTCTCCACGTTACGCATCCTTTCTTCAATGGGTTGTATCATTTCAGAGAACTATACACACAAAAGAGTTAAATGAGGAGAGATAAGACCTCATAAACAAAAGATAACAGTTTCAAACTTTCAATTTTAAATCACAGAAAACTTCATAACAAAGAAATTTAAAGGGTATTCTTTTGCATCATAAATCACAAGGGTATCGATTTAAGAACTCGAAATGCATCAAGGCCACTGAATTGGCTATACAAGACTTCAACCTTACATAAGTTCTGGAATTGAACAAAGTTTGCCAAATTCTGGTTCTCGAATTACTTGATATATCAAAATGCTAACTACAGACAAAAAAGGGAAAACTGAGAAGAGATTTGAGAAACTGAAAAGTCCTGATATTTGAAAAAAAATTCACCAACTTTCCCGTTCTGTACTTATCTGCTACATCAAACGGGGATAAGGGAAAACGTTAACTAATCTAAGCAAAAGGGGAAACATATCTTAATTAAGGTGTGATAGCTTACTTGCTTGTTTGTCAACATCGGGCCATCACATACTCCCACTACTATCCGATCCCGAGCCAGCTCCGCTGCCGCCTGATTATTCCCTCCCCACCACACAAGTTCACTAGTTATTTGGGTTCATATATAACTATATAAGCAGAAATCAAAAAGAAAACCAATTTACCTTGAGGAAAGTTCGGTGCCCATCGTGCAAACGATCAAATGTACCGCCGAGAACGACAGCACTGAACGAATTCGGTGGAGACAACTTTGAAGGTTCAGCAGCGGCCATTTACCAAATTCCAGCTCCAGAAATGGCTAAATCACCAAATAGGGAAACGAAACACGAGACTTTACTGTCAATTCAGCTCCACAAACCACTGAACAGAGGGAAACCCTAAAATTCCATACCCAGAGCTACGGTGCCTTAACCTAATCACACAGCTAATAGATTCAAGACCAATTTTCAAATTCCAATCAAAGTTAACAATCAGGGAAATAGAAATACGTACAGGATCTGATCCGAGATAAGGCGATCTGATAAATGTTGGATAAATTTCTGACGACGAGCTTAGCTTGGACAGAGTCAGTGACGAAGGAGAGAAGAAGACAGCGAGAATATTTTGGTGAGACGGAAAAAGGGAAAATTGCGTTTCCGACGCGGAAGCAGATTGAAAAATGGCGACTTGACTGTTGTTACAAATATTGATGAATAATTAAAAATTTATATGAATAAACCAATTTTATTTTTATTTTTTAGATATTTTTTAGTTAGCTAAATTATTTTTTCGTAAATCACACAAATTTTATAAATTATTACAATTACTTAAATTATATTAATTTTTACATGTTAAATCGGTATTAAATTTTATTTTAATTTAAAAATCTTATTTTAATTTATATTTATTTTAAAATTAACACCAGAATTTTGGATTAAAACAAAATTTAATAGCGATTTAACGTATAAACATCATCGAAATTTATATAGTATCAATAATTTATAAAATTTATATAGTTTACAAAATAAAAACATAATTTATGTAGATAAAAAAATATCTAAAAAACACATGTGCAAATAAATTTATTCGTATTAATTCGTATATTAAACGTAAGTAAACCCTTTACTTAAAATCAATATTTTTCTAAGGAATCTGTTATAGTTTGATTGACAAAAGGATGCAATAATAACAAGTCTTAAGTGTAGTGTGATTTCTCGGAAATCTTTGTATTGCACATTTTTAGAAGTGTTTAAAAAGGAAAAAAGAAAACTCTGGAGACACCATTCACTCGCTAGGAGTAGATTCCGACCCTTTAAACCATTTTCAGAATCATTTAGACAAGAAAAAATACGATAAACCAGAATACAAAGACTGCAAAACTGATATATATAAGTTACAAAATCACAATGTTTGCTGTTTTGTTGTTGTGAAGCATTCTTGAAAGAAGTTGTGAAACTGTGAGCCTGTGAGGATTATTCCGGTAGTGATCGTTATATTCATCATAAGCAACTACAGTCTAAGATTCCATACAGTTTCCCGAATATGATCACCTATTCTGCCTTTTCTGCAGGGAGGTAAGGCGATTCAGACCAATTTTTTGATGAATCTTCTACTGGTACATGGACAATTGTGTGGATAAACGAACCAGCCTTGTTCATTATAAAGGACGATGCTACTGCATAACACTAGCTTAAACACGTAAAGATCAGCACCTGGTCTAATGGTTCACATCTCAGCCGGCTTACCTATTTCATCTCATTGACTAGAATTGCTGCTACTTGGCTTATCATTTCCACAATGCCTCTGTCAACAAAAAAATCAGCAGAATTTATCTTCAGGACTTTTAAAGAGAATTCCAGTATGAAACTATGGACAATTTTTAACCCTTGAGTTGCTTTTACCTTCTTTCTAATGTTGAAAGGAAAGTATCTGTACTTGACCATGTGCACGATTTGTCGTTTCATAGTGAGAAAATACAGAAACAACCAGTAACATAATAAGATCGGCCAAAACACAGGCACATCCAAGAAGGAGATGAAAGTCATGACAAATGCAACAACAAAAGCCTTAGTAGCTGCATACCTGAAATCAAAATCCCATTATTAAAGAAGAAAAAACAAACAAATCTTCCTGAGAAGTCAAGCCTAAAAAGCAGATGATCATCACCAAAAACAAAGAGAATGTTTACCAGAATTTGAACTCAGGGAGACGACGAATAAAGGGCTTGAACTCATCAGAGTCATCAGTAGACAAAGAAGAACTATCCAAGGCTTCAAGCTCTGGATCGACTTTGGGAGAGATGAAACCGATTAAGAGGTTTAAGATGTAAGTGGCGAGGCCATAGGAGATGACAAAGAATCCATTAACATAGTAAACCCTGTAGATATAGATCACGGCAGCGACTAAAGTCATTAGCCATCTTCGAACAAGGTGAGGAGCCGATCTGTCTAAGTAATTCTGAAATGATTTCGAGATTTCGATTCTCCATTTCGCAAGTGGTGAAGCAATCATTGTGTCTCCTTCACCTTCACTTCCTCGTTCGTCTACCATGAAAATTGTCACAAACTTTTACTTCACCTATATAAAACAATGGATAAACCCTAGCACAATCACAGATCAAGTCAACGATCTCTGAATCGAACAGAAAAAAGAGATAAATCGAATCAATACGCAAATCTCAAAGAGAATCAACTCAAAATAGAATGATTTTTGGAGCAATCAAATGGAAGTTTTCTCGTTTCCGTCTTAGAGAGAAGGTAAAGCGATTATTTCTTATAAGTATCGTTTAAAGTCGTATGCTTGGTTTCTTGCAAAGAAGGGGAAACTGAATCTTAATGTGACGCGACACGTGTCAAGATTTAAGATGCTCTCCAGGAAACTCTTTTGTTTTTACACGTTGGGCTTCATAATATAAGCCCAAATCACATTTGAGCGGTGGGAAAGGGCTTCAGCAGGCCCTTTATTTCGCAATATTTAAGAAGGTTTCTCATGCCTCTATGCTTATTACAAAAAGTTACCTATCACCGAAGTTCAACGGATAGGTTTCCAATGATTTTCATCAGTCATTTTAGAAATATTTTATCACTCACAATCATATTCGTTTGTCAGTACTATGAAATATAGTTACAATAGATCATTATTCATTTAGCTATTACAACTATTTGCAATCAATTGCACTGGTCAAATATTTCGTCTTATATCGCAATTTTTTTGATCGTTAATTAAAATAATAATACAACTAAAAATTTACGATCAACCGCAACCGCAACCACAAACAACAAAAAACAAATAATATATGTTATAACCGCAGTCGTAATATTGACCGCAGCCGCAACCACCAACAGCAAGTAAACCAACAAAATTATATATATTTTATATATAAAATAAGTACTTATGAAATTAAATTAGAATATTTCTATCATATGCCAAATTTAATTTTAAAATACAATATTCAAATTTTGTTTCATAATTTTTGTTACGTTTTATTTTTTATTGTTTTAAAATTAAAATTCGATATCTTAACTAAATAATAAATATACTAAATGACTAATCCACATGATATGCAAATTCAAAATTATTTAAAAATATAAGATAATTAGAAAATTATATACTATATTAATAATTTATATTATTAAATTTTATTATTGACGTAAAAATTATATACAAATAACTATATAAATAGATTATTTGGTTAAAAATTATCAATTTAAAAGAGTATTTTAGATTTTTTAAAACTTTTAGTTTCAATTTATTATATTTTAAATTAATGTAAAAAAATAAAAATAAAATGTTAACTATTAAAACAATTTGGATTGTATTATAATAATTTATGAGAAAATAAATAAATAAAATATTTATTCTAATTTTTGGAAAATTGATATATAAATTTGAAGTTAATGAGACTGTAATACATAACTTAATTTTACTAATTGCAGTTTGTAATTAAATAAATAGATTCTTAATCTAGTTTTATTTATATGATTTATAAATATAAATATTTATAATAATTTTATATCTCAAATTTTATAAAATACATCAAAATTATGTCTAAATTTAATATATTATAATTTTCATCTAAATTATAAAAATTAATTAGATTTATTAAATATATAGTTAAAATATTAAAAATTAAAACTAGGAAATGATTAAACCGCTAAAAAAGATATTTAACTTATTTATTCATTATAATTAAAATCATTATAAATGGTTAATGTATATCTAAACAGCCAGTTAACACAGCTAATAAAAAAAAGTAAATGATTAATGATTGTAATATTTTTATGTCCATTCTAAATATTTGAATTTCGATTTTACCAATTTTTTGTATAAAAATGTAATATTTTCGTACGAAAATATTGTATTATTGGGTTAGTGTTTTTTAGTTGGTTTAATAAAATAATTGACACGTTTTTCCAAGAAATAACAATAAAAACCGTAAACGATCAGAACCGTCATATCCTCTCCCTTTCAAATTCAACGCACACGATTAATCGTACAATTGACGATGAACCACCAAAGAAAATAGTGACGTCAGCGTCTCCTTCCTCCAACGTCCATAAAGAAGCACCAAGACTCTACTGTAACTGTTCTTTTCTTATACATATATCAACAAAAAAGCGACACCAAAGATAAGGAGAAGAAAGATTACATAAAAAAGTTACTAATCTCTTCTTCGTTTGCATCCGTAAGATCATCTTTTCTCCTTATCTTTATCTAGAAATCCATCGATCAGTCATTGTTTGGTTATCCTCTGCCGTTAATGGTTCTTGATTTTCAATCATGCTTGTTGAATTTGAGTGGTTTCGTTTGATTTGCATATTTTCTTGTTGTCGTTGCGCCGAGAACTTCGATTATTCTTCGCGCATGATCGATTCATTGATTTACTAAGAAAACGAATATGTGCACTTGTTTTGTTAGATAACTGATCATCAGTTGGTTTTTTCAGTTTTTCCGATTGATAGCTAGTACAGGTTAGAGGTGGAGGTGACTTTTAGGGCTTTGATTTGTAATTACATGAATCAAGGATGGATCCACGTTCTTCAATTTGTAAGATGTTCCTTAAGATGATATGGAGTTGCATTAGAACATTGAATATCGTAGAATTGCTCGAACTTGGAATTGGAACCAGGATTTATGACTTCAAGAATAACATTCTGATCTTTCTTGAAATGGTTTAAAAGATCGGATTCTGTTGATTTGTTCTTCTTTTCCCTCCATTGGTTATTTTACGAATTGTTCAGTAGCGAGAATAAGTTAATGTGGCTTGCATGACTATCCTAGCGCTGATGGTTTTTTTCTTTTGTTTGAGGTTATAGTGAAAATTTTATATGGCTGATAACAATGATGAAGGAAACGCCAAGAGCTATGCTTCCCCTCTCAGGAACCCTAATGTTACCCTTAACGAGAGAAATTTTGAAGCCTTCACACACAGATTAGCTGTTGCTCATCCTTGGCATGACTTGGAGATTGGTAAGCTTCCTTGTCCATCTTACTTTAAATAGTTCAAAGCAATTATGGTCTTTGCGAATTGCAATGAATAATGTTTTGCTTGGATGGCTAATCGTTAGTGTTTTGTTTGTTGAATCTTTCAGGTCCGGAAGCTCCTGCTGTTTTCAACTGTGTAAGAATGATCTCCTTTTGCCCTGCAAAAGATTAAATCATTTCAAGAAAGCGAATGCACATGGTTATTAGAGGAGCACAAATTTCTTTGTCAGGTTATTGAAATTAGCAAAGGTGGCAAGGTTAAGTACGAGCTAGACAAGAACAGTGGCCTTATTAAGGTAAAATGTAAACCTTATCCCTCATATTCTTGTTTAATTATGAAGTTATATGCATCATCGCATAAATGCAGAATTCTTCCTAGATAATTGTATCACAAGTCCACAGTTTATGCATTCAATCCAATTAAAGATCCTTGTTATATAAGATTCCAAATGAAGAAAAAGTTCTGATCACTGGATTTTTTCCTCTCTAGGTTGATCGTGTTCTCTACTCATCCATTGTGTACCCACACAACTACGGTTTCATTCCTCGCACTATCTGTGAAGACAGTGATCCAATCGATGTCCTGGTATTGATGCAGGTGTGTGCTCTCGCCTTGTTTATAAAAACGATATAAACAAACAGTGAATTTAACTAACTTGAGATGATTGGTAACTATATTTTTACAGGAGCCTGTGATAACTGGATCATTCCTCCGTGCCCGTGCTATTGGTCTAATGCCCATGATTGATCAGGTAAAACAACCCTCAAAACCCAATATTGTCTCATTGTCGTGTGGTGGTGGTACCTTAATTAGAAACCATGAATCACCTTTGTTCTGAAATTTGTAGGGTGAAAAAGACGACAAGATAATTGCAGTATGTGCTGATGATCCCGAGTTCCGTCACTACAGAGACATAAAGGAGCTTCCTCCTCATCGTCTAGCTGAAATCCGCCGCTTTTTTGAAGACTGTATCCAAAAATATCATCAAATATTGCATTTCAACTCATAAATCAACAAAACAACTTTTTTTGTTTTGGCTTCTTGCTTTTGCTTTCACTTTAACAAAAAAAAACTTTTAGACAAGAAGAACGAGAACAAGAAAGTCGAAGTTGAAACTTTCCTTCCAGCTCAAGCTGCCATAGACGCAATAAAGAACTCCATGTAAGTTTCCTTTCCCCAAAACACCAAAACTGCTTGCACGTTTACTTTGTTATCGTAGTAAAAGAAATGTATGGGTTTGGGTTTTTTTTTTTTTTGAAACGCAGGGATCTTTACGCAGCATACTTCAAAGCTGCCCTGCAGCGCTAATGCACAAACCAGTCCGGTCCTTCCTCTCCTCTGGTTTGCTTTGATTTCACTACCATTGAACTTCTTATACAACATGCATGTTAGAAAACAGTTTCACTTGGTGCATTTTTACATTGTACATCGAAAAACTTTTTCGAATTGAAAGCATTCTGATAATGATGATGAGAATTCGATTTCAATCATTTAATTTTGCCCGTTTATGCTCTCAAAATTTTGTTCAATGCCGTTTGGTGAATATCCTAAAAGAGGTAATCTCGTAGCATTGAAGAAGATATAAAAGAACTAAGCCATTCGGGGCTTCTTCTTCTTCTTGGTCTTCTTGTAATTCTTATGCCAAGTCTTATAAGTGCCCTTAGCCTTAGACTTCTTATTAGATGTCTTCGTCTCAGGATCTGCAATTTCCTCTGCTGCATCATCATCATCATCATCATCATCATCCTCATCTTTGTCTCCTCCTATATCAAACAGATCATCCTCTTCATCAGAACTCAACACAAAATCTTCCACAATGTCATCTTCTGCTCCACCGCGTTCCTCGTTCCGCTTCTTCTCTGTTTTAGTCTTCCTCTTCCTTTTCTTCTTTTTCGTCTTCTCTTCTTCCGACTCTTTTTCTCTGTCAATTACACAATTGCACAACACTTAGATAAAGTACTGACCCCGGTGATTGAAACCCTGGTTTTAAGGAGAAAGATAGACATACTTGGGGTCACTTCCCGGTAACCAGGAGGAACTGAAAGCTGCAGCACCCTTTTCTTTCCTATCTGCCTCATCTTCTTCCTCATCACTGCTTAGTGCGTTTTTCCCAAAGACCGCTGAGCTTTCTCCAACAATAACACTGGATAAACCAGATGGATTATTATCAGCATTTGCAATTGAGAAAACAAAAACTGCAAGTGATCAATATAAGAGGAACTTAACGCACTCTGACTCCACCAGCGATTCGTTTCTTTGCTTGGCTCTTTGGCAGATAATCTTTGCGTATTGCGATAGAGGGCTTTTCCCTGCCTCTTTATCATTCTGAACCAAAAAAAGATCACATAGAGCATTCAAAACAAGTATGTACAAAAAGCCAAATTTATATGTTAGTCATTCTGGAAATTCTCATGTGAGAAGTAAACTGCTTTATAAATTCAAGTGGATCAAGAAACATTAGTTACTAAACCTCAAGGAATGATGCAACAGCAGGCTCATTGGGTAGAAAAGTAATTGACGCTCTCTTTCCGTTGACAAACACTGAGTTAGCTTCAATCTGAAGAGAAACAAAAAAAAAAGGAGTCATCAAAACACATCAATGTAGTCGATTATTTTCTCTCTTCTTTTGTTGAAAGGTACCTGGCTTATCAGTTGCTTCATTTCTTTCCTAAACCTCTCAGCTTTAGTAGATTTGTAAAAGTTACGCAGTCTTATGGTTGGAATAAATGATAGTTCAAAGAAAGCAACGGAATAACTCCATTGAGACAAATGCTCCACAAGCTCCTCCACTACCGAATAAACACATGCTTCCTGAAAGGCCCTTGTCTTCACTGCCTGTTTACTTACCTGGAAAATAGATTTCCATAATCAGAATGGTTAATTTGCAGGATCAAACTTCATTCTTGTCTCTTCTTTAAAAGCCCATCAAAGTAAGTTTTTACCTTGAGTAGCGTGCGTAAATCAACACCTTTGCCAACACCTCCAGTAGGAGGTCTATTGAGCTCTTTCATGTCTAACATGTCCACGAGAAGCATTGAGACGGGTATAAAGGTACCAGTTGAAGCAGCAATACGGTTAAGCATACTAACACATCTTAGTCTAAGGGGAATATAGCGAGCAGTGGGAACAAGACGTGCTACACCAGATATTATTTGGGCTAGTGGATAAGCAACTGGTCTAAGTTCAGACTGCGAGCTGTAGGCACAAACAGCTCCGGTCCAAAGCTCAAGGCAATGGATGAATTTCCATTGATAGACTTTCCGAAATGCTTCCTGTAAAAACAACCAAATGTAAATAAAGATTACAGACACTTTTCGCAACAGGTCTGAAGATTACTGAGAAAGTACTTTTGTTTTGGTGTTAAGTGCTTCACGCAGAATCATTGCTAATTGCCTTATGAAGACAAATGCATGCTGATATGAAGCAGATATATCTGTGCCGAGAAGCTCAATGACGCAGTTACCAAGAAACGAAATATGCTGCAGTTTAACAGCATTCACAAACTGGCAATTCAACACATACGCTTTGTACATTCCCTTGATGCAGTCATCCACACAGTCAGATCCAATGCGTATGCACAAATCTCTCAGGAATAACAGCGAAACAACAGGGAGCGAGCCACTACCAGTTCCCCAGAAATGAAGTGCAACCTAAACGGAAGAAGAGCAATGAGCGAAGAACCGACCATAAGGAAACATGAACAGAATCTCATTATTTTCTCCAACGCACCTTAATATATTTCCTTAAGAGGCTCGGAAATGCAGAGAGAAACACCGCAGAGTGTTTCAAGCGGCGCAGAGTAAAAGATATCATTCCTATGTCAGTCATCTGATTCAGAACATGAAGAGAATTCCCGAGATACGATTTGACCAAATGATTATAGTTCTTCCAAGGCCTTGTGTTTGTCAGCTCGACTATAGTCTCTTTCATTCCTCCAGTTGCAGGAAGCCTTAACAACTTACGAAGAATCCCGTCCATTTCACTCAGAACAAATATCATTATCTTATTGAACACAGCGCTTGACATAACGCTAAACTTTGTCAATGGATCGTCCCCGGAATCATCACCATAGTGACAGGCAGTTCTATAAGCTCTCAAGATTGAACGCACTGCACCGAGCTTTGCCTCTTCTCGGATTGATTTACACCATGAATCAACCATCGCCGACGTAATTGTCTTCTGCTCGTTTCCTTTCTTTGCAATTTCCAGCTTTTGGGGTTCATCAACGCCTTGTTTTTCAGGATCTTCCAAGTCAGTATCAGCTTCAACATCAGCATCATCCTACCAAATGTACAAAAACGGAGAAGATACACAAAATTGGCGTCGAGGTGCAAAATCGACAAATTCAATCTACTAACAAACTCACCCCAAATTCAGTAGCATCAAACTTTAGAAGCTCTTCATCATGCTCTTTCATATACTGATAAAAATCTGCTTGCTGCAGAAATCATCTGTAAGTTAATAAAAGCTCCAAGTTTCAATCACAGTATCACAATCAGAAACCGACATGTTTGCAAGTTCACTCACTGTTTCTTGAAGCCTCTTAAGTTGTTCTTCATGCTCTTCAGCTTCTGCTTTCTTAGATTTCAACTTCTTTCCACGCTTTTTATTACTCATCTGATCCATTGCTATACCATCTACATCGAATTAACCTTTGTTAATCAATCTCAAATCCACGAAACTCCAATAAAGATATCAACCCCTTTTTTCCTTTATAAAAATTGTACCTTTCGTACCCATTTCTCAATACAACGCCACCTTCAATCAAAACCATAAGAAACAAATCAAGTAAGAGTCGAATTTTAAATGAACGATGATCAATTCAGTGAGAGAAACACAAAACCATCATAAGAGTCGAACTTTAAGAGAACGAACATAAATTTAGTGAGAGAAATAGAAGAACGAAATCAGAAAAACGTAAATCGTGGAAAGAAACCTCACCGGAAAACAAAGGAAAAGTGAGAAGAAGAATGTCGACGGTGAGAAGAAACTAGGGTTTTAGGAGAATGTTTTTATGTTTTCTTCAATCGAAACCGGAAGGTAATGTTTTTAAACCGGAATTCGATATCGGTCTAACCGTAATCTTAAATAAAGCAGTAAAGCACAATCATTCATGAAGACAAAGTTCACGAACACAATACATTTGTCAGTTTTGAACCCTCTAATTAGTGAATTGAAGGGTTTAAGGTTGACCTATCAACCAAATCGGTTTAAGCATCACCAAATTTGCGGGTGTTAACCAAATTATTTAGTTCTTAAAAACCTATCCAATCCTATTCGGATCTTTAAATATTATTTTGTTAACATTAAAAGAAAAATAAGTTCTCTAAAAAAAATTACATGTCATTTTTTTAAATGACATGACTTAAATAATTATGACATATCGGTAAATCAAATATTACATGTTAATTTAAAAATTAAATTAGTAAACCGATTAAAACTAAATTAATTAATATGGTTAAAATCGATTTATCATATCATTTATTAATTATTTATCTAATATTTTTATATCTATAGTATCCAAAACAAAATACATATAATTTTATCAAGTTATAAATTAATAATTAAAATAGTTTTATAGTATTAAAAAATATAGTGAAATGGTTACACCGATAAAAAAATTCATCAAGTTATCCAACCAATAATTAAAATAGTTTAATAGTATATTTAAATTTTGTATATTTTGTATATTATAAATATAAACATATTAAATATTATTTGTAGAAAATATATAACATCTAAAGATATCTTCAGAAACTAAGATTTTATATTTTTAATAGATATCAAAAATAATATTTAAAATTGTGATAATTATAATATCTAAAATTTGGAGTTAATATTAATTGCATTAAAATCTAGGACAATTGACTAAAATAGCATAATTTCAAGTTTTTGTTCCAAATATAGCACTAGTCATTTAAATTTCCAAAAATAGCACAAATTTAATACTAAAATAATTGAAAAATTATTCCTAATAAAAAAATTTAAACCCTAAATTAGAAAAAATGAATTCAAACATTATGTTTTAATTTTATATATATTTTATTTAAGGTAAATAATTATTTTTATATAATAATTTATGCTATTTTGGGAATTTTAGTTTTATTATGCTAAATTTAGAAAATAAACTTAAAATGGTGCTATTTTAGGGTATTACTCTAAAAAATCTATGTGTCCATATTAATCTTTAACATTAAAATAGAAGTGAGTTTTTAAAAAAATGATGACATTAGAAAATATGATGACTAAAAAAATTATGACATGACCCTAGTCAAATGTGACATGGTAATTTTAAACATAAATTTATTTTTTAAAATAAATTAATCAAATATGACATAACAATTTTTAACGTAAATTTATTTTCAAAAAATAAATTAATCAAATATGACACATAAATTTTAACACAAATTTATTTTTTAAAAATAAATTAATTAAATATAACAGGATAATTTTAAACATAAATTTATTTAAAAATATAAAAAATAATATATATATATATATATTAAATTAAAAGTGAGTTTAGAAAAAAATTACATATCATTATAAAAAGCTATATGACTAAAAATATTATCACGTATACATTAAATCAGAAATCAATTCTAAAAAATGTTTACATGTCATTAAAAAGATAACATAACTAACAAAAATTATGACATTATGTTTACTTAAATGTGATACGTAACATGTTAGAAATCACCAAAATAATATTTGACACATTTTCAATTTTAAAATATTTTTTTTAATTATGAAATAGATTTAACACTTGGCAATTCGAATTTATCTCAATGTAAGAACATTTTCATAAACTTATGAACAATCACATGACGCATAATTGATCAAAAATTTTAGCAAAACCAAGAAGATCCAATGTATTAGTGTTGTATGTTATATTTCTTCAAAAACATAAATACAATCATTTATTTTAAAGATTAAATTCTACATACCACCGTAAGGTATAACATTTTATCATTATATAGGTAATATGTTAGAAATCACCAATACAATACTTGACACATTGTCGATTTCAGAAATCTTTTGTAAAATTTGTGGATTAGATTTAACATTTGACAATTCGGAGCTACACGAATCTCCATCTGTCATAGCAGCAGAAACCTTAATGTTTACGGTACCATTGTCTTTGACTGCTAAAGCTTTGAGTGCAGAATCAAATTCGCTGAGTGCATTTTCATAATTACTTGAGCATTGTTTGTAAACATCTTTAAGACGAGGATTTGTCGTGCTGCTTGCGAGTGATACGAACTGCTTTTGCAAATATGAACAATCTCGTGATGCATAATTAATCAAAGATTTAGCAAGTCCAGAAAGATCTAATTTTTTAGTTTCGGGATATGAATTGAGGAACTTGAGGCAAAATGAATGATCTCTTGCTTTTGAACAGATGGTACTAACATCAGTTCCTGAAATTTTTATAGTGAATGTTCCATACGATGAAGAAACAAGAAGAAAAAACATTATTATAAAAACATTGAAAAAATTGTTTTTGATAAACACAAACATGTTATTGATATGGTTTTATGTATGAGAATTCTCCTTTTTGCTATATTTCTGTAAATATATGAGAATTACAATGATATTTATATATGCTCCATTAAATAATCTTATTATAACGTATTATTAACAAAAGTATTATGATGTTTCATCATCGTAATAAGTTTAAATAAATATATAAATACGTTTAAATTAATAGAATAATTATAATATATGTTACCATATATATTAATATGGTTAGATAATAAATACATTTTATTAAACCAACAAAAAAAACTCTCTATCATATTAATTGAGAAATATTTTTAAAATATAATATTACCCTCTTATTAACAATGTCATAACGTAAGTGTATCACCATAATGAATTTTAAATAAATGTATTTAAATTACTAGAATAATTATAATATATATCACTACTATTAATTTGGCTAGAAAATCAATATATTTGTTTAAGCTAACAAAAGATTACTATTAAATTAATAAAGAATTTTTTTTTTAATTTACATACGAAAATTAACATTAAAAGTATTTTAAATTATTTTAAATAAAACTTTAAATTATATAAATATCTAATTATATTTATTAAATAAAAAATTATATAATTTACGAATATTTTTTCTTACCCATCGTCTGGGTATAACTAGTTGTATATTAATGCAGTTAATATAGTCTTTTTATTTTGTTAGTGCTAATACGTTGATTTTATTAATTACTGACTGGATACTTGATTTTGTGTTGTGTACATTTGAAAAATATTTTATGACGTATATTTATGAAATCAATTTTATGGTATCTTCTTAATATTATTTTTTTTCAATTTTTTACTAAAAATACTAGTTAAAGTATGATATCTGAGATTTCCAACCATAAATTAATGTTATATGTGTATATCAGAACATAATAGTAATTAAAGATTAAATCCACAACAAATCTGACAAATGTAAAATAAAGCTACAAAATTTTATTGCATGAACATGATAATTATGACATTATGTTTACTCAGATATAACATGATAATTTTAAATATAAATTTATTTCAAAAAAGTAAATTATATATATTAAATTAAAAGTAAGTTTAAAAAAAAATATTTAACACCATGTATGTTTTCAAATTTATCGTTTTATTTAGGTTTTATACATTTATAGTTATTTTAAGTAACTAATTTGCTTGGACAAATTATGATAAATAATTTGTTTTTTTCAATCATGGTTATTACTTTTATATTTCTATTAAGTTATTCATATTTTAATCAACATCGAACTATATAATTGGTAGTTTAAGAAATTAATATTTAAAAATGAAACTTAATTTTACAAATATATATATATAAATTAAAAATAAACAAAACTAATGGTTAAAAAGTGTATTATATATAATTACATTATTTTTAATATATATCCGTACCAAAATATAGTTTAAATATAGTTTAATACTAAAATAAAAATGTAAACATATTAAAAATTAAAAAACATAATTTTTTAGTAATTTTAATTATATAAAGCACAAACAATATTTATTTTATATAATAAATATGTAATTTAATATATATAATATCTAAATCAAATATATTAATGATGATTGCCAACTAAAAATATATTAGGACATATATTTATATGTAGGTCAAAATATAACTTCTATATTAATTGTTGTGATTAATTTTGTAGGTTATAGTAGAATCAGTCAACTTACAAAATACAGTATGAATTAATGAACTTTAGAATACATCGCAGAAATACACAACTTCAAACATGTTGTTAATTTTGTCTAAATAAAAATTGTAATTCTATTTCTCCCCTATTTGAAAATTACATTTTTTTCTCCTTATATTTCAGTTTGGAGATTGTCGAAATTATTTAATAGTAAACCGATTATAAATCCGATTTTGGTCCAGATTTTAAACTCGCACAGATGATCCAGATCCGAATTTGAACCCGAATCCATGTTGTCTAGAAATAAAACCGGTTTTCATTTAAATGAATTTGACAAACCACGGGAAAAATAGAATGTAACTTCCAAAACGGAGAAAATTAGAACTACAACTTTCATTTATACAAAATTACCAAAAATTTAAGATGTTTGACACAAATATATAACATTTGCGTATGCAATTAGTCATTTTTCTCGATTTTTCTTTAATAATCACTATACCAATTTTTAACGGTAAATCAAATTTTCATTAGTTTTAGAGTAATACCATAAAATAGCACCTTTTAAAATTTTTCTTTCAAATCTAATATCCCAAAATTAAACTCCTAAAAATAACACAAATACTTATGTGAAAAATATTTATTTATTTTAAATAAATTATACATAAGCTTAAAGTATTATATTTAGGTTCATTTTTTTGAATTTAGGGTTTAATTTTTTTAATCAAAATATAATTTAATATATTTTAATCTTAAATTTGTGCTATTATTGGAAATTTTTAAACTAATGATGCTATTTTTGGAATAAAAACTTAGAAAGGTGTTTTATTAAGGAAATTTATTTTAGGGCAATTGAATAAAATAGCAATATTTTAACTTTTGTTTCTAAATATAACACTAGTTATTTCAATTTCTAAAAATAACACAAATTTAATACTAAAATAATAAAAAAAATTATTTCTAATAAAAAAAATTTAAATCCTAAATTGGAAAATATGAATCGAAACATTATATTTTAATTTTATATATAGTTTATTTAAGGTAAATAATTATTTCAAATAATAATTTGTGCTACTTTTAAAATTTTAGTTTTATTATGTTACATTTGAAAGATAAATTTAAAATAGTATTATTTTATGATATTAATCTTTATTTTATTTAAACATAATACATTTTGAAAATAATCGTATATTATATTACTTAAATTGCTATTGGAGATATTTGATTTTTAATATTTCATTAAGAGTATTTCTTTCAAATGATCATGCACATTAAATCTTTTGCCAAACAGGTTAAAACATCTTTGAATATATTTTATTTATTTATTATATTTACTAATATATAAAAAACTTTGAAAATCTAACTTAAAATAGTCTTCTTAATAATAAGCATTTTTCAAAACATAATATCAATTAAGTTAATAAGTAAAACGAGAAAATAATAATAGAGTAATAAAATAGTACCTTTATAAAAAATTGAGTAATATCCTAATATAACACTTTTTAAAGTTTTTCTTGTAAATCTAGCATCCTAAAATTAAACTCCCAAAATAGCACAAATATTTATGTAAAAATACTTATTTATTTTAAATAAATTATACATAAACTTAAAATATTATATTTGAGTTCATTTTTTCTAATTTAAGGTTTAATTTTGGGTAATTGTCTAAAATAGCACATTTTCAAATTTTTGTTCAAAAAATAGCATCATTAGTTGAAATTTCCAATAATAGCACAAAGTTTAAGATTAAAATGCATTAAAACTATATTTTAGTATAAAAAATTAAATTCTACATTAGAAAAAATGAAGCCAAATATAATACTTTGAGTTTATGTATAATTTATTTAGAATAAATAAATATTTTTACATAATTATTTGTGGTATTTTTAGGAGTTTAATTTTATGATGCTAGATTTGAAAAAAAAATTTTAAATGTGCTATTTTAGGGTATTAGTCTTTAATATTTTCTATTAAAATATAGTTTTAATCTATTTTTAATATTAAATTTGTGCTATTATTAGAAATTTAAACTAATAATGATATTTTTGGAATAAAAACTTAGAAAAATGTTATTTTAGACATTTGCCTTTATAAATTTCTGTTTTAAATTTAGTAATTTAAATTTAAAATTTTAATATGGCACAAATTAGTTTTTGAAAAGGGCAATTGATTAAAACAAAGAGTAATACTCTAAAATAGCACCATTTTAAGTTTATCTTCCAAATTTAGCACAATAAAACTAAAATTCCTAAAATAGCATAAATTATTATGTAAAACTAATTATTTACCTTAAATAAAAAATATATAAAATTAAAACATAATGTTTGGATTCACTTTTTCAAATTTAAGGTTTAAATTTTTTTCATTAGGAATAAGTTTTCAATTATTTTAATATTAAATATGTGCTATTTTTGGAAATTTAAATGACTAGTGCTATATTTGGAACAAAAACTTGAAATGGTGCTATTTTAGTCAATTAGTAATACCCTAAAATAGTACCATTTTAAGTTTATCTTCCAAATTTAGCATAATAAAACTAAAATTCCCAAAATAGCATAAATTATCATTATATAGGTAATATGTTAGAAATCACCAATACAATACTTGACACATTGTCGATTTCAGAAATCTTTTGTAAAATTTGTGGATTAGATTTAACACTTGACAACTCGGAGCTACACGAATCTCCATCTGTCATGGCAGCAGAAACCTTAATGTTTACAGTACCATTGTCTTTGACTGCTAAAGCTTTGAGTGCAGAATCAAATTCGCTGAGTGCATTTTCATAATTACTTGAGCATTGTTTGTAAACATCTTTAAGACGAGGATTTGTCGTGCTGCTTGCGAGTGATACGAACTGCTTTTGCAAATATGAACAATCTCGTGATGCATAATTAATCAAAGATTTAGCAAGTCCAGAAAGATCTAATTTTTTAGTTTCGGGATATGAATTGAGGAACTTGAGGCAAAATGAATGATCTCTTGCTTTTGAACAGATGGTACTAACATCAGTTCCTGAAATTTTTATAGTGAATGTTCCATACGATGAAGAAACAAGAAGAAAAAACATTATTATAAAAACATTGAAAAAATTGTTTTTGATAAACACAAAAATGTTATTGATATGGTTTTATGTATGAGAATTCTCCTTTTTGCTATATTTCTGTAAATATATGAGAATTACAATGATATTTATATATGCTCCATTAAATAATCTTATTATAACGTATTATTAACAAAAGTATTATGATGTTTCATCATCGTAATAAGTTTAAATAAATATATAAATACGTTTAAATTAATAGAATAATTACAATATATGTTACCATATATATTAATATGGTTAGATAATAAATACATTTTATTAAACCAACAAAAAAAACTCTCTATCATATTAATTGAGAAATATTTTTAAAATATAATATTACCCTCTTATTAACAATGTCATAACGTAAGTGTATCACCATAATAAATTTTAAATAAATGTATTTAAATTACTAAAATAATTAGAATATATATCAATACTATTAATTTGATTACAAAATCAATATATATTTTTTAAGCTAACAAAAGATTACTATTAACTTAATAAAAAAATTATTTTTATTTTTTAATTTACATAAGAGAATTAATATTAAAATTATTTTAAATAAAAATTTAAATTATATAAATATCTAATTATATTTATTAAATAATATCATATAATTTTCGAATATTTTTTATCATACATTTGTATGTTAATGCAGTTAATATAGTCTTCTTTATTATGTTAGTGCTAATACGTTGACCTTATTAATTATTGATTGGATACTTGATTTTTTGACGTGTACATTTGGAAAATATTTTATAAAATATATTTATGAAATCAATTTTATGGTATCTTCTTAATATTATTTTTTTTTCAATTTTTTACTAAAAAGACTAGTAAAAGTATGATATATGAGATTTCCAACCATAAATTAATGTTACATGTGTACATCAGAACATAATAGTAATTAAAGATTAAATCCACAGAAATTAATGGTACACAACAAAGCGGACAAATATAGAATAAAGCTACAAAATTTTATTGCATAAACATTGAATGACTTAATAAGAGAAATTATTGATATTTATAAAATAAAGTACATCAAAAAATCTACCAAATTTAATATATATAAATTTAAATTAAAAAAGAATTTAGAAATTTTTTTTACATATTATTAAAAAAACCTATATGGCTAAAAATTTTTATCATCTCCTATACATTAAAAAGAAATAAATTCTAAACAACTGTTTACATGACATTAAAACAAAATAACATTACTAAAACAACTATGACATTATGTTTACTCAGATATAACATGACAATTTTAAATATAAATTTATTTCAAAAAAGTAAATTATATATATTAAATTAAAAGTAAGTTTAGAAAAAAATATTTAACAACATGTATGTTTTCAAATTTATGGTTTTATTTAGGTTTTATACATTTATAGTTATTTTAAGTAACTAATTTGCTTGGACAAATTATGATAAATAATTTGTTTTTTTCAATCATGGTTATTACTTTTACATTTCTATTAAGTTATTCATATTTTAATCAACATCGAACTATATAATTGGTAGTTCAAGAAATTAATATTTAAAAATGAAACTTAATTTTACAAATATATATTTATATATAAAAATTAAAAATAAACAAAACTAATGGTTAAAAAGTGTATTATATATAATTACATTATTTTTAATATATATCCATACCAAAATATAGTTTAAATATAGTTTGATACTAAAATAAAAATGTAAACATATTAAAAATTAAAAAACATAATTTTTTAGTAATTTTAATTATATAAAGCACAAACAATATTTATTTTATATAATAAATATGTAATTATATATATATAATATCTAAATCAAATATAATAATGATGATTGCCAACTAAAAATATATTAGGACATATATTTATATGTAGGTCAAAATATAACTTCTATATTAATTGTTGTGATTAATTTTGTAGGTTATAGTAGAATCAGTCAACTTACAAAATACAGTATGAATTAATGAACTTTAGAATACATATGGTTTTCTTTCGCAGAAATACACGACTACAAACATGTTAATTTTGTCTAAATAAAAATTGTAATTCTATTTCTCCCCTATTTGAAAATTACATTTTATTTCTCCTTATATTTCAGTTTGGAGATTGTCGAAATTATTTAATAGTAAACCGATTATAAATCCGATTTTGGTCCAGATTTTAAACTCGCACAGATGAACATGTTCATCATCATATAATATTTTTGTGTAGAATACTTTTTAAAATTTTATATATTTTATTACAATATATTTTTTTTAAAACTTTTTTATTAATAAAAACTCATGTTTTGTAGTTCGTTTTGTTATTTTTTAATTTTTTTAATTTAAAGTTATGTGAATTATAATAAACCTATATATTAATTTTATTGATACATGTCAAATTTTTTCTATATTAATTTTATGTACAATTGACAAAAATAAAAAAATTAAGTTTTTGTTTCAAATATAAAAGCATTAGTTTAAATTTACAAAAATAATACAAATTTATTATTAAAATATATTAAAATATATTTTCAATGAAAAAAGTTAAGCCCTCAATTAGAAGAAAAAAGAAGAAGAGTAATATACCTTAAAATAGCAACTTTTAAAGTTTTTTTTCCAAATCTAGTATCATAAAATTAAAATTTCAAAAATAACACAAATAATTATATAAAAATACTTATTTATTTAAAATAAATTATACATAAACTTATTATATTTGGGTTCATTTTTTCCAACTTAAGGTTTTAACTTTTTGTATTAAAATATAGTTTTAATACATTTTAATCTTAAATTTATGTTATTATTAGAAATTTAAACTAATGATGCTATTTTTGGAATAAAAACTTAAAAAATGCTATTTTAGACAATTGCCCAAAAAAGAATTCAAATAATATGTTTTAAGTTTATGTATAATTTATTTGTAGTAAATATGTATTTCAAAAAATATTTTGTGATAGTTTTGAAATTTTAAGTTTAAAATATTAAATTTGGAAAAAAACTTAAACATGTGGTATTTTACAGTATTATTCTAATTTTATTTTTTTGACATATGTAAAAATCTAAATTAATAGCAACATATATCATATTCTAGTGAGTTATACAATTAGGTGTCATCCTCACGAAAACATATACAGCTTAATTTATTTAATAAGATCTTTTGGTTCAGAATAACATGAACTCATATACATTTTTTTGAGAAATTTTATTTTTTGAAATCAAAGATATTTAGAAGACATTGGAAATTAGATAACATAGTAAATTTTAGTTTGAAGACAAATGTAATGTTTTGATTGTTTATTATTTGGATACGTAGAGATAAAAAAATACTAAAATGATTCTTCTTTGAATAATTATATAAGAGAATTATTTTAAGTTATATATTTAAAATTTTTATTCTAAGTCTAATACAATAAATTAAAATTTTAAAAATATCATATTTGTTATGTAAAGATAATTATTTGTTATAAATAATTTATAAAAATAAAACTTTAAAATAGTATTATTACTTTGGATAAGGGCAATTGACTAATTCAACACTAAATAATGTTTTAGTTACTAAATTAACATCCCAAATCTAAACTCCCACAAATAGTTTTTTTTTAAGTGTAGAAGATTAAAATAACCAAATTTATTTTTAACCTAATCTTTTGCAAAATGGAAGATCGAACCTTAGTCCACTTTATGAGAGAAGTAGTGTGCAACAAATACAGTATTGTAACTAATTGACATGTAACCATTTTGTTTATTATATATATTATTACGTAAATATATTGTAATTTTAGTTATAAAATCAATTATAGTTTTTAGTCAAATATTATTATTTGCTATTTAAAATTTGACTATGTTTATAAAAAATATTGATTGTTTTTTTCCTTCTAAAAATATTTCATTACTAATGTTGGTCAAAGACTACAAAGGTCCGTATAAAACAAATATTGATTATTATTTATAATGTAATGATCATTTTATTTTATTTGAATGATTGATGATTTTTATAAAAAGTATGTTTCATCCGTAAAATTATTAAAATGATCATTTTTTACTTAAATAACAAATAAACATGTTTAAAAATTCAAATTATAACATACTCTAATTAAACAAATTTACTTTTATATGAATGTTTGATGATCTTATTTTTATTTTAAATGACCAAAAAATGATAAAAAACATATAATGACTAAAAATAAATAATCTGATATAACTGAATTTCAAACATTAATTATTCAAATTAGTTGGCTATTAATTATTTTTTTGTAATTATTTATAGTTTTCTTATGATTAGGAAAGAAGAAGAGACTCATTTTTTAGAATTAATAATCATTGTTTGGTTAATTTAATAGAAATTTTTGTTTCTTTAACAAAATTAAAAAAATAATATATATTGTAATTATTATAATATAATTAATTTATTTATGTATTTATTTAAAATTTATTTTGGTGATCATCGTGGAACTCCAACAAATAACATGTGTAAATTAAAATAATTTTAAAAAATATTTTCCAATTAATATATTATATTATATATAAATCTTAAATTTTGAAATTGTGTGAACTACAAACAAGATAGAATCGAAGCATCTATTTGCTTAATGAGATTTCTCTTATCTAGTCAAAGATATTGTATTACTGTTTTATGATATATTTATTTAAAAACATAAATACATTCATTTATCTTTTTAGACTAAATTTTAAAATACGATCACAAGTAACATGTTAGAAATTATCAAAATAATACTTGACACATTTTCAATTTTAAAATATTTTTTTAATTGTGAAATAAATTTAACACTTGACAATTCGAATTTATCTCAATCTAAACAAAAATTTTAATGTTAAAATTTAAAGATATAATCAAATATCACTAAGAACATTTTCATAAACTTATGAACAATCACATGACGCATAATTGATCAAAAAATTTAAAAACCAAGAAGATCCAATGTATTAATGTTGTATGTTATATTTCTTCAAAAACATAAATACAATCATTTATTTTTAAGATTAAATTTAACATACCATCATAAGGTATAACATTTTATCATTATATAGGTAATATGTTAGAAATCACCAATACAATACTTGACACATTATCGATTTCAGAAATCTTTTGTACAATTTGTGGATTAGATTTAACACTTGACAACTCGGAGCTACACGAATCTCCATCTGTCATAGCAGCAGAAACCTTAATGTTTACAGTACCATTGTCTTTGACTGATAAAGCTTTGAGTGCAGAATCAAATTCGCTGAATGCATTTTCATAATTACTTGAGCATTGTTTGTAAACATCTTTAAGACGAGGATTTGTCTGCTTGCGAGTGATACAAACTGCTTTTGCAAATATGAACAATCTCGTGATGCATAATTAATCAAAGATTTAGCAAGTCCAGAAAGATCTAATTTTTTAGTTTCGGGATATGAATTGAGAAACTTGAGACAAAATGAATGATCTCTTGCTTTTGAGCAGATGGTACTAACATCAGTTCTTGAAATTTTTATAGTGAATGTTCCATACGATGAAGAAACAAGAAGAAAAAACATTATTATAAAAACATTGAAAACATTGTTTTTGATAAACACAAACATGTTATTCATATGGTTTTATGTATGAGAATTCTCTTTTTTGCTATATTTCTATAAATATATGAGAATTACAATGACATTTATATATGTTCCATTAAATAATCTTATCATAACGTATTATATACAAAAGTATTATGATGTTTCATCATCCTAATAAGTTTAAATAAATATATAAATACGTTTAAGTTAATAGAATAATTACAATATATGTTACCATATATATTAATATATTGAGATAATCAATACATTTTACTAAACCAACAAAAAAACTCTCTATTATATTAATTGAGAAATATTTTTAAAATATAATATTACCCACTTATTAACAATGTCATAAGTGTATCACCATAATGAATTTTAATTAAATGTATTTAAATTACTAGAATAATTATAATATATATCACTACTATTAATTTGGTTAGAAAATCAATATATTTGTTTAAGCTAACAAAAGATTACTATTAAATTAATAAAGCAATTTTTTTTATTTTTAATTTACATACGAAAATTAACATTAAAAGTATTTTAAATTATTTTAAATAAAACTTTAAATTATATAAATATCTAATTATATTTATTAAATAAAAAATTATATAATTTACGAATATTTTTTCTTACACATCGTCTGGGTATAACTAGTTGTATATTAATGCAGTTAATATAGTCTTTTTTATTTTGTTAGTGCTAATACGTTGATTTTATTAATTACTGACTGGATACTTGATTTTGTGTTGTGTACATTTGAAAAATATTTTATGACGTATATTTATGAAATCAATTTTATGGTATCTTCTTAATATTATTTTTTTCAATTGTGTATATCGGAACATAATAGTAATTAAAGATTAAATCCACAACAAATCTGACAAATGTAAAATAAAGCTACAAAATTTTATTGCATGAACATTGAATGATTTAATAAGAGAAATTATTGATATTTATAAAATAAAGTACATCAAGAAATCTACCAAATTTAATATATATAAATTTAAATTAGAAAAGAATATAGAAATGTTTTTTACATATTATTACAAAAACCTATATGGCTAAAAATTTTTATCATCTCCTATACATTAAAAGAGAAATAAATTCTAAAAAACTGTTTACATGACATTAAAACAGAATAATATTACTAAAACAATTATGACATTATGTTTACTCAGATATAACATGATAATTTTAAATATAAGTTTATTTCAAAAAAGTAAATTATATATTTTAAATTAAAAGTAAGTTTAAAAAAAAATATTTAACACCATGTATGTTTTCAAATTTATGGTTTTATTTAGGTTTTATACATTTATAGTTATTTTAAGTAACTAATTTTCTTGGACAAATTATGATAAATAATTTATTTTTTTCAATCATGGTTATTACTTTTACATTTCTATAAGTTATTCATATTTTAATGAATATCGAACTATATAATTGGTAGTTCAAGAAATTAATATTTAAAAATGAAACTTAATTTTACAAATATATATATATATATATATATAAATTAAAAATAAACAAAACTAATGGTTAAAAAGTGTATTATATATAATTACATTATTTTTAATATATATCCGTACCAAAATATAGTTTAAATATAGTTTGATACTAAAATAAAAATGTAAACATATTAAAAATTAAAAAACATAATTTTTTAGTAGTTTTAATTATATAAAGCACAAATAATATTCATTTTATATAATAAATATGTAATTTAATATATATAATATCTAAATCAAATATAATAATGATGATTGCCAACTAAAAATATATTAGGACATATATTTATATGTAGGTCAAAATATAACTTCTATATTAATTGTTGTGATTAATTTTGTAGGTTATAGTAGAATCAGTCAACTTACAAAATACAGTATGAATTAATGAACTTTAGAATACATATGATTTTTTTTCGCAGAAATACACGACTTCAAACATGTTGCTAATTTTGTCTAAATAAAAATTGTAATTCTATTTCTCCCCTATTTGAAAATTACATTTTATTTCTCCTTATATTTCAGTTTGGAGATTGTCGAAATTATTTAATAATAAACCGATTATAAATCCGATTTTGGTCCAGATTTTAAACTCGCACAGATGATCCAGACCCGAATTTGAACCCGAATCCATGTTGTCTAGAAATAAAACCGGTTTTCATTTAAATGAATTTGACAAACCACGGGAAAAATAGAATGTAACTTCCAAAACGGAGAAAATTAGAACTACAACTTTCATTTATACAAAATTACCAAAAATTTAAAATTTGTGTGTTTTGACACAAATATATAACATTTGCTTATGCAATTAGTCATTTTTCTCAATTTTTCTTTAATAATCACTATACCAATTTTTAACGGTAAATCAAATTTTCATTAGTTTTAGAGTAATACCATAAAATAGCACCTTTTAAAATTTTTCTTTCAAATCTAACATCCCAAAATTAAACTCCTAAAAATAACATAAATACTTATGTAAAAATATTTATTTATTTTAAATAAATTATACATAAGCTTAAAGTATTATATTTAGGTTCATTTTTTTGAATTTAGGGTTTAATTTTTTTTTTATTAAAATATAATTTAATATATTTTAATCTTAAATTTGTGCTATTATTGGAAATTTTTAAACTAATGATGCTATTTTTGGAATAAAAACTTAGAAAGGTGTTTTATTAAGGAAATTTATTTTAGGGCAATTGAATAAAATAGCAATATTTTAACTTTTGTTTCTAAATATAACACTAGTTATTTCAATTTCTAAAAATAACACAAATTTAATACTAAAATAATAAAAAAATTATTTCTAATAAAAAAAATTTAAATCCTAAATTAGAAAATATGAATCCAAACATTATGTTTTAATTTTATATATAGTTTATTTAAGGTAAATAATTATTTTCAAATAATAATTTGTGCTACTTTTAAAATTTTAGTTTTATTATGCTATATTTGAAAGATAAATTTAAAATAGTATTATTTTATGATATTAATCTTTATTTTATTAAAACATAATACATTTTGAAAATAATCGTATGTCATATTACTTAAATTGCTATTGGACATATTTGATTTTTAATATTCCATTAAGAGTATTTCTTTCAAATGATCATGCACATTAAATCTTTTGCCAAACAGGTTAAAACATCTTTGGATATATTTTATTTAATTATTATATTTACTAATATATAAAAAACTTTGAAAATCTAACTTAAAATAGTCTTCTTAATAATAAGCATTTTTCAAAACATAACATAAATTAAGTTAATAGGTAAAACGAGAAAATAATAATAGAGTAATAAAATAGTACCTTTATAAAAAAATTGAGTAATACCCTAATATAACATTTTTTAAAGTTTTTCTTACAAATCTAGCATCCTAAAATTAAACTCCCAAAATAGCACAAATATTTATGTAAAAATACTTATTTATTTTAAATAAATTATACATAAACTTAAAATATTATATTTGAGTTCATTTTTTCTAATTTAAGGTTTAATTTTGGGTAATTTTCTAAAATAACATATTTTTAAATTTTTGTTCAAAAAAATAGCATCATTAGTTGAAATTTCCAATAATAGCACAAAGTTTAAGATTAAAATGCATTAAAACTATATTTTAGTATAAAAAATTAAATTCTACATTAGAAAAAATGAAGCCAAATATAATACTTTGAGTTTATCTATAATTTATTTAGAATAAATAAATATTTTTACATAATTATTTGTGGTATTTTTAGGAGTTTAATTTTATGATGCTAGATTTGAAAAAAAAATTAAAATATGCTATTTTAGGGTATTAGTCTTTAATATTTTCTATTAAAATATAGTTTTAATCTATTTTTAATATTAAATTTGTGCTATTATTAGAAATTTAAACTAATAATGATATTTTTGGAATAAAAACTTAGAAAAATGTTATTTTAGACATTTGCCTTTATAAATTTCTGTTTTAAATTTAGTAATTTAAATTTAAAATTTTAATATGGCACAAATTAGTTTTTGAAAAGGGCAATTGATTAAAACAAAGAGTAATACTCTAAAATAGCACCATTTTAAGTTTATCTTCCAAATTTAGCACAATAAAACTAAAATTCCTAAAATAGCATAAATTATTATGTAAAACTAATTATTTACCTTAAATAAAAAATATATAAAATTAAAACATAATGTTTGGATTCACTTTTTCAAATTTAAGGTTTAAATTTTTTTCATTAGGAATAAGTTTTCAATTATTTTAATATTAAATATGTGCTATTTTTGGAAATTTAAATGACTAGTGCTATATTTGGAACAAAAACTTGAAATGGTGCTATTTTAGTCAATTAGTAATATCCTAAAATAGTACTATTTTAAGTTTATCTTCCAAATTTAGCACAATAAAACTAAAATTCCCAAAATAGCATAAATTATCATTATATAGGTCATATGTTAGAAATCACCAATACAATACTTGACACATTGTCTATTTCAGAAATCTTTTGTAAAATTTGTGGATTAGATTTAACACTTGACAACTCGGAGCTACACGAATCTCCATCTGTCATAGCAGCAGAAACCTTAATGTTTACAGTACCATTGTCTTTGACTGCTAAAGCTTTGAGTGCAGAATCAAATTCGCTGAGTGCATTTTCATAATTACTTGAGCATTGTTTGTAAACATCTTTAAGACGAGGATTTGTCGTGCTGGTTGCGAGTGATACGAACTGCTTTTGCAAATATGAACAATCTCGTGATGCATAATTAATCAAAGATTTAGAAAGTCCAGAAAGATCTAATTTTTTAGTTTCGGGATATGAATTGAGGAACTTGAGGCAAAATGAATGATCTCTTGCTTTTGAGCAGATGGTACTAACATCAGTTCCTGAAATTTTTATAGTGAATGTTCCATACGATGAAGAAACAAGAAGAAAAAACATTATTATAAAAACATTGAAAAAATTGTTTTTGATAAACACAAACATGTTATTCATTTGGTTTTATGTATGTGATTTCTCTTTTTTGCTATATCTGTGTAAATATATGAGAATTACAATGATATTTATATATGCGCCATTATTATTAACAAAAGTATCATGATATGTCATCATCCTAATAAATTTCAAATAAATATATAAATAAGTTTAATTTACTATAATAATTACAATATATGTTACTACTATTAATATGGTTAGATAATCAATACATTTTATTAAACAACAAAAAAACTCTCTATTATATTAATTGAAAAACATTTTTAAAATATAATCTTACCCACTTATTAACAATGTCATAACGTAAGTGTATCACCATAATGAATTTTAAATAAATGTATAAATATATTTAATTTACTAAAATAATTAGAATATATTTAATTTAATATAGTCTTTTTTATTTTGTTAGTGCTAATACGTTGACCTTATTAATTACTGATTGGATACTTGATTTTGTGTTGTGTACATTTGGAAAATATTTTATAAAATATATTTATGAAATCAATTTTATGGTATCTTCTTAATATTATTTTTTTTTCAATTTTTAATATTAATTTTAAAAATGAGAGAGAGAGAGAGGGAGAGAGGGAGAATGAGAGAGAGAGAGTGAGAGAGAGGGAGAATGAGAGAGAGAGTGAGAGAGGGAGAATGAGAAAGAGAGAGAGAATGAGTGAGAGAGAGAGAGTGAGAGAGGGAGAATAAGAGAGAGAGAGAGATTGAGAGAGAGAGTGAGAGAGGGAGAATGAGAGAGAGAGAGATTGAGAGAGGGAGAATGAGAGAGAGAGAGAATGAGTGAGAGAGAGAGAGAGTGAGAGAGGGAGAATGAGAGAGAGAGAGAGTGAGAGAGGAGAATGAGAGAGAGAGAGTGTGTGATATAAAGAGAGAGATAGAGAGATATAAAGAAATATATATAATATAGAGAGAGTTAGAGAGAGAGAGAGAGATAGAGAGAGAGTGAGAGAGAAGAGAGAGAGAGATAGAGAGAGAGTGAGAGAGAAGAGAGAGAGTGATAGAGAGAGAGTGAGAGAGAATAGAGAGAGGAGAGAGAGAGTGAGAGAGAGAAAGAGAGAGTGATATAGAGAGAGAGAGTGAGAGAGGGAGAATGAGAGAGAGAGCGAGAGGGAAAATGAGAGAGAGAGAGAATGAGAGAGAGAGAGAATGAGAGAGAGAGAGAATGAGTGAGAGAGAGAATGAGTGAGAGAGAGAGAGTGAGAGAGGGAGAATGAGAGAGTTAGAGAATGAGTGAGAGAGAGAGAGTGAGAGAGGGAGAATGAGAGAGAGAGAGAATGAGTGAGAGAGAGAGAGTGAGAGAGGGAGAATGAGAGAGAGAGAGTGAGAGAGGGAGAATGAGAGAGAGAGAGGTGCAGAAAGAATTTCACTGTCGAGGAAAGAGCACGCTCTTCGATAACGTAAATGCAATGCAAGCAATAAATGAAGTGAAAATTCATGAGAATTAGGTCTTCACACTCATTTCTCTCACTCCCCTCTCATCCCAACATCCAAGATTATGTCTTTTCATTTTTTTGTTTTGTATTAAGTTCAAATGCATGTTGATTGTGTCTTATTGCAATGTCATGAGTTATGAGTCTTATTTGATTGTTCTTATAATATGAGTCTTACTTAAGTTTTCATTAAAATATGTTTATAATATAACAAGAATCAAAAGTTTACATTTTAAAATTTATGAAAAAGTTTACATTAAAACATAGATAACTATTATAAACATATTAATATAATATCCGTAATATCAAACCGAAATTATTCGTAAAATCACACATTCAGTTAATAAAATATATAAATTAGTATATAAGAAATATTAGCTAATGTATTTAATTTGCAAACTCATAATAAGTTCAAATTTAACATAACATCAAAATATTTCGTGATTATATTGCATATAAAAATTTAATATGATTGGATATTTTAGTTTTAAAACGATAATTTTTAACATGCAAATACACTAAATCCTTTAAACAAAATGATCAATTGTCTTTTTTTATTATTATCAAAATTTTAAAATAAATTAATAAAAACCAGTTAGATAAAGAGCAATTGACAAAATAATAATTTTAAAAAAAAATTTCAAATATAGCATTATTAGTTTAAATTTCTAAAAATAACACAAATTTAACATTAAAATATTTTAAAATTTATTTTTAATAAAAAATTAAATTTTAAAAAGAACTTAAATATAATATTTTCATTATATTTATAATTTATTTTGATAAATATGAATATTTAAAAAATAATTTATGGCATTTTTAGAATTTTAAATTTAGAATATTAAATTTGAAATAAAATTTTAAAATATTTTTAAAATATTACTTTTAGATAAATGCTTTTTAGAAGACACAAAAGTGCAATCAACAAAAATAGAAAAGGATACATTGATAGAAAGTAAGAAAATGAATAGAAAAAAGAATGATGATGTAAGAAAACTAATAGGGATTTGAGATGAGAAAATCATTTCATATCTCATATATAACACATTGGCACTTTTCAATGATATAAAGTGTCATATTCAATTGAGGCTAAAGTGTTTTTTTTCTTCTCTCTATATATTCTAAGAAAGAGATTCTTAGATCCCTAAACCCACATGTTCTTTCACAGTTTCACACTCTTTTTTCCTCATAAATGTTATTTTAGAACAACAATTGAAATTGTACATTATATAAAAAATTTAAAACATTTCTCATATGTTTTTTTATTTTATCAATAACAAACCATTCATCGAGCTAAATATAATATGATCAAAATTTAAATAGTAACACGCCAATAACATTAATATAAATCAATATACTCTCATAATATATATTTTTCCAAAAATTATATAATATAAAATTAGATAGATTGCATCGTAGATATTATAAATAAAATTTAATTTTTGATATTTTGGTGTTGGTGAAATAGCTAATCTTTATCTTTTTACTTATAAAATTTAAAAATCAAAATATATTCAATACTTTTTAGTACATGAAATTGAATATAACTTTATTGTAACGGAAAAATTTCATAAAAATGATTTAATAATTTCTATTGGTTTATTCATGTGTTTTGGTTTTCTTTCAACATTTATTCTTTAACGAAAACAATTCATTTTAGAATATTTTTATTTATTTTATATATATATATTATAATACGAATGTTAACTTAGTTTTTATATACTTCATTCGTATTACAATTCGAATCTAATTTAGTCCAACCTCGAATATTATAGAGATCAGATATATAAATCTCAAATATTTATATGTAAAAAAATTTTAATACACAAAACCAAAGATAAAAGGTCAAAATAATTATAAAAAGTCATAAAACAAAAAATTTGTTTTTAAAATAACGTCAATAATTCTATTTTACAAAAATATCATCAAAAATTTTCCAAAAATATTGTAAAACTAAGTTAACTTATATTATTTAAATTATATCTAAACTAAACACTTTAAAAAATGATGATAAAACCAAATTGATAGATTAAACTATAATCAAACTATATTACTTATTTCAGTTGTACTTGTTCGGTAGTTTTGGTTAAGGTTTCTTTTATAGCAAAGGCCTCATTCGAAAGGTTTGATAGAAACGATTAGTTATGATCTGTCAACAAAATTGAAAAAAGGGATAATCATACTTCCTTTTGAGTGAATCGATATTCACAAAAACATATAAAATATGATTACTTGGTCAAATCAATTATCGATTATCGAAATTCTTTAGTCACATCAGTTGGAAATATTGGAAAAAGGAAGGAAAAGAAAATCCAGACGAACAATATATCAAACTTTACTATACATTATACAATTTCACAAACTAACAAATAAGGTAAAAAGAAATCATAAAGATAAAAAAAAAAAGACAAAGAACCAGAGAATTCATTAGGACCCTCAAGTTTCAAGTTTGAGACAAAGATGATATTACACTCGCCGAGGAGATGTATTAATATGCCGTGAATCCATACGCCGCCGACAACTATTATCCTAAGGTTCTTGTTGGCCATACTCATCATTGTGTTGGCAATACATAGTCCATGGAGAACCGAGTTTCAACTTGTGGTGTGAAGCAAAAGTCACTTGTTTTGCTGCATTGATCTTCACTTTAATTTTTGCACCAACTCAAAACCAATTCACAATCAATAAATTGAATCAAATTTCCTATCTAAATTTTTGATATGGGATATTTTTTACATATTCCTTCGAAATAATAGTCCATTTAATTATTAATTTTGAAAATATCTTACTACATGATTAATTTAAAAAATATCTTACTATAGGATTAATTTTGATTTTAAATTAGTTGAATTAATTTTGGATCAGATCGATTTTGGATCAAATCGATGAGACCTTTTTCGATGGATTAGATTGATTGGGTAATATGTTTTGATACCATATTAAAATTTATAAATTTTTAACTCAAAACTAATGATTTTAGCTCATGGTATCAATCAATGCTAATGGCATTGAACGGGAGAAACAAGTTGTGTTTTGTTGATGGAACGCTTCCGAAGCCTCCCGAAGGTCACAGAGATGCCGCGACATGGTCCCGTTGCAATGATGTGGTACGTTCTTGGTTGATTAACTCGGTTTCAAAAACAATTGGTCAAAGTGTGCTATATGTCAAAACTGCTCATGGAATGTGGCATAAATTGTTGGTGAGGTTCAAGCAAAACAATGTTCCTAGGCTATATCAGATTGAACAGAAGCTATATGGTCTTAGACAGGGCTCATTAGATGTCAAGACTTTCTACACAAAGTTGGTAACCATATGGGAGGATTTAAAGAGTGCACAAGACACTCCAACATGTGAATGTGGAACGTGTACTTGTGATCTAGATAGAAAATGGTTTGATATCTTTGAGAGGAGTTTTGTCATAAAGTTTCTATTTGGGTTAAACGATTCTTATGAGAATATCAGGGAACAGATTATCATGCTTGAGCCTTTACCTGATTTAGAGAAGACTCTCAGCCTGGTTATTCAACATGAGCATCAAAAAGTCATAAAGCAGGTTCCTCAGTCTGAAGCTGTTGTTTTTCAAGCTACGACTGAACAATCTGTTGAATCAAAACAATCTCAGCAAATAGGATTTGGGAATGAAGTTGTTGGCTCTATGGTAAATGGATATAAGCCTAGACCTCGTCCTCTTTGCACTCACTATGGAATTCAGGGACATACAGTGAATCGATGCTACAAACTCCATGGTTTTCCACCTGGATATATGCCATCGAATCCGAGAGCCATTTCTTCCCCTCGTCCTTATTTCAACCAACAAAACATTGGAGGTTTTCAGGGGGGTTTCCAAAATCCTAGACCAAGAGGATATTTCCCACCTGGACCAAGAGGAAATATCAGTGGAAATGTCATATCTACAACTTCTACCATCCAGGATAATTTCAATCAAGTATCAAGTGCACTTGCTCAACTATCTGAGAGTCAAATCCAACAGTTGGCACAACAACTGAATACTAAGGTTCAATGTCAAATTCCCACTATAGGTGAAGTTTCTCTTGTTGACCATCCATCATCATCAGCAGGTAACTTTACTTACACCACTTTAGAGGAATCTTGCCTTAATTCAAATGCCTGGATTATTGACTCTGGTGCCACCACCCATGTTTGTTGCAATTTGGATTTGTTTGAGAATATTAAAATTGTCTCAGGAACTACTGTAACATTACCAGATGGTTCTCAGATTGTCATAAATAAGTCTGGAACCATCAAGTTATCAGAATATATTCACCTCCAAAATGTTCTTTTTGTGCCTTCTTTTCATCTCAACCTCATAAGCGTAAGTTCTCTTCTTAAAGATTGTGCACTTTCAGTTAATTTTTTCCCTTCTTTTTGCACAATCCAGGAGCTTACTCAGGGCTTGATGATTGGGAGGGGTAGAGTTTATAACAGGCTATATTTTCTGGCTCTACACATCCTCAAATTCTATAATCTGTAATCTGAACTTACAAATTAAGTTCAGTTTCTCTTTGGCATTCTAGACTTGGCCATCCATCTTTTTCTAAGATTCAAACTTTATCTCAAGATCTTTCTATTCCAAAGGTTAAACTTCTTAATTGGGAACATTGTAAAACATGCCATTTGGCAAAACAGAAACGTTTGTCATTTCCTTTTCATAATAATCTTTCAAAAAAGCCTTTTGATTTGGTTCACATGGATGTTTGGGGTCCTTTTTCTGTTGTTTCAGTTGATGGTTTCAAATATTTCCTTACTCTAGTTGATGATTGCACTAGAGTAACTTGGATATATTTTTTGAAATCAAAGAATGATGTGTTGCATATTATTCCATCTTTTGTGAACCTTATTGAAACTCAATTCACTACCAAAATCAAAGCTTTCCGATCTGATAATGCTCCCGAACTCAGTTTTAAAACATTTTTCGAAACAAAAAGAATATTCCACTATTTTTCTTGTGTCGATACACCACAACAAAATTCTGTGGTGGAGAGAAAACACCAACACATTTTAAATGTGGCAAGATCACTTTTGTTTCAATCTAATGTTCCTCTACAATATTGGAGTGATTGCATTAGAACCTCGGTTTTTCTTATATATCGAACTCCTTCTCCTTTACTCCAAAACAAAACTCCTTTTAAACTTTTGATGAAAAAGAAACCAGATTATTCCCTTCTGAGATCTTTTGGGTGTCTTTGCTATACATCTACATATCCTAAAGATAGACATAAATTCTCTCCTCGATCTTCTTCATCTGTTTTTCTTGGATATCCTTCCGGATATAAGGGTTATAAGGTTTTAGATCTTGAAACCAATTTGATCTCTATCTCTCGAAATGTGATTTTTCATGAACACATATATCCTTTTCATTCATCTGAGATATCTCATTCTGCCATGGATTTTTTCTCCTCAGCCATTTTACCATTACCATTACCTGATACTTCATCTTCCAATTCAAATAATTCTCATGGTGAATTTTCTGAAAACAGTAATGGAACAGTAGAACCAGAATGCAATGTTGATATTTCTCATAATAGACCAAAGCGCAATACTCGTGTTCCCTCATATCTTGCTGATTACCATTGCAATTTAATCAATGATAAAGTTCCAAGTCTGGGTAGTACAGCTCATCCTTTATCTTCGGTGATTAGTTATTCAAGATTGAAAGACCATTATAAATCATTTGTCTTGAATATTTCTACTACTTCAGAACCTAAGACCTTTTCTCAAGCTGTTAAATCAGATGTTTGCAAAGATGCAATGAAAGATGAATTGCAAACCTTTATATCAACTGGTACGTTCTCTGTGGTTTCTCTACCTGAAGGGAAACATCCAGTAGGTTGCAAATGGGTTTATGCAATTAAATATGATGCCGATGGGAAAATTCAGAGGTACAAAGCTCGCTTGGTTGCAAAGGGGTTTACACAACAAGAGGGAGTGGATTATATTGACACATTTTCCCCGGTGGCAAAGATGGTAACTGTTAAACTTCTTTTAAGTCTTGCTGCAATTAAAGGTTGGTCTCTTACCCAAATGGATGTATCAAATGCCTTTTTACACGGGGACTTAGAAGAAGAAATTTACATGACATTACCTCCTGGTTATATTCCTGCCCCTGGAACTTCATTGCCTAAAAATGCTGTTTGGCGCTTACATAAGTCGGTTTATGGCCTTAAACAAGCATCTAGGCAATGGAACAAGAAATTTTCTGCAGTATTATTGCGAGATGGGTTCATTCAATCTGAAGCAGAACATACATTGTTCATCAAGGTTGTGAATCAATCTTTTGTGGCGTTGCTAGTATATGTTGATGATATCATCATTGCTAGTAATGATGACAAAGTTGTGTCGATTTTGAAACATAAGATTGCACAAGTTTTTAAAGTCAAAGATCTTGGAGTAGTCCGATATTTTCTTGGGTTGGAAATTGCAAGATCTTCTGCTGGGATTTCTGTTTGTCAAAGGAAGTATGCCTTGGATTTATTAGACAGTGTGAGTCTTTTAGGATGCAAGCCTGTCTCAACACCTATGGATCCTATGGTTCAACTCAGTGCAGAAAATGGTAATCTTCTTGCAGATGCATCTGGATATAGGACTTTGATTGGCAAGCTGTTATACTTGACAATTACAAGACCCGATATCACTTATGCCGTTCATAAGTTAAGCCAGTTTTTGTCACAACCAAGAGATCCACATCTGCAGGCTGCTTACAGGATCATTAGATATCTCAAGAGTGATCCTGGTCGTGGATTGTTTTATTCTGCAAAATCTGAAGTCCGACTGCAGGCTTTTTCTGATAACACAGCTGCGATTCAAATTGCATCTAACTCCGTGTTTCATGAAAGAACGAAACATATTGAGATAGATTGTCATTTGGTTCGTGATAAGGTTCGTGCTCAGTTGATTCGAGTTATGCATGTTTCATCCATCAATCAGTTGGCTGACCTCTTCACAAAGTCCCTCCAACCGAGTACTTTCAAGTTATTGATGTCTAGATATGGTTTTTCAAATCTTTATCTTCCTCCGTGAAGATATAGACTTGAGGGAGGGGTATCAACATGTTAGTATAACCGGGTATCGGTTTGGTTCGGTTTATGTACAATTATGATTATGTATAAATAGGTACTTCATACGATTGTAGAAAAGGGTGTGGAAATAAAGTCATTTTAGTTTTCTCTCTCTTGCTAATATTATTCTGAAACATACTCATCATTGTGTTGGCAATACATAGTCCATGGAGAACCGAGTTTCAACTTGTGGTGTGGACCAAAAGTCACTTGTTTTGCTGCATTGATCTTCACTTTAATTTTTGTAGGATTACCAACTCAAAACCAGTTCACAATGAATAAATTGAATCAAATTTCCTATCTAAATTTTTGATATGGGATATTTTTTACACATTTCTTCGAAATAATAGTCCATTTAAATATTAATTTTGAAAATATCTTACTACATGATTAATTTTAAAATATTTTATTATAGAATTAATTTCGATTTTAAATCGGTCGAATTAATTTTGGATGAGATCGATTTTGAATCAAATTGATGAGACCTTTTTCGATGGATTAGATTGATTGGGTAATATGTTTTGATACCATATTAAAATTTATAAATTTTTAACTCAAAACTAATTACCAATAAATATGGATTAACTCTTATCTCTAATATATTAATTGAGAATCATTTTAACAAAATAACCTTATGTTGACGTGTGATTTACAAGTGTGCCACGCTGATGTGTCACACTATTAGAGCATTTTAAAATAAATATTAAATAAAACATAATTTACTAGAATATTTACAAAAATTGCCACTATACAGTATATTATATGTAAATTCCTAATATTTCGATATACAATATATTTTGTCATAAAATGCAAATACAATATAAAACAAAATATAAATTTTGAAAAATTAGTCAAACAAAATATAAAACAAAAATTTAGTTTAATTGAATATTGATCACATATACAATTTTATTGAAGATAGATACAATTTAAATTTATTTGTATAATATGATTTCATTATCTATTTTATTTTCGTAATTAATATTAAAAGATTTAGAAAATTTATTTTAAATATGAGATAAATTATATATATATATATATCTGATTTACATCAATAAAATAAATAATTAAAATAAATTAATTAATTATTATCTGTGAATATTTTTCTCACGCATGGCGTGGATCAAAATCTAGTTTTTTATATATTAGACAAGTCTCTTCTAAGTTTGTGATGTATGATATTCTTCACACACCTCGTGAACAATGTCAATGAAACGATGAACTTCTCTAAAACCTCCACCATCCAGTGGTACCTTGGGATTCTTTGAATGCGGATCCTTAAAGTAGTACATGTTGGGTTGGGAAGTCTTCCTCCACGTATTGCGATCACCTCTATAAAACAAAAGTCTAGTTGCTAAAATGTCATAAACAATGTCTAAAGATCTTTTGGAGGATTTCTTGTGAGTTAAATGAAACCTCCCATGCATTACCTAGTCGGACATCTTACTTTGACACTAGTATGCCTTCATGTTCCTCCCCTCATTGTGTAATGTGTGTGGGAGCAAGTTCCACATTCAACTCGTTTAACTAGATGAGTTTGTTGTGCTTCCAACTCGTTAACTATCCAATTCAAGGGCATCATATAATCGAACTGAATTGATAATTGGACCTTTAGCGAAGTCCGTAGGCAGATTGGATCCGGGTGACCGAATCCGACTCCAACAATGTGTGGCTTACCAAAGTAAGTTGGAACTATTGTAGCAGCTTATAACACGTTCGGGATACAAAATTTGTTATCTTCCTCCTCTTAAAACAAGGGTCAAGACTTAGAAAATCCACTATATAAACATAGCAAGACGTGTTTCCATAAAAACTACATAAGAACACTTCTTAAGCTTTCGACTTCAGAAATTTGAATCCAAGAGATTTACTAAAGAGAGACAAAGATAGAAAATTTAAAAGAAACAAAGTTTGATAAAAACGAAGACTTGGCACTAGAGGCAAAATCTGATCTCAAATCAAAGATAACTGTATGAGAAAACATTGTACAAATACCCTAAAGCTTTTACCTAGTTTGCTCATTCCATCTACTAATCACTTCTTGTATCATAATTTTCTTCTAAATCACTCTACTTATTTGCAGAGCCGATCCTAAATTTAAAAGGAACGCAAACGAAAAAAATAATAATAATGAACCGTTTTATACTACAAAAAATTATGTTGTTAGAAATAATTGAACCACATAACCTAAGAAAATAGTCTATTTTCATTTGTGATAAGAATATTTTTAGAATAAAGACCGATTTTTTTCATACTAATATTGAATGCCGCAAATACGAGCTTGTTTTGTTTGAACTCAGTTGTTTTGCTTGGGCTCAGCTCGGCCATGTTTATTTGTTTTGTTTATTTTGTGTGTGTGTGATTGTGTAGCTACAAATATTTGCTAAAGTTTTATAGTGGCAAAGGATCAACTAATCTTTGAATGAATTTTACAGTATGAGTTCTTTAATTGTATTTTCATAATATTTCCCTTAATATTCTTCTAGATGAAATTCTATCCACGATCAAATAATTTTATAAAAATGAATGAGTTAAATTGTATTATAATTTTCTATTTTATATATGTATGGCTCATATTAAGTAATTAAACTATATATATTATAATATTAAACTTGGTATTACATATAATACATATTTATTATTGAATTTTGATACAAGTAATATGTTTATGGAACTATGAAAGTTCAATCTTATGATATACTATTATGCTAGTCTAATTATAGTTTTTTGATATAATTATGATATCTACTTTTTATGCTAGTCTATTATGCTAGTCTATTATACTATTATGCTAGTCTATTATACTATTATACTATTATGCTAGTCTATTATACTATTATGCTAGTCTAATTATACTTATGATATACTATTATGCTAGTTTATGGAACATCTCTAATTTGGTATACAAAAATTTTTGGTGTATTTTTGTCTATCTGTTAATTACAATATTACAAAGATTGTTGATTTTACAAATACGATTAACAAAATTACCTGAATATATATATATGAATATATATATATATATAACAAGATATTAATTAACGACATTGTACTGTTCAAAATACACACTAAAAATATATTTTTGATAGGTTAAAACAATACAGTAATGAAAATAATATTCTACTTTTTTTTACCACAACGATCCGGTCCAACTCAATATTTTTATACGAAAATTATCTTCATACAAAAATTATTTTTATACAAAAGTTATCTTCATACAAAAATTATTTTCGTACGAAAATTATCTTCATACGAAACTTATCTTCATATGAAAAATTTACGGGTTTACTCCGGTGGTTACACATACTTTATGACCTAAAACTAATTCTACACAAAATTTTGCCTTCTTTCTGTAGCTACACAAACTCAGCATATTGTTCTTTAGATTCTCGAACATTGTATTATCCACTCAATTTCAACATAGCCATTAATTGTTAACAGTTTCCGTTAAATATGAAGCTAAACCGAGATTTAGAGTTATTTTTTTATCGATCTGATATGATTATAATGCTGATACTTGGTTATGGTTCATCAAGAAAATCCAGTCTGATTTGTTTCTAGGTAATGGAAACGACTTTATAATCGTATTTGTTACGATTCTAACTCGATTTCTTGAGAGGAATCGATTTTGTATTTTCCCAAGTTTAGATTCGATTGTGTAGATGTTGATACGACTTAATCTTGAAACAATCTAACAAGAAATACTCACACGATTTATCCAGTTCAGATGCAAAAATGCATCCTACGTCTGGCCGGGATATCTCCCCGGAATCCACTATCTCACCGAAAAACAGAGTACAGAATTCGAGCCTAATACCGACTCAATGTTACACGAGTGATTACCCAGAAAAAGATTAGACAAAGAACAGAATTACCCAAAAGAACGTTTCTTGAATACCCCAAGAAAGTTCTTCTTCTCTCCTATCTTTCTCTCTCGATTCTCTTTCACCTCACTCGTCCTCTGTTTCAGCTCCGTAAAACAGAGCCCTTTTATACCACCAAAATTAGTTGGCGACAGTTAACCAAAATATTAAACTCAAAACCGAAATCTAATACCCAAACCGGATTAAACCTTTTAATCCTCGGTTTGTATGTTAAACCACAACCCAACAATCTCCTCCTTGGTTTTACATCCCGTGAACTTTAGTGAACTCCCTCCCGGATTTTCTATGTCCTTGATCACTCTCTGGACACACCTATCAGTTCCAACAGCTTGTTCAGCTTACTAATAGGTAGGACCTTAGTAAATAAGTCTGCAGGATTTTCACTTGTGTGTACTTTCTCCACCTGCACCACTCCACTAGAGACTTGTTCTCTAATAAAATGCACTTTCACCTGAATGTGCTTTGTCCTCTCATGATGTACAGAGTTTTTCGACAAAGCAATGGCACTCTGAGAATCACAGAAGATCGTAATGTTGTCTTGAATGTAACCAAATTCTCCACTTAGCCCCCTCAGCCATGTTGCTTCTTTCGCAGCCTCAGTAAGGGACATATATTCTGACTCGGTTGTTGACAAGGCAACCACTTTCTGTAGACTGGACTTCCAACTTATCACACAGTTTCCCGATAAGAACACAAAGCCAGATAATGATCTTCTCTTATCCAGATCTGCTGCAAAATCAGCATCGTAGAACCCACAAATTTTAAATTCACTACCTTTCTTGAATTCCAAACATGTTCTGGTTGATCCTTTTACATACCTTAGTACCCATTTTACTGCATTCCAATGTTCCTTAATCGGATTGCTCATAAAGCGACTAATCAAACCAACCGGATAGGCCAAATCAGGTCTTGTCCCAATCATGCCATACATTAGACTCCCCACTGCATTACAGTACGGGATAGCCTTCATAAAATTTGACTCCCGAGCTATCTCCTCCTTGGTAGCTGAAGCCAAAGAAAATTGAGAACCCATAGGAGTTCCAACAGCTTTTGAGTTTTCCATACCAAACACTTTCAGAATTTTCTCCATGTAATTTTCTTGGGACAGCTTTAAAAAACCTGCATTTCTGTTCCTTGTAATCTCAATTCCTAAGATCTTCTTTGCTGGTCCTAAATCTTTCATCTCAAATCTGGTCTTTAATTGTTCCTTCAATCTGTTTATCTCCTCCTTTTCCTTACAAGCTACTAACATGTCATCGACATATAGAAGGAGATATAAGACTAGTCCATGAGACCTTCTGATGTAGACACAGCTGTCGTATTTGCTCCTAATGAATCCAACTTCCATCATGAATCCATTAAACTTTTCATTCCACTGACGAGGACTCTGTTTCAAACCATACAATGATCTTTGAAGGAGACATACCTGATTTTCCTTTCCCTTTACCACATATCCTTCTGGCTGATCCATATAGATTTCTTCCTCTAATTCACCATGAAGAAAGGCTGTCTCCAGCTCTAAATCTTCATTTACTACAATTGACATAAGATATCTTATGGACACATGTTTAACCACGGGGGAAAAGATTTCATTGTAATCCAAACCTTCCTTCTGGGCAAATCCTTTTGCCACCAACCTAGCTTTAAAGCGAGGGTCTTCCACACCAGGTATTCCAGTTTTCTTGGTGAATACCCACTTGCAGCCAATGATTTTCCTGTTCTTTGGTCTTTGTACAAGTTTCCAGGTATTGTTCTTCTGAAGAGACTTCATTTCATCATCAGTAGCTTGTTTCCATTTCTCTCTATTTCTGTCTCTCATTGCTGACTTAAAGTCACTTGGTTCAATCGGCTCCCCATCTTCAGATGTAAGCAAAGCTACAGCTGCAAACTCTGTGTCTCTATACCTTTCTGGTGGTTTAATCACTCTTCTGGTTCTGTCTCGTGCCAGCTGATACTCAGCCAAGTCTTCTTCCCCTTCCTTATCAGATTCTGTTTCTTCCTGCACTTCTACTGGATTCTCTGTGGTTTCACATTCTTCATTTTCTTCTCCATTCTCAAGGGATTCACCACTGATACTGAATTCCATGTAGTCATCATGTGACTGATTACTTTTGAAGTTTCCTCCTAATAAGTCTCTGTAACTTCTTTTCTCATCAAAAGTTACATTCCTACTTAGAATCGACTTCTGTTCTTCAATATCCCAGACCTTGTAACCTTTTACACCTTCTGGATATCCTAAGAAAACTCCTCTCCTAGCTCTTGGAGAAAGTTTACCCTCATCAGAATGAAAATAACACACACACCCAAACCTGCGTAGATGTTTAAAACTTGGATTGACTCTAGACCACCTAACCTCTCGTAGCTCATTGTTGATTGCAGAACATGGTAGTCTGTTGATCAAGTATACGGCAGTATTTACTGCTTCAGCCCAGAACATTTTCTGCAGACCAGATTCACTTAGCATACTACGAACTTTCTCTAGGATTGTTCGGTTCATTCTCTCTACAACGCCATTCTGTTGTGGAGTGTATGGGACTGTTTTATGTCTAACAATCCCATTCTCAGTACACAATCTGTCAAAATCTTGGTTACAGAACTCAAGACCATTGTCTGTCCTGAGATTCTTTACCTTCAGAGCTGTTTGTTTCTCAACTAATGTTAGCCATTCCACAAACTTCTCATACGCCTGGTCTTTGGTTCTTAAAAAATATACCCACACCTTCCTACTATAGTCATCTATCAGACTTAGGAAGTAATGACATTTACTCAATGATGGGGGGATATTTTGAGAACCCCACAAGTCAGCATGGATGTATTCGAGTCTTTCCTTTGTGGTATGCTTCCCAGTAATAAAGCTCACCTTGTGTGCCTTACCAAAAACACAGTTTTCACAGAAAGAAAGGTTAGAGATCTTACTTCCATCAAGATATCCTTCTTTTACTAACACATTCAGTCCCTTTTGACCTATATGTGCTAGCCTGCTATGCCACAAGTGAGTCTCGTCTTCCTTGTTCACTGCATTTGCCTCTCCTACGAACCCTTTACCTTGCAGAAAATACAGTTGTCCATGTCTTTCAGCCTTCAACACTGTTCTGCACCCCTTTTTCACCCTCAGAATCCCATTTTCTGAGGAGAAAGTACATCCTTGAGCTTCGAAAGTTCTAAGAGACAGTAGGTTTCTAGAGAAGGTGGGTACATATCTCACATCTTTCACGGATACAAGATGTCCTTCTACTGTTTTCAAAAGAATTGTCCCAATTCCTTTTACTGATGAGATTGTTTCATTTGCCATTCGCACTGAACCTGCATCGAACTCTCTCAATTCAGTGAACCAATCTTTCCGTGGTGTCATGTGGTAAGTGCATCCGGTGTCTAGAATCCAAATTTCATTGAAATCAAACATTCCAACCATGTTTGCTTCACATACTGTTAAGGACTCGATATACTTCACCTCATCTACCGATGATGCTTCTCCACTTTCTGACCCCTTACTATCTTTATCCTTGTGATACCCCTTTTTAGGACATTTCCTTTTATAATGTCCTTCAATACCACATGTCCAGCAAGTGGCCTTTCTTTCTCTAGATTTAGATCTAGATTTACCTTTTCCTCAATTTTGGTTGGCCTGTTTAGTCTGAGGTCTTCCTCTGGTGTTTCCACCAGTATACAGACCTTCTCCCACAGTCTTAGACCTTTTTCCATCTGCCCCGAGTTCCAATTGTTTAGAATTAATCGCACTGATCACTTCATCCAATGTTAATGCCTCTTTACCATATCTAAGAGTATCCCTTAACTGATCAAATTGCTTTGGCAACGACATTAGGAGAAGAATTGCCTGGTCTTCATCGGCAATATTTACTCTAACATTCCCCAGATCAGTGATTATCCTTAGGAACTCATCGATGTTGTTTTCTACAGACAGTGATTCATTCATCCGATAACCATACAAGCGTTGCTTCAAGTAAATTCTATTCGGTAAAGATTTTGACATATATAATGAATCAAGAACCTTAAACATTCCTGCTGCTGTTGGTTCTTTGATTATCTTCCTCAAAACCTGATCTGAAACACTTAAAACAATGGTACTTCTTACCTTCCTCTGTTTCTCCTTTAGCAGGGGATCTGAGTCTTTTATTGGATCCTTTTTCTCTGAATCTACTTCCTCTGAAGTTTCTCCTGGCTTCCCGAGTTCTTCCTCCTGAAGTCTTAATGCTTCCATCAGCCCAAGAATCTCTAATTGAGCCATAATCTTCTCTTTCCACAGGTTGTAATCAATAAGACCATTGAACTTTTCAACCTCCATCTTTGTTGCGGACATTCTGTTCCTCCTACCGGAACAAGAATTTCGAACCTCCTTTCTGGGAAATGGCTCTGATACCAATTGTTACGATTCTAACTCGATTTCTTGAGAGGAATCGATTTTGTATTTTCCCAAGTTTAGATTCGATTGTGTAGATGTTGATACGACTTAATCTTGAAACAATCTAACAAGAAATACTCACACGATTTATCCAGTTCAGATGCAAAAATGCATCCTACGTCTGGCCGGGATATCTCCCCGGAATCCACTATCTCACCGAAAAACAGAGTACAGAATTCGAGCCTAATACCGACTCAATGTTACACGAGTGATTACCCAGAAAAAGATTAGACAAAGAACAGAATTACCCAGAAGAATGTTTCTTGAATACCCCAAGAAAGTTCTTCTTCTCTCCTATCTTTCTCTCTCGATTCTCTTTCACCTCACTCGTCCTCTGTTTCAGCTCCGTAAAACAGAGCCCTTTTATATCACCAGAATTAGTTGGCGACAGTTAACCAAAATATTAAACTCAAAACCAAAATCTAATACCCAAACCGGATTAAACCTTTTAATCCTCGGTTTGTATGTTAAACCACAACCCAACAGTATTGAATTGAAAAAAGCAACTTTAAATTACCGGTTTAGCCTCAGATTTAATGAAATTGTTACCCGTTAACGTCTATATTGAAACCAACTGGATAATATAATATCGAATAGTTTAAAAAAGAAATTGTTAAGTTTATGTAACCACATGACAAAAGTTCTTGTACAACAAGATTTAGGTCATAAATTATGTGTAACTGGCGAAAGTAAACCCAAATTTATCACTATAGAAAAACTGGAATGGAACTTCACAACTTTGCAATATACGTAAAAGTGATAATCAATAGCCCATTATTCCTCTAACAATATTCTACTAAAAAAAACAATTTTTGTAAGATTGAATACACCAACGGTTTCATATTAAAACAAAATAAATTGTAAATGTTTTGTCATTATGTGGAAATATAGAAATAGTCCACTAATCCGATAATTATAAATTACTAATGGAGTAATACTTTATGGTTAAACTTGTGTAACAAGTAAAAGGAACTTCAAACGAAGCAATCAAATTTCAATGTGATAATAATTAGCGAAGTTTACGATGCAGAAAGGAAAGGGCCAGAAAGGAAAGGGCTCAAACTACTAAAATAAATATACTCTCTTCCATATAGAAAGAAAGAAATGGCTGCACGCCACAATTCAAAATAAACCGACTTTATATAAAAATAGCTTACTAAAATATCATATTTAAAAAATTAATATTATAAAACAACAATACTTTAAATTTTAATAAAATATTATATTGTTTTTAAAATTTTAAATTTACAATGGCAAATTTTAAAATAAAAATATAAAAATTTATTATTTTACGGTATTATTAATTATACTTTATTTAAAATTTTAAGGTAAATATAATTAAAAAAGAAGTTAAAAGATCTATCTTTTTGTTTTTTTTTTTTTTGCCCTTTAATAGAGTTGGATCTCTATAAGAGACAACCCTCCAAAAATAGGTGAATGCCGCTTAATACGACAAGCACACGGTATTCTTTAGTAAAAGGCGAAAGAATAGTTCGCTATGAGCTTATCGCACGGCTTCGTGATAAGTTAAAAGATCTATCTATCTATGACAAAAAGCAACTAACCAAAATCATTTTGCTTCCTCGTGTCATTTTAGTTCACGCGGCTCGATGACCGCTCTTTGCCTACGTAATACAGTATTCACCTTCACGCCCTCTCTCTACGTAATCCAAGAGCCCGCTGATGTCACTACTTTGAGTTGGTAAATGAACATTCCTTATTGTTGAATTTGAATCTTCCGATTAGAAGAATTACATGGATTAACTGGAGTCCGAGAAGTACGATGTGTTTTATGAAAACAAGAACCGAGGTTCATTTGCCAGTTAGGTGAAATAGAGGTACAACGAACTATTCAATTTTCGGATCTTCAAATAAGACACTAACAAACCCTTATTTTTTATACGTTTATAACTCGTTAAATTTTCTGATATTGATGCTCATAAATGTTGTATGAGACATTCAATGATGTTTTCGATATCTGATAAGATCAGACATTTTAAAAAAAATTTGACGGTTTTTTGAGATCGTATATACTACGAAATTACATGATCAAATTATTGGTCCGATTCTTTATTAGATCGAACTAACTATTGGAGATGTGAAACCCACCTCCGGACCTTATTGAGCATTGTGTTTAACAAAGCACAAGATTGTAATCAAATATGAATTCTATTGGAATAGACAGCTTAGTAGGCACTTAATCAAACCTCAAACTTCATAGTAGTAAAAGTTTAACATTTTCATCATACATAAAAAGAGATTAGTTATCAGGGTCAACTAAAATTAAACCTAGATGATAGTAATTACAAGAGATACTATTTTGCAAACCATAGACATAGAGAGATAAGAGAAGGTCAAAGCTTTTTAATCCAGTGCTACGCCGGCGTACGAGCTAGTTTAAACATAGCTCAAGAGAAGTGCAGCCATAACAATCACGACCCTCCGATTGACTGTACTTCCAGATGGCACCATCACCATCGTTGATATGATCGTCTCCGCGCATAGGGAAGAGAGGAAGCGTACGTCTATGTTCCAGATAATCATCATCACCATATTCTTCTTCTTCTTGATGACCTTCTGAACCAAACAGAGTCTTTGGTCTATCAAAGAAGTTGTAAGGTGGTGAATATTGATGATTATGATCCATATTTGTCCAATCTCCACATACGTTATTGTAACTCATCGAATAATCTTGTTCCTTCACCAAAAATATTGACTTGGTTTTATTACATTTCTTTTGTATAATCTCCAAAGATTATATGAGTTACATAAATTATAGTTTCGTACGTACGTACCATAGATCCATAGACATGGCTACTCACGTAGCCAGTAGATGCATTAACAGCACCACATTCAGAGCCTGAATTTGCATGATTTAAATTCCCTTCAAACAAAAATACGTATTAGAGAGAACATATATAAATGATTTCCACACCATAGAGAAAATGTCTTAGTAATAAAAACATACAATAAGTTATTTTCCTTACCCAAATCCCTGATTTTGTTGAAAATCACAAAGAAAATGATTCACTTTCCATTACACAACAAAGAAGCCGTTCTCTAAATGCAACATTTTGGTTTTCCAGAATCAAGATCCATAACTTCACATATACGTCATTACATATAAATATATCTATCAAAGTCACACATATATGTGTGGAAAATTTATGTAAATGGTTTCTAGTAACCTAAGATAAATCACCCGATGAATTGTATATATTCATATATCAATGAAATAACATAAATATGTTCATCTTCTCAAGTTTCTTTTTTTGCTGATTGATGAATCATTTAATAGAAATAAATTTAACAGTTAGAAAACCAATGGATTCAAAGAAAAGTATAAGTAATTATTCACCGTTATTGAAGCTGTGATATGATCTGTTTTGTTGAAGCAGAAGATGATTTTCTTGGTCAAGTTTAATGTTGAGCGAAGTAGGTCTCTGCATGGGAACACCATGATGATGATGATGGTGAAGAAAAGGATGATGATGATAGTGATCGCTCGTCATAACCAAGTTAGGCGATGAAGATGTTGGTGTGGTCATGGCGGCGGTTCCATTGAATCTCTTCTTCTGACGCTCACGAGCCTTATGATTCTGAAACCAGTAAAAGACGTTTTTGCCCTCGATCTTACCGTACTGTCTAAGCCTTGCAGAGATCTTCTGGATCTGATCGGCTGTTGGTGACCGGATTCCACTATTGTAGTAAAGATCTTTGAGGATTCTGATTTGCTCCGTTGTCGGTGTCCACCTCGTGCTGGTTTGACGACACGTGTAACCACCGGAGCTGGACTTGTTGTTGTTGTTGTTGCCGCTTTCTTGATCGGCTTGATGATGATGATGATGCTGTGGTGGCTCCATGTGGCTATAAGATCAAGTTCAACACTTGATTCAAGACTAGAGAGAACAATGAAATGATACTGCGGGAGAGAGAGATCAAGAAGCTTTAGTTTATCAAGAAAACAACTATGTAAGAGAGATTTTAGGTTTTGTGTGTGTGCATGTGAGAGAGAGAGAGGGAGAGTAAGGTGTTTATTTATATAGACACAGATATACTACAAAAATTGTTTATATATAAGAAAGGAAAATGTTCATTTGAATCATTATTCAAATAAAAAGTTTTTTTTTGACCATTTATTGGAATATATTATTAAAAATAATACGATAAAATAACACTATTTTAACTTTATTTTATAAATTTAGTACGTTAAAAATAAAATTTCTAAAATATCACAAATTATTATGTAAAAATAATTATTTATATCAAACACAGATACAAAAATTTAGTGTTACCTCATGTTCATTTGTCAGCTGCGGCTACGGCAGATTGTTGTTCGTTTAGCTATCGTATATATATGCGGCAAATGCAGTGGTCAGACGTTACATTTTGTATCGTAATTTTTTCGACCGTTGATTAAAACAGCGGTACAACTAAAAATCTACGAACAACCGCAACCGCAACTACCAATGATAAACAAATGAACAACATTTACCGCACCCGCAGTCGTAATATTGACCGTAGGCGCAGCTGCAGCCGTAGCCGTAAGCGCATGTGGCGACCAAACGAAACGTTTTTTCATGAAGACAATATTTACGTATTCATTTTTAAAAAAATATTGGTATTTAGTAATGCAGTTTATAGTTTATTATTCTTATTACATGCTAAATTTACCAAAATCATTTAGTAATGCAGTTGGAAATCACTAGTAAAAAATAAATATAAAAAAACACTTATATTCGCAAACAATAATCTTGAAATACATAACCCTAAAATCTATTTGAAAATATAAAAAAAAAATCAGCATTGATTCAGAATAATAAAGATGTGTCTAGAACTAAAAATGTTAAATAGTTAAACCAAAAATATTAATCCATTGTTTTGAATATTTTTGAAAATATACTTTTAAAATGCCATTTAAAAAAAATAAAATAAGAGTGCAATCGCTTGTTTTTATTAATTTTGAAGAAAATAGTATTTGGGGATCGAATGAGAGGATATCTGGTGGAGAAGGATTGAAAGAGACAGAGAAGTTAGAAATAAACATGAAAAAGGAAAGCGACAAAGTAAGGAATTAGAAAGGTAAGGGCATTATCGGTATTTACTTTGACGAAAAACAAACTCTACTTTTCTTTCTTCCTCAAATTTCTCTGTTTCTCAATTATTACTTTCACCACCTTTAATTCTTATGTATTTCTCTCTCATATATATTACCCATACACACACAAGCAATTACATGAATATGATTATTACACTTATATAATATATTAAGAAAATAATTATTAGTTACACAAAATATACCTCATCACATAACCACACATTTGAAATTTCAAAATGTATGTAAACTATATATTTTGTTTAAACAAAGTCTTTAAAAATCGAATTCAGCTCATATAATCTCGATCAGTGAGATTTTTTAAACAGAGTTTATCTCGCATAACTTTGATGTCTAAGTTAAATCTAAATTGAGTTCATCTTCCATAACTTCGATCTTTAACTGAGATCTCTAAACCGAGTTCACCTTGCATAAAATCGATCTCTAAATAAAATTTTAAAATCGAGTTCACCTCGCACCATACAAACAGTAATTTCTGAAAAAGATAAATCAAATTCATCTCGCAGCATGTCATATCTAATTTATTTCACTGCACTATCACTAAACGATCTGAAACGATCCTTAATCAAGTACTTTAACTAGTAAGTTAAACAAGTTCTTTATGTTTTATCTCTAAGACTTTTCATCTTGATTGGTCAGTTCGACAGTGACTTCGATTTCGATTGAGTTAAAGTCTTTGGTGAATGTATATTATCAACATGTGGTTAATATTATAATTTTATTTTTGATTATTTTAATCGATAGTGTTAATTTGGTAGTTAAAAAAAATCTAATCCTTATTATATAGAGAGAATCGTCGATTCCAGAGTATATTCGGTTTTTTTAACTCATCAGATTAATATTATCGATTGAGATTTCGATCAATCGAAAATCAAATTATGATGTAAATACATTATTTATAATAGTTTGTAATTGTCATCATGTTATCCATGCATATCGTATAGTTTTAAATATATTTCAAAACTGCATATGTCGTCTAGATAACAATAATTTTTCATAATATATTTTCTTTTTAATCTCTTAGGAGTATAGATAATATAGTAATATGTACAAACTATTATAAAGTATGTATTTAACATAATAATCTGATTTTTGATTGGTGTAAATCTTAATCACAGTATTAATTAGGTGGATTATCATATTAGATTTTTGTAACCCACCTTATTACGTGGTATAGTTCGTTTGTATAACACTCATTTTTCCTAATATATTTTCTTTCTAATCTCTTATGAGTATCGTACGGTGTTGCAAAGAGAAAGAGAGGATCTTAATTTACCCCTAACGATCTTTTTCATTGAGTACTGTTGAAGAGGCATGCAGAAGGGCTAAAGACTCAGACCTTTTGTAACTAATATGTCTAAGTGGCCCCCTAAAACATCTACTACTCTTCTTTTATTGCAGAGATTTCATTTTCATTAGGGCATCATTAGTTTTTCTTTGTACTTTTTCCCCTAATTTCATGAAAATGTTTTATACAATAATAAAATTGGGTTCTCGGAAATTAATGGGAAGAATAGGGTTAGGAACATGCATGGTCCCTCTTTTACGATCTGAGCCTTTTATTCAGTCTGTCATATGTTGTTTTCTGTTTACACCTTATCTTTATTTTTATATATAAAAATTTACAGTAGTTTTTATTTAGAGAGAGCATTTACTGAATTTTTAATTAGTTCGACGTACCAAAGTTAAACAATTTTTTTGTATATTATTCGTATCAGTATGTATTGATTTCAGTAATTCATAATTTTACTAAATTTATATTCACAAATTATATAATATCGTTTATTAATAAACATAAATTAAATATTTATATAATTTTAACTTTTATTTAAAAATTACAATAAAAATATTAATTTTTGTATATATAAATTAAAAAAAGAAAAATAATTAACTTTTACGAATTTAATAAGAATTTTGTTTTTCGTCACTGCACTACAACGGACCGGTCCAATAGCCCAATATCTTCACACGAATATTTAACACCCTCATACGAGGGCATGTGTACTCGAACTTCACACATTTGTGATAGACGTAGAGGTGGTACAACCACTAAACCATTTACTTTTCCCTAATAAGATTTTTTGATTAGTTTAATAAAATATATTGATTATCTAATCAAATTAATAACAATGACATATATTGTAATTATTATAGTAATTTAAACACATATATATATTTATTTGAAACTCATTGTGGTGATAACATATTAACATGACATTTCTGTTAATTATATGTATGAGTGAAATTATTTCTTTTAAATATTTTTTAAATAATATATTAGGAATTCTTACGTACACATTTTAAATTGGCTAAATTCTTGTTTTTTGTCGACAATTGTTTTTTTTCATAATTTATAAAAGATCTGAACTATTGTTATCTCTTGCCAATCTATATGCATGCTTGGTGCAGGTTTTGTGTTCCTGAAATCAGTTTGATGGAAAACTGAGTGAATAGATCTTTGCTTCTTAGACATTCATCTACATAATGTATGAAATATAAACATCTAAATATTAAAATACAAATATAATTTAAAAAACTACAGTGTGATCTTAAAGTATTGTAAACATATATATACATAGGTGAAAATTTTAAGTTACATTTTCATGTTCGTATATGTAAAATAAGTTCTATTAGGCAAAAACCTAGTTATATTGTAGAAAAGACCTCTTTAATATGAATGTTGAATATTAGTTTCAATAATTGCATTTTGAGTTATATATAAAATGGATAAATTTCATTATTTTTAATATTTAAAATCTATGTTAGCAACTACATTAGAGAGAGAGATAGAGAGAGATAAAGAGAGAGTTATAAAGAGAGAGAGTGATATAAAGAGAGAGATAGAGAGATTGAGAGAGATAGAGAGGAGAGAAATATATATATATAAAGAGAGAGAGATAGAGAGATATAAAGGGAGAGAGAGAGAGAAATATATATATATAGAGAGAGAGAGATAGGAGAGAGAGAAAGTGAGAGAGATATATAAAGAGACAGAGTGTGATATAAAGAGATAGAGAGATATAAAGAGATATATATTTAATATAGAGAGAGAAAGTGAGAGAGATATATAAAGAGACAGAGTGTGATATAAAGAGATAGAGAGATATAAAGAGATAGAGAGAGAGTGAGATGAGAGAGAGTGAGAGAGAATAGAGAGAGGGGAGAGAGAGTGAGAGAGAGAGAAAGAGAGAGTGATATAGAGAGAGAGAGTGAGAGAGAGGGAGAATGAGAGAGAGAGAGTGAGAGGGAAAATGAGAGAGAGAGGTGCAGAAAGAATTTCAGTGTCGAGGAAAGAGCACGCTCTTCGATAACGTAAATGCAATGCAAGCAATAAATGAAGTGAAAATTCATGAGAATTAGGTTCATCTTCATCATCACCTATCTTCATTCAAACACACACATCGTACGTCTACATGGATGAACCAATGATGACTTTCCCTACCTTTGTGACGATATTTTATTTTTATTTTTTCACATTTTATTAAAAAGGGTGATAAATAAAATCATCATATTGAAGTGCATTTACAATTTTTCTAAGAAGGAATGGGATCACAAGAGTGAAAGAACAAAAAAAAAGCAAAGTGTTAGTTTCCTAGAAAGTTAGAAAGACTAATCATTGCCTTCGGCTGAGATAAAGATTAAAAATGTGAGGAGAGAGATTTGTTTTCACTTCGCTAATGATTACTTTGATTAGAAGGAGATTTTCTTGTTTTTTTCTTAATTTCTTGATTTTTTTCGACAATATGTGATCTAATGTCTTTTAAAATAGATTAATATTTTAAAATAATAACTTATGTTATTTCTAAAATTTTAAATTTATAATGCTAAATTTAAAACAAATTTATTTAAATATATATATATATATAAAAAATTTTAGGGAAAATTTGTTTTTAAAAATATTATAAATTATATTCTAAAAATACATATTTATCATAAATAAATTATAAATATAATTAAAATATTATATTTGAGTTTTTTTGTAATTTAAAATTTATTTTTTCTTATTAAAAAGAATTTTAAAAATATTTTAATATTAAATTTATGTTTTTTTTGAAAATTTAAATTAATTATAGTACAATTCAAAACAAAAAAATCATTTTTAAGTATTTTAATATTAAATTTATATTATTTTGAAAAATTTAAATTAATAATATTACATTTAAAAATTTAAATACTATTTTGTCGGTTATCTCATACAATAATTATTATTTTTTTCTACTAAAATGAATAAATGATAAATGGTGAAGATCAATTCAAAAGACAGATCAATACACACAGACATCCCTTTTATCCAAATCAACAACACATCAAAACTGCTTTAGTTTTGGTTTCCTTTTCTTACGGGTAATCATTTTCTCATTCTCTTTTCTCTCACTTCCCTATCATCCCAACATCCAAGATTATGTTTTTTCATTTTTTTGTTTTGTATTAAGTTCAAATGCATGTTGATTGTGTCTTATTGCGCAATGTCATGAGTTTTGAGACTTATTTTGATAGTTCTTATAATATGAGTCTTAATTAAGTTTTCATTAAATTTACATTATAGTAAGATTTATAAGTTTACATTTTAAAATTTATGAAAAAGTTTACATTAAAACATAGATAACTATTATAAACATATTAATATAATATCCGTAATATCAAACCGAAATTATTCGTAAAATCACACATTCAGTTAATAAAATATATAAATTAGTATATAAGAAATATTAGCTAATGTATTTAATTTGCAAACTCATAATAAGTTCAAATTTAACATAACATCAATAATATTTCGTGATCATATTGCATATAAAAACTTAATATGATTGGATATTTTAGGTTTTAAAACTATGATTTTTTACATGCCAATACACTAAATCCTTTAAACAAAATGATCAATTGTCTATTTTTTATCAGAATTTTAAAATAAATTAATAAACCAAGTAGATAAAGGGCAATTGACAAAAAAACATTATTTTAATTTTTTTCCAAATATAGCACTATTAGTTTAAATTTCCAAAAATAACATAAATTTAATATTAAAATATCTTAAAACTTATTTTTAATAAAGAAAAATTAAATTCTAAATTAGAAAAAAGAGTAATACCCTAAATTAACATCTTTTAAAGTTTTTTTTTCCAAATTTAGTATCCTAAAATTAATCTCAAAATAGCATAAATAATTATGTAAAAATATTTATTTACTCTAAATAAATTATACATAAACTTAAAATATTATATTTGGGTTCATTTTTTCTAATTTAAGATTTAATTTTTTCTATTAAAATATAGTTCTAATACATTTTAATCTCAAAGTTATGCTATTATTGGAAATTTAAACTACTGATGATATTTTTGGAATAAAAACTTAAAAGGTGTTATTTTAAACAATTGCACTAGAAAAAAACTCAAATATAATATTTTAATTATATTTGTAATTTAGTTATGGTAAATATGTATTTTCAGAAAATAATTTATACTATTTTTGGAATTTTAAGTTTAGAATGTTAAATTTGAATCAAAAACTAAAAATATGCTTTTCATAAATGTTATTTATCAACAACAAATAATATAAGAATCTAAATTCAGTGACACACTAACAAAATTAATATAACACAAACTTCTTCCAGATTTCTTACTGAAATATTTAAAGGTTATTTTTGTTAAATTGTGTAAGCAGTTGAAATTGTAAATTATATAAAAAAAACTTAAAACATTTATCAGAAGTTTTATTTTATTAATAACAAACCATATCTAAATATAATTTATAGATCAAAATTTAAATAGTAACGCACCAAGAACATTAATATAAATCCATATAATCTCGTAATATAAATAATTTTTTTCATAAATTACATAATACAAATTAGATATATTGCATCGTAGATATTATAAATAAAATTTAATTTTTGAGATTTTGATTTTGGTGAAATAACTAATCCTTATCTTTTACTTATAAAAATTTTAGTACATGAAATTGAATATAACTTTATTGTAACCGAAAAACTTCATAAAAATGATTTAATAATTTTTATTGGTTTATTCATGTGTTTTGGTTTTTTTTCAACATTTATTTTTTAGCGAAAAAATCATTTTAGAATATTTTTTTTATTTTTAAATATATTATATTACAAATGTTAACTTATTTCTTATATACGTCATTCTGGTTACAATTCAAATCTAATTTAGTTCAATTTTGAATATTCTAGGGGTGAGGTATATAAATCTCGAATATTTATATGTGAAAAAATTTTAATACACAAAACCAAAGATAAAAAGTAAAAATAATTATAAAAAGTCAAAAAAACAAAAAATTTGTTTCCAAAGTAACGTCCATAGTTTTATTTTACGAAAATACCATCAGATAAATAATATATAAACTAAAAACTTAACAAAAACGATGATAAAACAAAATTGATAGATGAGGAAGAATAAGTGGTGTAGTGGTTATACCATTTTTACGTCCATTACAAAGGTATGAAGTTCAACTCTACCTATCTTCGTAAGAGGGTGTTAAATCTTTTTATAAAGATGTTGAACTATTGAGTCAATCATCTGTGATCCAATAATAAAAATAACAAAAATAAAAATTGATAGATTAAACTATAATCAAACTATATTACTTATTTCAGTTGTACTTGTTCGGTATTTTTGGTTAAGGTTTCTTTTATAGCAAAGGCCTCATTCGAAAGGTTTGATAGAAACGATTAGTTATGATCTGTCAACAAAATTGAAAAAAGGGATAATCATACTTCTTTTTGAGTGAATCGATATTCACAAAAACATATAAAATATGATTACTTGGTCAAATCAATTATCGATTATCGAAATTCTTTAGTCACTTCAGTTGGAAATTTTGGAAAAAGGAAGGAAAAGAAAATCCAGACGAACAATATATCAAACTTTACTATACATTATACAATTTCACAAACTAACAAATAAGGTAAAAAGAAATCATAAAGATAAAGAAAAACAAAGAACCAGAGAATTCATTAGGACCCTCAAGTTTCAAGTTTGAGACAAAGATGATATTACACTCGCCGAGGAGATGTATTAATATGCCGTGAATCCATACGCCGCCGACAACTATTATCCTAAGGTTCTTGTTGGCCATACTCATCATTGTGTTGGCAATACATAGTCCATGGAGAACCGAGTTTCAACTTGTGGTGTGAAGCAAAAGTCACTTGTTTTGCTGCATTGATCTTCACTTTAATTTTTGCACCAACTCAAAACCAATTCACAATCAATAAATTGAATCAAATTTCCTATCTAAATTTTTGATATGGGATATTTTTTACATATTCCTTCGAAATAATAGTCCATTTAATTATTAATTTTGAAAATATCTTACTACATGATTAATTTAAAAAATATCTTACTATAGGATTAATTTTATTTTAAATTAGTTGAATTAATTTTGGATCAGATCGATTTTGGATCAAATCGATGAGACCTTTTTCGATGGATTAGATTGATTGGGTAATATGTTTTGATACCATATTAAAATTTATAAATTTTTAACTCAAAACTAATTACCAATAAATATGGATTAACTCATATCTCTAATATATTATTGAGAATTATTTTAACAAAATAACTTTATGTTGACGTGTGATTTACAAGTGTGCCACGCTGATGTGTCACACTATTAGAGTATTTTAAAATAAATATTAAATAAGACATAATTTACTAGAATATTTACGAAAATTACCACTATACAGTATATTATATGTAAATTCCTAATATTTCGATATACAATATATTTTGTCATAAAATGCAAATACAATATAAAGCAAAATATAAATTTTGAAAAATTAGTCAAACAAAATATAAAACAAAAATTTAGTTTAATTGAATATTGATCACATATACAATTTTATCGAAGATAGATACAATTTAAATTTATTTGTATAATACGATTTCATTATCTATTTTACTTTCGTAATTAATATTAAAAGATTTAGAAAATTTATTTTAAATATGAGATAAATTATATATATATCTGATTTACATCAATAAAATAAATAATTAATTATTATCTATGAATATTTTTCTCACGCATGCCGTGGATCAAAATCTAGTTTTTTATATATTAGACAAGTCTCTTCTAAGTTTGTGATGTATGATATTCTTCACACACCTCGTGAACAATGTCAATGAAACGATGAACTTCTCTAAAACCTCCACCATCCAGTGGTACCTTGGGATTCTTTGAATGCGGATCCTTAAAGTAGTACATGTTGGGTTGGGAAGTCTTCCTCCACGTATTGCGATCACCTCTATTAAGCAAAAGTCTAGTTGCTAAAATGTCATAAACAATGTCTAAAGATCTTTTGGAGGATTTCTTGTGAGTTAAATGAAACCTCCCATGCATTACCTAGTCGGACATCTTACTTTGACACTAATATGCCTTCATGTTCCTCCCCTCATTGTGTAATGTGTGTGGGAGCAAGTTCCACATTCAAAGATTTGTGATTTTTGGGAGAGAATATCGATATATTGAAATAGATTCTATTGGAAAATGATTTAACTCACTTTTATCGAAGGAAATGCGATTATAAGACCGGAGAGAATTGATTTTTTTTAGGTATTTTTTATATTTAAAGAAATGAATAGAAATTTTCCGAAATATGCGTAATTACTATACAGGATCTGCGCATATCTCGATTACATCATTTAACTAGATGAGTTCGTTGTGCTTCCAACTCGTTAACTATCCAATTCAAGGGCATCATATAATCGAACTGAATTGATAATTGGACCTTTAGCGAAGTCCACAGGCAGATTGGATCCGGGTGACCGAATCCGACTCCAACAATGTGTGGCTTAGCAAGGTAAGTTGGAACTATTGTAGCAGCTTATAACACGTTCGGGATACAAAATTTGTTATCTTCCTCCTCTTAAAACAAGGGTCAAGACTTAGAAAATCCACTATATAAACATAGCAAGACGTGTTTCCATAAAAACACTTCTTAAGCTTTCGACTTCAGAAATTTGAATCCAAGAGATTTACTAAAGAGAGACAAAGATAGAAAATTTAAAAGAAACAAAGTTTGATAAAAACGAAGACTTGGCACTAAGGCAAAATCTGATCTCAAATCAAAGATAACTGTATGAGAAAACATTGTACAAATACCCTAAAGCTTTTACCTAGTTTGCTCATTCCCTCGACTAATCACTTCTTGTATCATAATTTTCTTCTAAATCACTCTACTTATTTGCAGAGCCGATCCTAAATTTTTTTCTAAATCACTCTACTTATTTGCAGAGCCGATCCTAAATTTAAAAGGAACGCAAACGAAAAAAAAAATAATAATGAACCGTTTTATACTACAAAAAATTATGTTGTTAGAAATAATTGAACCACATAACCTAAGAAAATAGTCTATTTTCATTTATGATAAGAATATTTTTAGAATAAAGATAGATTTTTTTCATACTAATATTGAAGGCCGCAAATACGAACTTGTTTTGTTTGAACTCAGTTGTTTTACTTGGGCTCAGCTCGACCATGTTTATTTGTTTTGTTTATTTTGTGTGTGTGATTGTGTAGCTACAAATATTTGCTAAAGTTTTATATTGGCAAAGGATCAACTAATCTTTGAATGATTTTACAGTATGAGTTCTTTAATTGTGCTTTCATAATATTTCCCTTAATATTCTTCTAGATGAAATTCTATCCACGATTAAATAATTTTATAAAAATGAATGAGTTAAATTGTATTATAATTTTCTATTTTATATATGTATGACTATCTCATATTAAGTAACTAACTATATATATATTATAATATTAAATTTGGTATTATATATAATACAAATTTATTATTGAATTTTGATACAAGTAATATGTTTATGGAACTATGAAAGTTTTAAGAAAATAGTTTGTTGAATATGATAATTTGTAAACGATTTATTAAAACGTTATCGAATTTGCCATTTTAATTAGTCTCTAAATTTTGTAAAATCTTATCCGGTTAGATGTAAACTTAATTATATTTGCAAATAGAAGTGTGTGTTTGTCAATTAAAATGGTAGTAGTTCAAACTAAAAATACATTAATAAAAAAATCTGAAACTTTAGTTTGGTAATGAAATAGCAGTTTTTATTAAAAATTAAAAAAAAAAACATAATAAAAGTGTATGTTTGACACATTTGCAATATTTTTTCTTTAGTATAGAAAATTATTAATTCTAAAAGTAAATTACTAGTTAAATTATTTTCCCTCTTCTAAATATATTTTTTTCTCTCACAAATTAACAGTCTAAAAAATAAAAGATGTTATATAAAAAATAAAGTAATACCATAAAATAACATTTTTAAAGTTTTTATTTCAAATCTAAATTTAAAATTTTTAAAATATCATAAATAACTATTTAAAACTATTTATTTATTTTAAATAAATTATACATAAACTTAAAACATTATATTTAACTTTTTTTCAATTTATAATTTAATTTTTTTCGATAACAAGAAGTTTTAATTTATTTTAATTTTAAATTTGTATTATTATTGAAAATTTAAATTAATAATACTAATTTTGGAGTTAAAATTTTAAAAATACTAATTTAAAAAATTGTCCTGAAAATAAGGAAACAACTTTTAAATTGTACTTCTAATACTGTAAAAAAAATTAATGGGAAAATCATATTTTTAATTTTTAAAATTACATTCAGTAACTCATTAAACATCATATTACTCTAATGACACTATAATTTATTTAATTACTATTATTAACATTTTTAATTTTCAAATTACTTTATTTTTAAACAGTAACCGTTAATTAAAACAGCTAATATTTATTTAATTAAATAAAAATTAATTAAATTAATTAATAATAATGTAATTAATTTACCTTATCTATTTTTCACTTTAAATCAATCATTACCCTTATCTTTTTTACCTTACATCTCATCCGCTCTCTGGAAAATCAGCGACGGAGGATAAACTGTTTGTCTCTTATAAACCAGTTGGAGCAAATCTCGGAGCCTATGATCTCGATTTGTGAGGATCTTTTTTTCTTTTTCCTCCTTTTTGTGTAATAATTTCAGCTTTTAAGATTTGCCCTGATCGATTTCGATTTCTGTATGGTTAACACGATCAATCATGCTTATACGATTTCTCGTCAGAAAATATCGATTTTAATAGCTCAAAATCTTGATGAAGATGATCATTCAATTGTTTACAAGCCTCTCTCTCTTTTAGTTCAATAATTGTTCTCTGAAATGTGTGTATTTCTTCATATCGTTAAATTTAGAGGAAGCTAAAAGGTTAATGGTTGTGGTTAATCTGCATCATGAGAGAGTTAAAGCCATTTTGCTATTCTTTGCTATAGGAAATAGATTCTAGATCTGCTCTTGACTTTGGTTTTTAGGTGCTTTTTCTTTTGGTTTTAAGGCGTCTTCTTTCTAACTTATTGCAGGCTGAAGAGGCTGGGGCTGGTAAAGAGGATATTAATGCATTTACAGAAGATATGGAAGACACTAAGATATCGAAGAGTGAATTGAAATCTCGTCGGTTGCAGGCAGATAATTTAGAAGCTGAACTTGTGGATGTCAAGGCTTACGTTCAATTTTGTTCAGAAGAAGAGGCCAGAAAGGAATTAGGGGTTCTCTCGGGTAGGGTCAGAACGACTGCAACAATGTTGCGGTATTTGAGATCAAAAGCTAGAATATTTGCCATTCCTGATCTAGCTCATGTGGCATGCGGTTTGGAACAGATGGAACTGAAAGGATTAGGCAAAGATGGTGGTTCATCTTCTGAAGGGGATATATTGACTGAAACTAAAAGGTACAATAGTTCCTTAGGTATAGAGGATGGAGCCTATACTAGTGAGATGCTCAAATCCATAGAGATGGTTAATGATGTGCTTGAGTCTCTTGTAAAAAGGGTTACAGAAGCAGAATATGAGACGGCTGTTCAAAAAGAGAGGGCTCTTTTGGGAGAGGAAGAAATCAGTAGGAAGACAGTCCAAATCGAGAATTTGTCCTTCAAGTTAGAAGAGATGGAACGATTTGCTCATGGGACTAATAGTGTTCTAAACGAAATGCGGGAAAGAATTGAGGAGCTAGTTGAAGAGACGATGAGGCAGAGGGAAAAAGCTGTAGAAAATGAAGAGGAGATGTATCGTGTGAAAAGAGAATTTGAGGCGCTTAAAAGCTATGTCAGTACTTTTACCAATGTTAGAGAAACACTTCTTTCGTCTGAGAGACAATTCAAAACCATCGAGGAACTCTTTGAACGGTTAGTCTCATTTGTCACAATCAATCCTTCACCCGAAAGCCTTAATCTTTCCTGCACTACACAACATTTATCTCCAATTTTTTTCCGGTTTTGTTAATGGTGAAAGCAGGTTGGTGACTAAGACAACACAATTAGAGGGTGAGAAGGCCCAGAAAGAGGTTGAAGTTCAGAAACTAATGGAGGAGAATATGAAATTGACGGCACTTCTCGACAAGAAAGAGGCTCAGCTTCTAGCATTGAATGAACAATGCAAAGTTATGGCTTTGAGTGCATCAAACATCTGAATTTGCTTCTATTTCTTCACCGGGCATTGTTGTTGGTAGAAACAATGTTTCGTAGAACAGAAGAACTTCGTGGATGATGCAATCTTCTTACTTTATTGTTCTTTGTTTCAGAGAAAACATTCTGTAGATTACTTATGGCTTATAAGCATAAGCCAAAGATTAGCTATTCGTTAATTTTGAATTTTCTTTTTAAACACATGTAGTTTTTACAATTCTGCATGAAACGAAGATCGACAATTTTGTCATTTTATGTAGATTGTTTTATCGTCACAAATCATCTTGGATAATTTGAAAAAAATTGTTACTTTTTATTTGGATGATATCATATCTTTGACTTATCTTTGACTTGTAGAATAAGAGAATAATATTAGAGTGCGAAATGTTTTACATCGGAATTTGGGATATTTCTACACTATTATATATGGTGCATGGACCATATACTTATTACCAATTGGTTTTGAGTTGGATGTTCATGTTTTCTAATATGGTATCAGAGGCCAAGGTTATCCCGACATATACGATTTCTCACAAAAACGGTTTTCCATATTGTAAGTGGTCCATATTGTCGTGATATGTTCGAGATATTGGTGCGTGTCCTGCCCACATCTCGAGAAACCCTATTAAAGTGAAATGTTCCACATCGAAAGTTGGAACACTTCTACACTAATATATATGGTGCATTGGTCACTACATTCATTTCCAATTGGTTTTGAGTTGGATGTTTATGTTTTCTAATAAATAACGATCAATGATGTTCAAGTTCATGTTCCTATTGTGTGCCGCTCGATTGCATTTTATCTTGGAAAGAAAGCTACAGAGTGAGTGTTCATATCTCCTTTTTTCCATGTTTCTATTTCCCTGAGTTAAATGGCAAATCTTCGTACATGTTTGAACTTCTTTGATTCTACATTTTCATCAACTATACATCGAACATATAAGTGGAGTGTCTATGTACGTGGAGCTACAAATGAGTTTTAGATGATAAAGCTACAATTTCCTCTTGCTCAATATAAACTAGCAAGACTCAAGAATGTGTTAAATCTTAAATAGTAGTTAGATGATACATCAACAATTTCTTAGATGAAGTGCACTTCTCTCCCATCTTCAATTATGTGTCTTCTTGTTTGCCTTTGTCTTGATTGTCTAGCATGTTACGTTGTCTAAGATATTGTTATCTAATTGTATTTACAATGTGGTAGTTACAAGCTCATATTGCCAAACTAAAATAACAGTTGACCATGGTAGATGATGACCAACCTGAAGGACTTTAGTTTTCCTCTGGCTATGAATGTTAAAAACAGAAAGAAGTTCACTCAGAAGTGATAGAATTAGTATATGTTGATGGCTTGATGGGGTGAAAAAATCAGAGATACATTAATATCAAGATACCTTTTCTAATGGTTATAACATGTAAAAGGGAAAGACCAGTTGTGGTCATTATGGTTTGTTTTAGTGACAAAGTAGAAATGCATATGCTTTTGCTCTTCTTGTTTGAGTCTCCCTCAATGCAATCTCTTGTTACAAGTTTCTCTTAGACATAACAGTTTTGTTACTCTGCAAATTTTGAAACTTCTCGTTGTTAGAATGTGTGAAACACACAACTTAGACTTAACATTTCTAAGTGTTTTTTATACATGGTGTTGTGAGACCAAATATTCTAAAGCTAAAGCTTTGTTGCATTTTTCATGCTTTCAACAGAAGAAGCAAGTGTTATGTTTGGAAGTTTTTACGGTTATAAAGAAAAAAAAGAGAATATATTGAATGTAATCATTTTTTATTAATTTGATTGTATTACACTCCAACTTGTTATAAAAACTAGACTCGATCTATATTTATACAAAGCGAAACAACATGTCTCATTGTGTTGAAATAATACGACCGTATAATTGAAAATACACAATTATATGAAATGATAATCGTGATTTTTAATTACTAACTAACTTATACGAATGTGACTTTTTGTATATGAGATTTGATTATACTTCAACACTGCTCCTTAATCATATATCGGCTTCATTCTAATATTTCTTCTAAGATCTTAGAAAAATATCTTTCTTCTTTTGTCATATGATTAGTGCACCCACTTTCTACTAACCAAATGTCTTTTCTTAATGTTGTTATTGCTTCTTCACTTACACTAAACAATATGTGGTCTTCACCCAAGCCTTCATTTTCGAGACTTACATGCGTTGTTTTCTTTTTCTTTGAGCGACATATATTTGAGTAGTAGCCAATTTTACTGCAATTGTAACACTCCTTGTTACTTCTTTTATTCTTGTCAAGATCGTTTTCTTTCGATTTCTTCCAACATTCATTTTCTGTGTGATTGCTTCTCTCACAAAACTCACACCACTTTTTTCCTTGATTGACACGACTATTGGTGTTGTCTCGTTTGAAACCGGATTTGCTTACTTTTGCACGAGCATTAAATGCTCCTTCATTAGTGTTTTATTCTCTTGCAGCCACTTGCTTCATGTGCTTTCAAAATACCGATTAGCTCTGTCATTGTTAGTGAAGTCAAATCGCGAGTTTGTTCCAAAATGCTAACAATGCTATCGAACTTGGCTGGGACAGAGATTAGTATCTTATGTATGAGTTGATAGTTGGTTTTCTTTTCACCATAACAAGTTAATTGATTCTCCAAAACAATTAACTTATTGGTGAATTTCTTAATTTCTTCATTATCATGCATCTTCAAATTTTCGTACTCCCTACGCAACTATTGAAGTCTAACCAATCGTACTTGAGGAGAACCTTGATACTTGGCCTTCAATACGTCCCATGCTTCTTTTGATGTTGATAATACCGCAATGCGTGAGAATATTTGATCAGTCACGATAGTTTGCAAAATTTGTAATGTCATCATATCATTCGACATCGCTTATTCTCTAAACGATTTTCCCTTGCTGTTTCAGGGGTTTTTTTGTTCTTGTGCCGGTCATGTACCGGTTCGACCGGCACACCTTCTTTAACCATGGACCACAATTTTCTAGTCCTTAGAATGCTTGACATCTTAATGCTCCAGAAGTCGTACTTCTCCCCATCGAATATAGGGATCACTTGATGTGAAAAACTTTGCATAATCTCGACTTATTTTGCGATTAACGTATGCGATATCTTTTTGTTGCTTTTGTTCTTGCGATGAGTTGTAAACTAGTACTTTCGTAAAGCTCTGATGTCATGTTGGTGTTTGGAAATTTTTATGGTTATGAAGAAAAAAGAGAGAGAATATATTCAATATAATTAATCTTTTATTAACTTGATTGTATTATACTCCAACTTGTTATAAAAACTGGATTCAATCTATATTTATATAAAGCGTAATAACACGACTATATAAGATACAAGTATACGAAATGATAATTTATGATTCTTAATTAATAATTAATTTATACGAATGTGACTTTATCGTATATGAGATTTGATTTTATTTCATCAGCAAAAAAGGATGAATGCTTATAGAATGTCAGCTTCTCTGGTATATGTAAGTAATCTTCTAATTGTGATCTTCATTGAATAGAATGTAAGCATTTGTATAGTTATTTAGTTTCTCTCTCTATATGCTAGAAGAAACACACACTCACTTCTCATGAGGAGGGGCCTGTGACAATGACATATATCAGGCTCTTGTTTTCAAAATGAATCACATGTGACTTGAGATTGAGAACCAATAGAAAGAGAGAGAAAGATGTCGAAATCATTGTTTCTCTTTGTGGCCATAGACAATGGAAAATGAACTTCCCCACTTTAGGTTATCTAAACAATGAAATTGGTGGTTAATAGTTGATGGTGAAGAAATATATGTCTTCTTATGTATTAATGATACTCTTTGCTTAGTTGGTGTTTTGGATAGTACCCACATGGGAAAGTCTTATGATTTGTAGACAATGAATCCTTTTCTTCTTTTTGTTTTCTCATTGTTTTCTTATATATTGTGGAACCATCCACTAAAATAACGTTCTCTAAATTTTTATTACAAATATAACAATAATCACTTAAATTTTTAAAAATAACACAAATTTCATAGTAAAATAATTAAAAATCTTTTTATAATAAAAAATAAATTCAAAAAAAGTAAATACAAACATTATATTTTAATTTTATATATAGTTTATTTGAGGTAAATAACTATTTTTACATAATAATTTTTGATATTTTAAAAATTTTATTTTTGATGTGAAAAAATTAGAAAATAAATTTAAAAATATTATTTTAAAGTATTATTCTATATTGTCTTCTTCTTGTTTTTATTTTTTATTATTAATTACTTTGTTAGTTTTTGCAGATGTACATATTGGACATCAAATGTCTGTCTGTGACTTTTTTTTCTTCTTATTTTCCCCTTTTTGGTGGTCTAGGAATTTCCTGTATTTTTTAATTTCTAAAACCATGTTTCTGAACGAAATTTTAAAAGATTCTAGAACATGTTACTGTCAAGCTGAAAGTTAGGATAATCTAAATAAATAGTTAAATTATATAGATATTTTCAATATATTGACCAGTAGCACGATTATATAACTCATTTTCACTAAGAGTTATCTCTATTTTTCTTGTTTTTTTTTTGTAAATAAGGGTTGTTTCTATTTAACTTAATTGAGAAATTTAATCTTCACAATGTTATGGGGCTTTTGGTGATCGCTTACATGCTAAAAAAACTTGCAAAATTTTTCATAATCCTTTTTTTTGTAAAATAAAAAAAATATATGTCATAAATAATAGTGTTGCGGTTGAGATTATATATGTGATTATAAAAAATGATGTTTGTTTGCATGCCGTTTGCGATTACGATCAGAGCCGGCCCTAAAGTTAATAGGGCTGCAAACGGAAAAAAATAATGGACCGTTGTTAGAAGGATTCGAACCAAAAAACTTAAATAAACAGACTATTTTTATTTGCTATTGTGTTAAGAGTACTTTTGGAATAAATGTCGATTTGTTTGTACTAATATTGAAGGCCACAAACACAAACTTGTTTTGCTTGGACTCAGGTCTGACTACAATTGATTGTAAATTTTAATCACATTGTTGTTTTAATTATCGGTCAAAAAAATTACGATGGATAATATTATCGTTTTAACTGTGACTGATAGTATGAAATTATAATAGATAAACGAACAATAATCTGTCGTATCGACATACTTTTGCGGTAAAAAATAAACGTGACAAATATATAATTTTAAGAGTTGTTACAACTGATAAAATATAATATTTTCTATAATTTAGAAAGTTTTCTTTGATTTAAAACCATTAAGACTTTAATTATTAGAGACTATATCTTACAACACTTTTCATGATATTGATAATTTTTGTTAGAAAATTCAATAAATGAAAATGTGATAATAGTTGACAAAAAATAAAGAAGAAAAATTGAATGATTGAGTGAGAAGAAAAAGCAAAAGATGATCTTTAAGAGAGAAGGTGTTGGGGCTTTCGGTTAATGTCAACGGATAAAGAATTGATAATGTTTTCAAGTTATAACCACATCAGGTGCGCCAGTTAACTATTGCCATCTGTCACATCATCCCCATTGTCCACACTTCGATCCCACTCCACTCATCTTTTTGACTTTTGTGTTTTTTTCTCTCTAAAATTCGATTTTCCTTTGTCTGTCTATGACATGCTAGTAGACATTGTGATAATTTATCATAGATTACTGTTGGTTTTATTATCATAAATTGTATTCAATAGATCAAAAAATTTAATTTTATATCAAAATGAGATGGACAATAGACTAAAATGATGTTCGTTTGTCTATCGTAGTTTTTTAAGATCAAACGCAATAATCAATAGAAAATTTTAAATGTCGTTGAATTTCAACGATGAGATCAGAAATTTGCGATTAGTCTAATAAAATACTGAAATACTGTTATAATTATTTATAAATTATATCAATATACCATTAACCCTAGCCACATTATCGCAACTACAACAAAACAAACAAATATGCAGCCAAATGTTGCGATCCGTCGTGCGATTGACAAACGAAGAAAAATACGTCTGCAATTTACAATAAGATGTTGTGACTATAAAACGAACAATAATTAGTCATACATTATTGCAACGCTGATCGCATTCGCAACTTTATGTAATAGACAAACGAACAACCCTATTGACAATTTTTGCGATATGTTTTTATAGATGTATATCTCCTCAAGTACCTACTTTTGTTACACTTACAAAACTCTTTTACTTCGTTGGTATCGATCAATATATATAATAACGGGCCATGGCCTCAATTATATGATATTAAAGGTAAGATAAGAAAATGAACAGTTTAATTTGGTTTGTAAAAATGCTGTCTTAAGTATGTAAAGGCAAAAGGGAGACAATGTAAGATAATAATGTTTTTTTTGTATACATTCTTTCATAATTTTAATTGCATCCTCTCTCAAGCTTGTTGGCTCTTCCCTTAATGTTTACTTTCCATTGCCCACATCCCACATGATTTTGTTTTCACTAGCTGTCCTAATTTGGATTCAAACATGAAATTTGGCTTTATATATATGATTCCCAAAAGATCGGATAATATCTAATTAAGAACACTTCTGATAATAATTTTTTTATTTCAAAAGTTTATCTATTTGTAAAAAAAATAATAATTTAACAGTAATACCCTAAAATAATATTTTTTAAATTTATTTTCTAAATTTAACACATTAAAAATAAAATTTCTATAATATCACAAATTATTATGTAAAAATAATTATTTACTCAGATAAAATTTATATAAAATTAAAACATAATGTTTAAATTCAATTTTTTCAATTTATGGTTTAAGTTTTTTTATTAAGATAAGTTTTAAAATTATTTTAGTATTAAATTTGTACTATTTTAGAAATTTAAATGATTAGTGTTATATTTGGAATAAAAATTTGAAATAGTGATATTTTAAACAATTGCCCATAATTTAATTGATTAGTCTTTCAAATAGTGTAAATTAAAAGACTCACACCAGAAAATTTCATGATAAATTTGATTAGTTTCGTTTTAATTTTGAGTCAAACATGAAATTTGGGTTTATATGATGCCAAAAAGATCGGATAATATCCAATTAAGAACACTTCTAATGGTAACTTTTTTTTACAAAAGTTTCTATTTTTGTAAAAAATAAATAATAATATTTATAAGAACAATCGACTAAAATAGCAATTTATAAGTTTTTTGTTCCAAAATAGCAACATTGGTTTAAATTTTCAATAATAATATAATTTTAAGATAAAATATATTAAAATTTCATTTTAACAGAAAAAAATTAAATTCTAAATTGAAAAAATAACCTAAATATAATATTTTAAATTTATGAATAAATTAGGGTAATACTCTAAAATAGCACTTTTTAAAGTTTTTGTTCCAAATTTAACTTTTTAAAAATTTCAAAAATAGCATAAATTATTTTAAAAAAATACATGTTTACTATAATTAAATTATACATAAATTTAAAACATTATATTTGGGTTTATTTTTTCCAATTTAGGGTTTAGTTTTTTCATCAACAATAAATTATAATGCATTTTAATATTAAATTTATGCTATTTTTGGAATTTGAACTAAGAATGCTATATTTGGAATAAAAAGCTTTAAAAGTGAGATTTTTTCAATTGCCCAATAATTTATTTAGAGTAAATAATTATTTTTTATATAATTATTTGTGCTAATTTTGAAATTTTAATTTTAAAGTGTTAGATTCGGAAAAAACTTTAAAAAATGTTATTTTATAATATTATTCTTTTTTATATATAATTAAGTAGTCTTTTCAAATATTGTAAGAGACTCACACCAATTTTTTTCATGATAAATGTGATTAGCTTTTATTTAATTTTGTTAGCATGCATTGCTATATAATTAAATTTGAGATAGCCAATTAAAAAAAAAAAAAATCACACGACCGACATATATATATATATTGTTTTCTCTATATATGAGTTTATTGGCTTACCAAACTCTCCATATAAATTCTTCTCCATTGTACCTCTCCCCTCCACAACATTTCATCACATAAAAACCAAAGAAAAGTTCTCAAAACATTAATGGGAATTAAGAAATCGATCAAAACCACGTCGTCTCAAACACCATCTATTAAGCAAATCGTGAAGAGATGTTCAAGTTTAGGTAAAAAGAATGTCGTGAATGGTTGCTACTTGAATGATGGTCTTCCACAAGATGTACCAAAAGGTCATTTTCCAGTTTATGTTGGACCGAACCGAAGTCGGTACATCATTCCCATCTCTTGGCTCGATCACTCTGAGTTTCAAACGTTGCTTCGACTAGCTGAGGAAGAGTTTGGGTTTGACCATGATATGGGTTTAACTTTACCTTGTGATGAAGTCTTCTTCAGGTCTCTAATCTCTATGTTTAGATAAGATTCGACCGGAGTTTATGTATTGTTGATATTGAGAAGTAGATAGTTAACTTCTGTAGATTAATTAGTTATGATCAATCAAGATATAAATCAATCTATTATATCTTCTTTAATTCAAGTTCTAACTTCTAACAACATTTGTTACTAATTAGTTTTGTATAAGCAAATTTCCATATTCAAATGAAAATATCGAAACGACAGAATTCAAGAATTAATAGTTCGAGATCAAGATTACTGTAAGAAATGCTTCCGTAGAAGACCACAAGAGAAAAGAAAAAGGAAAATAGAGTCACCATGATTCTCCATTCTCCAGAATCTCCACCAACCAAAAAGGCTGTTTCTCTTATTCTCCATTGGTATTTGACAAAATTTTAGTAATTAATAAAAATTGAGTAATATCATAAAATAACATTTTTAAAATTTTTTATTTTAAATATAAAATTAAAATTTTAAAACTAACACAAATAATTATGTAAAAATATTATTTACTTTAAATAAATTATATATAAACTGAAAACATTATATTTGAGTTTTTTTTCTAATTTAAAATTTATTTTTTCTATTGAAATAAAAATTTTAATATATTTAATTTTAAATTTGTGATATTATTAAAAATTTAAATTTTTGATTTTATTTTTGAAATAAAATTTTAAAATGTGTTATTTTATACAATTATTGATAAAAAATTAATCAGTTTCGTGAAACCATAAATGAAATACTTTACCCAATATTTTTTATTTTATAAGTGGAAAATCATCTTTCTGGCACACGATAAATTAGATTATATTTTTATTTTTTATATATTAGCTAGTGTTATATATACACAATAATCTTTTATTTTTTCTTATGTACAATAATTTTTAAATCTTTCAGTTTGATAATTTTATATGTTTTAATATATTTTTTTTTTCATATATTTTCTTATTCATATTTCTATTATTTATCCAAATATTACTATCATTTTTAAATTTCTTTATTTACCATTTTAATAGCACGCATCCATCAATGTTTTGATATTATAGCATGTTAATTGTAATTCAACATTTTTATATTCTTATTAATTGATATAAAGTTTGTTAATCGTGTTTTTATTTTTGATAATAAATCATTAATAATGGTATATTTAATGCTATATTGTAATTCTTTTATAATGTATTTTAATTTTAATTAATGCATAATAGATCTTGTTGTTGTGCGTGATTATTTATTTGTTTTGTTTAACTGTTATCTTATATTTTTAAAATAAGGTATTGTAATGAATTCATCATTATTATATGTCAATATATAATTTAGTTTTTGTTTTTTTTTGTAAAGAACACTGTGTATTTCTCAAAAATGTTGATGTCAAAAGCAGGAGAGATATTTTCTACTTTTATATAGTAGATTTAACATTTTGTGCTATTGAAATTGTGAGTACCAAAATGTTGTTCGTTTTGTAGCCGTAGTTTCCTGCGGTTGTGCTATGCGGTGAAAAAGTATTCGTTTATACACCGCAGTTCTTTACAGTCAAACGCTGCGATCAATCGTAATAATCGATGTCATACTATTATTTCTAATGATTAATTACACATAAAAACCTAACTCTAAAACACAATCAACCGCGCGATTTCCAAACAAACAAATCTGCGGCGACAACATGCGATCAAACGCTATGATGATAAAACGAATAATAATACTACAACGTTTAACCGTAACGTCAGATCGCAGGTTGGTGCTGCAAACGCTGCGACATAGCATAAATCATTTTCGATTGTTTTTTCTATGTTGTTATTGATAGAAAAACTAAAACAAAGAAATTTATGCTCTAAAGAGCTTATTTAGGTGAAAACTAAATTGATAAAAATATAGCTCATTATAGCTTTATTGTACAAATAAAGATAAAGAAGAGAAAGTTTGAAATGAGAACAACTTCCAAATCAAATGATTTTTATGTTGATATTCATAAAAGGGAAGAAGAGAGTTTCTCAAAACAACTCTCAAAATTGCCACATTAAACTTCATTACAAACTATTTATATGAATCTACTTCCATAACCTAATTGCATGGGGTAGACTTCTATACAAAATAGTTTTTTTTTTGGGCTTCTCAATAGTTATATTTTTTTAGTTTTTCATTAATCTGTTTTTTCTATCACTTTTTATGCAAAAAATGGTTAAGAAAAAACTTCTTTTTCGTACATAAAAATTTGAGTTGTAAATTAAAAATGTGTCTGGTAGCACATTCATAAATATGTTTGATCGTTTTATTTCACGGTTATGATATTACTTGAGTTACGAAATATTTATCCAATAGTCCAATATATTTAAATAAGAGAAGGTGAAGTCGAAATTTATATTTTTGAAATGACAATAGAAATGTTGCAACCATTGATTATTTAGTGGGAGATGGAAAGCTAGTATCCTTTTGGTTTGATAACTAGACCAATTTCGGATAATTTATATCGTTCTGTTAAGATTTTATGATCATATGATTGCTTTTTGGTGTTGTTTTGTATTGATTAGATTAAAAAAATACGATTTGAATATCGAATTCTCATTTAATGTATCTTGTGTTATACAAATTTTCACTATCCATTTGATGAATCTTTTACAACGTAACAACTTTAGAAAAACCATATTTAAAAAAGTTATAATACAAACCAAATTATTAAAACTATCTCTCTATTCTCTATCTTCTCACGGCTACTCTCTTTTTTTACAGGATGCACATCTTCAATCTAGAAGACAGATATTTATACCTTTATGAATTGTTGGCTACGGTGGAAATGCCTTAGGATTTTTATTTCTTTATTCAACTTTGGGTTTCATTGGACCTTTAATAAGACCCATTAATCCAAACGTTCAAATTTTAAATATTATTGAGAGAAAGGAGAAATTTTAAATATTATTGAAAATTGGAACATAACTACAACACATTTGTGCTTTGTTTAGGGATCCATGAAGGGTTTAAGGGCAGCATGTGTGCTTAGTTTGTTGGATTCAGCTTATGAATACTCTCCAATTGTTTTCAGATTTTTAAGATTCATTTCTGGATGAGATTTTTGCAACAAATTTTGACAACGAATTATATTTTGACAACAAAATTTCTAATTTAAGAATTATTGTTTAAAATTCTTTTTTAATAAATTTTTTCATATATTAATATTTTTCATATTTTTTAGAAGAGACTCATGGAGCACAAGCTTGAGTGGCTCTAATGACAACCTTCCTTCACCAAACAACACTTTCGATGCCATTATCTCGAGATTTAACTGTCAAGATATCGATCTAACCAACCCGGTTGCTCTCTTGAGTAAGTTTCACACACAAAGAAGAAAATTTACTTTACTTGCTTTTCAATTAACTCAATTTTTAAGGGAGTCACACCCTTGGATTCTCAAAATGCACAAGTTTCACGTAGAGATTTCCTAACCAGTCCAGGAATGGCAGTCCGGAAAAAATCTTGGAGTAATCCTACAAGGAGCCCAAACGGAATAAGTCCGTGGCTCTTTATATTTATACAAAAATCGATCCTAATTCTAAATATATTATGATACAATAATATAAATGATTCTTTTTTTTCTTTTTTACTTGCGGTGTTGTTAAACTTATGACTAGTGCTTTGGTTACAACTCTAGTTTACGCAAAATGTGTCATATATTAAGTGGGGGCCAGAATTTGTCAGAGCTTGACATCAAGATGTTTGGTAACTGCTACTTCAAGAATTTGATCGACAACAAAGGAGTGTTGAATTCTGACCAGGTTTGGTTCTCTAGCAATGAAGAATTTAGCGAGCTCGTTAAGAAATATACATAGAATCTTTTGGAATATCACTCCAAGTCGAGGAATATGGTCTAATATATAAGTTAACTCCAACTCACTCAGTATGACATCTTTTGAGAATGAACCCAAAGACAAATCCCATGCGGAGTTGGCCATTTGGTCTAAAGCGAACAATGTCATATGTACTAAGAGGTGGAGTTGGACTTCGGTTTAGATACCCCAGAATGGTTATTAAAGCCCATGTTCAGAAAAGATAAACCTAGAAAATTGGTCATGAAGTGCATGTTCGTTGTGGGAGGAGACCTCAAGGTGATCTCACGATTAAGGGATATTGATGCCTCGTGTCAAAAGTATTTCTAATTGTGCATGAAGTTAGGTGAATAATTCCGTTGGTGATTACGGAGTATAAGATGGATGGAAAGTATCGGTGGAGGAAAAACTAAAGGTTTGAGGGAAAGATTGTTGGAATATCAATCCTCCACATCGAAGGTTATATAAAAATAATCTAATATATAAGTTAATTTCAATTACAATTAGTATGATACTTTTTGGAAAAGAGCACAAAGACAACATTGTGCGGGCTTGGCCACTTGGTCTAAAACAGAAAATATCATATTAAGAGATGGAGTTGAACTTCAGTGTAGAGAGCTCATGAGAATTAACAAGAGTTCTTCAAATAGTTTGTTAAATGGATGATCAAGATGGTAATATATCTCCTTTGAAAAATCTCATGATGATTATGAATAATTTGGAAAGAGTAAATGTACTAGTTTGCACCACTTTTACCTCTATTTTATAAGTGTGAAGTTTGACTCTACCTTTTCTCGTATGTGAATGTTAAATATTCGTATGAAAATGTTGGAATATTAGATTAGCATGTGGTGGTTCAGTAACAAAGATTAGCAAAAATTTGCAGATAACTGGTTTGTTAATTTGAAAAAAATCATGAAACAAAATAGAAACAAGAAACATTTTGAAGGGGAAAATGATGTTTGGGGTTTCTATCTTTTGTGGAATTTCTTTTGTCAACGGTATCACAATGGATTATATTATGGGACATTTGCAAAATTGACCTAAAATTTGTTTTCAATTACAAGTTTGACAATTGTTTGCTTCAGTCGGAATAAACTGTTTTTCTCACCAAAGCAGACTTTTTGGAAAAGTCTGCTTTGATAATAAAAAAAATGCAGGGACTGAAACGTAATTGACATTTCGACATTATTTTTTAGACAAAAGGAGTGTTCAGTAATTTCTCCACCCTCATAAGTTTGTTTTGCAAAAATGTTTTCATGGGAGTTAGACTTGCATTTAGAATCAAGTTTTAGATTATTTTTAACAATTTCCCATTATATTACTAGCTAAACACAATTATACCAAAAAATGACGAAAAATTTAAAATCAAACTTTACACCTAAAATTGAACCATAAGTGGTGCAACTAGTACTCAAGAATTTATCTTTTGTAATTTTTTTTCTCTTCTTTTATGTGATATAACTAGTTGTTTATGCTAATTATATCATATTTAATATAATATTAAACGATTATTATATAATCAGGATGGTGATTGGTAATGATTTTTATAGCTCTAATGGTTATATAAGTTTTTTTAAAGTAAAAAAATAACCAATTGTACTTTAACTCTTCTAAAATTACTCATAATTCATGAAACTTCTCATAACCAAAAAATTGAGTTTTAGTTCTACGTTTGTTTATATTTTTTAAATCAACAATTGATAACATTTTTCTAAAAGTCAGATACAATTTTTTAAAAGAAAAATTACAACCCAAAACTTTAGTTGAAATATTAATCTAAAATTTAAGTCAAAGCCAGTTACCTGTTATGTATGTTAAACACCCACCACAAAAGAAGTTTAACTAAAAAAATTCGATTTTTTTGGAACTTTTCTAATTAAATATGGACATTTTTTTTGAAAAGTATATGGTTTTTGAAAGAACAATGTATTAGCGTATACATTGTATTTCGTAGTCAAAATTATTACTTTGTTTAACTTGTCTTTTTCTCTCTTCTAATCGTTTTTTTCTCTCTTTTAATCGTCTTTTTCTCTCTTCTAATCGTCTTTTTCTCTCTTCTAATCATCTTTTTCTCTCTTCTAATCCATTGAACCTATTCGATTCATTCTTTTTTCTTTAACTATTATATCTATAAATTAGATTTATATCCATGTTATACGTAAAAAAAAATATTTACAAATTATATAATATTATTTATTAATAAATATAAATTTGATATTTCTATAATTTTTAATTTTATTTAAAATTATTTTAATATTAATTTTTTGTATATGTAAATTTAAAAAAATTATTATTTTTACGAATTTAATAGTATTTTTGGTTAGTTTAATAAAATATTTTGATTATATAACTAAATTAATAACAATAACATATATTGTAACTATTCTAGTAAATTAAATCTATTTATATATTTACTTGAAATTTATTGTGTTGATAACACGTCGACATGACATTTTTATTAATAATACATTAAAATAAAATTATTTTTTAAAAATATTTTTTAAATAATATATTAGACATATTTTTCTAACTCATTGAAATCATCAATTCACAATCATTAATCATAGTATTAATATACATTATATCTCCTAGTTAAAGAAAATAATAAATTTGATTACAAAATAATGTATGTTAATACATTAATAACCACCTTTTTTCCTTTTTTCTGTTCACTAGTTATTATTGTTTTAACTAAAACTTTCATTTTACAAAAGTAATTTTTTTCAAACTCCAATATGTCCACTAGAATGTAACCCTTTTCATTTTAAGTAACTGCAACAGAAAAATCAAATATGCGATTATATATTTTTAAAATAGTTCACGATATGACACTTTAGAAAAAAATATATTATGCTTTTACTATATTTACTGTCATTCAATTCGTTTTGGTTTTTGCTGCAAATTGTTTCAGCTAAATATAGATTAACTATTAACTAAGTTTATAATCACATCGGAGTAAAATAACTATTGAATAAATATAATATAGTTTTAATTATAAAATATATTAAAATTTGATTATGTTTACAAAATATTATTATTTAGGATTTTAAATACAATGATAGTTTTTATTATATTTGAATAATTGATTATTTTTATCTAAAATATATATTTTATTTGTAAAATATTAGAAATAATATTTTTTTAATTAAATGACAAACACTTATGTTTTAAAATATTAAATTTATAATATATGTTAAGTCGTCGTGATTGAATAGTTAATTATTTATAATTTTTTGTATGTATAATTTAATAAAATAAAAAAATTATTTTTTGAATAAATAATCAGTTATAATTAGTTTAATTAAATATATTAATTTTTTAAATCAAATTAATATCAATGCCATATATTTTAATTATTGTACTAATTTAAATATATTTATATATTTATTTCAAATTTATCATAGTGACAACATATAATCATTATATTTTTATTAATAATATTATTTTTTTTAATGTTTCTCACACACAATGTATTAGAATTTTAAATATATGATTCATTCCATCATATTGTAATTCATTTACGTCTGTTATACTTTGATTTTTGTTGATTAATGTGAATAAATTCGAACCAAACCGTACCAATGCGAACGAACCGAATCCATTTGAGCCAATCCGGACCAATCCGGACCAATCCGAACCAATCCGGACCAATCCGAACCGCAAATGAATGCAATCTCAGAATCATTCAGGAAACGTTCTGTCTTAAGCAGAGAGTTATAGACTTATCTTGTTCGTGTGTCGTTACTTTTTGGAGGCGACTCATGCGGAGAGATTCGTTCCCTCGTTCGGATTGGCTAGAGAGAGACCAAATCTGTAATGGCTTTACAAGAGAGGAACCATTTCATCATTCCTTATGTGAATCTCATCTTCCTCTTGTGCATCTCTTTGCTTGGCAAAGCTCTATGCATTAGGATATCGGGTCAGATCTCGGATGTTGTCGTTGATCCGCCCGACCGTCCCTTAAAATCGGCGGTTTTCGCTCTTGGGAGCTTCTGGCGATCGGAGGCGGCGTTCGGTTGTATCAATGGCGTCGTACGAACAACAGCCGGTTACGCTGGCGGAACGAAGACTAATCCCGTGTATAGGAACTTGGGTGATCACGCCGAGTCCGTTCAGGTTCGTTTGCTGTATTTCAGATCGTTTCCTCCACACTGTTTCGATTTCACATATATATGTATTAATTTGAAGATTCAGCCATTGTTTACTTTCGTTTTTCTACTGTTACTTAATCATTGATCTGTTGCCTCTTCTAAGGCGTGTTTTTCGATTTGGTTTGCTCTACTGAATCTATTTCGTTTTGGATAAACAAATTAGTGTAGAAGATGTGAGGATGATTAGCTGATTCTGTAGCTGATTAGCTTCTTTTGCCAAGTTTTTGTAATGACCTTTGTGTATATGCAATCGAGTTTACCCTGGATTGTCGTTTGTTTCATCTCCACACAATCACTGTATAATCAGCCGTTTCACACATTCACAGAAGATTTCTTGATTCTGCCTCGTGCTTCAGGTTGACTATGATCCAAAGATTGTCGGTTATCGTCAGCTCTTAGATGTGTTCTGGTCTAGTCATGATTCCAGACAAGTGTTTGGACAAGGTCCTGATGTGGGTAATCAATACAGGTAAGGAGAAGAACTATATCTCCACACACTAGCTGTTTGGTCAAACTTGAATGATCTAATCTTTTGTGGTTTGAATCTTTCTTTAACAGATCTTGTATTTTCACAAATTCTACTGAAGAACTGAGACTGGCTTCTACGAGCAAAGAAAGGGAACAACTTCAATCAAGAAGCAGTATCGTTACTACTCAAATTCAACAGCTAGAAACATTTTACCGTGCAGAGCCGGAACATCAGGTTCAACTTTCATGTGTCTACACCTTCCATTTCCTGTCACGGTTTTAATAACTCATTAGCTGTTAATCCAGTGAGTTTCTCTGACTTTAAAATCTGCAGAAATTCGAGCTGAAACAACATCCGTTTCTTCTTCAGCTAATAGGAAACATGGCTGAAGAAGAGCTCGAGAGATCAGCTCTAGCCACAAGACTAAACGGTTATGCAGCCGAACTCTGCCCGCCCAAAATCCAGAAACAAATCGACTATAGAGTTAACGAGATCATTAGAAAAGGTTGGCCGGTCTTGAGAGACATCTAATATAAAAAACCTAGTGTGTTCTTGGCTTCGATTGATAATCTCAGGAGTAAGTTTTGGTTAATTCTTTTGGTCATGAAATGGTCGGATTCTTAAAATCACAATAATGTTTATGTCTTACTCTTTTGCGCCTTGAGTGGTGAGTGTTCAGTGTTTTGTCTTTGTTTCTTTGAGATGTCTCAAATACAATATGCTATATGTTTCTTTGTAAGCAAAATATTTAGAATTTCATTGTATCACTAGGCATGACCCATGCGGTGTTATTTTATTTTATTTTGTGAACAGTAATTTAAATTTTTTTAATTTGATGTTTTTATAACTTTTTATATAACTTTTTTTTTGTTTTTATGAATCTAGTTTTTGTTTCATCCAATATTTTTAAAATATAAAGTTGTTGTTTGAATTTTTTTCACTAACATGTACATTGAATTATTTTAGATAATTCACAATAACTATTAAATCACGTAAAAGAGATAAAATATATGTAAAATATAAGATTTTTAAATTTATGATATTCATGGAATGAATTTAAAATAGTAAAATTTAGATTTATTGATGTAATTTGCGATTAATAGTTATACACATGTTATTGTTTATATGTTTTCAAATAATGATATGTTAAACATTGATCACGTGATGTATCTTTTTTAGTGATGATGTATTTAGTATAAATTTTGATATATTTATGATGTTCTAAATTAATTTAAATGTTGTTTATGTTTTATGATTTTTAAAATTATAAATTTAGATCTAATAATTTGCTATGTGATTATTTATTTGATATATTAATTTTTTTGTATTTTTTCAAATAGTGAGATGTTAAATATTGATTATTTAGTATTTGATGATGTAACAAACTATGTGAACTAGGGGGAAGAGTAAGTAAATTAGTGGTTTCACCACCTCTACGTCAATTCTAAAGGTGTAGAGTTGTCAATCTTAAAAGTGTAGAATTCGACTGCACTTTTTCTTGTATGAAAATGTTAAATATTTGTATGAAAATGTTGTATTATTGGATTTGGTCCGCTGGAGTGTAGTGACAAAAAAAAATTGTGAATTAATCTTTTTCAATGTTTATATGGTAATTTTGGAAAAATCATACTCATTTTATAAAATTAGATTCACATAATTGTGTTATAAATAAATTTTAAATTATTATATTTTTGTTTTAACAACTGTGAGGTCTATAACAATTTAAAAATTCAAAAGATTTGTATGAAAGAAAAAACAAACACATGAAAATAACTTACCTTAAATATAAGTGTTCGGGTTTTTAAGACTCATTGTTAGTGGAAAAAAGTTTAAATTCACGTTAAAAAACGAGTGCTGATTCATACAACACAATGATAATGAAAAGATAGTTTTAGAGAGGGCGGAGGAGGCGTGTGTTAGGCACGGCAATCAAGCGCGTGGCTCTGGGAGCTGTGAGACCCATAACGTCGCTCATGTCGAGCTCACATGGTTTCATCCCGTCCGGCAAGTGCCACGTGAAACAGTGAATGATGTTAGCCACAGCGACCTCCATTGCGTAAAGCCCAAGCTGCATTCCCGGGCATGATCTCCGACCCGACCCAAACGGTATAAACTCGAAGTTACTCCCCATGAAATCGGGCATACTCGGTTCCATAAACCTCGAAGGGTTAAACGTTTCCGGGTCAACCCAAAGTTTCGGGTCACGTGCGATGGCAAAAGCGTTGATCATCACGCGAGAGCCTTTGGGCACAAAGAAGTCTTGGAGCTTTGTGTCCTCAATGGCCTCGTGGAGGATGAGTGGGATCGGTGGGTGGAGCCTCATGGTTTCTTTGACTGTGCATTTTAGAAAAGTTAATTTCTCGAGGTGCGTCTCTTCCACGTGCCGGTCAAGACCCACGACTTCGGTGAGTTCTTGTTGGAGCCGTTTGAGTTCGTGTGGGTTTCGTAAGAGCTCCGTCAAAGCCCACTCTATCCCCGACGCCATCGTCTCCGTTCCTCCGAACATAACATCCTAATTCATATAACAAAACGCTAATGTTTTTATTATCATACAAACCAGCTCCAAAAAACAAAAATGACATTTATATATTCAAACAATAACCATCCCGAAAAAATAAATGGTGTACCACTTTTACGTACATTGTAGAAGTGTGAATTTCAACTCCACCATATCTCGTACGAGAATGTTAAATTTTCGTATAATTGTTTTGGGGTATTAAGTCGGCACGTTATGTACTAATGATACAAAACAATAATAACCACCCGAAACCGGTTTGAATATCCAAGGGCACAAACTTAGTTTCTATTAGTTAGAGTTAAAATAAATGATATATATAATTTTTAACTATATATAACAGGTTTTGTAGAACTTTTTCAATATATGTGTAAAGTATTAATTTTGTGAAATCTTAGTTTTGGAAATTAATGAACACTTTAATACATGTATATGGTATAATGATATGTGAAGTGCTCCACTCCACTACGGTCGCAAATTTATATTATCATAAAGAGTGATCAACGCTAATAAGTAAAAAACTAGATTTAGATCCAAGATAAAAATATTCACATATTATAATTAATTAATTATTTAATAAATATAAATTAAATACATATATAATTTATTTCTTATTTAAAATAATTTTTTAAATTCTAAATATTAATTGTATAAATTAAGTAGATAACTAAATTAAATTATATAAATAAATTTAAATCATTTCTATTTATGATATATAATATTATTAAACAGGTAAGAAAATATAAATGTAATAAATATTTTAATAAAAATCAAACTTTTATTTATTTTGTTTAACTAATTTTTTAAAATTCATATTTCTTTTGTTTTATATTGTGTTTATCTTTTATGTTAAAATGCATTTTATGCTAAAATATTAAAAAAATTTACATATTATATACTCTTAAATATTTATTTAGTCTTATTTTCATAAATAGTATAATAAATTATGTATTATATAATATTTATGTTAAAAATTTTTGTTGGTATGACACATTAGTGTGACATATTTATAAATTATATATGCATGTGAGGTTTTTTTGTTAAAATATTTTTCAAATTAATATATTATGTTAATTTTAATAAGAAAAATTACTAAGAGAAAAAAAATATATATATAAGGGAAAAGTTATAACGTTTTGGATTTACCATGACTAGGGCTTTGATATTATCACGTGTGAGTTTGACGGACTTCTTGTTACGATTAGTTGATGAATCTTCGCTCACTAACTTCTCTTCTTTGCTATAGAACGCAAGTAGATCGTCTACCATATCGGTATCTTCATCAATGTTTGCAATCTCTCTCTTCTTCATATGCTCCTCGATAACTTCATCGATGAACCCATCAAGATCGTTACGAGCCTTAACGAGCCTCTTGTTTATCCCTTGCAGATCGAACCAATCTAGGAATGGTATGAAATCCGCTACGTTGAATGCTCCAAATAGCTTTGAGAATTCTTGCAAGATCCTTACGAACTCGTCTTGTTTGGTCTCGCAGGCCGCACCAAACGCCGCTCGGTACGTTATGTTCCGTGTCAATGTGAAAATGTGCTCTCCAACATTCACGGGCTCACCCACGTTGCTAGACAAAGACCGGACCATATTGTTTACTTCGTCGCGGACTGAGGCCCATGATTCGGACCGTTTCCGGCTAAACACCTTCATGACGCACACTTTCCTCATTTGTCTCCAAAAGGGTCCGTACGGAGCAAAGGCCATGTCGGCTAGGTCGTAGGTTAAGTAGTTTATGGCTATGGTCACCGGTCTGTTGGAGAAACTGATGTCTTGGACTTGGAGAACTTGTCGGGCCATGTCAGGTGATGTGATGGCAAACACGTGGCGAAAACCCATTCGTAGGTGGAACAAGCCACCATATGTTTCGGCAAGCTTGGCTAAACCATGGTGTGTGAGTTGGTTCATCATTAGCATGTTTCCAATAATGGGAAGACCCTTGGGACCAGGAGGGTACAGTGGTTTACGCCATCGTGAGATGAGGTAGAATAGAACGAGAAGAGAGACTGTGATGAGAAGAGCCATTTTCGTGGGATGTAATATTATTTGGTTTAGTGTTTGTGATAATAGAAACTCCATTGTTAGTTTGTTACTTATGATTATAATAGCTAAGGCTAGCTTTTATAATCATAACTTGGCCCCATTTATCAAGTATTTTATCATTTACAACCAAATAAAGAGTGGACTTTTTACATAAAACAATTAGTTGACTTTTGCAAATATATGAACTATTTTTGTGTTGGGTCATATATACAATAACAATGTTGCACTAGATTATATAAAGAATATTTTTTCATTGTTATAAGTAGACAAATATATTAATATTTATTAATGTACAATTGACAAAAATATCATTTTTCTAATTTTTGTTCTTAACTAGCACCGCCGTTAGTTTAAATTTCCAAAATAAGAAAAATTTAATATTGAAATATTTTTAAATAAATTAATAATAAAATAAATTCTACATTAAAAAAATTGAATTCAAATACAATATTTTAACTATATTTATAATTTATTTATGGTAAATATGTAGTTTAAAAAAATAATTTATACTATTTTTGGAATTTTAAATTTAAAATGTTAAATTTGGATTTTTAATTAAATAATGTGTTATTTTATGGTATTACTTTTTACTAATTACATTTTAGATTGGAAAAACGTGATTCCGTTTTAGTTTATAACATTTTGCAAATTTTCATATTTTCTTAGTTTTTATAAGTGATTATGTTGTATGAATTGATTAAAAATATAACTATAATACGATTAATCTACTAAGAAAACTTTATGTTTTAACATTGTGTTATTATTCAACATGATGATGGGATAATTAAGCAAAATGAACACAAAGAAACACAACTAGAATAGTGTAAATATGAAAGTACAAAGCTCTATTAATCGAGTAACTAATTGTTAGATGATTAGTTTTTAATTGTTAATATTAGTTGAATATTATAATATCATGAACATATTCTAGAGTGACCAACTTCCTAGGCATGATTTCGGGCACCTTTAATTCTTCAACGTACGTGTGATAATTTGTTGGGACCAAGGGAATCTATCCATTACCTTTAAATATTGATTAACTACATTTTCTGAATGATATGTTATTATAAAAAATAATATTATTAAAAAAATTATGATATTACTATTAATCAAATTATACATAATAATTTTTAACATAAATTATTTTTAAAAAAATAACTAATCAAGTGACATCAATTATAAAAATAAATTTATTTTCAAAAAATAAATAATTCAAATATAACATAATAATTTTAAATATAAGTTTAATTCTAAAAATAAATTAAATCATATATATTAAATTATAAATGAGTTTTGAAAAATAATTTACATATCATAACAAAAAATGATATTACTAAAATAATTAATATGAATAAAAAATTATTATCCCTTATATATCAAAAGAGAAATGAGTTTTGAAAAAATATTTAAATATCATTAAAAAGAATGATAAAGCAAAAAATTATGATATGAGTTTTAATCAAATGTGACATGGTAATTTTAGACAAAAATTTATTTCTAAAAAAATAAGCCAGTTATATATATTAACTTAGAAATAAGTCAGATTCAAAATCTGGTATTAGAAGTTCTCCCATCTCATGAATAACATCCTATCACATCTTTATAAAAAAATTAAAATTAATAATATTTTTAACAAAATAAACATTATAATTAATGCATTAATCTAAATTTAAAACATTACCAACTAGGTATCATGAATCTATATGTCGACCAATAATCTTGCTAAACCTTGTAAACTCCATGAAGTGTCTTTTGATTCTTGAAGTAATATTTCCAATTTTTTAGTTTCTTCAAACAGATGAATTGTCCATATGTTTTTACAATTACGCTTCACACCATTAGTTTTTATGACAACAAAGTTTTCAATGGTATGCCACTGATTTTCTTTTAGGTTATTTAGAAAATAGGAAATTGTAGGACCATGATAAATCATCGCCTCAATCTTAGATCCCTAAACAATGAATGCACTTAATTAAAATTATTACATGCATAGATATATATATATATATATATATATATCAATACTTAATTTAGAGGGTTAAAATATTTAAATATTCATCAGCCAAAATAAAGTGTAAACCCTCATGACTTTGTTCATTTTAGTTTGGCTACGGTTTTAAAACCTTTACACGTATTTTTCAGGTTGTTTTCCATGGAAAATTATCATTGTGATTCATTTTGATTTAGTTTTGAGTAGATGATTTTTTTCTTCAGGAATAGATAAGTTAGTTGAATAAAAACTAAATTTCCACTATGCAATGTAAGTTGTTTATATAGAATAAATAAAACTCCCACGAAGTCTTTATAAAATTACAAAAATTAAAAAACTAAATCGTGATTTCATTTATGAAAAGAATATATTCCATAAATATAGTTGACATTTTTTTCATATTTACTTCTCTTCATTTGCGACTAATTTATTATCTTTGAGTTCAAACATAATAATAACAAGATAATCCTGAAGTAATCTGAATAAATAGAATTAAATACAGAACATTTTTGGACACTTATATTATGTACACAATAAAATTAGACCAAACATATTTCTTTATTATATATACTTACGAATTCTTCAAAAGTTCCACTTCCGCTAAAGTAAGGTTAATAAACAACGCAAATGAATCAAATGCGTTTGTTATTGGCAAATCTTCTAAAGATTGATAATAAAAAATATTAGATTTTATACTTGACAAATATATTAGTTTATATAATAATAACATAAAGATTTAAATAACTCGGTAGAAGTTGATTTTTACAAATCTAGATAGGCAAACGACAATTTGATTGCCAACATCTTGCCAATGCTTGATTAACTTTTCGGCAAATACTCCCCATATATAACATGTCATACGTTCATCCCTAATTTTAAAATATATTGCATTTTATAAATTTTAATAAAAATTATTAGTTTTTAATATATCTAGGAAAACTTACTCTGGATCCAACATTAAAAACTTAACCTTTTTTCTTTCTTTACCATTTACTTGAATTGATTGTGTTTCTCCCATATCAACAATTTGTTCAATTACATCTAAAAATAATGGATGTTTGATAATTTTGGTTATTACAATAATTATAGACATTTAATAGAATTTTATATTTAAATAGATATCTAAAATTCACCAAATAAGAAATGTGTTTTTAGCTCACCACTTATAATCATATCAAAACTTGTCAATGACAGAAATATATCATCTATATGTAATTAGATGGTGTGATGGATTTAATGTTTACAAAACTCATTTTATAAGGATGATGAGTTAACCGAAAGTTACCAGTGGCAGAAGATAGTGAGAAATTCTCAATGAATTTCCACTGTCCAACAATGAGTTATTTTTGAAGGCTTAAAAGCAATGTTTTTTAACAGAAAGCATGTATTTTTATATTCTTTGGAAACACAAAATAAAAACTATTAATCAAAAAAAATTGAAAACTTGTTTTATAAAACATAAAAATGATTATGATACCGTCTGATCCGCCAATAAAATCTCAAAAGTTTCACTAGTTTGAGATATATATTGTTTCAATGAATGCATAATCTTTACATGGATGTGCCATCATATTTTGAAAGGTTTTACATCATTGAGGTAAGTAATTTTACCATGTACAACCATTGTTTATTGTTTATTAGAGATGATTATGGTTCTAATCAAGTTTTGATAGAAATTTTTAGGTTAGGAGTAAACAGATTTTATAGTGTTGAATGATATATCCGAATATTTAAGTATTTATAGTATTTTGGATATTTGATTTGGTTTGTTACAATATTTTATTTAGATCGTAAAATCTTTTCAATTTAGATTTCTTAAAAAAAATATGAATTAAGAAAAAGACCAAATACAACATTAGTGATGGTGGTAAATCAAATTATATAGTGAATATATAGTTTAAATAATTTTGATTTTTAATATTCAAAATATAATATTTTTACTATTTTATGCAAATATGATTAAGATTTATGTAATCTAAGTTTTAAAGTTTTCGTTTAACTGTATGATATGTTTGTTTCTACATTTTGGAATAAAAAAATTTCAATTTAGATTTGATTATATTAATATTGGAATTAGAATTTAGAACAGATACAACTTCATTGATGTTAAGAAAATGCGTTTATACATTTACGATTTTTATTTTCAAAATGATGTTTGGTATATCCGATTTTATAGTGATGATTTTGTTTTATTTGTTATACAATATGTTTTCAGTTTAGATTTTCTAAACAGAATTAAACAAAAAAATTGTTTAATTAGATTTGATTATATTAGTATTGGAATTAGAATTTAGAACAAGTACAATTTCAATGATATTAAGAAAATGCGTTTATATATTTATGATTTTTGTTTTCTAAATGATGTTTGGTATATCCGATTTTATAGTGATGATTTTGTTTTATCTGTTATACAATATTTTTCTCAATTTAGATTTTCTAAAAAGAATTAAACAAAAACATTTGTTTTTATATAAACTGCTAAAGTTTTAATTATAATTCGAGTTAATATTAATTATATTATATTTCATTTGGATTAATTTTAGTTTATTAAACAGATCTAATTTGATCTTCAAAAGGTGATATTTATATAGTTTTATTGTATGATCAAAAGATGATAATCTTATAGTTTTCATTTGTAAAGTATATGTTATATATATGTAATTTTATATATGTCATAAATATATTATTTCTATAGTTATATAAATTATTTTATTTTTATGATGAATATTTATGTAATTATATTGCTAAGAGATTAAGACTATTTACTTTTTATCACATGTTCGTAATATGTGATTATAATATATGGTTACGTTAATATAAGTTGGATTATAATAGATATTGTTTGGAAATAGGATTAGTGTATGTTCTAAAAATAAATATATATGTGTTTGGTTAAAAATTTAGTAGAATTAGAATTTTTGATTTTTATGTACTTAATAAATCAATTAAAAATTATGATAAATGAATGACATAATCTCTAATATAATACATGAAAATAAGTTTTTTTTGTCACTAGGTCACAACGTGCCGATCCAATAACCTAATATCTTCATACGAAAATTTAACACTCTCCTGCGAGGTGGGGTAGAGTCGAACTACACACCTTTGTAATGGACGTAGAGGTGATACAACCATTACACCACTTGTTTTTTTCCATATATGAAAATAAGTTAGATTGCTAAAATGTATCATGTTTTAATTATATAGATTATATTTGATTATAAATGGATAAATGTCTAAAATAGCATCTTTTTAAATTTTTGTACCAAAAATAGCATTATTAGTTTAAAGTTTCAATAATAGCACAAATTTAAGATTAAAATGCATTAAAACTATATTTTAATAGAAAAAATTAAACTCTAAATTGGAAATAATGAACCTAAATACAATACTTTAAGTTTATGTATAATTTATTTAGAATAAATAAGTATTTTCACATAAGTATTTGTGCTATTTTTGGAAAATTAATTTTATGATGTTAGATTTGGAAAAGAAACTTTAAAAAGTGCTATTTTAAGGTATTACTCATTATAAATTTATATACATTAAACCAAAACAAATTAAAATGCTATAATATTCGTTTAATGTGCCATGCAGAGTTTCCGCTTTAGAGTTTTGATTGAGTCTTTAAAACTAGTTGTATTTGATAATTACATTTTTTTAAATGACTAAATTTGTAAAATATTAATTCAAATGTTATTATAAATAAATCATAAAACCAATATCAAATACAAAAAATATCAAAATATTCATAAATATTTTAAATCCAATACATAAATTTTAAGTTTTTATTAATATACTTAAATATTTTATTTTACCCGAAAAAATAAATTAATTAAAATATTACATTTAAAAACTTAAAATTTTATATTTACATTTACATTACGAATATTCTATAAAATAAATATTATTTATAAAAAAACATTCACAAATATTTATAAACTATAAAATATTTGATTAAATTTATAAAATATAATTAAATTTTATAATTAAATAAATTTGTACATATCGCAGATTTAACTAACAATTTAATTATATAATTAGAAATTGACCCGTGCTATGTGGGAAGTTAAGTAATTATAATATTTTGTGACTTGTAGTTTACAAAATTTTAGTGAATAATAAATTATTTATACAATATTCGTAATATAAATACAAATATAAAATTTTGAAATTTTAGATATAATATTATAGATAGTTTTTTAAATAAAAGTTATTCAAATATTAATAAAATTTTGAATTTTAAATATTAGATTTTAATAGTATTCATGAATATAATCTTTAAAATATGAATGTAAACTAATTTTTTTAAGTTGTTAGATGTATTAATATAATATATTTATTTATTTTCAGATAAAAATTATTCAAGTAGAATAATAAAAATTTAAATTTTAAATATTAAATTTCATAACATTAATATCTATTTTAGCCTTCCTATATATTTGGTATTTGTTCTTTAAGTTAATTATTTATAATGACATTTGAAGTAATATTATACAAATTAAATGTTATTGAAAGGACAATTGACTAAAATAATATTTTTTAAGTTTTTATTACAAATGTAGCATTAATAATTTAAATTCTAAAATAGCATAAATTTAAGAGTAATACCCTAAAATAGCACCATTTTAAGTTTATCTTCCAAATTTAGCACAATAAAACTAAATTTCCCAAAATAGCATAAATTATTATGTAAAAATAATTATTTACTTTAAATAAAATATATATAAAATTAAAACATAATATTTGGGTTCACTTTTTCTAATTTAGGGTTTAAATTATTTTCATTAAGAATAGATTTTCAATTATTTTAGTATTAAATTTATACTATTTTTGGAAATTTAAATGACTAGTGCTATATTTGGAAAAAAAACTTGAAATAATGCTATTTTAGTAAATTAATTAAAAAAATCTCTTCTTAACAAGAAGTTAAACCGTAAATTGGAAAAAAAATGAACACGAACATTATATTTTAATTTTGTATATAGTTTATTTGAAGTAAATAATTATTTTTAAATAATAATTTATGCTATTTAGCAATTTTATTTTTTAATATGATAAATTTGAAAAATAAATTTAAAAATGTTATTTTGGGATATTACTAGTTTTGAAATGTAATTTTCAAATAATAATGTAAAAAACACTTATTTATACTTTAAATTAAATTTCAAATTCATGACACAAGAAAAATAACACACACATACAAAAAACACAAACACAAACATAAACATAAATCTTCTTGACTTGTATCAATTAAGACCCAATAATTTTTCCAGTTTTATGGAATCAAGAGTTTATTTTCCTACAACTCTTCCTGATCTCACCATTAGAACCTGTCAAGGGAGAGATATTCCCCATCTTAATCATCGATTCCGCAAACTGCTCAAAGAACTCTTCTTGATCCTCTGCATATTTTTTCACGAGCTCTCTTGATTCCTCGTTGCTAGAAAACAAGACCTGATCGGAATTCAACAGTCCCATATTCGCGATCAAATTCTTGAAGTAGCTGTTATCAAACCTTCCAGCATTGTTAATGTCAAGCTCCGACAAGTTCTGGTCTCCGCCCGATCTAGGGCATCTTTGGCGCAAGTTAGCAGCGTAGGATTGCTCTAAAGTTGTGTCGGGACTTCCATTTCCGGTTTGATTGTAAAGCCTTTGTCTGAAACTACTGCATCGTGAAAATCCAATAGTGTGGCTCCCTAGAAAGGAAATCGTGTCAAATTATTTTAGGGTTACATATTTTCTTGTGAATCAAGTAAAGTAATTTTCTTCCTTGTTTGTGAAGTAAGCTTACCAGAGAGAGCAACTAGGTCGGTGAGATCGAGACCTTGATTGTTAAATCTCGAGAGAATTGTGTTGAAAGTATTGTTGGGTGCAGGAATGTTGTTGTTTGATTCAGTTAAGCTTGCACTTGTCGAATCTCTTCTTCCCAAAGGAACCACCCAGTTTGGTCCACCAGTCTACACTCACACCGAACCAAATTAGAACTCGATCGAGATCTTAAAGAAGCAGTGAAGAGAGAAAGAGAACTAAAGCAACTTACAAGAACAGACGAGTCTCTAGCGGCTAAAGTTAAGGCATCAGCGCAAGAAACAGTGTTAGGGCATTCATTCTCTAATGCAGCTTTGATCTCATCAACAATTTCAAATCCACGAGCCGATCTACTGTTAGCGTTAGAGTTCTTCTCAGTTACTATATTGCCATTACTGTCTAGAAGCAATGAGCCATCACAACCCTACACATTAAGTAAAATGATGATTCTCAACAATAGTTGTTAGCTTGTAAAGAAAGTAATTACAGAAAAACTCTTTTGATTACCTGAACAAAGCAGTCGTGGAAATGGAGCCTCATAAGAGAAGCAGCCATACGAGTCTCACTGGCAACAGCTTTGGCTACAACTAACTTCACGATCTCCTCGACTTTAGGGCACGAACTGCTGTAAAATCCTGGGAAGAGTTTCCCATTTCCTCTGCCATAATTACTTTCGTCGTCGCATATGCAAAGAGTAAAAACGTAAGTGAGAGAAAGAAGAACAAGAAAGCATCTGATTCTAGCCATTTATATAGCAAGAAGAAAGAAGATTTAGTGATGGTAAAAGATATGGAAGAGGAGAAGAAGAATGGAAAGTATTTATAGGCAAGAGAGTTGGATGAGATTTTGGTGTATTGAAGAGGAAGAAGCAAAGGCAATAGAGTTGGTAACTTGATTACTAGAGAAATCATTAAAAATTAGTATATAATGAAGAAATGGTTTGAATTATAGAGACTAAATCTTAGGTTTGGTATCCAAATGTCCCAAACTTGCATGACTTCGTTGACTATTTCACCGCCAGTTTTTTTTATTATAGTATTAAAACTAATTTTAGTTTCGATAAAGGAAGAAATGAAAGAAAATTGAGTAATACTCTAAAATAGCACATTTTAAAATTTTTATTCCAAATCTAACATTATAAAATTAAATTTCTAAAAATAGCACAAATACTTATGTGAAAATACTTATTTATTCTAAATAAATTATACATAAACTTAAAGTATTATATTTGGGTTCATTATTTCTAATTTAGGGTTTAATTTTTTTTTATTAAAATATAGTTTTAATGTATTTTAATCTTAAATTTATGCTATTATTAGAAATTTAAATTAATGATGCTATTTTTGGAACAAAAACTTAGAAAAGTGCTATTTTAGACATTTGCCCAAGAAAATTCGAGTAAAAATGTACTAATTAAAAAGTAAAAAAAAAAATTGAAAGCTAAATATTTTTAATATATTAATTAAAAAACATTTTTACAAAACAACTTTATTGCTACGTGTTATTTACAAGAATAATTTATCATCACCACAATAAATTTGAAATAAACATATAAATACATATAAACTATTAAAATAATTGTAATATATATTATTTATATTAATTTGGTTATAAAATTAATATATTTTATTAAAATAACCAGAAACAACTATTTATTCAAAAAATAATTCCTTTTATTTACTTTAGTTACACATTAGAAAATTTATAAATAATTAGTATTCAGTCGTATTATCATATATTATAAATTTGATATTTTAAAATATAAGTATTTGCTTTTTAAGTAATAAAAAATTATCGTTTTTAATATTTTACGAATAAAATATATTTTGGATAGAAATCATCAATTATTCAAATAGAATAAAATCTATCAATTTACATTTAAAATCCCATATAATAATGTTTTTGATAGACATAATCAAATTTTAAATTTTCAAATAATAAAATATTTAATTATAATATATTTTAAAATAAAAACTATATTATATTTATTAAATAATTATTTTATTTCGAGTATAGATATAAATCTAATTACATTTTATTCTTAAATATAAAAAACAAACAAAGAGGGAAATTAGTAAAAATGAAAAAAAAAACTATTTTGATTTGATGATAAAGAATGCGGCAAATCTTTAACGCGTTAAAGAAAAATTAAGCACTTTTTGGCCAACCTAACTACTATTAAAAGAACCATCTTGTTTTAGTTGGTCGTGACTAAGTCAAACATAAAAATCCAGAAATATGTTTGTTAAGGTCTCACAAATCAAAAGTCTTCTTTTCTGTAATTTAAAAGGAACTAAAATAGAAAGTTTCTAACTGCTATTGAAAATCAAAAAGCAAAACAAAAAGTATCCATCAAAGTTCCATATGTTTGTAAAGAATTTAAATTGTAAGAGAAAAATAATATAAGGCCAAGTCCCAATGGTTAAGTAGTGTATCTCAATCATATCAAAACCATATGATATATGCATATATACATATATAGAAAATTGTCATTCAAATATTCAATTTTTGTATTTCAATTATTTAAATATCAAAACTTTTAATAAACTATTTAAATAACAATTTATAGTTGACTGCACGATTAGTCAACATTAAAACCAAATTAATACTAAAATTAGTTCTAACGATGATACGATGTTTCGGTATCTAGTTTTAGTTGGTTAAAATAAATAACAAAATTAATGGTATTATTTTATGTGTTAATGTTGACTAATCGTTTATATAAATTAACACAATCAAATACAAATCGTTATTTAAATGGTTCATTAAAAATTTGGTGTTTAAATAGCTCAAACACAAAAATTCAATATTTTAATAATCATTTTCTCATATATATATATATATATATATATATATTTGAGTGTTAGAATATCTTAGACATTGTAAGTATTGTATCTTATATTTGTGGATAATTCTGAAATATACGATATTTTTTTAAAAAAGTTTATTATCAAATGTTTTTTTAAAGTGTTACAAATTTAATCATATAAACCATCAAAAATATATCATGAGTATACACTGCCAAAATAGTTAATAGAATAATAAACAAAGTTAATAGAACAGTTAACTATTTAATTTAATAAAACATCTTTTATATGTGAAAAAGGAAATATTGAAGACATTTTTAACGATTTGCAAACACAATAATTTTTTAACTAATTTAAATAATTCAAATATTTTTTTACTTTCTCTGTTGTGAAACAATTTATCATCTTCTTTTTAATAATACTATATTGTTATATTATCAGTTATCAAACACACTTCTCCTCAAAATACAGTCTATTTATAATCATCATTATATCAACCCCTAATTCAAATATTTTATATATTATTAGTTATACTTACGATTATTGATTATTAAATTTAGGTGTATAAAAAAATACTTTAAAATAGCATATTTTAAATCATTCAATCCAAATCTAATACGTTAAAATTAAAATTCAAAAAATACCACAAATAACTATGTGAAAATATTTATTTATTTTAAATAAATTATACATAAACTTAAATTTCTGCTATTATTAGAAATTTAAACTAATGATGCTAATTTTCTAATAAAATTTTTAAAATATGCTATTTTAAAAAATTGTTCAAACAAAAATAAAAAATAAATATAATGACTATAGCATATAAATTTTGAAATAAATATTTCAGTATTTATAATTTTTTTTATTTTTACAGTGTATGCAATTTCATCTGATTTTGAAACATCATGTTAGTCTTTTAGATCATTAACTTGACTATAATGATGAATCGATTATTGCTTATACTTATGTTGTTTATGCTTTCTTTTCTGTTTTATGTGATATTGCTATCAATGACTACTGAGACACCACGATGTACGAGTTCCCAAGGTTAATACCACCTTGGTACATCTCGGTGAGCTATGGAGCTCACAAAGGTTCCACTATTACCAACAAGATCAAGTCCACAAGCTCACACATACAATGACACTGAAAATGATCAAGAGATATACAAGGTAAGCACTATTAACCTCTACCTCAGATCACTCTAGCAGTATGTAGCTTCATTGATCTTCATCACCATGGATCCTTTCTGTTTCATTCGTAACAACCCTCTCTCTTCAGCTGACTGCTCTTCCACCTGTTTAAATACTTACGCAGATGTCATCAGGGTTTTTAATGAAACGGTGCACTTCATGATCTTTTATATGGGCTCTATGCCTTGAGCCTAAATGTTGAACATGTGCCCACAAACTCCACCTTGGTCAACATTAAGTCAGCCTATATCCTAAACCCATATCCAGAATTTGGTCACCCCAAATTCAAAGTTTCAGCCCACATGTTTTTTCCCGTCAAGCCCGAAGTCGAAAATTTGATGCCCAATTTTCACTTCCCACTAGCTGACAAAACCAGCTGAAAAAAAAACAAACAGCCCAAATAAAACGACATACCTCAAGTTTTATTCAGACAACCCTAATCCCCCTTTTTTTTAATTCTGCCGACATCTCCTCTTTCTTTTGTCGGAAAGAAAGAAAAAAAAAGTCCTAGCCGAAATCGTCCTTTTTCGACCAGATTCAACAGCTCTGTACCCCAAGCTGCTTCAAACCATCTTTGAACTTCTAAATCGGCACTGACTTGGTAAGTATATCTGCTGGATTTACACTCGTGTTTATCTTTGATACCACAATCATTTTTTCTGCAACTACATCTCTGATAAAATGATGTCGCACAACTATGTGCTTGGTTCTATCATGATGTACACTGTTTTTTGCTAGGCATATGGCGCTTTGCGAGTCGCAGAATATCTCTGCCGATTTCTGTTTCAAACCCAGTTCTCCGGTGATACCTGTTAGCCACAGCGCCTCTTTCGTGGCTTCTACCAAGGCCATGTACTCGGCTTCTGTAGTAGAAAGAGCCACGATATGCTGCAGTCCAGATCTCCAGCTCACGGTATTCCCTCCAGCTTGAAAAACATAACCGGTAATTAACCTCCTTCTATCTAGATCTGCGGCATAATCGCTATCACAGTTGCCTCTAATTTCAAATTTTTCTGTTTTCGTAAACATTAGCTTGAGATTAGATGACCCTCTTACATACCTTAGTATCCATCTGACCGCTTCCCAATGTTCTTGATTAGGAGCACTCATAAAGCGGCTTACCAGACCAACAACGTATGCCAGATCCGGACGTGTGCCTACCATGGAGTACATCAGGCTTCCGACTGCGTTAGAATAAGGTATGTTCCTCATTTCCCCTTCTATTTGCTTTCAGTCGTCTGCCTTAGTACTGGATAGGTGGAATTGTGACCCTATAGGAGTCTGAACAGACCTTGCTTGATCCATATTGAAAGTTTTCAAGATCTTCTCTAGATATACTTCTTGTGATAGGCTTAGAGTACCTTTCTGTCTGTCCCTTTCAATATCTATGCCCAGTATTCTTTTTGCCGGTCCGAGGTCTTTCATATCAAATTCCCTCTTTAGAATTTCCTTTAACCGATTTATTTTCGTGAGATTCTGAGCTGCTACGAGCATATCATCAACATACAGCAGCAAGTAGACATAATTCCCACTCCCTAGACTTCTAAAATATACACAGTGATCATACTGACTTCTTGTGTAATTTTGTGATCTCATAAAACTGTCGAATCTCATGTTCCACTGCCTAGGGGCTTGTTTAAGGCCATAGAGTGATCTTTGGAGTAAACATACCTGATTTCCGGTTGAGTACCCTTCTGGTTGCTCCATGTAGATCTTTTCATCCAGATTCCCATGTAAAAACGCAGTTTTTACATCAAGTTGCTCCAATTCGAGGTTTAGGTTCACAACCATAGATAACACTAGTCTTATTGTGATATGTTTGACCACTGGTGAAAAAATATCATTATAATCTATACCTTCTAGTTGTGAATAACCCTTAGCAACTAACCTTGCTTTAAATCTAGGTCCCTCAATCCCTGGTATGCCTGGTTTGAGTTTGTAGATCCATTTGCATCCAATAGTTCTCATATCCTCAGTCCTCTTTACTAAGGTCCATGTGTTGTTTTTCTCCAAAGATCTCATTTCGTCATTCATAGCTGCTATCCAACTTGACTTATTCTTACTGAAAATAGCTTCCTGATAGCTTTTTGGCTCATCTTGATTCAGTAAACCAGCCATGTTTAATGCGTAAGCAGCTACATCACAGTCATCAAACCTACTTGGTGATTTGATGTCTCTCCTTATCCTGTCCCTTGCAAGTTGATAATTTTCTAACCCAGATTGCTCCTCTTCTGTTTCACTATCTGAATTAGATTTTTCTCCTGATTGGTTATGAGGTTCACTTGAACTGGCTCCACCTTCAGATGAGTTTCCTTCCTCCTCTGGTAGTACGAATGTTACATGTTTTCCCTTCTTTTTGAGTTCCTGATCTTTTCCTTCCTGATCCTTTACAAACTCCTTGTACGTGATGTCTTCACAAAACGTGGCATCTCTGCTTACTATGCATCTTTTATCCTCAAAACTCCATATTCTGTATCCTTTTACCCCTTGCGGATAACCCATGAAGATCCCTTTCTTAGCTCTTGGCTTAAGTTTTCCTTGATCCACATGAAAATACACTAAACATCCAAACTTTCTCATATGTGTGTATTCTGGTTTCCTCCCAGTCCACACTTCTTCTGGAATTTGGAATTCTAATGGAGTTGAGGGAGTCCTGTTTATCATATACACAACAGTAGATGTGGCCTCTGCCCAGTAAGCTTCACCCAATCCTGATTCACTTAGAAGACTTCTTACTTTTTCAAGGATGGTTCTATTTAATCTTTCAGCAACTCCGTTTTGTTGAGGAGTGTAGGGGCATGTCTTATGCCTCTTGATTCCATACTGTTTGCAGTATTCCTCAAATGTTTTATTGCAATACTCCAGACCGTTATCCGTACGCAGAGTTTTGACTCTCCTGTTGCATTCATTCTCTACAAGTGTCTTCCATTCAACAAATTTAGAGAATGCTTCATCCTTTGTTCTCAAGAAATAAACCCATACCTTCCTTGAGAAGTCATCCACAAATGAAATATAGTATTGGCATTTTGATAGACTTGGTGTGACATTTGGTGAACCCCAAAGGTCCGAATGAACATACTCAAGTGGTTCTGATGAAGTATGTTTGGCTGTCTTGAATGAACTTTTGTGAGATTTCCCTAAAATGCAATGCTCGCATCTTTCCAGCTTAGAAATCTCATCTGACTTTATCAATTCCTTCTTTGCCAATAATTTCATACCCTTTTCACTCATATGTCCCAGCCTGCTGTGCCATATGGTTGTCATATCTGTCTTCTTCACAGCAGAATTTGCTTGTTCTATTTCTGATTTACCATCCAGCAAATACAAAGTCTCTTTATAATCTCCTGCCAAAACATTCTGATTTTCTTGAAACACTTTCAGCCTGAATTCCTTAGACTGAAACCAGCAACCTTGCGTTTCTAACTGGCCTAGAGAAATGAGATTTCTTCTGGCAGTAGGTGAATACCTGAATTTTGTTAAGATAACCTGTTTACCTTCGTGATTTGTAATTCTTACTTTTCCAATCGCTGTTATCTCACAATAAGTATCATTTCCCATGAGTATTCTTCCTCCATTAATGTCTTCTATATCAAACATATGGTCCTTTCTGAATGTCATATGATATGAGCATCCTAAATCTAGGACCCAACCCTCTCTTGAATGTTGTTCAGAAGCTGTCAGCATTATGGGTTCTTCCATTTGTGCTTTCCCGACACTTGCTTCTGCCCTTGTATTCTTTGACTGACTACTGTTTGATTGATATCGTTTAGGACATTCTCTTTTGAAGTGATCTTCATTGCCACATATCCAGCAACCTTTTCTGAATTTGGATCTGGATTTACTCCTACCTGCACTTTTTCCCCTCTGTTGATTTCTCTTATCTGTTCTGCCCCTTGTCTGAACAAGCAAACCTTCTTCTACTGATTTTCCCTTGTTGATTATACCCTTTTCTTTCAAGTCAAGTTCAATAGAATAGGCAGACCTGATTATCTCTTTCAGAGTGATAGTGTCTTTTCCACTACTGTACTTCAAGGTATGAACCAGATGATCAAAACGTTTTGGTAAACTGTTCAGAAGTATGGCTGCCTGATCTTCTTCACTCATTTCCACTCCTAGACTTGACAAGTCTGACATCAATTTGTTGAATGTATCCAGATTCATATCTAGATTTTTGTCTTCTTCCATTTTGAAACTGAAGAATCGTTGTTTCAAATAGAATCTGTGTGGTAGTGACTTCACCTGATAGATATTTTCAAGAGCAGTCCACATGCTGTAAGCAGTAGGCTCTTTTATTACCTTTCTCAGGACTATATCCGTAAGGCTCAGACTCAACAAGTTTTTTACTCTCCTGTCCTTATCCTTTTTCAGTGGATCAACCTTTGTGTCAGGTGATTCTGATCCCTCTCCGAGTATTCCTTTTCCCTTGGGATCAATTGCATAATCATGTTGTAACACTGAATCAAAACCTAGGATTTCAAGTTGAGCCAGAACCTTATGTTTCCATAGTGCAAAATCACTTTCGCCATCGAACTTCTCTACTTCAAATCTTCCCAAAGTAGGTTCCATATCACACTCCCAAAGCAACCAAGAGATGAGCGATTCCTACCCCTCTCTCTGATCACAAACCCACAAGGTAGTTTATATAGTTTAAGCAAACATCACTCAACTGAATCTCGGTATGAGTATTAAAAAAAAATAGAATGCTTAACTATATAAATCAGATCTTGCTCAACAACAACATATACGATTCAAAACAAAACCATAGCTCTGATACCACTGTTAGTCTTTTAGATCATTAACTTGACTATAATGATGAATCGATTATTGCTTATACTTATGTTGTTTATGCTTTCTTTTCTGTTTTATGTGATATTGCTATCAATGACTACTGAGACACCACGATGTACGAGTTCCCAAGGTTAATACCACCTTGGTACATCTCGGTGAGCTATGGAGCTCACAAAGGTTCCACTATTACCAACAAGATCAAGTCCACAAGCTCACACATACAATGACACTGAAAATGATCAAGAGATATACAAGGTAAGCACTATTAACCTCTACCTCAGATCACTCTAGCAGTATGTAGCTTCATTGATCTTCATCACCATGGATCCTTTCTGTTTCATTCGTAACAACCTTCTCTCTTCAGCTGACTGCTCTTCCACCTGCTTAAATACTTACGCAGATGTCATCATGGTTTTTAATGAAACGGTGCACTTCATGATCTTTTATATGGGCTCTATGCATTGGGCCTAAATGTTGAACATGTGCCCACACATTAGTACACAAATACTATACAAAATAATTACAAATTCGAATATACACAAAGAATCTCGAATTCCATATAACAATTTTCATAGGAGCTATTAAATTTGCTAATCCAAATTACATTAATTTTATTATATAACTATTTTTATTTAATTAATTTAAATATTTCTCTTTGCTGTTTTATTTCCAAACAATATATCTTGTTTTTAATAGTATTAAATGTTACTAAACACAATTCTCTCGCCAAATATATAGTTAACTTTAATATTTTATTGTGTCTACATTTTATATTATATATTATTAGTTGTATTTGTGATTATTCAATACGAAATTTAGATTTATGAAAAAATATGACACAGATAATAGATAGAATGAATATAGACACATATAATATGATACACTATCAAATTTTAGTAATTTTAAGTTTTATTAATTTTTAATTTTAATAATTTATTTAATTAAGAATATATATATATATATATATATATATATATATATATATATTTGTTAAACTTAACTATTACGTTTACAATGTTTACTATTCTGTTAACTATTTCGGCAGTGCATATTCTGGTTATAATTTGACGATTTATAGTATTAAATTTATTATTTGATGGTTAAAAATAAAATATATTTGAGGTATAAAGTGTGAGTAACAATAAAGTGACTCTAGATCGTCAATGTTGGCAGATTTTTCATCGTCCTCATAACTTACTGCATCAAGTTCTTAAAAGTAGGTATTTTCGGAGAGGTGATTTTCTCAATGCAAAAAAAGGATCTCGACCTTCATATGGATGGAATTCTCTACTTTATGGTAGACAATTATTAATTTCTGGTCTACAATAGTATGTTGGTAATGGTCAAAACATCCATATTGGTTCTTCAAATTGGCTTCCTACATCTCCACCGAGAGCTCCTAAATTACTGCCTTATACAAACCCTACGTTATCGGTATCGGTCTTAATTGATCAGGTTTTCTCTCAATGGAATGAAGATATCATTTTTGATCTCATTGAAAAGGAAGACCATCATTATATCTACAAAATATATATATTCAACCAAATACCTTTCAGGATGGTTTATTATGGAGATATACATCTGATGGTATTTATACTGTCAAATCAGGCTACCATCAATCTTTGCATCTGCGACACAACAATTGTCCGGTTTCATTACCTATCCTAGCTGATTTAGCAAGAAATATTTGGAATATTAATATTCTTTCAAAAACCAAGCTCAAATCTATTGGTTTACAGGATAATCTTCATCACCGTCACATTATTTCCGATGATATATGTCCTCGATGTGATCTACAACAAGAGTCAGATAATCATGCCTTCTTCCAGTACCCCTATGCAGAAATGGTTTGACGACATTTTTGACTATCTTTTTCACTATTATGTGGATCTCAAGCTACCATTTATGACAAGTTTTGTCTCTTAATTTCATTATATAAGAGCATGGAACCGACACATGAACATAGATATATGCCTTTTTGGATACTTTGGAGATTATGGAAGAGTCGTAATGCTCTTCTATTTAATCACCAAATTATTAATTTTCAGGATATCATAAAAAAGTTATGTTGATGTACGAGAATGGATTGATTCTCTTACTCCAATAACTCAAATTCTTCCCGGACGATCAAAGCAACAAAGATCTCGATGGACTTTCCCACAAAAAAGGTTGAGTTAAATTCTTCTCATTGGGAAGGCAATAAAAATTCAGGACTTGGATGGTTCATTCGTAATGACCAAAGTATTTTTTTAAATGGTGGTATGGGTAGTTTTCAAGGACGACATACGATCATTAAAATAGAGTTTACAACTCTTATTTGGGTTTTGTAAGTTTCTTTTGTTTTGGGATATCAAAAGATCGAGTTTGAAGATGATAATATCAACTTACATACATGTGTACATGAGACCCAAATAAATTTGAAGCTTCAAATCTACAAAGAGACTATACGACCATGGAAACCTTTCTTCAAAGAAATCCGATTCTCGTATGTTAATCGTGTCTCCAATCAAGTAGCAGATTATTTAGTAAAAAATCTCTACATATAGAGACTTTATCAACAATTTATCATGCTTGTCCATCTTTTCTATATTCATATGTAATATCGGATCACAAAACTAATTCAATATATAAAGTATTTATCGGAAAAAAAACAATAAAATGACTCTCATGTATAGTAACTCTATGTGTATTTATAGTCAATAAAATGTAAAATAAAAAGAGAATAGTAAGTGGTATACTCATTGTATCATGTGAAAGTCAAACTCATATTTCCTCGTATAATTTTAGATTATTAAACCGATTCGTTGTGATCCGAATAACAAAAATAAAATAAAAAATAAAGTACTTAGACGAATGGGTTGGCAGATATGTATACTTATACACATTTTATATATAGGCATACCTAATAATTGTCTAATGACGTATAAGAAAAATATTAGTTCATCATCAATGATTTGGTCATTTTTGTTCTGTAATTCTATTATAATTGTTTTCATTTTTAGATAAATAAGAAGAATCAGCCAATGCTTCTGAACAAATGTGTAGGTCACATATACGACAAAATATGACAGGCAATAATGTGATTAAATTTCCTTTTTTCTGTTGATGTTTTATTTCATTTTTCATATTTATTGCTGTCAGTCTGACATAAAATAAAATTAATTTTCACATTGTAAAGACATATGACCAACTCTTTTTAGATTTAGAATAGAATTATTGAGGAAAAAGGTGAAAGAAAAAAAGTATGCCTTTATTCACTCACAACAATAAAAGTATACATCTATACAATTTTTTCTAGATCTTGAGAAAATAAAAATCAAAAGCAACTAAAATAAATCTAGAACATATTAATTTAGAAATATTTTATCAAAAAAATTTTATTTTAACGTATAATTTACAAATATATCATGATGATATTACATCATCACAATATTATAAAACAAATATTACATAAATCATAATTTATTAAAATATTTAGTAAATTAAAATTTAATAAATATTTAACAATATATTATATGTAAATCTTTAATATTTCGACATAAAATATATTTTAACATAAAAAGTAAACACAATATACAACAAAATATTAAAGATTTTGAAAAATTAGTCAAAAAAATATAAAATAAAAATTTGGTTTAATTGAATATTTATCACATATACAATTTTTTATTTAGTTAATAATATTGTCTATCCAATATAGATATAATTTAAATTCATTTTTATAATCCAATTTTATTTTCTAATTTATTTATATAATCAATATTAATTTTTTATAAAAAATATTTTAAATAAAAATAAATTATGTATATATTTAATTTATGTTTACTAAATAAATAATTAGTTATAATGTGTGAATATTTTTTTTCGAATCCCTAGAGTCTAATTAATCTAGTTGACATTAAATGTGGTGTCAAGAAAAATTGACATTAAATGTTTTCTTGACTACATATGTAATCAACTAGAAATCTTCCAAGGATTTTATCTAATGTATGATATCCAAATATACAATTTATTCTAAATATACAATATATAAAATAGCACAAATACTTAGGTAAAAATACTTATTTATTCTAAATAAATTATACATAATCTTAAGTATTGTATTTGGATTCATTATTTTCAATTTATGGTTTAATTTTTTTCTATTAAAATATAGTTTTAATGTATTTTAATCTTAAATTTGTGTTATTATTGGAAATTTAAACTAATGATGCTATTTTTGAAACAAAAACTTAAAAAAGTGATATTTTAGACATTTTCCCTTTCTCTAATAATGATATCCAAATATACAATTTGTAATTGATTTCTACCTTCACTTGTATTATTTAACTGTTTTTTAAAAATTTGGTAAACTCTAATATATTTTATCATCGTTAACTAAATAAACACCTCTTTTCAGCTAATATATAAAACTCTTTAGTAAAAATCTGTAATTAGATTTCAAAATTAACCAATAATCAAATAAGAAAACTTACTGGTCATTGTAAAAAAAAAAATACTCAAAATATATTATAGAGAACAACAAGCAATTGGATACCAGAGGAAGACAAAATGATGACAACATAATCATAATCATATCAATTATAAAATTTATAATAATATATTAATCAACAATAAAGCACACAACAATACATCACAATAATACTAAATCATTCTTAATTAATTATAATTTAATACATATTGATATCATTAGCCATTATGGGTTGGTTAGTGTAAACCGAACCACCCCAATGATTAACAACACTCATCATATCATCGTAATATTCGTTATTAATCCCAACCGTACGATCACCGAATCCACAGCCGTCGATCTGTTCGACACCACCGAATCCTGAACTGTTCGTCTTCGTCACGAGATCGACGATTTCGTTCAACGACTGGAGTCTAGTGCTTAGCTCTGACATCTGAGCGGTCAAGACGGAGTTCTCAGCTTGAATCTTCATGTACAACTGTGATGTGACGGTGAGGCTCGTTATGATCTGACGATTGTCGCTTGAAAGCTGGTTAATCTGAGCCGTTAGATCATCGACGTGTTTCTGTTTACGCATCCTTGATCTACGAGCAGATTCACGATTCGATAGCATTCTTTTACGTTTTCGTTCGTCGACGGTGACGACGGAATCCGATGGATTATTGCCGCCGGAAGAGCTCGAGCTCCGGTATGTGCTGCTTGACGATGCCATAAATTGCAAGAACAAGAAAAAGGACAGATTTTTTTGGGTTTCTTCTTTAAAGATGAAGTAATTAATTAAGCATTAGTTCAAAAAGGGAGGGCGAGAATTCATGAAACGTTGTAAAACCAGTAGAGAAAGACGACGGAGAAAGATTGAACAAGGTGGGTTCTACGGCGGAGAGCAGATTTAACCGTGAGCCCAGAGAGCAGAATTTCGCAGAGCACCGGAGTCATCAGTTTCCGATCATCCAAAACCCAGTTTTTATGGTTTTTTCTCGGTGAGGAACGGTCTGAATTTGGTTTTTCTTATGTCAGAACAGAAGAAACAGTTGAAATGCAAAGGAATTGTAAAGAAAATGAAAGTTGGAAGATAAGGAAGAGAAGATGTGTGAAGGGGAAAGAGGATTTTGCTTAAGGGTAAGTTGTGGATTATATAGAAGAAACCAATTCTTAAGCATCCAATTTGATATTTCAATTTTCTTATGGGCAAATGACTAAAATAGCACTATTTAAAGTTTTTGTTCCAAATATAGCACTAATAATTTAAATTTCTAAAAATAGCATAAATTTAATACTAAAATAATTAAAAACTTTTTTCTAATGAAAAAAAATTAAACCCTAAATTGGAAAATATGAACCCAAACATTATGTTTTAATTTTATATATAGTTTATTTAAAGTAAATAATTATTTTCACATAATAATTTGTGCTATATTTGGGATTTTATTTTTGGTGTGCTAAATTTGGAAAATAAACTTAAAATGATACTATTTTAGGGTATTACTCTTTTCTTATTTTATTTTATTGAGAAATAATAGATGGTGGAATCGTTTCTTCGCCCATTGTTTTATAGTTTTATTAAAATCAGAAACCATTATAGTAGTAAAATAATCACATTTAAAAAAGAAACATTGAAATTGAAAATGACTTAGATGTTATCACCACATTCATTCTCACCAATTTTTTTAATTAATTTAATTTAAAACATAAATTATTTATTTTATTAGTCAAATATTCTAATTAGGTAACCTAATTATAGAGATATTATTAAATAAGTTTCTAACGTATTTACTTTTCAAATATCCTACTATTCAAAAATTAAGAAATTTTGAATTTGTGCATTACACATTTAATTACTCGCCAATTTTAAAAATAGAAAATTACTTTTTACGTGAATATTTAATTATTGTACACATATAAAAGAAAAGTGAAAATTTCGAATTATTGTACATATAGAAACTTCATTAACACTGTTAAATTCCACATTTATATTAATTACTCGCCAATTTTAATTATTTTTTTAAAAAATTAATTAAATATCATAAAACCCTAAGACTAAATCATAACACTATATATATAGTAAAAAATAGGACATTCACATTCATTTTACACTTGCACTTTTTGAAAAATAAAAATAGCATGGTTTTTTTTACGTCATACCTAGACTTACAAAATTTCTCCTAACACATAAAATTTTTCTGAATTCGAGAAATCAATTATCTCTTCTGAAAGTAAATGTCAACACTGTATTTTCTCCTCGGATGTATACAACTGGTACGTGTAAATTATAAAAATATGAATTTTGTATGCCCTATTCATTATTTTTTTAATATCGTATATTAAAAATAGAAATTAGACCATTATTTGTTCGTATATATTTTGAAAATTCAGTATTGTTGTGCATCGCACAGATATTATCTTAGTTTATTTGAAACATATGACACGTTATCATGATAATTTTGTTAATAAATATTACAACAAAATTATTTTATTAAAATATTTCTCGACTAATATATTAGAAATTATAGATTTATGTAATGGTGCTATTAATGATATATAGTAAGTTAGAAAATGATGTGAGGAAAAAGTTGACCAGATATTAAGATAAAAAGGAAATAGAATCAATGTATTGAAAATTGAAAACTCACTCAATGCTTTTAACTACTAGAAGTTGATTCGCAAAGTGAATTAGTGAATTCAATAGTATATATATTTTAAGTATGTTTTTATTTGTTCTTCAACTTTAAATTAGGATTAAAAGTTATTTAATTACAATATTCTATAATATATATATATATATATTTATTTTTGTAATTTAACCAAAATTTTTTTGTAATTTACTATTAATATATGTATTTATGATAAATATTTATAAATATTTGAAAATTATTATTCTTATAAATAATATATGTTATGGAATATTCGTAATATAAATAAAAATACAAAATTTTACATTATTAGATGTAATATTATAGTTTATTTATTTGTTTTTGGATATAAAAATTATTCAAGTAATAACTATTTGAATTTAAATATTGGATTTCATAATAATTACAAATATTTAATATTTTTTGTATTTGGTATTTGTTATATGATTTATTTATTTATAATAACATTTGAATTCATATTTTATAATTTTGATGTTATTTTTTGAAATGTATTCTCAAATAATAATATAAACATAAATGACATTTATTTTTTAAAAATATTCATAATATTCATAATATAAAGTTATTATGATTTAACCAGAATTTTATGAGAAATTATATATTTATAATATTTTTTATATTTATTTTTTATAAATTTAATCAAATAATTTTTAATTTAAATATTTTTTAATAAATACTAAATCATTATAGATGTATTTATAAATAACTTTGATTATGGAATATTTGTAATATAAATATGAATACAAATTAAATATTTATACTTTATTAAGTTGTTAGATGTGTTACTATAGTTATATGTTTATTTTTTTAATGAAATACAAGCAAATTTATTGTATTAAAATTTATTAGGTTATAATAATTTTATTTACTGATATAAGCTATATAGTACTAAAAAATACTGTGTATTTAAAAAAATAATATGTATATAAAATAGTAAAAATAAGGTTTGTATAGATCTGCATTGTACGAAATCACGTGCACTGCACAAATCATGTCTTCAATGGGCGGCTCTTAATATACTTCAAAAGTTCAAAATTAAAATTTAATTAATTGCACAAAGAAAAACAATAATCAAACAAATTATAAAGTTGATTAACACTTAACCTCTAAGCAGAGACAGGGGACAATCATCACATGTGTCCTTACCTCATTTCTTATAACAATTTTTTAATTGTATATATTATTAATAATCTGAAAAATCAGAGATAAAATGACAACTAATTGGAGCATTATGATCTCTCAAATAAGTTTATTTAGAACTTATGAAATTAAATAATTTAAGAGGAGTATCCTAAATACCATTAATTGTTTTTTTCTAAATAGATTATTGTACTTTTTAAAGATAAATGGTATATTCCGTTTTGAAAATTTTATCAATTTTAAATTATCAACCATGTGTTGAGGAATCTTTGGTTGCCAAGAAAAGAATTGTATTTTATTACTTTTTAAAATTTCAAGTCTTAGTGTAATGCTTTTAGGAATGACGTCCCGGTTTACGTAACAGGCACTAATGATGTTATTAACAGAAAAAGGTAACAACAATGAGAATATATATATATATATATATATATATATATATATATATTTGATAAGAAAAGAAAGCAAAGTTAGGTTAGAAAGTGCCGTATATTATTATAGTTATTTTTTTTAAAAAAAATATTTTTTAAAATATATTAGTATTGGTTTAAATTTTCAGCAATATTATAAATTTAATATTAAAAGTTTTAATTCTTTTAAAAAAACTTAAACTATAAATTAAAAAACTTAAACTTTTAATTTTATTTATAATTTATTTTAAATAATAAATTAAAACTTTTACCTAATAATTTATGATCTTTTAAATTTAATTTTTAATGTATTAGATTTAAAAACTTTAAAAAACTATTTATTGTACTTTTATTTAACTAACACTTTTTCTCTTATTCTTCCGATGATGCACCGATCCTGTCTTCTATAGATTGTGCATTAATCTCTCTATATGGTTATTATTATTTGGTCTCAAACGTTTTATTTGTTACTGGATGACAATATACAATTTAATAACTTAATATTTTTATACGAAAATTTAACATCATCATACAAAAAAAATGGAGTCAAACTCAACACATCTGAAATGTACATACAAATGATGCAACCACTATCCGACTTACTCTTCTCCTCAAACGTCTTTTTATTTATGTGACCATAATGTTAACTGAAAACTTATCACAATATGAGGTTAGTCTTCTAACCAAGTGGGTTCGATTTTCATGTCCATTTTTTTTACAAAACATATTTTATGTAGAGAAATAAGTTAAAATACCATAACATATATTTTTTTTGCAAAAATATCATTAATAATTTTATTTTTCAAAAATATAACTATATTTTTCCAATTTTTCTGTACAAAACATATTTATTTATAGAAATAGTTTAAAATACCAGAAAGATTTTTAAAATATCGTTAATAGTTTTATGTTTACAAAATACGAATTAAATTTTCTCTTAAAAAAATATCACAAATAGTAAAAATATTTTTAAGAGTTAAAATTTAAAAATTTGTGTTTGGATTTAAATTTTTAGTTTTTAAAATTTACATTAAAGTTTTTAAAGTCTAAATTTTAAGTTTAGTTTATAGTATTTTTAGAGAAAAAAAAACATTAACGGTAATTTTGATAAAATGAAACTATTGATATTTTATCCAAAAAAATTGTTTTACGATATTTTGAGAATTATCCTTTTATTTAATATGCAAAATTCATGAGATATATTATCAAAACAAAAAAAAATGTAAATAAAAAAGATGGTTCTTCTAAGCCTAATTTATTTGCTAACAAATATGTTGAAGGATTGATTTGTCGAGGTTGGTGAATGAGAACAAACTCATTATATGAAATTCAAAAGCGAATGGAAACAAAACCATTTTTGAAATATTTCAATATTTTGGTCATTGTCCAGTCAATTCCTTTGATTGTCTTCTTTCATATAATTTTGTAAGCTAATGGGCCACAAATTTTGAGTTATTCTTGAGACCATCTAAAGTTCAGGGCTACCTCCTTAATCCATTTTTCTAGTTTAAATCATATTTTGTATTTTTTAATTTTAAAAAAATTAAATAATACCCTAAACTAATATTTAAAAAAAATATTCTAAATTTAGTACATTAAAAAAATAAAAAATTCAAAATAGTATAAATTATTATATTAAATACTTATTTATTGTAAATAAATTACAAATAAATTTAAAATATTATATTTGAATTTATTTTTATATTTAAGATTTAAAGTTTGCTCTTAAACTAATGTGTTACTTTTGGAAATTTTTTTAAAAAAATCTTGTTTTATACAATTGATTTTTAAAATTTTTCACCTCGCTAAATAATACGATAAAATATCATATTTTTAATTTTTTTTTCAAATTTAACGCAATTAAACTAAAATTTTTAAAATAATATAATTTTTTAAGTAAAAGTATTTATTTATTCTAAATTAATTACAATTAAAATTTAAATATTATGTTTGAGTTTTTGTTTAATTTAGAATTTACTTTTCATAATAAAAAATATTTTAATAATATTTTAACAATAAAATTTATGTTATTATTAAAAATAAATTAACAATAATAAATTTGAAATAAAAATTTTAAAAATGATATTTCAAAAAATTATTCATTTTGGTTTAGTTTTTTTTCGTACGATTGAGATAATAAATGTATACCAAAAAACCGTTGAAGTAAAAAACTCATATTAAAATATAAAAATTCATAAATAAGAAAATGAAATTAAAATATAAAAATTCATAAATAAATAACACTTTCTTAGATCAAAATTAGTGACATTTAATCTACTCTGGAAATTTTTTTTAGTAGTAGTAAAAAATATACGAACAAATATGATGAGATATTTTCCAAATATACGACACATTTTTGTAAGGAAGAATAAAAAATCTTAAAAAAGAAAACTACATATATGCTTTATGGTCATGAATACTAAATAATTGATAATTATTACAGTCGGCAAATGGGAAGGGAAAAGATTTATGAAACAAAGGAGTTTGGTCTGAAAATTTGAAGAAAACTAATCAACTCAAGAAACCCAAATGAAAAATAAAAACAAACCTTAAACTTCGTAATAGTCATAAACACTCTCATAAGATTCACATTTACAAAATGGAAAAGAAATTACTGATCAGTTCTTCATAACTCTCTTACTACTACTCACTCACTGCATCTAAAAACAAACAGGCGAGATCAAAGCCTTGTTTCTGCGTTTGTGGACTCACTATATAACATAAACATCCAAGCTGCATTTTAGTAAATAGAAGAAAAACAACTGGAAAAGGCTTACTATTAATGATGATGATTATGCATTTGTAGTTTCAGCTTCAGGGTGGTAATAAAGCATCTCTTCCCACATCATCTCTCTGATCATTCTTTCTTCCATGTTCTCGTCTATGTCTAGAGAGATCGGTACATTTGCAGGGGGATTGGATTCAGGATCAAATAGCCCCGCCATGTACGGATGTAAGAGTGCATCGGTTACAGAGATTCTCTTGGTTGGATCGAACACGAGCATCTTCTGCAACAAATCTATAGCTAGAGGATTGGCTTGTGGGTAGAGATTGGAGAGATGTGTACCCCTGGAGAAAGGAAGAGACTTTATAAATCTTTGGGCTTTTGGGTTGTCTATAAACCGGATATCTGATTCTTGTTGGCTACCAACAACATTGATGATTAACTTAAGCTGATTGAGGCATTCTGTTCCAGGGAAAATCGGTTTTCTGCCAAGAATCTCTGCGAATATGCATCCAACTGACCAGATATCAATGGAAGTTCCATAGTTATCACAGCATAGAAGAAGCTCTGGTGCTCGGTACCAACGTGTAACCACATACTCAGTCATGAACTCTTCATTGCCTCTGCTTGTTCTCGCCAACCCAAAGTCACAAATCTTTAGATCACAATTAGCATTGACTAAGAGGTTCCCGGGCTTCAAATCGCGGTGAAGGATGTTTGCAGAGTGAAGATATTTCAATCCTCTTAGCAACTTAACAAAAAAGCATCATAAAAACAAAACCTAAGTCAATAACTAACTCATACTAGTCGAAATTGTAGAGCAACCGAAAGGACTTATGTTACCTGAAACAAGAAGTATTTGCAGTGATCATCAGAAAGAGACTGAGAGGATTTGATGATCTGATGAAGATCAGTATCCATTAGCTCATAAACCAAGTAAACATCTTTGAAACTCGATCTATTAGCAGGCAACATAACATCCTTGAGGGCAATCACATTATCATGCCTCACATGCCTAAGAAGTTTGAGTTCTCTCAACGTTCTCAAGGCGTCAACTCGATTCTCAAAGACATTGTGAATCTTCTTAATGGCAACTCTCTCGTTGGTCTCTCGGTTGATTGAAGAACAAACCACACCATAAGCTCCTCTTCCAATGGGTTTAATAGGAACATACTTAGTGTCGATTTCGAACAATGTTTGCCACATGGAGTAATAATGTTTCCCTTCTTGTTTCATCCCATTTGGTGGCTCAACTAACATCGCCATCTTTCTGTTAAATCAAAACCCCCAAAATTAGCAAGAGTCTGAAAAAGGGTTTATATGAATTTACGCTTTTTCCCCCTTTACGTTATTCATCTTGAAAAAAGGAAAAATCAGCAAGAAAGGAAAATTTCTCTTTTTCTTTAAAAAAAAAATCCTTCCTTTACTTAGCCATCAATCTTAAAAAAGTAAACTTTCAGTGTAATCATAATCAGCTCTTTATCGAATCAAAACCAGAATTAACTAAAAAATTCGCAGTAAAAACAAGCTAAATCATGGAAAGGAGGTTCAAAGTTTGAGGATTGACATACCAAAACTGCAATTACAGAATCCGAATCGTTGATGTGTGAATCAGAGAAAGAAGAGAAGGGCTATGATTGGATCTGGATTGAGAAGGGTTCTTCATAGTTATCCAGAAGATATAAGAGAGAGAGAGAGAGAAAGGAGAGTTAGGAAGTGGTGAGACCCATACGGAGAGAATGTTAGAGAAGAGAAAGAAGAGGAAGCAATACGTTGTGGTGTTGATGAAGAAGCTTTTGTTTTACTTCTTTTCTTTTTTCGGAAAAATGGAAAATTATTTTGGAAAGTCTGCTAATTACGAAAACGACATTCTTATAGATATTTTGTTTTCTCTCCTTTAATAAAAACTTCAGTTACAAAATATCTCTCTACAGATCTAAATTATTAAAAAAAAAAGGTAAATCGACTGTGCTGAAATTTACAATATTATGGTTGGTTATTGAAATTAAATAGGTTTACTTATATCAACTACACAAATTTACACGATTTACATATTTTTATCCGTATTTTTTGTATTTATTTTAATTATATAAACTATGTTTTTCTTTTATAAATTAAATAAACTTCATAAATTATTATAATTATAGAAATTTTATTAATGGTTACATGTTAAATAACTAATAAATGTGGTTCTAATTCAAAATCTAATTTTAACTTGAATTTATTTTAAAATTAAAACGAGATTTTCGAAGTAAAACAAGATTTAATAACAATTTAACGTGTAAACATTAACTTAATTTTTGTAATTAGAATAATTTATGAAATTAATTTAGTTTACGGAAAAAAATAGTTTATGTAACTTATGAAAAATTCAAAAAATACGGATGAAAATAGATTTATTCGTATAAATTCGAGTAAAATAAATCTAATTAAATATAATACAAAAGAAATGAAGGATTATATCGATTTGTATGTTACTGATTGAAAAAAAAAAAATAACTAGTTAATTTAAATGGTTCAAGTAACCGGCTAAGCACGTGGGTGCAGTGAATCGTGAAATGTGGCTTACGTTTATTGGTCAGATCGTATTTTTGTCGGTGTTGGTAGCCAAACCTAACTCTAACGCTCAAAAAGTGCGTCAAGTACAATTTACTCTTTAGAGAGACCTTCTAACTCGAACAGAGGCTTTTCTAAAAAGAGAATAAATTCGTTAAAAATAAAATATATGTGTGGCTGCTGGGATTCGAGCCCAGGTCTCCACGGCCACAACGTGGAATTCTTACCACTAAACTACAGCCACTTTTTTGATAGAATAGAACAATAGCTTTTATATATAGGTAAAATATGCTCGTTTTAATATCGTATCCAAATATTATATACGAATGAAGATTATAAAGTATATATATACAGAGAGAAAAAAAACAAAAAAATTTCTTTGGACATTTTCTTATTATGAAATATGATTATAATAAGACATTAAAAGTAATATGAGCGCATTGGTGACCTTGGACACAAAAGCAAATCAATCCACCATTTAATACCCTCTAATTACTGGAGAGGCTTTCTTCTTCCCCAAGACAAGATGTTCCTCGCTCACCAAGCAAACTGCAGAGAGACAAAAAGCATAACGAAAGACTCAGTCTAAAAACCATGACAAAGATTTGTGATTAATGCTTGTAACTACATGATTTAAGTTTTTCGAACACGAACCAGCTTCTTTTTCTTCTTCTTTTTCTCTATGTATGCCACGAGATCCTCTTGTCGTTCAAGAGAATCATCCAGAGCCTGTGAAGATCCAAAAGGTATTTAATGGGAGATTGGGAGAAAAGAAAGCATCGAATGCATAGTGAAAAATGAAAAGATGAGAAGAAATTAGTGATATGAAGTTTTTATGTTACCTTCTTTGTTGCAGCGAGTTCTTGTTCCAAGACATTGGCACGGCTAATGGCAACATTCAGCATCTCTTCCTTCTCAGGAGGCATAGTTGTTGGCTGCACACTCAAGATGGTGACTTTCTGCTCGAGCTCAGCCATTCGTTTCATGACCTGCATGAACTCTTCCCCTGAGATGGTTGCTGTAGCCATTTTCTCTGACATAATCGAGCTCTTGTTCATTGAGTTGTCATCGCAGTAAACTGGGCTCGAGTATATGGCTGACTCAGTCAGCTTCCTGGGAACGTTTTTAGACACTCTAATCATGGTGACCACACCCATTACAAAAGCCATGACACCAGTGAAGATTGGGGATTTCCCGCTTTCATTTGTACCTTTGCAAGCCTCTTGAATGGCATAAACATCTCCTGTTCAAAGACGGGGAAGTATCTAAATTTGAATGTCTACAATAGGACTATTATTCGCTTCCTAGTAGTGTTCCGGACCAAGAAGTTTAGAACCATTCACAATATATCTTTTCAAGCCTTGTCTACATTCAACACCATACACCATGAATATAAAAAAAGAATGTGTGAATGTTATACCTTTCGAGAGGGAAAATTTATGCGCGTCTGCCATGTTCCAAGCTGGGTGAGTAGCCACGACCTGTGATGCAGAAAAGCATAGAGAGAAAGTCAAACTAGTTGTAAATTCTTTCGTTATTTAACAGCAAGAATTTGGAGCCTCACATATAAGCCCGATTGAAGTTGGCTATTCTTACATTTTCACAAGGAGAGAGCTGCGAGTGGTCAATTTCAGGAGTTTCCTCAGCCGTAGAATCATTTTCCTGGAAGATCAAGTAGTATATGTTTATCTAACATGAATTACTTATGCAACGTGTTGCAAAGAGAATTTACGGAATCAGTTTCTCAGAAAAAAAGATTGTTGGCACATATAGTTAAGCTCAAAGCAAGCAAGACCTGGGAGTGCACAATGCCTTCCTCGGAGATAGTATTCTCAGCAGCATTTTTAGCTTGAGATCTCTTTGAGCATTTGTGGTCACCATTGTTCACTCTCTGTAAGTAAATATGAAGAATCAGGTAGGTTTTCATACAGGAAGCTAACTATGAATATTCTTGTCGCTATAGTAGATCAAAGAACTTGTAGAAAACAGAAATACAGCCAATCACCTTCACAATATCTGGATTGTTCCACGGTCCTTTGTCTGACCGCATGCAGCCCCCATTGTCAACACATGTACAAGAACCTCCTAGAAACTCGGGAAGCTCACTGGTACAAGGAAAATGAGAAGACAGTCCTCAGTAGCAAAGTCTTTATCACATATCAACACTTGTAGGCATATATGCACAATTACATATTACACAGAAAGAGTATATTCCGGGTGGTCAGGCAGAAACTTTTCGCATTAGCTCACCTAGCATCAATTATTTCAAGCAAGTTGCTTTGGTACTTGTTGCCAAGAACCTGGTCAATAAATAGCTAATTAGTTAATAATTCTTTCAACTAAAAAAGCCAGAAGAGATAGTATTTCTTCAAACAAGGATTTGGATACTTGCATGGATCTTTGCTGTGGTCTTTGGGTCAAGGAAGGACTTAACCGTGTTCCACAACATCCTGAATCCTGAGCCAGCATTGATGATAAACATCCTGTTCAAGCTCTGAGCCGATGACAGATAAATGAGAAAAAAGTATTGACTGACCAAGAATCATTCATGAAAGATAAACCAACAGTGGTAATATAAAGTACACCTCGGGATAATTGTCGCCATCAACTTTTTGAAGACGAGTAATCAAATCCCTTGCTGCCTTGTTAAAATTTTTGAGCCCCTGATATAACCCGTTGATGATAACATGACTTAAATGAGTTATCAAGTTTGGATAACAGTTTGGATGTCAATGAACTTGATAATCACCATTTAGATTCATGAGAATGATATACAATATTTTTATTCAATATTATTTACGTACCACTCCTTGTACATCAAGAATTGTTGTGCTCTGATCAATGTGCTTCTTTGCTGCGATGGAGCATGCTGGGAACTTAACATTGAAAGTCCTCTCAAACTCCATCACATGGTAGTTTACATATCTATCCATGGTTGTGACTTGCATCAACTTTGTAGAGTCTACTTGACCTAGTCTCTCAATGTACACAGGTCGTCCTTCCTTGTCCACTCCGTGATGACCTTGAGGGTAGTATTTCAAAACCTCATCTATCTCTTTGAATTCAAAATCCTAAAAGGTATACATAGAAAGAAAATAGTGTAAAGACAACGCTTTCGACCACAATGCGTTGTCCTGAATACATAAAGCTCCATGAATACCTCCATAACTGTGTCAGCACCAAACTCCTTCCTCCATCGTAGCATGTCAGACCACATTTGTTTGGATTTCTCGAGATCAAATTTTCTGGCCTTCAAAAACCTGCAAATACAGAAAAATGAGGAACAATAAAAGCCTAGTAAGTGCATGGGGATAACACATATGAGATATAAATCTGTGGTTCATAGATGCATAGGATTGGCATTATCTCTCATAACATTCACAAATACATATAATCCAAGATATGCAGACCTGAGCATCATATGGTAGTCATCATGTTTGTCTGGGAGTAACTCATCGAGAATAAGCGCTTGACGGAATGCATCAACCGCCTTCAACTCCTCTGCATCATGCTCATCTTCAATCTCCACAGACATCACTTTGCTACTTCTTCTCTTTTTAGTCGAAGAATATCTCAATTTAGAGGAACTCCTCTTTTTAAAAGAACACATCATGGGATTCTCTCCATGAACTTCAACATATAAATTAGATCCAAAACCACAGACATCAAGAAATGTAACAGAAGAGAGATTCATAACAAATCAATGGAAACTAGAAGGAAGAAAGAGACTTACCAATGGTGAGAGACATGGTGTAATATGTATAGTTTTGCGGGAACAACGTGAATTAGGCAGATATCGGCATGCGAGAAGCACTCTGAAAGAGTTCTTATAATAACCAAGGTCCTTTCCAAATGCCTACAAATTTCACATTCTCCATAAAATCAACTGAGATTGAACAAAAACAAAATGACGACCCAAAATCAGAGTAGATTGGAATATACTCCAAGCACATTCAAATCCAAAACGCAATATATAGCCAAAACCTATCCATTCAAAATGTTAGTAGATATAATACAATCCAAAAAATTCAAATGCCCAATTTGAAAAAGCCATAGTTCCAGCATAGATTTTTCAAACTTCCGTAGACAAACAAAGAAGAGGAAAAAAAAGAGAGGATAATTACCTCTGCAAAGAGGAAACTAGAGGATGGTGAAAGATAAAAAGGAGAGTAAAATAGCTCCAAAAATCTCTCGTAATCCTTTTTTTGGATTCTCGGCTCCGAGAGAAAGCTCCACCACAAAAAAAAATTCTTCTTCTTGACCAACCATTGATTCTCTTTTCCATTGATTTTTATTTTTATTTATTTTTATTTAAATAATTTAAATAATTTTTATTTTTATTATATTTGCAAAAAAAATAATTTTAAATAATTTCAAATAAATATAAATAGATTTAAGTTATTACATAATCCCTAATATATTATTTGAGAAAAAAATTAAGAAAATAATATTACTCTCACGTGTTATTAACAGAATATCATTCTTGTATTTCATCATTATAGTAAATTTCAAATAAATATATAAATAGGGTTAACTTATTCGAATAATTACAATATATGTCATTGTTATTAATTTGGTTAGAGTATTAATATATTTTATTAAACTAACCAAAAATACTATTCAACATAAAAAATAATTATTTTTTTCTTTTTTTTAATTTATAAATACAAAATTAATGTTAAAAATAATTTTAAATAAAAATAAAAATTATATATATATTTAATTTATATTTACTAATAAAATATAATTTACCAATATTTTTCCCCACGTATGGCGTGAATATAAATCTAGTTCTATTTTATTGAGAAATAATAGATGGTGGAATCGTTTCTTCGCCTATTGTTTTATCGTTTTATTAAAACCGGAAATCATTATGCTACACTTAATAAATAACTTTTGTAATATTTTTAAATTATATTAATAAAATAATATTTTTTGAGCAATTGACAAAAATAACGCTATTTAATTTTTTTTTCAAATATAATATTATTATTTTAAATTTCTAAAAATAGTATAAATCTAATACTAAAATATTTTAAAACTTTTTTTAATAAAAAATAATTTTAAATTAAAAAAACCTAAATATAATATTTTAATATATTTGTAATTTATTTATGGTATATATATGTTTTCAAAAAATCATTTGTGATATTTTGGCAATTTTAATTTTATAATACTAAATTTAAAACAAAAATGTTATCTTAATATAGTACTCTTTTTTGTATTATTGATTTTTATATGTATTGAAAATTAGATAACTATTACTTCATATAAAACAACTATATTTTTAGTTTTATTAAATATATTAGTAAAATGCTATTAAATATAAATTTTTTATGTGAAAAATAATTAATTTAGATTTGACATTGTCATTACCATGTTTGGTAAGAATTAAATTATAATATTCTAGGTAACATTTATATCTTTTATATATAATAAAAATATATAATATACTTTAGCCTAAATTTTAACTTATTTAATTATATATATGACAAAATATGTTATACAAGTTTTTCCTCTCTTTTCTCTTGACACTATTTTCATTTTTTCCAAAGTGCTTAATTTTTTTATGACAGATTAGTTATTATTACAAAATAATAATTTGATCGTACTTAATTATCATTCTTGCTTCTTCTTCCTATAAACAACATTTTTGCTGAAATATTCTAACTAATTAAATAGTTTATGAGTAATTTTGTGTTAGTATATATATATATATATATATATATTTATTTTATTTTTAAAAACCTTAAATAAATATCTTATTTCAGTATAGGTTTTAATAGAAAGGAAGAGGTTAGACCACCAAATTAATGTCTCATATCACATACAAAATTTTTGATGAAAATAAATTGATTCATTAGTAATAATAAAAATGAAATTCATTTTTGTTTACATAAGTTTTAAAAATAAAGTTTGTTTTTAAGTTTAGTATAATAATAGGGTAATTTCTAATAACAAGTTAATATTTGTGGATAATGTAAGAGGTTCAAATAGTATCTTTTAGGCAATTGTTTAAAATAGTATTTTTTAAAGTTTTTATTTCAAAAATAATATCATTAGTTTAAATTTTCAATAATAGTATAAATTTAAAATTAAAATGCATTAAAACTATATATTAATAAAAAAAATAATTAAACTCTAGATTAAAATAAATGAACCCAAATATAATGTTTTAAGTTTATGTATAATTTATTTAAAATAAATAAATATTTTTACATAATTATTTGTGTTATTTTAGGATTTTAATTTGAGTGCTAGATTTGGGAGAATTTTTTTAAAATATGCTATTTAACAGTATTACTCTATATGTTTTATTAGTATAGATATGTTTTGTTTTATTTTTGTTATTGCACCACAACGGGTCATTCAAATATCTTAACATCTTCATACAATATAGATGTATTTATAAATAATGTTTGTGTTATGGAATATTTGTAATATAAATAAATACAAATTAAATATTATAATTTATTAAGTTGTTTGATGTATTATTATACTTAATTTATTTATTTTTACGTAAAAGTTATTCTTAATGTTTATTTTCTTAATGTTTTGTGTTTTAAATACAAGTAATCTTACTGTACTAAATTTAATCAATTGCCCAAAGAAAAACAATAATCAAACAAATTATAAAGTTGATTTAACACTTAACCTTCAAGCAGAGGCAGGGGACAATCATCACATGTGTCCTTACCTCATTTCTTATAACAATTTTTTAATTGTATATATTATTAATAATCTGAAAAATCAGAGATAAAATGACAACTAATTGGAGCATTATGATCTCTCAAATAAGTTTATTTAGAACTTATGAAATTAAATAATTTAAGAGGAGTATCCTAAATACCATTAATTGTTTTTTTCTAAATAGATTATTGTACTTTTTAAAGATAAATGGTATATTCCGTTTTGAAAATTTTATCAATTTTAAAATTATCAACCATGTGTTGAGGAATCTTTGGTTGCCAAGAAAAGAATTGTATTTTATTACTTTTTAAAATTTCAAGTCTTAGTGTAATGCTTTTAGGAATGACGTCCCGGTTTACGTAACAGACACTAATAATGTTATTAACAGAAAAAGGTAACAACAATGAGAATATATATATATATGTTTGATAAGAAAAGAAAGCAAAAATATGGTATATTATTATAGTTAATTTTTTAAAATAGTATTTTTTTAAATATATTAGTATTAGTTTAAATTTTTAGTAATATTATAAATTTAATATTAAAATTTTTAATTTTTTCAGAAAAATTTAAACTATAAATTAAAAAACTTAAAATTTTAATTTTATTTATAATTTATTATAAATAACAAATTAATATTTTCAAATAAAAATAACGAAACTACGTAATCATAATGAAGCATTGGTGCTCCTTGAGTTAAAGCTTGTAAATGAAGCATAATGCATGACATCACGCAGTTTGGGATAGATTGCATTACTTTCAGGCTTTGTCGTATCTCTTTCGGTCTCAAAGTTTATCACAATATGGAAAATTGAGCTACCTTAACGTGGGCATTGAACTCATGTCATTTTGAGCTTTAAATCAGAAGTTAAAATTACATGGAGGCTTTTTTCATAGATATTTTGATCCTAAATTTTTGCACAATATAGAAATTGAGCTAGCTTAACGTGGGCATTGGATTCGTGTCATTTTGAGCTCTGAATCAAAAGTTATAGACAATTTAGTGTGGACATGTCAAATTGATCAACCAGTTAAAATGATCATTCTAAAGTGATCGTTGGTGCTCCTTGAGTAAAGGTTTATAAATGAAGCATAATGCTTGACATCACGTAGTTTGGATACATGGGATTACTTGGAGGGCTTTTTCCTAGCTCTTTGAGTCTCAAATATTGTAACAATATGGAATATTGAGCTAGTTTATTGTGGGCGTTGGATTCATGTCATTTTGAGCTATAAATCAAAAGTTAAAGACGATTTAGTGCGACATGTCAAGTTAATCATTTTCCCCTGAGATGGTTGTTGTAGCCATTTTCTCTGACATAATCGAGCTCTTGTTCATCGAGTTGTCACCGCAGTAAACTGGGCTCGAGTATATGGCTGACTCAGTCAGCTTCCTGGGAACGTTTTTCGACACTCTAATCATGGTGACCACACCCATTACAAAAGCCATGACACCAGTGAAGATTGGGGATTTCCCGCTTTCATTTTTACCTTTGCAAGCCTCTTGAATGGCATAAACATCTCCTGTTCAAAGACGGGGAAGTATCTAAATTTGAATGTCCACAATAGGACCATTATTCGCTTCCTAGTAGTGTTCCGGACCAAGAAGTTTAGAACCATTCACAATATATCCTTTCAAGCCTTGTCTACATTCAACACCATACACCATGAATATAAAAAAGGATGTGTGAATGTTATACCTTTCGAGAGGGAAAATTTATGCGCTTCTGCCATGTTCCAAGCTGGATGAGTAACCACGACCTGTGATGTAGAAAAGCATAGAGAGAAAGTCAAACTAGTTGTAAATTCTTTCGTTCTTTAACAGCAAGAATTTGGAGCCTCGCATATAAGCCCGATTGAAGTTGGTTATTCTTACATTTTCACAAGGAGAGAGCTGCGAGTGGTCAATTTCAGGAGTTTCCTCAGCCGCAGAGTCATTTTCCTGGAAGATCAAGTAGTATATATAGTTAAGCTCAAAGCAAGCAAGACATGGGAGTGCACAATGCCTTCCTCGGAACATGAGATCTAGCATATGTTTATCTAACATGAATTACTTATGCAACGTGTTGCAAAGAAAATTTACAGAATCAATTTCTCAGAAAAAGATTGTTGATACATATAGTTAAGCTCAAAGCAAGCAAGACATGGGAGTGCACAATGCCTTCCTCGGAGATAGTATTCTCAGCAGCATTTTCAGCTTGAGATCTCTTTGAGCATTTGTGGTCACCATTGTTCACTCTCTGTAAGTAAATATGGAGAATCAGCTAGGTTTTCATACAGGAAGCTAACTATGAGTATGATCTTGTCGCTATAGTAGATCAAAGAACTTGTAGAAAACAGAAATACAGCCAATCACCTTCACAATATCTGGATTGTTCCACGGTCCTTTGTCTGACCGCATGCAGCCCCCATTTTTAGCACATGTACAAGAACCTCCTAGAAACTCGGGAAGCTCACTGGTACAAAGAAAATGAGAAGACAATCCTCAGTAGCAAAGTCTATATCACATATCAACACTTGTAGGCATATATGCTCAATTACATATTACAAGTGGTCAGGCAGAAACTTTTCCCATTAGCTCACCTAGCATCAATTATTTCAAGCAAGTTGCTTTGGTACTTGTTGCCAAGAACCTGGTCAATAAATAGCTAATTAGTTAATAATTCTTTCAACTAAAAAAGCTAGAAGAGATAGCAAAAAAGGATTTGGATACTTGCATGGATCTTTGCTGTGGTCTTTGGGTCAAGGAAGGACTTAACCGTGTTCCACAACATCCTGAATCCTGAGCCAGCATTGATGATAAACATCCTGTTCAAGCTCTGAGCCGATGACAGATAAATGAGAAAAAGTGTTGACTGACCAAGAATCATTCATGAAAGATAAACAAACAGTGGTAATATAAAGTACACCTCGGGATAATTGTCGCCATCAACTTTTTGAAGACGAGTAATCAAATCCCTTGCTGCCTTGTTAAAGTTTTTGAGCCCCTGATATAACCCATTGATGATAACATGACTTAAATGAGTTATCAAGTTTGAATAACAGTTTGGATGTCAATGATCTTGATAATCACCATTTAGATTCATGAGAATGATATACATATTTTTATTCAATATTATTTACGTACCACTCCTTGTACATCAAGAATTGTTGTGCTTTGATCAATGTGCTTATTTGCTGCGATGGAGCATGCTGGGAACTTAACATTGAAAGTCCTCTCAAACTCCATCACATGGTAGTTTACATATCTATCCATGGTTGTGACTTGCATCAACTTTGTAGAGTCTACTTGACCTAGCCTCTCAATGTACACAGGTCGTCCTTCCTTGTCCACTCCGTGATGACCTTGAGGGTAGTATTTCAAAACCTCATCTATCTCCTTGAATTCAAAATCCTAAAAGGTATACATAGAAATAAAATAGTGTAAAAACAGCGCTTTCGACCACAATGCGTACATAAAGCTCCATGAATACCTCCATAACTGTGTCAGCACCAAACTCCTTCCTCCATCGTAGCATGTCAGACCACATTTGTTTGGATTTCTCGAGATCAAATTTTTTGGCTTTCAAAAACCTGCAAATACAGAAAAATGAGGAAAAATAAAAGCTTAGTATGTGCATGGGGATAACACATATGAGATATAAATCTGTGGTTCATAGATGCAGACCTGAGCATCATATGATAGTCATCATGTTTGTCCGGGAGTAACTCATCGAGAATAAGCGCTTGACGGAATGCATCAACCGCCTTCAATTCCTCTGCATCATGCTCATCTTCAATCTCCACAGACATCACTTTGCTACTTCTTCTCTTTTTAGTCGAGGAATATCTCAATTTAGAGGAACTCCTCTTTTTAAAAGAACACATCATGGGATTCTCTCCATGAACTTCAACATATAAATAAGATCCAAAACCACAGACATCAAGAAAGGTGACAGAAGAGAGATTCATAACAAATCAATGGAAACTAGAAGGAAGAAAGAGACTTACCAATGGCGAGAGACATGGTGTAATATGTATAGTTTTGCGGGAACAACGTGAATTAGGCAGATATCGGCATGCGAGAAGCACTCTGAAAGAGTTCTTATAATAACCAAGGTCCTTTCCAAATGCCTACAAATTTCACATCCTCAATTACAATCAAATGCCTACAAATTTCACATTCTCCATAAAATCAACTCAGATTGAACAAAAACAAAATGACGACCCAAAATCACTTTCAAATCCAAAACGCAATTTATAGCCAAAACCTATCCATTCAAAATGTTAGCAGACATAATACAATCCAAAAAATTCAAATGCCCAATTCGAAAAAGCCATGGTTCCAGCATAGATTTTTCAAACTTCTGTAGACAATAATTACCTCTGCAAAGAGGAAACTAGAGGATGGTGAAAGATAAAAAGGAGAGTAAAATAGCTCCGAAAATCTCTCGTAATCCTTCTTTTGGATTCTCGGCTCCGAGAGAAAGCTCCACCACAAAAAAATTTCTTCTTCTTTACCAACCATTGATTCTCATTTCCATTGATTTTTCTTCTTTCCTTACTCATACATTCTCCATAGAGGAGGGAAGAGATAATTATATATGGCAGTGTGGAAAATTATCCTAATTGTATCGCGCATTTGTTTCTTTCTTATTCTACAACTCACACAAGAAAATGACAAAGCCTCGTTTCAATGTATTGTGAATTTCGGTATCCGGTTTATTGGGATATATAAATAATAAGTAGGATCAAATCAAAATACAATCAAATTCTATTTTGGTTTATTTTAATTGGTTTAAGCGATTGCGGTTTCCAACCAAAGTGACCGAGCCACCTCCCTGAGGACATCGCCGTAGCGAAACTATCAGTTAGAAGAGAATAACGAGAATGTGGAAAATGTTTTTATTATTGAATGAATAAAGAATACATTGTTCTCATATATATATATATATATATAGTATAAATATAAACATATGTTGATAATTCTCTTCAATATAGGGAATATGTCTATAAAATCTATGTTGGATATGAGATTTCGAAAGAGAACGGGATAAAGAGCTTTCGTCATAGCATTAGCAAGCTGAAATTCTGATTTTACATGAAGAACTTATAAAAAATCAGCATCAATCCTTTCACGAAAAATATGAAAATCTATTTACACATGTTTTGTTTTCTTTTAAAAAACAGGATTGTTCGCAATGTATAAAGTTATAGTATTATCACACTATAGGGCCGGAATTCTAGTAGGAAGAACACCTAAATCCGTGAGTAACCTATACAACCAAATGATTTCTCCAGTAGCAAATGATATTGCTTGATATTCTGTCTTAGCAGAAGAGCAAGAAAGAACATGTTGTTTATTTGATTTCTAAGAAACCAAAGATTTGCCAATGAAGATACGATAACCAATGACTGATTTGCGAGTATCTGTACAAAATGCCCAGTCAGAATCAGAAAATGCTTTAATTTAAAGATCAGAATCAGTAGCATAAAAGAGATTCTGACTGATTGTTCCTTTTAAGTAATGAAGAACTCTGTTTGCAGCCTGTAGATGAGGTTGTCTAGGAGCTGAAGAGAATTGACAGAGCTTGTTTACAGTAAATGACATGTCTGGTCTAGTGATCGTTAGGTACATTAATTTGTCAACAAGTCTTCTGTAACTTTCTACATCAGTGAAAAGTTCTCCATTATCAGCCGATAAGCGAGCACTAGGATCCATTGTAGTACTAGAAGATTTTCAACCCATGAGACCTGTGTCATTCAACAGATCAAAAACATAGTTATGCTGACAAAGAGAGATTCCAGCTGCAGATCAAGATATTTCAAGCCCCAAGAAAAATTTTAGAATACCAAGATCACGAAACTTGAAAGTTTACTTCAACTGGTTCTTCAAATCAGATACAATATCATCATTGTTATTGGCAATGATGATATCATCGACATAAACCAACACAACAATAAAAGTAGTACCTTGAGATTTTGTGAACAAAGTATTATCCCTATGAGTTTTGTGAAAACCCAAAGCAATAAGAGTTTCAGAAAATTTAATGAACCACTGCCTTGATGCTTGTCGTCACCCATAGATTGATTTTTCTTGAGATGAAATACAATATTATGAGGAAGAGAGTCCCCCTTTCTTGAAGAGTATCTAATGGGGACATCAAGTCGTATGGTCGGCCAGGAGACCAGACTGGCTGACCATGAAGCTTTCCTGAGACAGCCGGGCCATTTTGCATGTCTACCGGCCTATACGGTACCGCCGGACCCTCGACTAACAAGACCGGACCAATCAGCATTGCCGGCGGAGAGACCCAAACCTCCGGCCCTACTGGTGGCGACGTGGATGACACCGCTAATCCCATTGGTGACGCTGTCGTCTGTGGGATCAACTTGGCCGGTTCAGAAGGCATTCCGACTAGTACCTCGCACAGTCCAGCCAGTACAAGCGATCCAGCTGAGTACACGGACATTTCAACATCTACACAAGGAGACTCGGACCAGATAAGCTACCAGCTTCAGTACATACATCTAGAGGAAGTCTCTAAACTAGTGGTGCCACCAGGAGCAATGACAAGGAACAGATCAAGAGCACTCTTCCACAAGTTCAGCTTATGGGTCGACAAGCTCCTAGAGGAAGATCGACTAAGGACAGTGGGTCAGAAGTGCAAAGAAGAGTCCAAAGACTTATCAACAATGCAAGTGACTTCAGAGACGTGGGCTTTAGTGGCAAGAGAGGTCAGGGCCTAAAGATTCCTAATCCTACTTCCAAGTCGAAGACTAGGAGCAAGGCACGTGCATGCCACAAGGACGACCACCTTCCATTTCTTGGCCGTGAGGTAAGAAAGGTAAATTTTCAATTCGAATATATACCTCTTTCTGTTTTGTAGAGTAGGATCTAGATTGTTTACATTTTTGAGTCAAAGACATTTTAGGAATAGGTCCTTTTTCGGTTATGCACTTTTGTACATTTTCCATTTGTGCACTTTTGTAAACTTTCCTTTTCTTTCTTTGAGTCGACCCTAGAAGGTCAAGCTGTCGAGCATATTAATAAGGCTCCTTCCAGCATTGTAGTTCGACAATCTTTTTGATATTAATAAAGTGCGAATTTTCTTACAAGTTTTCTCTCTAAGTATCTTGTGCGCTTAGAACCTAGTTGAGACCAGCCCTCCTAGCTCTAAGTTTGTGATTTATCACGAGGTTCATCACCTTCGTGTGGTTCACCTCACCCTTCCACCCAATACCAACCCAAAAACCCATATCCAAGAAGTCTAAGTTCGAGTTTCTCACCTAACCTTCTCCACACAGTCCACGCACATATAAGCCTTGAATCGAGGCTTGTATCATTTTGGTATCAGAGCTTAAAGCTCCTAAACCAGGTTGTTTCTATCTTTTAGTTAGTTTTGTTTCTTGTTCTTGCATTAGTTTAAGTCGCATTCAAGAAAAATTAAAAAAATAACACCAAACTCCAAACCGAGTGCATCTAGCTTCTACGTGTATCACTAGGGCTTAGATTCACTTTTGCATTGCCATTCACGTTTTCCTTTTTGTTCAAATCATATTTCCATTATTTTTAAGTTTAATTAAAAAGAAAAGAAAAAGAAAATAGGAAAAAATACCAAAAGAATTTGAATTGGACAACTAGCACAAGTTGTAGAAAGTTTCCATTTTTCTAAACTTTCCATTTTCATGTTTTTCTTTTTTCTCAATTTTTTCCTTTTTTGCAAATTCGAATTCCCCTATAAAAGAAAGCCCTCATAATCCACTTAAGAGCAAAATAACTTGTGTTTCTTTCTTGTAGCACAATGACAGAAGAGAATAGAGATGCAGCCGAAGCCATGATAGCCATGTTCACCACCCTCCAAATGCAACTCGCATCAATAGGCGAGAGGTTGGAGCGCATGGAGAGGCCTCTGAGAGATTCCAGGCCATAAGGCACGTGAGAGCTGAGCAAGACCGTGCTGAGGGTCCTGAGCACCTTAGGACACGGCACGAGCAGGAGGAGCCCCAGCCAAATGGAGATGAGGACGCACAACCTCATAACTATCACCATAGGCCGAGAGGACCTCCACGGCAACCAGAGGCAGAAGGTAATGGCTTCGAGCCATATGGACATCACCAAAGACCAAGGATGCCTCCTCGACATCATGAGGATGGAGATGAACACGCCTTCAACCGGATAACTCATCCTGATGTGTTAAGCTAACACCTCCGAGTTTTGCAGGAAAAGTAGACCCCGAGGCCTACCTAGATTGGGAGAGAAGGATGGATCACATCTTCGATCACTATAACCAACCAGGCTCTAGGAGAGTCTCCATGGTAGTAGCACAACTCATGGACAATGCCCTCATCTGGTGGGATCGTGAGGTGTCTGACCTAAGGAGGAGAACATTGAGACCTATAGACTCATGGGTCGACATGAAAGACCTCATGAGACAAAGGTTTGTTCCACCATATTTTCATAGAGATTTGCAACGACATTTTCGTACTCTTAAGCAGGGAACCAGATCAGTAGAGGAGTACTATGAAGAGTTTGAAAGGCTAAGGAACAGGTTGGAACTCAATGACGATGAGGAAGCTTTGATGACATAATTCTTGGATGGACTCCAAGAAAGAATCAGCCGCAAGGTGAAAAGGCAAATCTACAATGACTTCAAGGACTTGTTCCACCTATCTGTCTAGGCTGAGCAGCACATCAAACATAAGAGCCAAGACGTCCGCAACAAGCCTAAGATACCTTGGGCACCAAGCAACATTCCCAAGCCCGTAGACAAAGGCAAAGGCATAGAGATCGAGTCACGGTTCAAGAGCAAGTCTCCTGAGCCAACCCGTGACCAGAGAGAGCCTAGTAAGTCCTCTAACCTCAGAGATCACGTGACATTACTTGTTTCAAGTGTAGGGGTCGCGGACACATCTCAAGGGAGTGCCCAAACAACCGGGTAATGTTGATTACGAAAGCTGGAAAGTATGAATCCCAAGATGAAGAAGACTACAAACCAGAAGGAGAATACGGTGACATTGAGTACCCTGATGTGGGGGAAGTGCTGGTCACTAGACGCATTCTCAGTGCAATGGTGGATCCCTCAGAGACCATCCAGAGGGAAAACATCTTCCACAGTCGTTGCACCATCAAGGGCAAGGTATGTAATCTCATCATAGATTATGGTTCTTGCACTAACGTTGCTAGTGCGTACATGGTTGATAAGCTAGGTCTAGAGAAGAAAAGGCATCCCCGACCATATAGATTGAGATGGCTCGATGACAAAGTGGAGCTCAAGATCCACGAGCAAGTCACTGTACCATTCAGTGTGGGCAAGTAACAAGACCAAGTCGTGTGCGACGTGGTGCCCATGCAAGCTGGCCATCTTCTGCTAGGAAGGCCATGACAATTTAACAAAGAGACCAGGCATGATGGCCGAACCAATCTCTAGACTTTGTGCATGACAAAAGAAAGGTCAGCTTGGCTCCTCTTACACCTGCCCAGGTACACAAGCTACAACTCCAAATGAGTAAGGAAAAGAAACTTATCAAGTCTAATTTTCTTATTCAACCAAGCCATGTCCAGAGAGCTTTAGCCTCGAATGATTTAATGTCATTAATGGTCTTCAAAGATATTTTGAGTATAGAACAGGAAAAGGTAGAGCTATCTCCTGAAGTAGGAACTCTCCTCAACAAATTCCAGGATGTGTTTCCAGAGGAGATACCAACAGGCTTGCCTTCTTTACGTGGCATAGAGCACCAGATCGACCTAGTGTTCAGAGCAGCCCTGCCCAACCGGCTAGCCTACTGGATGAGTCCAGAAGAGTCCAAGGAGCTTGAGAAGCAAGTCAAAGAGCTACTGGAGAAAGGCTATGTTCGAGAGAGTCTTAGTCCATGTGCCGTACCAGTGCTACTACTGCCCAAGAAAGATGGGACTTGGCGAATGTACGTGGACTGCCGAGCAATCAACAACATCACAGTCAAGTACCGGCATCCGATACCACGGCTAGATGACATGCTAGATGAGCTGAGTGGAGCCACGGTCTTTTCCAGGATAGACCTCAAGAGTGGATACCACCAGGCCAGGATGAAGGAAGGTGATGAATGGAATACTACTGCTTTCAAGACAAAGCAAGGGCTCTACGAGTGGACAGTCATGCCATTCGGCTTGACTAATGCCCCAAACACCTTCATGCGCCTTATGAACCAAGTTCTTAGGGCGTACATCAGTAAGTTCGTTGTAGTTTATTTCGATGACATTTTAGTTTATAGTAAGTGCTTAAGGGATCACCTCACACATCTTGAGTTGGTGCTTAAAACCTTTCGACAATAAGAGCTTTATGCCAATCTCAAGAAGTGTATCTTTTGTACTGATGAACTTGTCTTCTTAGGTTTTGTTGTAAGTTCACATGACATACAGGTTGATGAAGAGAAGATTCAAGCCATACAAGAATGGCCAACACCAAGCAACATCAGCCAAGTGAGGAGCTTCCACAGACTGGCCAGCTTCTACAGGAGATTCGTGCCCAACTTCAACAATATTGCCTCACCATTGACGGTAGTAGTAAAGAAGAACGTGGGATTCAGCTGAGGAGAAGCTCAGGAGAAGGCATTCCAAGCCTTGAAGGACAGCCTTACACATGCACCAGTGCTAGTCCTGCCCGACTTCAACAAGACGGTTGAAGTGGAGTGTGATGCCTCTGGAATAGGCATAGGAGCAGTGCTAACCCAAGGAGGGAGGCCAGTAGCATACTTTAGTGAGAAGCTAGGTGGTGCCTCACTGAACTACCCCACTTACGACAAGGAGCTTTATGCCCTTGTCCAAGCATTGGAGACTTGGCAGCATTACTTGTTGTCCAAGGAGTTTGTGATCCACACTGATCACGAGACTCTCAAACACCTCAGAGGGCAAACCAATCTCAAGAGGAGACATGCCAGGTGGATGGAGTTCATAGAAACCTTCCCGTATGTCATCAAGTACAAGAAGGGCAAAGACAATATGGTAGCCGATGCACTATCAAGGAGGTTTGCCTTGATATCTACCATGGAGGCAAAGGTCCTAGGATTCGAGCACATCAAGGACCTATACAAGGATGATCATGACTTTGCTGAGAGCTACAAGGAGTGTGGCACAGGGAGTCATGGCAAATTTTACATCCATGAGGGATTCTTGTTCCGAGAGAGAAGGTTGTGCATACCACAAGGATCACTACGAGAGCTTATCATCCGAGAAGCTCATGGAGGAGGACTCATGGGCCACTTTGGTGTCAACAAAACTCTAGTAGTGGTCAAGGAGCACTTCTACTGGCCACACATTAAAAGGTCAGTAGAAGCCCATTGTGCAAGGTGCATCACTTGCAAAAAGGCAAAGTCCCGAGTGCATCCTCACGGGTTGTATCTCCACTGCCCATACCCACACATCCATGGGTAGACATCTCAATGGATTTCGTTATAGGTCTGTCCAATATTAACCACAAGGATGCAATCTTTGTAGTGGTGGACAGATTCTCCAAGATGTCACACTTCATTCCGTGTGCCAATGTCAATGATGTCACGCAAACAGCCGAGCTGTTTTTCAGGGAGATAGTACGACTTCATGGAGTGCCAAAGACCATCGTGTCAGACAGGGACACCAAGTTCCTCAGCTATTTCTAGAGGATCCTTTGGAGGAAGCTAGGCACGAAGCTACTCTTCTCTACCACCTGCCATCCTCAAATCGATGGCCAAACTGAAATTGTCAACGGGACACTATCAACTCTTTTCAGGACTATACTAGGGAAGAACCTCAAGACTTGGGTGGAGTGTCTGCCATTCATAGAGTTCGCTTACAACCGAGCCGTGCACTCAGCAACCAAGAAGACACCCTTTGAAATAGTATACGGCTTCAACCCTCTCACCCCATTGGAGCAAACGCCACTGCCACTAGCAGAAATGACCAACCTCAACGGAGCATCCAAGGCAGAGTTCATAAGGAAGTTATGCCAGAAAGTAGCAGAGAACTTGGAGAAGAGGACCGGGCAGTACGTGACTCATGCTAACAAGGGAAGAAAGGAGGTGATCTTTCAACCAGGCGATTGGGTGTGGCTACACCTACGGCAGGAGAGGTTCCCCAAGCTAAGGAGTTCCAAGCTAGCACCAAGAGGAGATGGACCATTCAGAGTGCTGGAGAGGATCAACAACAACACCTACCGGATCAAGCTCCCAAGTGAGTGTAATGTGTCCAACAGGTTCAACATAACTCACTTAGCCCCTTTCCATGCAGATGAACCAGTTTTGAGGTCAAAACCTACTGAAGAGGGAGGGGATGATGGGGACATTTGGTCGTATGGCCGGCCAGGAGACCAGACTGGCCAACCAGGAAGCTTGCCCGAGACAGCCGGGCCATTTGGCACGTCTGTCGGCCCAAGCGGTACCGTCAGACCCTCGACCAACAGGACCGGACCGATCAGCATTGCCGGTGGAGAGGCCCAAACCTCCAGCCCTACTGGTGGCGACGTGGATGACACCGCTGATCCCATTGGTGATGCCACCGACTCCGGGATCAACTTGGCCGGTCCAGAAGGCATTCCAGCCAGTACCTCGCATAGTCCAGCCGGTACAAGCGATCCAGCCGAGTACACGAGCATTTCAACATCTACATAAGGAGACTCGGACCAGATAAGCTACCAGCTTCAAGACATACATCTAGAGGAAGTCTCTACACCAGTGGTGCCACTAGGAGCAATGAAAAGGAGCAGATCAAGAGCACTCTTCCACAAGTTCAGCTTATAGGTCGACAAGCTCCTAGAGGAAGATCGACTAAGGATAGTGGGCCAGAAGTGCAAAAAAGAGTCCAAAAGCTTATCAACAATGCAAGAGACTTCAGAGACGTGGGCTTTAGTGGCAAGAGAGGCCAGGACAAAAAGATTCCTAACCCTACTCCAAGTCGAAGACTAGGAGCAAGGCGCGTGCATGCCACAAGGACGGCCACCTTTCATTTCTTAGCCGTGAGGTAAGAAAGGTAAGTTATCAATTCGAATATATGTCTCTTTCTGTTTTGTAGGGTAGGATCTAGATTGTTTACATTTTTGAGTCAAAAACATTTTAGGAATATGTCTTTTTTCAGTTATGCACTTTTGTATATTTTCCATTTGTGCACTTTTGTAAACTTTCCTTTTCTTTCTTTGAGTCGACCCTAGAAGGTCAAGTTGTCGAGCATATTAATAAGGCTCCTTCCAGCATTGTAGTTCGACAATCTTTTTGATATTAATAAAGTGCGAATTTTCTTACAAGTTTTCTCTCTAAGAATCTTGTGCGCTTAGAACCTAGTTGAGACCAGTCCTCCTAGCTCTAAGTTTGTGATTTATCACGAGGTTAATCACCCCTCGTGTGGTTCACCTCACCCTTCCACCCAATACCAACCCAAAAAGCCATATCCAAGAAGTCTAAGGTCGAGTTTCTCACCTAACCTTCTCCACACAGTCCACGCGCATATAAGCCTTGAATCGAGACTTGTATCAGTATCCATGAGGGATTTCTATGTATATCTCTTCATTTAAACTCCCATTGAGAAAGGCATTGGATATGTCGAGTTGAGTAAGAGACCAATTGAACTTAGTTGCTAAAGCAAGAATCACTTTGACAGTGACCAGCTTGGCAACATGTGAAAAGGTATCCACAAAATCTACTCCTTCACTTTTAATATATCCCTTTGCCACCAAATGAGTTTTAAGTCTTTCTACACTTCCATCAGCTAAAAGTTCAGTTTAAAGATCCATTTACATCCAACAGATTGCTTATTTGATGGAAGAGAACAAACTTCCCAAGTATCAAGTCTTTCTAAAGCTTCAAACTCTTCATTCATTGCAACACACCGCTCAGGTGACTTTGCATCCTCTTTATAATTTTTTGGAGTGGGAATATATAGGATATAGAGAATGAGAAGAGTAACATTGATAATCTTGCATATAAGAAGGTGGTTTTCGACTTTTATGTGATGTAGTAGCTAAAGATAAACTAGCATCAGAAGATGAATGTGCCAAAGGCAATGTTTCATCAGAAGATGATATTGTAGAATGCAATTTATCATCAGGATTTGTAGTGTTTGAAAATAAAGCTTAAGTTGCATCTGAAATAGAAAAATGAGCAGCAAAAGGGAATATTGTTTCATGAAAGTGACATGTCGAGAAATAGAAATGCCATTAGTCTCAAGATCTAGCAGCTTATAGCCTTTATACCCAGGAGGATACCCTATGAACACACAAGCCTTGGTTCGAAGATCAAATTTTAGTCTCTGTTTAGTGGATGTACTTTTGTAACACAAACAACCAAAGGTTTTTAGAGAATGGTAATCGGGTTTATGATAAGTAAGGATTTCAAAAGGGGATTTGTTCTTTATATAGAGGTGTTGGTAATCTGTTTATAAGGAAAGCAGTAGTGAGTATACAATCACTCCAGTTTGGTAATAGAATTTGAGATTGAAAAAGAAGGGTTCGAGCAACAATTAATATATGTTGATGCTTACACTCAACTACTGAATTTTGTTCAGAGGTTTCAGGGCAAGAATGGTAGCAGATAATACCTTTAAAATGAAATAGATCCTTAAATGCGAGTTCAAGAGCATTATCACAGCTAACAACTTTGACTCTAGTATTATATGCCATGGTTATAAAGTTTGGAAAAATGTTCAAAACATCAGACTTTGCTCTAAGTAAAAATGTATCCATGTGGCTCTGCTATGATCATCCACTATTGTCAAAAAAATAATTATATCCTTATATGTTGTTGGAATAGAGAAACAACCCCAAACATCTATGTGAAGTAGATAAAAAACAGCCTTAGTCATATGATTGTGAAAGACAAATGGAAGATGTTTCTGTTTCGTTAATGGGAAAATTTTGCAATGAAACTGACTTTTATTATTGGACTTAGGTATTCTTAGTGTCACAAAGTGTATCAACTATAGAGAAAGAGGGATGTCTCAATTTATAATGTCAAATTTTTGGATCAACAATGCTAGAACAAACAGTTTTATTACCTGAAGCAACAGAAGGATATCCTAAAGAATTCTATTCCAATATGTATAAGTTCGAAACTTGATTACCCTTCCCAATCGTCAATCCCTGAATAGAATCTTGTATAAGACAACTATTAGATGTAAAGCTAACTATAGAATTCTTATTGTTGGTAAGAGAACTAACACTTATGAGATTATACTGAAATGTAGGAACTAGGATTACATTTGGTAGTATTATCTTTTCACTAAGGGTTACTGAACCTATTCCAACAATGCTAATTGAAACTCCATCAGGCAAAGTGACAAAAGTATTATCTAAGGTTTAGAAATTGGAAAAGAGGGATTGGTTATGTGAGACATGATGGGTAGCTCCCGAGTCTATGATCCATGAATTTGGATTAATGGCATTTCCAACAGAAGACTCAACATTAGAAGACATGCCTATGAAAGGAAAAGAATAGAGAAAAGATGAAGAAATTATACCAGGTATTTTTGAAGCGGATGGTACGGCTGAAGCAGAAGCTACAGAAGTTGGTGGTATTGTTTTGATTTTGAAGTTGTGAATTGAAATAGGATATGAACTGTTGAAGTTGATCCGTAGAAAAGGGAGATATGTCACTTTGTTTTTTTAAAACATCTCTGGTAGTGGAGTTTTGGTCTTCATGAACCACCATATTTTTTGCTGCCACATTACTCGAATTGTGTCCAAATTTTGGATTCTTCCCTTTGTAATTAATGCTCTTCATGCTTGTGGAGTGTAACCATGTTTATTGTAACATCTATCCACCACATGGCCTAGATTTTCACAGTAAGTACACATAGGACGAGTTCTTTTTTTCATTTTGATACCCACTAGTTTGAAGAACAGGTAGAGTATAAGACAATTGAGTAGTTGAAGCAGCTTCACCATGAGAGGATGTCTGAAAAACACTCGGAATGATCCCATTTCCATGAGATGTCCTTGTTGCCTTTTGACTATATTTTTGATCCAGAAGATTGTAGATTTTTGATAAAGAAGGCAATATTTTTTTCATGAGAATTTTACTCTTGATATTATCATAATTTTCATTTAGTCCCATAAGGAAACCAATGATCCTGTTTATCTCCTTTTCTACCATCAGATCCAGTTTGAGCATTTGACCCAGCATTTGCTAACTCTTGCCAAAGAGTTTGCATTTGTGTGTGATAAGCAGATAAATCCATTGTACCTTATATAAGAGAATTAATCTGTTGACGAAGTTTATACAGACGAGGGAGATTGGATTTGTGAAAACGAGTGCACAAATCTTTCCATATGTTTGCAGAATCTTTGAAGTATAGAATACTACCGTATATTCATTTTGAAACAACATTTAGTAACCACGGCTTCACCATGCTATTACATCTACACCAAATTTGGTAGTAAAGATTATATTCTTCAGGTTGAAGTAATAATCCATCTATGAATCTAATTTTATTCTTAAATTCAAGACTACCGATATTCCAACCATCCATGTACCAAAATTCATTCCATCTAAAAGTTCAGAGGTAAGCACGAGACTTGGATGATCTGCGAGATAATACAGACTCTAATGATTGTCCGGCGAAAGATTATCTTCGATGAATATAGGTAGAGTTTTTATTGGCGCAATAGATTGGTGTTGATCGATGCTACCGCGAACATTTGATTCAAATACCAAATCATTGTCACGTTGAGAGGTTGAATTCTTTGATCGATTTTGAGTTTCGTCATTGTTTATTTCTAGAATTTGGGGAGATTTTGTTTGATATTTTGACTTGCATTTTCTTTTAGTCATGATTCCGATCGAGGATGGTGAAAAAAAAACAGCTTAATCGCAAGCTAAAAAAAAGGCAAATCACATGAACAACGATTAGAAATCAATTAGAAAAGATTAATTTTGGAGCCCAAAGGTTTGAAGAATTAAGGGATTTTGGAAAAAGTGTAGAAACATCTGTGCTTTGATACATAATATATATATATGTAATAATGAAAATATAAACATAGAAACCATCAGTCTGAGATGGCTCCGATGCTAGTGCCGAAGGATCTGCCGTCTCATGCACTGTGCAGGGATATAAATTTTGACGAAAACATTTCTGTTTGAAAGAGAAATAAGATATATATTTCTGTTTTAACTAGCTTGATTTATGTGGTGCAATGTCACATATACAAATTTAACCAAGTTAATTTGTATGCTAAATAAATTTAATAAAAAAATTTGTAAATATTTAATATGTCATTTATATTTAACTATATTCATTATCTCTCATTTTAGTTATTTATATATGTTAATAGTATTATATATAAATAATTGTTATATTGTATTTCTGTGTTTCACATATTTAATATGAATTTATATTATATTTTGAACAATATTTATTATTTATTTATTAAAAATTAAATATTTTAAATTAGGTTATAAGAAATTTATTTATACTAGTAAATACAATAAAAAGAATAATAGCCTAAAATAGTATTTTTAAAAGTTTTATTCCAAATGTAGTATTTTAAAATTAAATTTCAAAATGGCAAATGTCTAAAATAACACGTTTTTAAGTTTTTGTTTCAAAAATATCATTATTAGTTTAAATTTCTGATAATAGCATAAATTCCAAATTAAAATGTATTAAAATTATATTTTAATAAAAAAAATTAAACCCTAAATTGAAAAAAATGAACCCAAATATAATACTTAAAATTTATGTATAATTTATTTAGGATAAATAAATATTTTTACATAATTATTTGTGCTATTTTGGGATTTTAATTTTAGGATGTTAAATTTGGAAAAAAAACTTTAAAATGTGTTATTTTATGGTATTACTCATTTCAAAACTAACACAAATAATTATGTAAAAATACTTATTTACTCCAAAAATAGCACTGTTTTAAGTTTTTTTTTCCAAATATAGCATCATTAGTTTAAATTTCTAATAATAGTACAAATTTAATATTAAAATGCGTTAAAAAATTTTTAATAAAAAAATTAAATGATAAATTGAAAAAAGCAACTCAAATATAATAATTTAATTATATTTGTATTTATTTACGATAAATATGTATTTTCAAAAGAGTAATACCCTAAAATAGCATATTTTTAAGTTTATCTTCCAAATTTAGCAAACTAAAATATAATTAATAAAATATCACAAATTATTATGTAAAAATAATTATTTACCTCAAAAAACTATATATAAAATTAAAATATAATGTTTAGATTCAATTTTTCCAATTTAGAGTTAAATTTTTTTATTAGAAAGAGATTTTTAATTATTTTAATATTAAATTTGTGTTTTTTTAAATGATTAATGCTATATTTAAAATAAAAACTTAAAAAGTATTGTTTTAAGGGAAATTGACTAAAATAGCACTATTTCAAGTTTTTGTTCCAAATTTAGCATTAGTTATTTAAATTTTTAAAAATAGCTTATATTTAATATTAAAATAATTGAAAACTTATTCCTAATGAAAAAAATTTAAATCCTAAATTGGAAAAAGTGAACCCAAACATTATGTTTTAATTTTTTATATATATTATTTAAGGTAAATAATTATTTTTACATAATAATTTATGCTATTTTGGGAATTTTAGTTTTATTGTGCTAAATTTGGAAGATAAACTTAAAATGGTGCTATTTTAGGGTATTACTAATTGACTAAAATAGCATCATTTCAAGTTTTTGTTCCAAATATAGCACTAGTCATTTAAACTTCCAAAACTAGCACATATTTAATATTAAAATAATTGAAAACTTATTCCTAATGAAAAAAATTTAAACCCTAAATTGGAAAAAGTGAACCCAAATATTATGTTTTAATTTTTTATATACATTATTTAAGGTAAATAGTTATTTTTACATAATAATTTATGCTATTTAGGGAATTTTAGTTTTATTGTGCTAAATTTGGAAGATAAACTTAAAATGGTGTTATTTTAGGGTATTACTAATTGACTAAAATAGCACCATTTCAAGTTTTTGTTCCAAATATAGCACTAGTCATTTAAATTTCCAAAAATAGCACATATTTAATATTAAAATAATTGAAAACTTATTCCTAATGAAAAAATTTAAACCCTAAATTTGAAAAAGTGAATCCAAACATTATGTTTTAATTTTATATATTTTTTATTTAAGGTAAATAATTATTTTTACATAATAATTTATGCTATTTTAGGAATTTTAGTTTTATTGTGCTAAATTTGGAAGATAAACTTAAAATGGTGCTATTTTAGGGTATTACTCTTTGTTTTAATCAATTGCCCTTTTCAAAAACTAATTTGTGCCATATTAAAATTTTAAATTTAAATTACTAAATTTAAAACAGAAATTTATAAGGGCAAATGTCTAAAATAGCATTTTTCTAAGTTTTTATTCCAAAAATATCATTATTAGTTTAAATTTCTAATAATAGCACAAATTTAATATTAACAATAGATTAAAACTATATTTTAATAGAAAATATTAAAGACTAATACCCTAAAATAGCATATTTTAATTTTTTTTTCAAATCTAGCATCATAAAATTAAACTCCTAAAAATACCACAAATAATTATGTAAAAATATTTATTTATTCTAAATAAATTATAGATAAACTCAAAGTATTATATTTGGCTTCATTTTTTCTAATGTAGAATTTAATTTTTTATACTAAAATATAGTTTTAATGCATTTTAATCTTAAACTTTGTGCTATTATTGGAAATTTCAACTAATGATGCTATTTTTTTGAACAAAAATTTAAAAATATGTTATTTTAGAAAATTACCCAAAATTAAACCTTAAATTAGAAAAAATGAACTCAAATATAATATTTTAAGTTTATGTATAATTTATTTAAAATAAATAAGTATTTTTACATAAATATTTGTGCTATTTTGGGAGTTTAATTTTAGGATGCTAGATTTGTAAGAAAAACTTTAAAAAATGTTATATTAGGGTATTACTCAATTTTTTTATAAAGGTACTATTTTATTACTCTATTATTATTTTCTCGTTTTACCTATTAACTTAATTTATGTTATGTTTTGAAAAATGCTTATTATTAAGAAGACTATTTTAAGTTAGATTTTCAAAGTTTTTTATATATTAGTAAATATAATAATTAAATAAAATATATCCAAAGATGTTTTAACCTGTTTGGCAAAAGATTTAATGTGCATGATCATTTGAAAGAAATACTCTTAATGGAATATTAAAAATCAAATATGTCCAATAGCAATTTAAGTAATATGACATACGATTATTTTCAAAATGTATTATGTTTTAATAAAATAAAGATTAATATCATAAAATAATACTATTTTAAATTTATCTTTCAAATATAGCATAATAAAACTAAAATTTTAAAAGTAGCACAAATTATTATTTGAAAATAATTATTTACCTTAAATAAACTATATATAAAATTAAAACATAATGTTTGGATTCATATTTTCTAATTTAGGATTTAAATTTTTTTTATTAGAAATAATTTTTTAATTATTTTAGTATTAAATTTGTGTTATTTTTAGAAATTGAAATAACTAGTGTTATATTTAGAAAAAAAAGTTAAAATATTGCTATTTTATTCAATTGCCCTAAAATAAATTTCCTTAATAAAACACTTTTCTAAGTTTTTATTCCAAAAATAGCATCATTAGTTTAAAAATTTTCAATAATAGCACAAATTTAAGATTAAAATATATTAAATTATATTTTAATAAAAAAAAATTAAACCCTAAATTCAAAAAAATGAACCTAAATATAATACTTTAAGCTTATGTATAATTTATTTAAAATAAATAAATATTTTTACATAAGTATTTATGTTATTTTTAGGAGTTTAATTTTGGGATGTTAGATTTGAAAGAAAAATTTTAAAAGGTGCTATTTTATGGTATTACTCTAAAACTAATGAAAATTTGATTTACCGTTAAAAATTGGTATAGTGATTATTAAAGAAAAATTGAGAAAAATGACTAATTGCATAAGCAAATGTTATATATTTGTGTCAAAACACACAAATTTTAAAATTTTGGTAATTTTGTATAAATGAAAGTTGTAGTTCTAATTTTCTCCGTTTTGGAAGTTACATTCTATTTTTCCCGTGGTTTGTCAAATTCATTTAAATGAAAACCGGTTTTATTTCTAGACAACATGGATTCGGGTTCAAATTTGGGTCTGGATCATCTGTGCGAGTTTAAAATCTGGACCAAAATCGGATTTATAATCGGTTTACTATTAAATAATTTCGACAATCTCCAAACTGAAATATAAGGAGAAATAAAATGTAATTTTCAAATAGGGGAGAAATAGAATTACAATTTTTATTTAGACAAAATTAACAACATGTTTGAAGTCGTGTATTTCTGCGAAAAAAAAATCATATGTATTCTAAAGTTCATTAATTCATACTGTATTTTGTAAGTTGACTGATTCTACTATAACCTACAAAATTAATCACAACAATTAATATAGAAGTTATATTTTGACCTACATATAAATATATGTCCTAATATATTTTTAGTTGGCAATCATCATTATTATATTTGATTTAGATATTATATATATTAAATTACATATTTATTATATAAAATGAATATTGTTTGTGCTTTATATAATTAAAATTACTAAAAAATTATGTTTTTTAATTTTTAATATGTTTACATTTTTATTTTAGTATCAAACTATATTTAAACTATATTTTGGTACGGATATATATTAAAAATAATGTAATTATATATAATACACTTTTTAACCATTAGTTTTGTTTATTTTTAATTTATATATATATATATTTGTAAAATTAAGTTTCATTTTTAAATATTAATTTCTTGAACTACCAATTATATAGTTCGATATTCATTAAAATATGAATAACTTATAGAAATGTAAAAGTAATAACCATGATTGAAAAAAATAAATTATTTATCATAATTTGTCCAAGAAAATTAGTTACTTAAAATAACTATAAATGTATAAAACCTAAATAAAACCATAAATTTGAAAACATACATGGTGTTAAATATTTTTTTCTAAACTTACTTTTAATTTAAAATATATAATTTACTTTTTTGAAATAAATTTATATTTAAAATTATCATGTTATATCTGAGTAAACATAATGTCATAATTGTTTTAGTAATGTTATTTTGTTTTAATGTCATGTAAACAGTTTTTTAGAATTTATTTCTCTTTTAATGTATAGGAGATGATAAATTTTTTTAGCCATATAGGTTTTTGTAATAATATGTAAAAAACATTTCTATATTCTTTTCTAATTTAAATTTATATATATTAAATTTGGTAGATTTCTTGATGTACTTTATTTTATAAATATCAATAATTTCTCTTATTAAATCATTCAATGTTCATGCAATAAAATTTTGTAGCTTTATTTTACATTTGTCAGATTTGTTGTGGATTTAATCTTTAATTACTATTATGTTCCGATATACACAATTGAAAAAAATAATATTAAGAAGATACCATAAAATTGATTTCATAAATATACGTCATAAAATATTTTTCAAATGTACACAACACAAAATCAAGTATCCAGTCAGTAATTAATAAAATCAACGTATTAGCACTAACAAAATAAAAAAGACTATATTAACTGCATTAATATACAACTAGTTATACCCAGACGATGTGTAAGAAAAAATATTCGTAAATTATATAATTTTTTATTTAATAAATATAATTAGATATTTATATAATTTAAAGTTTTATTTAAAATAATTTAAAATACTTTTAATGTTAATTTTCGTATGTAAATTAAAAATAAAAAAAATTGCTTTATTAATTTAATAGTAATCTTTTGTTAGCTTAAACAAATATATTGATTTTCTAACCAAATTAATAGTAGTGATATATATTATAATTATTCTAGTAATTTAAATACATTTAATTAAAATTCATTATGGTGATACACTTATGACATTGTTAATAAGTGGGTAATATTATATTTTAAAAATATTTCTCAATTAATATAATAGAGAGTTTTTTTGTTGGTTTAGTAAAATGTATTGATTATCTCAATATATTAATATATATGGTAACATATATTGTAATTATTCTATTAACTTAAACGTATTTATATATTTATTTAAACTTATTAGGATGATGAAACATCATAATACTTTTGTATATAATACGTTATGATAAGATTATTTAATGGAGCATATATAAATGTCATTGTAATTCTCATATATTTATAGAAATATAGCAAAAAAGAGAATTCTCATACATAAAACCATATGAATAGCATGTTTGTGTTTATCAAAAACAATGTTTTCAATGTTTTTATAATAATGTTTTTTCTTCTTGTTTCTTCATCGTATGGAACATTCACTATAAAAATTTCAAGAACTGATGTTAGTACCATCTGCTCAAAAGCAAGAGATCATTCATTTTGCCTCAAGTTCCTCAATTCATATCCCGAAACTAAAAAATTAGATCTTTCTGGACTTGCTAAATCTTTGATTAATTATGCATCACGAGATTGTTCATATTTGCAAAAGCAGTTTGTATCACTCGCAAGCAGCACGACAAATCCTCGTCTTAAAGATGTTTACAAACAATGCTCAAGTAATTATGAAAATGCATTCAGCGAATTTGATTCTGCACTCAAAGCTTTATCAGTCAAAGACAATGGTACTGTAAACATTAAGGTTTCTGCTGCTATGACAGATGGAGATTCGTGTAGCTCCGAGTTGTCAAGTGTTAAATCTAATCCACAAATTGTACAAAAGATTTCTGAAATCGACAATGTGTCAAGTATTGTATTGGTGATTTCTAACATATTACCTATATAATGATAAAATGTTATACCTTATGATGGTATGTTAAATTTAATCTTAAAAATAAATGATTGTATTTATGTTTTTGAAGAAATATAACATACAACATTAATACATTGGATCTTCTTGGTTTTTAAATTTTTTGATCAATTATGCGTCATGTGATTGTTCATAAGTTTATGAAAATGTTCTTAGTGATATTTGATTATATCTTTAAATTTTAACATTAAAATTTTTGTTTAGATTGAGATAAATTCGAATTGTCAAGTGTTAAATTTATTTCACAATTAAAAAAATATTTTAAAATTGAAAATGTGTCAAGTATTATTTTGATAATTTCTAACATGTTACTTGTGATCGTATTTTAAAATTTAGTCTAAAAAGATAAATGAATGTATTTATGTTTTTAAATAAATATATCATAAAACAGTAATACAATATCTTTGACTAGATAAGAGAAATCTCATTAAGCAAATAGATGCTTCGATTCTATCTTGTTTGTAGTTCACACAATTTCAAAATTTAAGATTTATATATAATATAATATATTAATTGGAAAATATTTTTTAAAATTATTTTAATTTACACATGTTATTTGTTGGAGTTCCACGATGATCACCAAAATAAATTTTAAATAAATACATAAATAAATTAATTATATTATAATAATTACAATATATATTATTTTTTTAATTTTGTTAAAGAAACAAAAATTTCTATTAAATTAACCAAACAATGATTATTAATTCTAAAAAATGAGTCTCTTCTTCTTTCCTAATCATAAGAAAACTATAAATAATTACAAAAAAATAATTAATAGCCAACTAATTTGAATAATTAATGTTTGAAATTCAGTTATATCAGATTATTTATTTTTAGTCATTATATGTTTTTTATCATTTTTTGGTCATTTAAAATAAAAATAAGATCATCAAACATTCATATAAAAGTAAATTTGTTTAATTAGAGTATGTTATAATTTGAATTTTTAAACATGTTTATTTGTTATTTAAGTAAAAAATGATCATTTTAATAATTTTACGGATGAAACATACTTTTTATAAAAATCATCAATCATTCAAATAAAATAAAATGATCATTACATTATAAATAATAATCAATATTTGTTTTATACGGACCTTTGTAGTCTTTGACCAACATTAGTAATGAAATATTTTTAGAAGGAAAAAAACAATCAATATTTTTTATAAACATAGTCAAATTTTAAATAGCAAATAATAATATTTGACTAAAAACTATAATTGATTTTATAACTAAAATTACAATATATTTACCTAATAATATATATAATAAACAAAATGGTTACATGTCAATTAGTTACAATACTGTATTTGTTGCACACTACTTCTCTCATAAAGTGGATCTCCCATTTTGCAAAAGATTAGGTTAAAAATAAATTTGGTTATTTTAATCTTCTACACTTAAAAAAAACTATTTGTGGGAGTTTAGATTTGGGATGTTAATTTAGTAACTAAAACATTATTTAGTGTTGAATTAGTCAATTGCCCTTATCCAAAGTAATAATATTATTTTAAAGTTTTATTTTTATAAATTATTTATAACAAATAATTATCTTTACATAACAAATATGATATACGAACATGAAAATGTAACTTAAAATTTTCACCTATGTATATATATGTTTACAATACTTTAAGATCACACTGTAGTTTTTTAAATTATATTTGTATTTTAATATTTAGATGTTTATATTTCATACATTATGTAGATGAATGTCTAAGAAGCAAAGATCTATTCACTCAGTTTTCCATCAAACTGATTTCAGGAACACAAAACCTGCACCAAGCATGCATATAGATTGGCAAGAGATAACAATAGTTCAGATCTTTTATAAATTATGAAAAAAAACAATTGTCGACAAAAAACAAGAATTTAGCCAATTTAAAATATGTACGTAAAATTTATAATATATTATTTAAGAAATATTTTAATAAAATAATTTTACCTAATAATTTTACCTTGACATATAATTAACAAAAATATCATGTTAACGTTTAATCACCATAATAAATTCAAATAAATATATAAATAGACTTAAATTATTATAATAATTACAATATATACCATTGTTATTAATTTGATTACAAATTGATTTATAAATTATGAAAAAACAATTGTCGACAGAAAACAAGAATTTAGCCGATTTAAAATGTGTACGTAACAATTCCTAATATATTATTTAAAAAATATTTAAAAGAAATAATTTCACTCATACATATAATTAACAGAAATGTCATGTTAATATGTTATCACCACAATGAATTTTAAATAAATATATAAATGTGTTTAAATTATTATAATAATTACAATATATGTCATTGTTATTAATTTGATTAGATAATCAATTTTTTATTAATTTCCTATTATAAATATTTAGTGGTTGTACCAACGTCCAAAAAAGTGTAATATTTTTATTGTAATTTTTAAATAAAAATTAAAACTATATAAATATTTAATTTATGTTTAGTAATAAACGATATTATATAATTTGTTAATATAAATCTAGTAAAATTATGAATTACTGAAATCAATAATTCTTAGACACATTAGCCCTTCTGAATTTGAATACAAAAGGTCTGAGTCTTTAGCCCTTCTGCATGCCTCTTCAACAGTACAAAAGGTCTGAGTCTTTAGCCCTTCTGCATGCCTCTTCAACAGTACTCAATGAAAAAGATCGTTAGGGGTAAATTAAGATCCTCTCTTTCTCTTTGCAACACCGTATAATACTCATAAGAGATTAGAAAGAAAATATATTAGGAAAAATAATTGTTATACAAACGAACTATACCACGTAATAAGGTGGGTTACAAAAATCTAATATGATAATCCACCTAATTAATACTGTGATTAAGATTTACACCAATCAAAAATCAGATTATTATGTTAAATACATACTTTATAATAGTTTGTACATATTACTATATTATCTATACTCCTAAGAGATTAAAAAGAAAATATATTATGAAAAATTATTGTTATCTAGACGACATATGCAGTTTTGAAATATATTTAAAACTATACGATATGCATGGATAACATGATGACAATTACAAACTATTATAAATAATGTATTTACATCATAATTTGATTTTCGATTGATCGAAATCTCAATCGATAATATTAATCTGATGAGTTAAAAAACCGAATATACTCTGGAATCGACGATTCTCTCTATATAATAAGGATTAGATTTTTTTTAACTACCAAATTAACACTATCGATTAAAATAATCAAAAATAAAATTATAATATTAACCACATGTTGATAATATACATTCACCAAAGACTTTAACTCAATCGAAATCGAAGTCACTGTCGAACTGACCAATCAAGATGAAAAGTCTTAGAGATAAAACATAAAGAACTTGTTTAACTTACTAGTTAAAGTACTTGATTAAGGATCGTTTCAGATCGTTTAGTGATAGTGCAGTGAAATAAATTAGATATGACATGCTGCGAGATGAATTTGATTTATCTTTTTCAGAAATTACTGTTTGTATGGTGCGAGGTGAACTCGATTTTAAAATTTTATTTAGAGATCGATTTTATGCAAGGTGAACTCGGTTTAGAGATCTCAGTTAAAGATCGAAGTTATGGAAGATGAACTCAATTTAGATTTAACTTAGACATCAAAGTTATGCGAGATAAACTCTGTTTAAAAAATCTCACTGATCGAGATTATATGAGCTGAATTCGATTTTTAAAGACTTTGTTTAAACAAAATATATAGTTTACATACATTTTGAAATTTCAAATGTGTGGTTATGTGATGAGGTATATTTTGTGTAACTAATAATTATTTTCTTAATATATTATATAAGTGTAATAATCATATTCATGTAATTGCTTGTGTGTGTATGGGTAATATATATGAGAGAGAAATACATAAGAATTAAAGGTGGTGAAAGTAATAATTGAGAAACAGAGAAATTTGAGGAAGAAAGAAAAGTAGAGTTTGTTTTTCGTCAAAGTAAATACCGATAATGCCCTTACCTTTCTAATTCCTTACTTTGTCGCTTTCCTTTTTCATGTTTATTTCTAACTTCTCTGTCTCTTTCAATCCTTCTCCACCAGATATCCTCTCATTCGATCCCCAAATACTATTTTCTTCAAAATTAATAAAAACAAGCGATTGCACTCTTATTTTATTTTTTTAAAATGGCATTTTAAAAGTATATTTTCAAAAATATTCAAAACAATGGATTAATATTTTTGGTTTAACTATTTAACATTTTTAGTTCTAGACACATCTTTATTATTCTGAATCAATGCTGATTTTTTTTTTATATTTTCAAATAGATTTTAGGGTTATGTATTTCAAGATTATTGTTTGCGAATATAAGTGTTTTTTTATATTTATTTTTTACTAGTGATTTCCAACTGCATTACTAAATGATTTTGGTAAATTTAGCATGTAATAAGAATAATAAACTATAAACTGCATTACTAAATACCAATATTTTTTTAAAAATGAATACGTAAATATTGTCTTCATGAAAAAACGTTTCGTTTGGTCGCCACATGCGCTTACGGCTACGGCTGCAGCTGCGCCTACGGTCAATATTACGACTGCGGGTGCGGTAAATGTTGTTCATTTGTTTATCATTGGTAGTTGCGGTTGCGGTTGTTCGTAGATTTTTAGTTGTACCGCTGTTTTAATCAACGGTCGAAAAAATTACGATACAAAATGTAACGTCTGACCACTGCATTTGCCGCATATATATACGATAGCTAAACGAACAACAATCTGCCGTAGCCGCAGCTGACAAATGAACATGAGGTAACACTAAATTTTTGTATCTGTGTTTGATATAAATAATTATTTTTACATAATAATTTGTGATATTTTAGAAATTTTATTTTTAACGTACTAAATTTATAAAATAAAGTTAAAATAGTGTTATTTTATAGTATTATTTTTAATAATATATTCCAATAAATGGTCAAAAAAAAACTTTTTATTTGAATAATGATTCAAATGAACATTTTCCTTTCTTATATATAAACAATTTTTGTAGTATATCTGTGTCTATATAAATAAACACCTTACTCTCCCTCTCTCTCTCACATACACACACACAAAACCTAAAATCTCTCTTACTTAGTTGTTTTCTTGATAAACTAAAGCTTCTTGATCTCTCTCTCCCTCAGTATCATTTCATTGTTCTCTCTAGTCTTGAATCAAGTGTTGAACTTGATCTTATAGCCACATGGAGCCACCACAGCATCATCATCATCATCAAGCCGATCAAGAAAGCGGCAACAACAACAACAACAACAAGTCCAGCTCCGGTGGTTACACGTGTCGTCAAACCAGCACGAGGTGGACACCGACAACGGAGCAAATCAGAATCCTCAAAGAACTTTACTACAATAGTGGAATCCGGTCACCAACAGCCGACCAGATCCAGAAGATCTCTGCAAGGCTGAGACAGTACGGTAAGATCGAGGGCAAAAACGTCTTTTACTGGTTTCAGAATCATAAGGCTCGTGAGCGTCAGAAGAAGAGATTCAATGGAACCGCCGCCATGACCACACCAACATCTTCATCGCCTAACTTGGTTATGACGGCAAGCGATCACTATCATCATCATCATCCTTTTCTTCACCACCATCATCATCAGGGTGTTCCCATGCAGAGACCTACTTCGCTCAACATTAAACTTGACCAAGAAAATCATCTTCTGCTTCAACAAAACAGATCATATCACAGCTTCAATAACGGTGAATAATTACTTATACTTTTCTTTGAATCCATTGGTTTTCTAACTGTTAAATTTATTTCTATTGAGAAGATGAACATATTTATGTTATTTCATTGATATATGAATATATACAATTCATCGGGTGATTTATCTTAGGTTACTAGAAACCATTTACATAAATTTTCCACACATATATGTGTGACTTTGATAGATATATTTATATGTAATGACGTATATGTGAAGTTATGGATCTTGATTCTGGAAAACCAAAATGTTGCATTTAGAGAACGGCTTCTTTGTTGTGTAATGGAAAGTGAATCATTTTCTTTGTGATTTTCAACAAAATCAGGGATTTGGGTAAGGAAAATAACTTATTGTATGTTTTTATTACTAAGACATTTTCTCTATGGTGTGGAAATCATTTATATATGTTCTCACTAATACGTATTTTTGTTTGAAGGGAATTTAAATCATGCAAATTCAGGCTCTGAATGTGGTGCTGTTAATGCATCTACTGGCTACGTGAGTAGCCATGTCTATGGATCTATGGTACGTACGTACGAAACTATAATTTATGTAACTCATATAATCTTTGGAGATTATACAAAAGAAATGTAATAAAACCAAGTCAATATTTTTGGTGAAGGAACAAGATTATTCGATGAGTTACAATAACGTATGTGGAGATTGGACAAATATGGATCATAATCATCAATATTCACCACCTTACAACTTCTTTGATAGACCAAAGACTCTGTTTGGTTCAGAAGGTCATCAAGAAGAAGAAGAATATGGTGATGATGATTATCTGGAACATAGACGTACGCTTCCTCTCTTCCCTATGCGCGGAGACGATCATATCAACGATGGTGATGGTGCCATCTGGAAGTACAGTCAATCGGAGGGTCGTGATTGTTATGGCTGCACTTCTCTTGAGCTATGTTTAAACTAGCTCGTACGCCGGCGTAGCACTGGATTAAAAAGCTTTGACCTTTTCTTATCTCTCTATGTCTATGGTTTGCAAAATAGTATCTCTTGTAATTACTATCATCTAGGTTTAATTTTAGTTGACCCTGATAACTAATCTCTTTTTATGTATGATGAAAATGTTAAACTTTTACTACTATGAAGTTTGATGTTTGATTAAGTGCCTACTAAGCTGTCTATTCCAATAGAATTCATATTTGATTACAATCTTGTGCTTTGTTAAACACAATGCTCAATAAAGTCCGGAGGTGGGTTTCACATTCCCAATAGTTAGTTCGATCTAATATAGAATCGGACCAATAATTTGATCATGTAATTTCGTAGTATAGACGATCTCAAAAAACCGTCAAATTTTTTTCAACATGTCTGATCTTATCATATATCGAAAACATCATTGAATGTCTCATGCAACATTTATGAGCATCAATATCAGAAAATTTAACGAGTTATAAACGTATAAAAAATAAGGGTTTGTTAGTATCTTATTTGAAGATCCGAAAATTGAATAGTTCGTTGTAGTTCGTTGTACCTCTATTTCACCTAACTGGCAAATGAACCTCGGTTCTTGTTTTCATAAAACACATCGTACTTCTCGGACTCCAGTTAATCCATGTAATTCTTCTAATCGGATGATTCAAATTCAACAATAAGGAATGTTCATTTACCAACTCAAAGTAGTGACATCAGCGGGCTCTTGGATTACGTAGAGAGAGGGCGTGAAGGTGAATACTGTATTACGTAGGCAAAGAGCGGTCATCGAGCCGCGTGAACTAAAATGACACGAGGAAGCAAAATGATTTTGGTTAGTTGCTTTTTGTCATAGATAGATAGATACATCTTTTAACTTCTTTTTAATTACTAGATTTATATATATGTTACGTGCCAAAAAATATTAATAAATTATAACGTTGTATTAGTAAATATAAATTAAATATTTATATAATTTTAATTTTTATTTAAAATTCCTTTTAATATTAATTTTTATATATAAAAATTAAAAAATAAAAAATAATTATTTTTACGTATTTTTTTATTTAATTAAATATATTGATTTTTTATTAAATTAATAACAATTACTGTAATTATTTTAATAATTTAAATTTATTTATATATTTATTTAAAATTTATTATAATAATAATACATTAGTATAATATTTATGTTAATAATACGTCAGATAAAATTATTTTTTAAAAATATTTTTTTAAATAATATTTAAAAATATTAGTTTTTTATAATTTTTATAAATAAAATATGATATTTTGGTAAGTTATTTTTATATAAAGTCGGTTTATTTTGAAATGTGGCAGTTAGGACATAGGTGCAGCCATTTCTTTCTTTGTATATGGAAGAGTATATTTATTTTAGTAGTTTGAGCCCTTTCTTTTCTGCATCGTAAACTTCGCTAATTATTATCACATTGAAATTTGATTGCTTCGTTTGAAGTTCCTTTTACTTGTTACACAAGTTTAACCATAAAGTATTACTCCATTAATAATTTATAATTATCGAATTAGTGGACTATTTTTATATTGAGTATTTGTATAATATGAGCCAACATAATAGCAAAATTATGCAAATAACCAAACAATGTTTTGTGCACTGTACACATACTGTTAATCTAATATTATCTCTATTTTCCTAGACATGTAAGGGTTGTAGGCAAAATAAATTTTAGAGAGATTTTGCACATCAATTTCTTTTGATATTTAATGATAAGAGAAAAAAACAACTTCATTTTGGGATAAATGGTTTTCAAAGGTTTGGTCCCTTGTTCATTTTTCTCTCATTCATTTTACGAAATAGTTTCATTTTCATTTTTTTGCCCGGTGATTCCCAAACTTTTGCAGGTCCAGTTCCATAACCGGCGTATTTTTTTGGTAATAACATCCATTTTCGATACTTTACACTGTTCATGTAAACAGTGTCAGACGCATTTATTACTGTAAGTTTTCCGATTTCACTATAATATTTGAACTGTTACAATTCTTTCGTAAATTTTATATCTATAAATTTCATAACCGTCAATTTTGAAAGATAAAAACTGAATTTTCGCAATCGTGTCACTATTCACTTGAATAGTAAAAAATCTCAGTGAAAAAGAAGACCGATGATTCTGAAATGGTAAGTTTCTTGTGTTATTTTTTTGTTTTTATGCAATTCAAATGGGGATTTATGCATGCAAACCATTCCCTACGTTATTTTTTGTTTTTATGCAATTCAGATGTTTGCTATCGGTGAAGAACATTTCGGAGAGATAGTAAACTCTTACCACGAGACTAAAAAGATTAATGTGATTATAAATATTTTAGAAAAATGGTTGTGAGTTTTAGTTCATGTCTTCGATGTGTTCCGGTGGACATACGTAGGAAGAGGTTGAATCAGTGTCTTCAGAATAATGCTCACCTATTGTGTAAAAGCTCTGACGGCATATTTATCAGTGTTGATTATTTATTTTGTCTATTGATAATTTAGTAAGTTAACGTGTTACATATACATATAACATATACATGTAATACGATAACGTATACGTTTATTAGTAAACATTGTTAACATTATAATTTTTTTGTTTTAGCATAATATATATTTTGATTACGAATTATATGATTGTTTATCTTACAAATATGTTAATATGGAAATTAACATTCAATAATTTAGATAATGCGGCAAATAAAAAGTTAGAGATACATGTTAACGTGTATTTAATACATTAAAAATATATGTTACAAAAAACATTGCTAAAAATAAAGTTAGCAATATATTTAAATATTTATTTACTATTATAAATATTTAATATATTGCAAACAATTTTACATATACTAATATTTTTATATATTACTATGTCTAAATGTAATCGAAATATTCTCATTTAATACCATATGATATCTTCTCAAATTTCGCATAAATAATATTGTATTTTGTCAAAGTTACATTGTTGTTGTGAGATTTTATCTTTATGAGATGGCATTCCTCCGAAGTATTTTTCATAAATTTTCCATGCACACACTACAATAAATTTAGTTTTTTTGAATCTTGCGGTTATTTGCCTAATTTTTCAAAAGTTTTGACCTATCTAGTAATTGACTGTTTTATATTTCCACAGAATGACAAAACATTCACAGTTTATATTGTTTTAATATCTGAAACCGTTGCTGTATACAATCTTCTGACAAAAATTGTTTGTTTAAGTAGAATATTGTTTTCATTACTGCATCGTTTTAAACTATCAGAATATATATATATATATATATTTATTGTGTATTTTGATCACTACCATGTCGTTAGTTAATATCTTGTTATATTATATATATTTATATCAGTTATTTTTTAATTGTTCTTTATAAATTAGCAATCTTTGTTATATTAGAATTAACAGATAGACAAGATTACAAAAATACACCAAAAACAAAAATATCAAATACAATTTATATTTAAAGGTAATTCTCAAAAATATTATAAAAAATTTTGTTTTAAAAATATTATCAATATTTTATTTGATAAAATTATTATCAATAATTTTAATTTTCCAAAATACCAAAAATAATTTTTTATATTTTTTTTCTTAAAATAACATAAAACTAAAATTAAATATTAAAGTTTAAAAACGAAGTACAAAAAACTGCATCATTAACTTATAAACCTAAAAGTTATTCTTAATTTTTGTGTTATTTTAAAAACAATAATAATAATATTTTTAGAAAGTTTAAGCTATTAATAATATTTTTAGAATAAAAATATATGGATTAACATATTTCTCTTTACTTAAATAGTTTCCCAGGCCTTCTTTGATCATATTGTTCCACGAATTTGAGTTCCTCAATCTCCGGATTGTCAAGGTCACTTGACCTTATCATATTGAGTTGTTGGATCTCTTTTCTCCTATGTTCGAGTTCCTGTGTTAGAGTTTTGATTCGGTCGGAGAGCATAGTGTTTAGTTGTAGGGTTCTTGTAAGAGTTTGTTTTGTCTGCCTGAGTTCAAGTGTCAGGCTTCGTAGTTTTGATTGAGGACTGATCCGAGTTGAATTTGTTTCCTTTGTCCTTATCTGAAACAGCCAAATATATGTTGTGACAATATTTATTTAAATTTTTAATTACAGTATTAACAACTGCTAAGAATTTTAACATAATTTTGTTTGAATTCACATCTATTTAATATTAAAATATCAAATAAGTTTATTTTATTATAATATCTATTTTCACAGTATTTCAAAAAAGTAATAACAATATGTTTATTATTAAAATTAAAACTTCAATTATTTATCCATATAGCAAATATTCTTTATATTATTACAAATATTTGTATGTAATTTCTTTAAATCATAATAAAATTATCTGTTTACATTATTGTTAATATTATATTTAATATTTCATTTGAAAATGAGAATGATACATAGATTGTTTATATTTATGAGAATATTAAATCTTATATAGTTTATAGCTATATATATGAATTCGACTATACTTTAAATATTTTATATTCAATTATGATATATAATATCATGAATTTGGTTTTTATATCTATATTTAATTATTATTTATAGTTTCTTAATTTTTGTATTGAAGATCTTATCTAAAATCAGTTGTGCTCTAAATTTATATATAGTAATTATAGTAACAATCATGAAGCTTTTTAATGTAATGTTGAACATTGTTACCTCTCTAAGCCCAATTGAATAGATCTCTCCGAACATCGCCACCGCTTCTTTCACCGACGCGAACGCTGCTCGTGTCTCTATCTCCACCTCACCGTTTCTCTCTAGGCCTTGACTTTCCGTTTTTCGGATTTTGATTTTTTTGGTTTTGAAAAAAGTTTATCGAAAAAATAAAATAATAATCAGTTCAGTTCAGTTATTTTTTTGGTTTAATCGGTTTGATTTTTAGCATAAAAACTGTTCCAAATTAAACCGAATTAAAAATTAATTTTCAGTTTAATTACATAAAATTTAGGTTTAATCGATTTATTAATTTGTATTTGGTTTTTTCGGATAATTTTAAATTAATTTGGTTCAATTATTCAATGTAATTCGATTTATTCGATTTATTGGTTTATATTATCTGACTAAGCAATTTTTTAACGGTTTGACTAACACCGTCAAGTCAATGCATGTTACGGGGTCAAACACTAAGTTCATGTATGAAAATGCACAGCTACAAAGTTCGTTATCGAATCGTAACCTCGGGTCAAAGTTCATGTATGAATTGACCGAAACCCCGACGAGTCATTAGATCAATATTTATAACAATTAAAGTTAAAAAATTTAAAAAATAATGCATTTTTAATTTTTTTTGGGTTTTTGGACCTAGCCGAACCAAATCGTAAACTGATTAAAATTATTATTATATCCGATCGGTTTAATGCATATAATAAAATTAAAATAAAAAACCAAAAATTTCGGTTCAGCCGGTTCGATTTATTCGGTTTGGGTCGAATATCCAAACCTAGTTTTATCTCTCCATTTCTCTCCTAATTAATTATATTGTACTTTTCATCAACACACAATTAGTGAAACACTTTTGTTTTGTTTTTTTTTTGTTTGTTTGTAATTTTATATACTAATCTAAAGGGTGTTAGAATTCTTGGTGTTTACTACACTTGAATTTTGCTTAGTTGAAATTTGAAATGATGAGTTTTGGATTCTCTCTTGATAACAACATCTCTCCTTTCTTTTCCTTTTTTTGTTATAAGAAATGTATGACGGGCTTCTGGAAACTAATTTGGGGCTAATTTAGCGGCCCATTTACTAGAGAAAGAAACAATAAAACTAGGCGGTACAAGTCGGCGATCGCATGAATTCTGTCGGAGTTCTCAGACTCACTATTTCAAAGGAGTCGCAGAGGAAAAATAACAAATGAACCCAAAAAAATTTATTGAGAGGGAAAATTGTTTAGAGAAGCGTCATCTTCCATAATCGTCCTCCTCCAATTCGTCTTTCTTTTGCTCAGATGATTCTCTGAAATCTTCAGAACTCTCTTTAGTTCAGTAGCTTTTGTAAAAACTCTCGCTAATTCCTCGTCTTTTTGACCTAGTCTGTCACTTCTGTTTGAGGGGTTTAAGCTATCGTCGCATCGGTGAACGACGGAGACGGCGGATAAGCTCCGCCGTGTAAATTATTTCGCTTGTTTGGGTCAGCTCTTTGTTCACCCACCATGAGTCCAATTCAGAATTTCGAGCAACACTCCCGTCGTCTCGTGGATCCTGACCTACGTAAATTCTCTCTCTATATAACTGAAAGCAGTTTCCTTTCGTGTTGGGATCTGAGATATCCGGGATTTTTCATGATTCTCGTTTAATTTGTTTTGTCTGACTTCTTCCAGTTTCATATACGAAAGCTATGCTTTTTCTTTCTTAAATTAAATTATAATTTTCTGTTCTGGGTGAAATTTTTTTTCTGTAGCTATTCAAACAAGGCTTGAGATGGTGGTGGAGGTCAGAGACAGTCTAGAGATAGCGCATACGGCCGAGTACTTGAATTTCTTAAAATGCTACTTCCCAGCATTCTCAGTTATTCTTCTACAGATTACAAAACCGCAATTTATTGATAATCCGGAGCACAAACTGCGGAACATTGTGGTGGAGATACTCAATCGTCTTCCTCACAGTGAGGTTCTTCGCCCCTTTGTTCAGGACCTCTTGAAGGTTGCAATGCAGGTGCTCACCACAGACAATGAAGAAAACGGGTTAATTTGCATTCGCATAATCTTTGACCTTCTTAGAAATTTTAGGCCCACACTAGAAAATGAGGTTCAACCTTTTTTAGACTTTGTCTGCAAGATCTATCAGATTTTCAGATACACTGTCAGCCATTTTTTTGAAAACGTTAAAATGGAAGAGGTGAAGCCTGTGGACACGTCTACGTCTTCTGATCAGTCCCTTACCCCTACTCCACCTATCGGGAATGGGCAGCTTAACCCGAGTACTCGGTCATTCAAGATAATCACAGAGAGCCCCCTTGTTGTTATGTTTCTTTTTCAGTTGTATAGCCGACTTGTTCAGACAAACATTCCTAATTTGCTTCCCCTGATGGTTGCTGCTATCTCTGTCCCTGGACCTGAGAATGTCCCTTCACATTTGAAGCCTCAGTTCATCGAGTTGAAGGGTGCACAGGTTAAGGTAAGACGATGTTCTATGTCAGGAAGGAACTCAAACCTTTCTCGACTGTTGAAATATGATTATATCAAGGCCTACACGGACTGATTGTTTCATCTGAATGACATGGTTGTATGGGGCCGTGGCATGGTATATTGATCTTCTTTGTTTTGGCTTATTTGCAGACGGTTTCTTTTTTGACTTATTTGCTAAAAAGTTGCGCCGAATATATCCGCCCGCATGAAGAAAGCATATGCAAAAGCATTGTAAATTTGCTTGTGACCTGCTCAGATTCTGCCTCTATCAGAAAGGTGGAAATCTCTTTCCTTTTTCCTCGGTATGGTTTCTCTGAGTGACACTATCAATGAATTCAGCGAAATATTTTATTTTTCATTTCATGAAATGCAGGAACTCTTAGTCTCATTAAAGCACGTACTTGGAACAGATTTCAAGAGAGGCTTATTTCCTCTTATTGACACTCTTTTAGATGAGAGGTATGAGGCCTATGAAGCACATCTGAATTTCAATAAGTTTCATATTTTTCGAGGAGCTGTTTTGTTTAATTGTGGACACCTTTTGCTCGTCCATATAATCTATCAAGCTGAAGTATCTGTTGAAAAATACTGACTTCTGTCAGGCATTCCTATTTTTCTTGTGTATCAGGGTTCTTGTTGGAACTGGACGAGCTTGTTTTGAGTCTCTGAGGCCTTTGGCTTACAGCCTACTCGCGGAGATCGTTCACCACGTTCGCGGAGTTCTTTCTCTTTCTCAGGTTTTGACTGATGAAGAGCTTTAAACTGTGTTTAACATTGATTGACAGCCTAGATTTCTTTATAGGTGAAACTAATTCATTACAATACACAATTATTGCTCTATATGTGGAAAACCTCAGGAAAGTAAACACATTGATCAATTTTTCTTTGCGCCATTAGGCTTTCCTTTAAAACATTATTTTGTTGTTGCTTAGTAAGTGTGCTCTCCTTTACATTCACTGAAATTCTGAATTGACTATAAACACCATTGCAGTTATCGCGGATTATCTACCTATTTTCTAGAAACATGCACGACTCTACCCTCTCTCTTAGCATCCATACAACATGTGCCCGGCTAATGCTAAATCTGGTAATTCTAGACTCCACTTTGCTGGTCTTGTAACTCTTGTTTAATTGGATAAACTATGTAAACATTCGCATTAGTTTATTTACTTTTCCGAATTAAGTTTTGTTATACGTAATACGTGTGTTGGATTCAGGTAGAACCAATATTTGAGAAAGGTGTCGATCAGCAGTCAATGGATGAAGCACGGACTTTACTGGTAAAATTTCATTGGAGAGTGTATTTTAGAATTGATTGACTTCTTTATTCATTAACTTAAAACTCATGCAACACCTGTATATAGGGGCGTATCTTGGATGCCTTTGTTGGGAAATTCAGTACTTTCAAGCGTACTATTCCTCAGGTAAAAACTGGCTGCTTTTCAAATCAAATGTTGTGCTCAGGATTTCAGCTTTTTGGCTTTTTTTACTGTAAGTTGATGAATTATTGTTTTTTAAGTTTCAAAACTAAGCTATGCATGCTGCTTTTGTTTTAGTATTTTCCTTTATGTTTGAAATTAGGAATGATGTATATTTATTTTTGAGTTGATCCCTTCACCTTCACGGGCAGTTTGCAAAGATGCATTTGCTTTCTTGTTATCTCGTTAAAATTTTCAGATGATCTTTGAGAAAATCTGTAACATAAACTTGCTTGATATGCCATTTCCTATATCTTTATGTTACCTTTAAATGAGGTGAGGTTCAACAAGAGGTATTATGAACTGTAAAACAATGAGGAATCACGAACTGTAAAAAAGAAAGAGAAATCACGAACCTTTAGCTAATTCTTTTCTCATCTCCATTAATTCATTAGATGGTTTACCTATTCTTGTTTTTTGATTCATAGCTTTTGGAGGAGGGTGAGGTGGGAAAGGATCGGGTCACTTTGAGATCGAAGCTTGAACTCCCTGTCCAGGTAATTCGTGTAATCTCTTATCGATAACTACTATCTTGTTTTAGTGAGTAACTCGAACTACCATTTAATGTGAGGTCGTCTTGCACATGTTTATGCGAAAACTCAATTGCGAGTTTAATGTTCTCATATTTTCTTACTTGAATTGTCCGCTTTTATTTTCAAGTTGGACTAGGCCGTGTTATAATTTCCTGATCAGTGTGTGATTCTTAGATTCTATGCCAGGTTTTTACTGTGTCTTACAAAGCATTATGGAATTTTATTAGTACCTTATAATATTTTGTTTGCATCAACAAATGGATTATCGAGAAGCTTTTATTAATGGCTAGACCATGCTGTTTGCAGGCAGTTTTAAATTTGCAGGTTCCTGTTGAACATTCAAAAGAAGTGAATGATTGTAAGAATCTGATCAAGACACTGGTCATGGGTACTGAAACTTGGCAGAATTATCTTTTTATTGATTATGTTTGTATACTTAAAGATAATTTTTTTTCCTTTCTGATTTGTGTTCAGGAATGAAAACAATAATATGGAGTATAACGCATGCCCATTTTCCTCGACCTCAGGTTTGTGTTCAGTTTTCTCTTGTATCAGTGTTTCTATAGTTTTTAGGCAAGTATATTAATTGTGAAAGTTTCTGTACTTACCAGGGGATGAACCCTCAAGCTCTTGCTTCACAATCATCTGCTCCTCAAGGGTTTAAAGGAATGAAAGAAGATGAGGTATTGTACTAATGTTTGTGAGATTTCTAAGTGCATGGCTAATAAACATTTATTAATCTCTGACTTAAGCAGGTGTGGAAAGCCTCTGGTGTTTTAAGGAGTGGTGTCCATTGCTTAGCTCTCTTCAAAGAAAAGGATGAGGAAAAAGAAATGCTTAATCTTTTTTCCCAGATTCTTGCTATTATGGAACCTCGAGATCTAATGGACATGTTCTCTTTATGCATGCCAGAGCTGTTTGAGTGTATGATAAACAATAACCAACTGGTTCAGATATTTGCCGCACTTCTGCAAGCTCCCAAAGTTTACAAGCCATTTGCAGATGTTTTGATTAATTTACTAGTAAGCAGCAAACTTGATGTTCTGAAGAATCCAGATTCAGCTGCAACTAAACTAGTTTTGCATCTTTTTAGATGCATCTTTGGGGCTGTCACTAAAACACCATCTGATTTTGAAAGAATACTACAGCACCACGTACCTGTTATTATGGAAGTCTGCATGAAGAATGCTACCGAAGTTGAAAAGCCTCTTGGTTATATGCAGCTGCTCCGCACAGTTTTTAGAGGTCTCGCTGGATGTAAATATGAGCTGCTTCTTAGAGATTTGATCCCTATGCTACTACCCTGTCTTAATATTCTTCTGACAATGCTCGAGGGTCCAGCTGGGGAGGACATGAAAGACCTTTTGTTAGAGCTTTGTTTGACGCTTCCTGCACGCTTAAGCTCCTTATTGCCATACCTTCCCCGTCTTATGAAGCCTCTTGTATTCTGTTTGAGGGGAAGCGATGAACTTGTGAGCTTGGGTTTACGCACTCTTGAATTCTGGGTGGATAGTCTGAATCCTGATTTTCTGGAACCCAGCATGGCGAATGTGATGTCTGAAGTAATCTTAGCATTATGGTCCCATTTGAGGCCTGTGCCATATCCTTGGGGTGGAAAAGCTTTACAAATCCTTGGAAAGTTGGGTGGTCGCAATCGCAGATTCCTTAAAGAGCCACTTACACTTGAATGCAAAGACAATCCAGAGCACGGGCTTCGCTTAGTTCTTACATTTGAGCCATCAACACCATTTCTGGTGCCGTTAGATAAATTCATTAATCTTGCAGTAGCAGCGGTTATTCAGAGAAACCACGGCATGGATATATACTACAGAAAGCAAGCTCTGCAATTCCTCCGTGTATGCCTATTGTCTCAGCTTAACTTGCCTGGCTGTGTCACGGATGTGGGCCAAACGCCCATGCAATTATCAACTTTGTTACGTTCCTCTGTTGATTCATCTTGGCTCAGGAGTGAATCAGTGGAGATTAAGGTTAGTTTTAAGTATCATTCTTATAATCTTAATCTGTCATTGTTGGAGTTGTACTTTACTGCTCCAATATAGTTTTTTTCCTCTACATGGAAGAGGTTATCTCAGTATGACAGGTTATCTTATTTGTCTTCTACTTGAATTCTAGCACACTGTATGTGTATCGATGCCATTCATTTTAGTGCATTATCTGCTAGGATCTTGGTATTATTTGATGTTGGAAACAGTGATTGACAAAGGTTTCTCGATTGACCCAAATTGACCTGGGGCATGATTAATATTATGTAATACTCGTTCTGTTGCCATTCATTTATTATTATATATAGAAAAATTGATCTATGATTCTTGTCATCTCCTCTAAATGAGATTTTTCCTTATTATACCTGTTTCACTTTGCTTAATATGTTTAAGAAGGATTCGTTTTATTAAATGGACTGTCTTTTTGCTATCACAGGCTGACTTAGGAGTGAAAACAAAGACTCAATTAATGGCAGAGAAGTCAATCTTCAAGACACTATTGATCACTATACTTGCTGCAAATTCTGATTCGGATCTCAGTGACTCAGATGATGACTTTGTTGTAAACATTTGCCGGCATTTTGCTATTCTTTTGCATGTTGACTATTCCTCTTCAGATGCATCAACCAGTACTGGTTTACTTGGAGGTTCTGTGATTTCAGCAAGTTCCAGGTCCAAGAGTAATCGATCATTTAACCTGAAGCAGTTAGATCCTTTGATATTTTTAGATGCGCTGGTCGATGTGCTTGCAGATGAAAACAGGCTCCACGCTAAAGCTGCTCTGAATGCATTAAACGTGTTTGCTGAAACACTTCTGTTCCTTGCTCGTGTTAAACATGCTGATGTGCTGATGACTAGGGGTGGTCACAATGCCTCCATGATTGTCTCGAGCCCTTCAACAAATCCAGTATATTCACCCCATCCAAGTGTGCGAATACCAGTGTTTGAACAACTTTTGCCTCGGCTTTTGCATGGCTGTTATGGGAGCACATGGCAAGCGCAGATGGGAGGGGTTATGGGGTTGGGTGCATTGGTGGGAAAAGTGAATGTTGAAACATTATGTCATTTCCAAGTAAAGATTGTGCGTGGTTTGGTTTATGTTTTAAAGAGGCTTCCTGTTTATGCTAGCAAAGAGCAAGAAGAGACAAGTCAGGTTCTTATGCAGATTCTTCGAGTAGTTAATAATGTTGATGAAGCAAACAGTGAAGCACGTAGGAAAAGCTTTCAAGATGTTGTAGAATATCTTGCTACAGAGTTATTTAATCCTAACGCATCCATCCCCGTAAGGAAAAATGTACAGAATTGCCTTGCACTTTTGGCTAGCCGAACTGGAAGTGAGGTAACCGAGTTGCTTGAGCCTCTGTACCAACTATTGCTGCAGCCACTCATAATGCGTCCACTCCGATCAAAGACAGTTGATCAACAGGTGCCTCACACTGCTATTTTTTCTTGTGTATCTCTTTTCGGTCTTGTCTTCCTCTTCATCTTTAATTTTTACCTCATAATTTACCTTCAGGTTGGAACAGTTGCAGCTCTGAATTTTTGCTTGGCACTGAGGCCTCCCCTTCTAAAAGTGACTCCAGAGTTGGTTAATTTTCTGCAAGAAGCTTTACAAATCGCTGAGGCTGATGAAACTGCATGGGCTGTGAAGTTGATGAATCCTAAAGTGCTCACATCATTGAACAGACTACGAACAGCTTGTATTGAGCTTCTGTGCACAACTATGGCATGGACTGATTTCCGGACCCAAACTCACAATGAATTACGTGCCAAGATAATTTCCATGTTTTTCAAGTCTTTGACGTGTAGAGCACCAGAAATCGTGGCGGTTGCTAAGGAGGGTTTAAGACAGGTTTGTAAATTGTCTTTTATCTTAATCGGGATTCTTGCATGCACATCCAATTTGGAGATTTTTGAGATATTTGGTGAAAGAAATAGATATTCCTGGCCGTTTTTCTTTCTGGGGGTAATTGATATGTGCAACCCTGGTATATAGCTTGCTGCATGCGATATTTGCCCCGGATTTCTTATTTTTATAAATTTATTTACTTTTTTTCCTCTATTTTCTGATGTAGGTTATCAATCAACAACGAATGCCCAAGGAACTTCTTCAGAGTAGCCTCAGGCCAATACTAGTTAATCTTGCACACACAAAGAATCTCAGTATGCCTTTACTGCAAGGTCTGGCACGCCTTCTTGAACTTCTGTCAAATTGGTTTAATGTGACATTAGGAGGAAAGTTGCTGGAGCACCTTAAAAAATGGTTGGAGCCGGAGAAACTTGCCCAGTCCCAGAAGTCATGGAAGGCTGGAGAAGAGCCAAAGATAGCGGCTGGTAATTTGGTTTCTGAAAAATATTAATCAAAGATAGCCAAAGGATTCATTGAACACAGTTCTTCTTTTATTTCCATGGCAGCTATAATCGAGCTCTTCCACTTGCTTCCACATGCTGCATCAAAATTTCTGGATGAACTTGTAACCTTAACCATTGACTTAGAAGCAGCTCTTCCTCCTGGGCAAGTTTACAGTGAGATTAATAGCCCATACCGTCTACCGCTGACAAAGTTTTTGAATCGATATGCGCCCCTTGCTGTTGACTATTTTCTTTCTAGATTAAGTGAACCAAAATATTTCCGAAGGTGAGGACAATATCATAAGTTTTTCATTCACCATCTTGTTATAGGTGTATTGTGAGCTTAGAGTAGATTTGTCACAACTATGCTAATGCTACCTGCATGTTTCTCTAAAAACAAAATTAGGTTTATGTATATCATCCGATCAGATGCTGGCCAACCATTAAGAGAAGAATTAGCAAAGTCTCCACAAAAGATACTTTCAAGTGCCTTTCCTGAAATTTTGCCAAAACCTGATCCTACATTGGGCATGGCAGCTTCAACTCCTCCAGCTACATCACGTGGAGATGAAAATCATGTCTCTGTTAAATCAGAGAGTTCTAACGTGGGATCAACAAAGGCTAATATAGCATCGGATGCATATTTCCAGGGGCTCTATCTCATTAAAACAATGGTAAAATTGATACCCAGCTGGTTGCAGAGTAACCGCAGTGTTTTTGATACCTTGGTTCTCATTTGGAAATCACCTGCAAGGATTTCTCGTTTGCAAAATGAGCAAGAGCTGAATTTGGTTCAGGTAGTTTCTTCTATCTCATCCGGGTATAGTTCTTGGCTTTAGTGCCTAGTTGTTAAGGGTTTTTGGAAATGGCCAGCGATGGAAAGTTGAAACTGATGCCTGAGACTGGAAACCATTACAGCATTAGGAAGTGTAAATTGCAGATTTGTATCTTTCTTGAGCATCCAACGTTCTGAGATTGAGTAGAAATTATGTTTTTCCTTTTTAATCATGAATGTTAAGCGTGGTGAACGTACCTGTGAGATTGAAGACTTGAATAATCTTTTTGAGTTATGTACTATGCTTGAATAGTGGAATCTGAAGTCTTTTGCGTTCTCAAATTCACAGGTGAAAGAGAGCAAATGGCTTGTCAAGTGCTTCTTAAATTACATACGGCATGAGAAATCTGAAGTCAATGTCCTCTTCGATATTCTCTCCATTTTCTTGTTCCATAGCCGCATTGATTACACCTTTTTGAAGGAATTCTATATTATTGAGGTATCTGAATTTTAAATTTTAGTTTTAATTTCTTTTTCTCTCCATTTTAGTTCTCACATTTTAAGCTCTGGTATACTAACTGGAATCTATTAATCAGGTTTCAGAAGGATATCCACCCAACATGAAAAGAGCACTTCTCCTGCATTTTCTTAACCTTTTCCATTCCAAACAACTTGGCCATGATCATTTAGTTCAGGCAATGCAAATGCTTATTCTCCCAATGCTTGCCCATGCTTTCCAGAACGGCCAAACTTGGGAGGTTCTTGATCCTGATATAGTCAAAACCATTGTTGAGAGGCTTCTTGATCCACCCGAAGAGGTAGGTTCCTTTTCTCCCCCTAAAAAATGTATTTTTGTAGGACAAAAATGCCAAGATAATTGTGGGAAGACTGCTGGATATTTGGTATGATGGTTATGATTCTATCTGTACAGGTTTTCTTGGGTAACCCTGTATAGATATTTTTTCTTCTTATTTTCTATCCGCTTGTTCAGAATTTTCAAGATTTTAATTATAGCTCTAACCTTGATTGTTGTAGGTTTCGGCTGAATATGATGAACCGTTGAGGATAGAACTTCTGCAGTTAGCAACTTTGCTACTAAAATATCTTCAGAGTGACTTGGTTCATCATAGAAAAGAGCTCATTAAGTTTGGATGGAATCATCTCAAACGGGAAGATAGTGCCAGTAAACAATGGGCATTTGTTAATGTTTGCCACTTCTTGGATGCTTACCAGGCTCCTGAGAAAATCATTCTTCAGGTACCGTTTAAAATTGTTTTGTCATTATATGTCAGTGGACAGCAGTGATGTTTATTGATTTTCCTGAATAATGGGGAAAAAGATCTCCTTGAAATTCTTATATCAGCGTATTTCTTATTTAACCTCTTCTTTCCTTGAGTAAAACCGTGTGGAAGTCATTTACATTGTGATTGTTGACAGACAAACTACATTGAAGCTAGATCTGAATGCATATTTGTTAGATTTCATGGTACTAGAACATGCACTTGTGTAGTATCTGTTTATGGGCTGACTGAGTAAGCTGAAGAGATACTAGAAGAGAAGCATAGACCTACATAACAATTTCGCCTATTTTATTAGTGACACAAATGTAATTTGCCAATTGGATGTAGGTTTTTGTTGCACTTCTAAGGACATGCCAGCCGGAGAATAAGATGCTAGTTAAGCAAGCCCTGGATATTCTGATGCCAGCTTTACCTAAAAGACTACCTCTTGGAGATTCACGCATGCCAATTTGGATAAGATACACCAAAAAAATTTTGGTGGAGGAAGGTCATTCAATTCCAAATTTGATCCACATCTTCCTACTTGTTGTTCGGCATTCAGATCTCTTTTACAGCTGTAGAGCACAATTTGTCCCTCAGATGGTGAATTCTTTAAGTCGTCTAGGTTTGCCATATAATACTACTGCTGAAAATAGGCGCCTCGCAGTTGAGCTTGCTGGATTGGTTGTAAGCTGGGAAAGGCAAAGACAGAATGAAATGAAACTGGTGACTGATACTGATGGGACTAGTTTGGTTACTGATGAATTGCATACTTCATGTGGTACTGATCCTAAGCGTTCAACAGATGGATCTGCCACATCAGAAGATCCAAGTAAACGAGTTAAGATTGAGCCTGGTCTCCAATCAATCTGTGTCATGTCACCTGGTGGTGCGTCATCAATCCCCAATGTAGAAACTCCTGGATCTGCTACCCAGCCTGACGAGGAATTTAAGCCAAATGCTGCCATGGAAGAAATGATCATTAATTTTCTCATAAGAGTAAGGCTTTACACTCGTACCTTCAACCATTGGGCATATATTTCACTTTGGTTAGCTTTCCAATTCTCTCAACCATCTCACCTCATTTATAAGAGCTTATGTGGGTGACATTGCTCCAGCTATTACAAATTCATTTATTAGTCAAGTTATATTTGGCAGGCATAACCGTAGTTTCATAACTCTGTTTTTAAAATATTTCGCTCTCTTGAACAGGTAGCATTGGTAATTGAGCCTAAAGACAGGGAAACCAATACCATGTACAAACAAGCATTAGATTTGCTTTCACAAGCTTTGGAGGTTTGGCCAAATGCTAACGTCAAATTCAACTACTTAGAAAAACTGCTGAGCAGCATGCCACCATCTCAGTCAGATCCGTCTACAGCACTTGCTCAGGGATTGGATGTAATGAACAAAGTTCTGGAGAAGCAGCCACATCTTTTCATTAGGAACAATATCAGCCAGATTTCACAGGTATACCTGCCGCCGTGAGCTTTTATTCTAAGATTTGAAACACAGAATGCTGTTTGCCTGCTTCTTGCAAGATTGACTATTTGTTTCTTCACCAGATTCTTGAACCATGCTTCAAACACAAGATGCTCGATGCTGGTAAATCGTTATGCTCATTGTTGAAGATGGTCTTTACTGCATTCCCACTGGATGCGGCTAATACACCGCCTGACATAAAGCTATTGTACCAGAAAGTCAATGAGTTAATAAACAAACATGTGAATGCTGTTACTGCTCCACAAGCTTCAGGAGATGAGAACTCTTTTGGTTCGATAAGCTTTGTACTTCTTGTCATCAAAACCTTGGCCAAGGTGCATAAAAACTTTGTTGATTCATATGTGTTGGTGCGTATTCTTCAGCGCCTTGCACGGGACCTGGGATCAGCAGTGAGTTCTCAGCCTAGACAAGTATGTTGTTCTACTTAATAACTTGTTTTTGTGCTCAGGGATTACATGTGCTTGCTTTCCTTTTTATGGAAACTTCAAATGAAAATTAAATTCATATGGCATTTGCCACGTTAGTGGGTATGGGAATCTGCAATGCATCTTTCTAGGATTTGCACCGGTTCCTCCTTTTCATCACTCTGCTGTTCTGACTCATTTGCTTTATGTTACTTGCTGACCTCTTTCCAGTCTGTTCATATATACTTATAACATCAAGATATTATTTATATTCCTTTTAGTAGCTCCTGTAATTTCCTTTGTTTTCTATCTAGCTAATTGATAGTGACTAGATAGTTGTTCCCCAATCGCGGCACGCGGCTTACTGTGGGCTTTTTCCCATTTCTAGGGCCAGCGAACAGATTCAGATTCTGCAGTAACTTCTTCTCGTCAAACTGCTGATGTTGGATCAGTCATATGCAATATAAAATCGGTCTTGGAACTTATTGATGAAACGGTCATGCTTATAGCAGATTGCAAAAGATCTGTTACTCAAATACTGAACAGCTTGCTATCCGAAAAGGGTACTGATGCTAGTGTGCTTCTCTGTATACTAGACATGATAAAAAGGTGGGTAGAGGATGATTTCAGCAAAACAGGTGCATCTGGATTGAGTGGTTCTTTCCTTACCCAAAAGGATGTAGTTACTTTTCTCAATAAGCTTTCATATATTGATAAGCAACACTTCTCATCTGATGCTTTGGAAGAATGGGATCAAAAGTATCTTCAGCTGTTATATGGACTTTGTGCCGATTCAACGAAGTATGTTTTTGCTTTAAGCTTTTTTATTTTCCTGGAGTCGCATTTTTTTTAAGGAAAGGGTAATATTATATTCATCTATTTAATGAATAGGTACCCTCTGGGCCTACGACAAGAGGTCTCTCTGAAAGTTGAAAGACATTTTATGCTTGGTTTACGGGCAAGGGATCCTGAGATGAGAAGGAAGTTCTTCTTGCTATATCACGAGTCTCTTGGGAAAAATTTGTTCGCCCGGTTGCAGTACATTATTCAAATCCAGGATTGGGAAGCTTTAAGCGATGTTTTCTGGCTTAAACAGGGTCTTGATCTCCTTCTAGCTATTTTAGTTGAGGACAAGCCAATAAGTCTGGCCCCAAATTCTGCCAGGGTACAACCACTTTTTGCTTCTGATAATCCTGGAATTCAACACCAACCTCTTGCTACCTTAGACGGTCCTGAAGAAATTGCTTCAATGTTTGACAGCATTGTTATGAAACATGCACAATTTCTGAGTGCGGCAAGCAAACTTCAGGTGATTATGAATCATTTAAAACGTCCTGTGCGTTATTATGGTGCTTTCTCTTTGTTATGCTTGATCAAAAATGTTTTCTCAATTATCATAAGTCCCTTGGTGTGTTTATCCACCTGGTCGATTTGGGATAATCTGAATAATACATCCATACCTTTTTTTTGGAATTTCCACTTTAGGTGGCTGATGTTGTCATCCCTTTAAGGGAGCTGGCTCACACAGATGCCAATGTTGCATATCATCTGTGGGTTTTGGTATTTCCAATTGTATGGGTAACCCTGCTCAAGGAAGAACAGGTAGCATTGGCTAAACCTATGATTGCGCTACTGTCAAAGGACTACCATACGAAGCAGCAAGGACACCGGCCAAATGTTGTGCAAGCACTTCTGGAAGGGCTTCAGCTGAGCCACCCTCAACCTAGATTGCCTAGTGAGCTTATTAAATATATTGGAAAAACGTACAATGCCTGGCACCTAGCACTGGCGTTGCTAGAGAGCCATGTGATGTTATTCATGAATGACTCAAAATGTGCTGAGTCTCTTGCTGAGCTTTATCGTCTGTTGAATGAAGAAGATATGAGATTTGGGTTGTGGAAGAAGAGGTCCATCACCGCTGAAACAAGGGCTGGACTTTCATTTGTTCAGCATGGTTTTTGGCAGCGTGCTCAGGGCCTCTTTTATCAGGCAATGGTTAAGGCAACCCAAGGCACTTATAATAACACAGTCCCTAAGGCTGAAATGTGTCTGTGGGAGGAGCAGTGGCTCCACTGTGCCACTCAGCTTGGTCAATGGGATGCCCTGGTAGATTTTGGAAAAAGCATTGAAAATTATGAAATTTTACTTGATAGTCTTTGGAAATTACCTGATTGGGCATATTTGAAGGATCACGTGATACCAAAGGCACAAGTGGAAGAGACTCCTAAGCTTCGCTTGGTTCAAGCTTATTTTGCTCTTCATGACAGAAACTCAAATGGTGTTGCAGATGCTGAAAACATAGTGGGCAAAGGCGTTGATCTTGCCTTGGAACAGTGGTGGCAGTTGCCTGAAATGTCTGTTCATGCTAGAGTGCCTCTACTGCAGCAATTCCAACAACTAGTTGAGGTTCAGGAGTCTGCTAGAATTCATGTTGACATCGCAAATGGGAACAAAGTTTCGGGAAATGCTGCTGCTGGTGGACTTGGAAATCGGTATGCAGATCTGAAAGATATTCTTGAGACTTGGAGGCTGAGGACTCCTAATGAATGGGACAATATGACAGTATGGTATGATATGCTACAGTGGAGGAATGAAATGTACAATGTTGTTATTGATGCATTTAAGGACTTTGCTACTTCAAATTCTCCACTTCATCACCTTGGTTTCCGTGACAAAGCATGGAACGTCAATAAGCTTGCTAGGATAGCTAGGAAACAAGGGCTTTATGATGTTTGTGTTCAGATACTTGAAAAGATGTATGGACACTCAACAATGGAAGTACAGGTACGTTTTCACCAATATCTTGGGTTTTTTTCTGGGTTTCATATTTCATCAAGTTTGTTTCTTTTGTCTTATTTCTGTTGTTATTTATTGAGGTTTCTTCTTTTTTCGGTGTGGGAGTGCAGGAAGCGTTTGTTAAAATTAGAGAGCAGGCAAAAGCTTATCTGGAAATGAAGGGAGAGCGTGCTAGTGGTCTTAATCTGATCAATAGCACAAATTTGGAGTATTTTCCAGATAAGATCAAAGCAGAGATATTTCGCCTGAAGGGGGATTTTCATTTGAAATTAAATGACACCGAAAGTGCTAATATTGCATATTCAAATGCAATAACCCTGTTTAAGAATTTACCCAAAGGATGGATAAGCTGGGGAAACTATTGTGACATGGTATTTCTTTTAATTTTTTTCTGCATCTTATATGTTCTTAACGCACCCCTGTAGGCCTTGCATTTATATTTTATTATCTTTTGTAGGCATACCAAGAAACACAGGATGAAATCTGGCTTGAATATGCCGTCAGTTGCTTTCTTCAGGGTATAAGATTTGGAGTTTCTAATTCCAGAAGTCATATAGCTCGTGTTCTTTATCTTCTTAGCTTCGATACAGCAAATGAGCCTGTTGGAAGGGTGTTTGATAAACACTTAGACCAAGTTCCTCACTGGGTTTGGCTTTCTTGGATACCACAGCTGTTGCTTTCCCTACAAAGAACTGAAGCACCCCATTGCAAATTGGTTTTATTGAAGATTGCTGCAGTCTTCCCACAGGTAATTTACTTTTTAGGGTTTATGACTAAGTCGTGCATTTTTTATCATTTCATTTGAGTATGTGGCAATTTTTTCAGGCTCTCTATTACTGGTTGCGCACATACTTGCTGGAACGACGTGATGCGGTAAATAAGTCTGAACTTGGCAGATTGGTTTTGGCTCAAAGAATGCAGCAAAATGCTTCGGGTGTAAGTGCGGGTCATGGTGGAGGCAATATACAATCGGAAACTCAAATCCATCAAGGCACTCAAATTAGTGGGGCTGGTGGACCCCATGACAGTGGTAACCCACATGGGCAAGAAAGTGAACGCTCCACTGCAGAAAATAATGTCCATCCCGGGAATGATCAACCTATGCACCAAAGCAGCTCCACTGTCAATGACAACAATGAAAACACAATGAGACGGAGTGGTGCATCCTTGGCAATCTCTGCTGCAGGTGCTTTTGACGCTGCCAAGGATATTATGGAAGCTCTTAGGAGTAAACATAACAACTTAGCCAGTGAACTCGAGGTGAAATTTGTTTGGTATATATAAACCATAATCATAAAATTGCTCTAAAGACATACAACTTTCATAGTTAACACAAAACCTTAACAATGGAGGAATATACAAATATTGTCTGGAAGAAGGAAAAGCTTTGCATCGGAATATGAGGCAACTGTGCAGCTTCCTTCCTCTTTAGCTGGATAATCTAAGCAAGTAATCTTCCTTTTCAGGTTCTTCTCACGGAAATAGGTTCAAGATTTGTTACATTACCGGAAGAAAGACTGCTGGCGGTTGTGAATGCTCTATTGCATCGTTGTTACAAGTATCCGACTGCTACCACTGCTGAGGTTCCCCAACCACTCAGAAAAGAACTGTCGGGTGTCTGCAGAGCTTGTTTCTCGGCAGATGCTGTAACCAAGCATGTCGAATTTGTGAAAGAGTATAAACAGGATTTTGAGCGTCACCTTGATCCAGAAAGTACATCTACATTCCCAGTCACACTCGCTGAGCTGACAGCTCGACTGAAGAAGTGGAAAAATATTCTTCAGAGCAATGTTGAAGACAGGTTTCCGGCTGTGTTAAGACTGGAAGATGAGAGCAGGGTGTTGCGTGACTTCAATGTTGTTGATGTGGAGATACCAGGGCAGTACTTCTCTGACCAGGTAGAATTAAGTCTGGAAATGAAGTAATATAGAATAGTTTTCCCTTGCGCTTTTTTCAGAACTGTTATTTTTACTCTATCTGATTGTGACTAATCATATGCTCAACTATCCAGGAAGTAGCACCTGATCATACAGTAAAGTTGGATAGGGTCGGAGCAGACATACCTATTGTTCGAAGGCATGGAAGCAGCTTCAGGCGGTTGACTCTCATTGGTTCAGATGGCTCACAAAAGCACTTTATAGTCCAGACATCATTGACGCCTAATGCCAGAAGTGATGAACGCATCTTGCAGCTTTTCCGTGTGATGAACCAAATGTTTGATAAGCATAAGGAATCAAGAAGAAGACACATTGGAATTCATACCCCAATCATCATTCCTGTCTGGTCGCAGGTGAGTTTTATGCCGTGAATTCAGAGTTGATGTTTCATTGGATGAGTATTTATTTGCGGTTCATTTCACAAGATATTCTCAAATATTATGCGTTCCATCTTAAGATGTTCAAGGATCAACTCTGCCTCAATCTCTCTTTCTCTCTCAGAATGGTCTCGTAACAACATATATGGTTTCAGGTCCGGATGGTTGAGGATGATCTTATGTACAACACTTTTCTTGAGGTGTATGAGAATCACTGTGCAAGGAATGATCGAGAGGCAGATCTTCCAATTACCCACTTCAAGGAGCAACTCAATCAAGCTATATCAGGACAAATCTCAGCAGAGGCAATAGGAGATCTTCGTCTGCAGGCTTATAGTGACATCACAAAAACCTTGGTCAATGACAGTATATTCTCTCAGTACATGTACAAGACGTTAATGAGCGGGAGCCATATGTGGGCTTTCAAGAAGCAGTTTGCAGTACAGTTAGCTGTCTCCAGTTTCATGTCCTTCATGCTCCAAATCGGTGGGAGGTCCCCAAACAAGGTTTTGTTCGCAAAAAACACAGGGAAAATGTTCCAGACAGATTTCCACCCTGCTTATGACGCCAACGGGATGATAGAGTTCAACGAACCTGTGCCTTTCCGCCTCACAAGGAACATGCAAGCATTCTTCTCTCAGTTTGGAGTCGAAGGTCTTCTCATGTCATCCATGTGTTCAGCAGCTCAAGCAGTAATCTCCTCCAAGGTAAACTAATTGATATTATTCACACATAAAAAACTAATGAATGCAACAAGCCATTGATTGACATCTGTTTCTCTATCTGTCTTGCAAAATAATTCAGCAAAATGAACATCTACGGTATCAACTGGCTATGTTCTTCCGTGATGAGTTGCTTTCTTGGTTTGGAAGAAGACCTCTTGGTGTGCCGATTCCTCCTCCTGTTGGAGGAATTGCTACGTTAAACTCTGCCGAGCTGAAACACAAAGTTAACTCCAATGTGGAAGATGTCATCGGCCGGATCAGAGGAATCGCCCCACAGTACTTTTCCGAAGAGGTACATTTATCATCATCATCTACATCACCTATCATCTATCATCATCATCTACATCACCTATCATCTATCATCATCATCATCATTAATGTAATATGAAACATTTTGATGGGATTGTTTTGTAGGATGAGAACACGGTGGAGCCACCGCAGTCGGTGCAAAGAGGAGTGACAGAGTTGGTGGAGGCAGCCTTATCGCCTCGCAACTTATGTATGATGGATCCAACATGGCATCCTTGGTTCTAACTTCTACTCTTTCAATTTCACTGGCTTTTTGTTGTTTCTTTTAATTTAATGGCAGCTAACATTATTCTTTAGGTTTGTGAATATGCAACCTTTATGTAATGTATGTATCACTCCTTTCGTTGCTCTTTTCTGTACTACAAAATGTTTACTTTTTAAAGAACCCTTCTTTAATCTTTTCAAGTTTCTTTTACTTCCCCATACCAAAATTTTCGGGTACTTGCCCTGTGCCCAGCCTTATTTTAGAGTCTCGGCAGAGAAAAAAATAAGAAGCGTTCAAAAAAATTTGGGGAAATTGATAAAAATAGTTTGATTTAAAATGTAATTCTAATCTCTATAAAAATATTTTTGTAAAATTAATTTATGATGGTAGAGAAATTATTAAACACTTGTTTTAATTAAAAAATAATGTTGAAATGTCAATTATGTTTCATTCTCCGTGTTTTTTTTTTATCAAAACAAAATTCGAAAAGTTTGTTTCAGCCGAAATAAATTGTTTTTCTCACCAAATCATATTTCTCTAACAAGTATTCGAGAATTATTTCTATCAAAGCAGACTTCTCGAAAAAATATGCTTTAATCGGAATAAACCTCGAAAACTTCGTGAAGTCTGTTTCATCCGGAATAAACTGTTTTTCTCACTAAATCAGATTTCACGAAATCTGCTTTGTAAATAAATTACCTAAATCAAATAAAAATCATGAAATATTAAAAAAAAATTAAAATTGTTATTAACACAATTTATGCACATATCAAAACACGTAAAAGTTATAATGAATTCAAAAATAAGAAAATTGGATTCGACCTAATGGTATCAAATATTTGCTAGTTTTTATTGTTATGTGTTGTGGGTTAATAGTTGATGTTTATGCAGAAAATTTGAAATATCATTTTGAAAATAGATTTACAAATTTTTAAGAGAAAATTGTTTGAGTTTTGCATTTACTTAACTATTTTCAACATATTCATCCCATTTTTAACAAAACTTTTGCACATTTAGTGAAACTTATTATTTAGGATTTAGGGTTACGCAGACTTCTTCAGATGTTGTCGTAGATTTAACAAAGAAGATTTCTCGAGAAATTTGCACAAACCGGAAATTAAATGTAACTAAAACGGTTTTCTTCAATTTATAGTTTAGGATTATGTAAAAATACAAAGCAGATTTCTCGAAGTATGCTTTGTATTGTTTTTACAAAGCAGACTTCTCGAAGTCTGCTTTGTATTTTTTTTATAAAGCAGAATTCGAGAAGTCTGCGTAAACCGAGAATTTTATCAAACCGTGGTTTATTAGTGATTAGACAAGTCTGCTTCCTATTTTATTTTCAAAGCAGAATTCTCACGAGAATTGTGCTTCCTATTTTATTTACGAAGCAAACTTCAGCTTCCTATTTTATTTTCGAAACAGACTTCCTATATTATTTTCAAAGCAGACTTCTCTAGAGAGAAGTCTGTTTCCTATTTCATGCACACCAATATATTATTTTGTTTAACTGTTTTTTGTGATTGCAGTATTCAAAATTGATAAAGATAGTCTCCCAATTTGGCCTTTTACAAAAAACACTGAGTCGCCCCCATAGAAAATCATCGGATATCATTATTGCGGTATCTGTTTCAGCTGGAATAAATTGTTTTTTTCATCAAAATAGACTTCGCGAAGTATTCGAGGTTTATTGCTATTAAACCAGACTTATCGGAGAAGTTTGATTTAATCGGAATAAACTTCGAAGACTTCTCGGAAAAGTCTGATTCAGCCGGAATAAACTGTTTTCTCATCAAAGCAGAATTCTCGAGAAGTGTTCGAGGTTTATTCCTACTAAAGCAGACTTTTCGGAGAATTCTAATTTAGTCAGAATAAACCTCGAAGATTTCTCGAAAAATCTGTGTTTCAATGAAAAAAACAGTATATTCTGGTTAAATAGAGATTTATTCCGATTAAAGGTTTTGTATTTTATTTGCAAAGTAAACTTCGAGAACTCTGATAGACAAGTTTGTTTTGTAAATATATTACAAATCAAACTTTTTGTAACTGTATGAACTGAAAAATTATAACCGAAGATAAAACACGAAAACGTTAGTTTTCTCAAATCATTGTATAAAGTTATATCTTCTCAAATGCAATCCCACAGTTAGTTTCCACACGACTTGGCAACTTTTGTTTTGTTAGTGCCTCTTTTCTTTATTGAATTTGTACATAAAGAGACCTGAAAGGAAATGGAAACTTAATGAATGTTCTTCTCTTCTGTCCTAAAACAAACAACATTCTTGTAATGAGATGCTTTGGCAAACAATGATTACTATAATTTTATGGTAAAAAATTGTACTCTTTAAGTATTTTATTTTAACCCAATTGTTTCTACAACGAGAGAGAAAGTCGATATTTAAAATCTTTTTAAAATATGTTATCGAGCAATTGTCTAAAATAGTATTATTTTAAATTTTTATTTCAAATATAACACTAATCATATAAATTTTCAAAAATAATACAAATTTAATATTATAATAATTAAAATTTTATCCTAATAAAAAATTTAAATTCTAAATTAAAAAAATGAACCTAAACATTATATTTTTATTTTGTATATAGTTTATTTGAAGTAAATAATTATTTTTATATAATAATTTATGCTATTTTAAAAATTTTATTTTTAATTTGTTAGATTTGAAAGATAAAATTAAAAAGGTGATACTTTAGAATATTACTCTATATTTGTTGTTGTAGTTCTTTTTATATTTTCATAATTATGACTAATCGATATTGGATTTTTGACAATTGTCCTATAAAAATAATCATTTTGTTTTGTATTTTAAACAATTTTTTTATTGAAACTAGATAATTTTCCCACGCCTTACATGGATATAACATATTATACACTTAGATTATTATTAAATTTAGTTATAATATTAAAGTATTATGTTACATATTTATTATATAAGAAAAGTTTTATTTGTGTTTTATGTATTTCAAACTACTAAATTATTTTTTTTTTATTTGTAATATGTTTATGTTTTTAAACTATATTTAAACTATATTTTGGTACGATTGTGTATTAAAACTATGGATTTATACATAATACACCTTTGAACCATTAGTTTTATATATTTTGGCTATTTTTTATAAAATTAAGTTTTATTTTTAAATACTAATTTTTTAAAATTATCAATTAAATAATTGGAATATAAACAAGTCAATAGACATGTAAAAGTAATAACCATGATTAAAAAAATACAAATTATTCATCATAATTTATCAAACCAAATTAATTATTTAAAATAATTATAAATATATAAAATTTAAACAAAACCATAAAACTGAAAACATAAATGTTATTAAATATCTTTTTAAACTCATTTCTAATTTAATATATATGATTTACTTTTTTGAAAATAAATTTATATTTAAAATTAGTATATCACATTTGACTAAATGTCATGTTATAATTTGTTTTAGCCATGTTTTTTTTTGGTGATATGTAAATATTTTTTGTAAACATAGTTGTAATTTAGTATATATGATTTATTTTTTCATAAAAATAATTTAATATTTAAAATTATAATGTAATATTTGATTAATTTATTTTTCTAAATAAATTTATATTTTAAATTATCATATGACATTTAAATAAACGTAATGTTATAATTCTTCTTATCGATATCATTTTTTATAATGAGATTTTTTTTTTATAAAATCAGGATGATGAGGACAAATGCTTCAAGATGTGCAGTCTCGTCGGTTAATCAAATTAAATAATCAACATACCGAAATGGTTTGGATTATAATTTTTATAGCTGAACCTGACCCTAACCGTTGCGTTGTTATCGCAAGGGAGAGAGAAGCTTACCGGAGAAGACAATGGAAGCTACACTTATGGCGGATTTGCAAAGGTTTCTACGAGATTGCTTCTTAAGCGTTTTGAATCTTCCACAAAAAGGCCGTTCTCTATTCACTGCCAGAGATTTTCATCCAGGTTACACTCTCTTGCAGGGGTTTAGGGTTTTGTACGACATTCGTTTCACAAGTAACTTTTGTTCTTTGTTTTTTTTTTCAGGAGAAGTGATCCTAAGCCAAGAGCCATATATTTGTGTTCCAAACAATACCTCGTCGGAATCAAGATGTGATGGATGTTTCAGGACCAATAACCTTAAGAAGTGTTCTGCTTGTCAAGTGGTTTGGTATTGTGGGAGCTCATGCCAGGTACAATTGATGTGTTTCATATCAATCCTGTCTGGAGATAGTTGATCAATGATTCGTATTGTTTGTTTTGATTCTTTCAGAAGTCAGAGTGGAAGTTGCATCGCCATGAATGCAAAGCTCTCTCTAGACTTGACAAGGAGAAACGGAAGTCAGTTACTCCTACAATTCGTCTCATGGTTAAACTTTACCTTAAGAGGAATTTGCAAAATGAAAAGGTTATCATCGGTATTTCTCTCTGGCTATGAGTGATGTTGCTATTGTCATGCATTAAAAGAAGCTCAGTTTAAACGGATAGTAGTCTATGTATCCTAAATTCTTAATGTATTTATCTGCTCCAGGTCATGCCAATCACGACAACAGACAATTACAGTTTGGTGGAGGCTTTGGTGTCCCGTATCCTCTCTATTTTGGTTTTACTTTGTGAGATTGATTATGTCTTTACCCCTAGAAATTTGTATTCTTTTTTTGTCTTGTTTAACCTTAATTTGTTAGACATGTCTAAGATCGATGAAAATCAGCTGATGTTGTATGCACAGATGGCTAATCTTGTGAACTTGATTCTTCAACTTCCTAGTATTAACCTAAGGGAGATTGCGGAGAACTTTTCAAAGGTTCTTTACCAGCGCTTTTGTCTGTTCTTATAGGGTTCGCTTGACACAAACTGAATTGTCCTGCTGCAAGCTGCAGTTGATAGTTTTCCCTTTTTTGTAGTAGGAAAAATTCTTTATTTAGTATTCTACAAATAGGTTGGTGATGGGTAGGTTACAAATAGGTCAATTTTCATATGCAAATATTATCCACCTTTTACTTTTTTTTTGAGCCTTTAAATAGGCATTAGAAAATGGAAGCAAAGTGGAATCATGATTCCTACGAAACAGGGAGGTCTTAAAATGCACCTAGGAACACTTAGTCTTCTGTTATCGACAATTAAAAATAAAAATAGAAACATACTTGGTCATATACTTAGAGTTAGGTTTATATCGGTTTAACTCTTGACCGATTGTTGACTCATCAGTGATGGTATGATTTTGCATCCGAACATTCATGAAATGATATCGAAAGTGTCACTTCATTTTGTTTGAGGAGCATGAAGTATCTCCACCTGGGAGAATTTCTTGCATTCGTCTTTGCCTGGAATGTTGTTTAGGGATGGTTTTTTAAGACACTTTCATTTTTACTGAACGCAGTTCTCATGCAATGCTCATTCCATTTGTGATAGCGAATTGAGACCTCAGGGGATAGGATTGTTTCCACTGGTTTCCATCATTAATCACAGGTAATAGCTTCATTACACTGTCTTGTTTGTTCTATAGTCACTTTGTTTTTTGCGTAAATCTTTTGTTCTGTAGCTGCTCCCCCAATGCAGTTTTAGTGTTCGAAGGGCAGATGGCTATAGTTCGGGCTATGGAGAACATATCTAAAGATTCTGAGGTAGTTTATGCTTTGTTTCATCTTGATTTTGTCCTATATGCTAGTAGCACACTGACATGTAGCTCTTAGATCATTTGTCTTTGATCAGGTAACTATCAGCTACATTGAAACCGCTGGAAGCACTCTGACTCGGCAGAAGTCTCTGAAAGAACAATACCTCTTTGACTGTGAGTGTGCCCGCTGCAGTAACATTGTGAGTAGTCATTAATCTTTCCACTAATCAAATAATGAAGTTTGCACATAACAGTCTATATTCTACATTCTTTACAACCTGTACCAACATTTTTCATACCTAAGGGAAAACTTCAAGATATTGAAGAAAGTGCAATATTGGAAGGTTATCGGTGTGTAAATGAGAAATGCACTGGTTTCTTACTCCGTGATCCTGGTATGGAAAGAATTGACTACGTAGTTTATGTGTCCAAGAGCATTCCTGATCCCTTCAATCCCCTTTTTGGGCTTTTGCAGATGAAAAAGGCTTTCTTTGCCAGAAATGCACACTTCTTAGGAGCAAGGAAGAGGTTAAAAAGTTAGCGGGTGATCTCAAAACAGTTTCAGAGAAGGCTTCTTCATCTCCTTCTGTAGAAAGTATATGTTGCTTGCTTTGCTTCACCATTGTGTGCTTTTCTACGTCTGAGCAAGCTTAACTGATCTTGGTATTACATATGAACTGTGTTTCAAGTTTTCTGAGAGAATCTTTGACCATTTTCAGATAAAGAAGACACTATAGCACTATATAAGATAATGGAGAAACTACAAATTAATCTTTGCCATTCTTTCTCCATCAATTTAATGAGAACCCGTGAAAAACTTCTCAAGGTGCGTGTCTTTTGGAAAGAAGGTTTAGACTTTTGGAAGTTGTACATAGTTTTGAAAATACTATATAAATGTCTTAAATTTTGCCATTACGTGTCTTAAATTTTGCCATTACGTATGCTTTTTGTAGATGCTAATGGAAGTAGAAAACTGGAGAGAAGCTTTGAATTATTGCAGACTTATAATCCCTGTTTACCAAAGTATGTATGCTTCATAACACAGACAACTATATATTAACTATCAGCAAATAATGGTAAAATCATTCAAATAATCTTTTGTGCTTTATGTTCCTTGTGCTTACATTGTTCAGGAGTTTATCCAGCAACTCATCCTTTGATTGGACTGCAATTCTATACCCAGGGAAAACTCGAATGGTATTGAAACTTCGTTTGGTTGACCGTATTACCTACATTAGATTTTGAGCTTTGAAAACTAGCATAGAAGAAGGATTGATTGCTCTATATCCTAACGCCTTGATGCTCCCATCGAAATCCATAGCACTAAATTAGCGTTTTCCTTAAACCACCAAAGTGTGCATTCCACTACATGTTTTCTAACTGCGTTACTTACTATGGTGCTTGAGACTCTTACTCTTACTCTTTTTCCTGAGTTTTAGTCAGGACCCTTAGATCTAGTATGGTTTATAGCCTAACTGCAACATTTGTCGCTAGTATCAGCGAGCAGCAGTAACGATTAAATATCGTTATTGTTGTTAGTTGTAGCCACTAGCCAGTAGTCATAGGCACTAAATTATAAACGCAACGTTAGAAAAATAGCGGCTAAAAGTTCTTTATCGTTAATCGCTCGTTTAGTCATTGATACATCTATTGATAAACGAACAGTAGTTTTAGTTGCAAAACCAAGAGAAGCTGGCTTAGTGGTAGGAAAACTTGGGCAAAGCCCTAATTTCGAATGCGTTCAGATACAGACACTGATTCATGGTGTGCCAGGAATTTAACAACCATATTAACTTTCTACATTAATCCGAGTCCGAGTCATTTCTGTTTCCATCAGATACTTTTTGATGAAAGCATAATTGTTTTGTTGCAGGTTGCTAAGAGAAACTGAAGAGTCAGTGAGCTCACTGACTAACGCAATAGAAATTCTGCGGATAAGCCATGGAACAAGCACAGCTTTCATGAAAGATCTCTCAGCAAAGTTGGAGGAAGCTCGTGCAGAAGCTTTTTATAAGCTGCGTGCTTCAGAAGACGCTTAAGTTCGTTCTTTTCTCTTCTTCTCATGAATCACTTTCTTTACCCTCTACAATATCTTTGAAGTTTAGAATCATCTTTACAAAAATTCTAGAGCTGAAAAACTGATACAATGCTATTTTTTCGAATTTGATCTAATAGGATCTCTGAAAAAACCCTAATTTTTGCTCTCTCTCCTCTCTCTTCTCCAAGCCGCAACCAATTTTTTAAGAACTCCCCCTTCTTTCTTTCTTCATGAGGAGTGACACTGCAACTCATGGTGTTTTCGTCTGAGGCATTGCGGTTGCTGTGCCCCGGCAAAAGTTTCATCTCCGGTGACACAGGAAGCTTCTAGGGTGGCTTTATCATCAGAGGGATCTTCGGGTTCTGATGAATTGCTCTCCTACAAGCCAACTTCTTCCCAGTCATGCCAGAGCTGTAGATGGATCACCGGCAAATCTAAAATTGCCGATCTCGTCGACATTTTGGCCGAGTGGCGAGATGGAGGTTCTGTCTCAATTGGGTTCGTAGTTTTCTGTATAGATCTATCTTTTGTTTTTAAAGTTTAGTTTGACTTTTATACCTCCAAAGTGACAATATAGTCGTTCTGTCCGTACTCAGATTAACATCTATTTGAATATGTACTTTGGAATTATTATCTTTATATCCAAACATTTTAAAAAATAATTTTATTTGATGTGTTATTAACAAAAATAATCTGATGTGTTATTAACAAATATCTGAGGTGTTATTAACAAGAATCTAATGTGTTATTAACAAAAATTTGATGTATTATTAACAAAAAAATTAACGTGTTATTAATAAAAAATATCATATTTAGGTGGTATCATCATAATGAATTTCAAATAAATATATAAAATTAATAAAATAATTATAATATATGTTATTATTATTAATTTGATTAAAAATTTAATATATTTTATTAAACTAATCAAAAATATTATTAAAATCGTAATAAATAATTTTTTAATTTATATATACAAAAATTAATATTACGAATAAAATAAAAATAAAATTTATATAAATATTTTTAATTTATATTTATAAATAAATAATATTATATAATTTTTTAATATTTTTTATTCCACGTATGGTATAAATATATTTTAATTTTTGATATTGTGAGTGTTGGAATAAAAGTGACTATGTATGAGTTAGATTTTTTGGATGGCGTTTTGTAATGTGTATTAATTCATTTAATTGATCCAGCCAGTTTTCAGTTTCTTATCGGTTTTATAGATCAACTAAGTTTTATAAAACTCAAATTCATATTTCATTGTTGAACAACCTTTAGAATATGGTTAGTTCGTGCTATTATTTTATTTTAAGAACTAAGTTTCTAACTTTTAGTTTCCAAAAATATATATTGCTAAATGAAAAAAAATTATAGTTATATTGACGTTAAAACAGAAACAAATATAGTATTGTTTCTTTACCAACGCATATGGAAGTTCCTCCTCTTCTTTCTCTCTCTCTCTTTCTCTCTACATTTTGGCACAATTTCTGTCTGGTAATGCTGTTTCGATGGGGACCTCATTTTCTATTCATTAATGCCACAAAATTCCATCGAGAAAGCATCCTCCTCGCGTAGGGTCCAGAAACCGAAGCCATAAAAATTATGGGTCTCTGTTTCTCCTCCGCCAAAGTCTCCGGCCACAACCGCAGCGCCCGAAATGCAATCCCACATCCTCCTCTCACGGTCGCTAAACCCAGACCTCCGCAAACGCCATGTTCCTTCATGGCCGTGACGACTCATAAAGACCATAGGACCCAACAGCGACGTGCCGCGGCGAAGAAAACATCTCCGCAGACGCAGACGCGACAGACGCCACCACACGCGAGGGCGAGAGATAAAGTTAGCAATAACAATAATGGGAGGAGACAAGGAGAAGCGATTCCCTACGGTAAGCGCATTGATTTTGGGTATGCCAAGGATTTCGATAACCGTTACACCATCGGAAAATTGCTCGGACATGGCCAATTCGGTTACACCTATGTCGCTACCGATAAAAGAACCGGTGATCGTGTCGCCGTAAAGAAAATTGATAAAGCCAAGGTAATCATTTTCATCATCATTTGATCTATAGATCCTAAACATTCTCTCTTTCTAATCATCACAGACTTTTTCATGGTTTTGTCTGTTTCTTGAATTTAGCTTATTATAGAAATCTTTCTTTAACAACATTGTTCGTATGTTTAACGAAACATTGGATCCTATGGATTTGATTTGGTGAGCAGATGACAATTCCGATAGCCGTGGAAGACGTAAAGAGAGAGGTGAAGATATTACAAGCTTTAACTGGTCATGAAAATGTGGTTCGCTTTTACAATGCATTTGAGGACAAAAACTCTGTTTTTATAGTCATGGAGTAAGTACACCTCTTTTGATTTTATTCTTGCAAACATTGTTGTCTTCTATGTTGCTAATTGGTTTGTCCATTGATGATATTCAGATTATGTGAGGGTGGTGAATTACTTGATCGGATATTAGCCAGGTTTATCACCATTTATGTGTATTGCTGAATTTTAGAGTCTTATTGAGTCTCAAGTTATTGTTGTTTGCTTGTATTTCAGGAAAGATAGCCGTTATAGTGAGAAAGATGCTGCTGTGGTCGTGAGACAAATGCTGAAAGTCGCGGCTGAATGTCATTTACGCGGTCTGGTTCATCGGGATATGAAACCAGAGGTGATTTAGTTACTTCCTAACTGTGTAGTTTGTTTTTGTCCACATCTTTTTCTTACCAATCATCTTTGTCTACAGAATTTTCTGTTCAAATCAACAGAAGAAGACTCTCCTTTAAAAGCTACAGATTTCGGTTTATCAGACTTCATAAAACCAGGTTAGTTGCAAAGCGATTCAAGAGTTTGTCTTCTTTGATCTAAACCATCATATAACAGTAGTGATGTTGATACAATGTAGGCAAAAAGTTTCATGATATCGTAGGGAGCGCGTATTATGTAGCACCCGAAGTGTTGAAACGCAGGTCGGGACCTGAATCAGATGTGTGGAGTATTGGTGTAATTAGTTACATTCTTCTCTGCGGGAGACGACCTTTCTGGGATAAGACTGAAGATGGTATCTTCAAGGAGGTTTGTGTAGTTTACCTGAGAAGAAAGAACCATCAGAAATATCAGTCTTTCTCTTCTATTTTTGCTAATCATGGAGAAGTGTTAATACATATAGGTCTTGAAGAACAAACCTGATTTCAGAAGAAAACCGTGGCCAACCATCAGCAACAGCGCCAAAGATTTTGTCAAGAAGTTGTTAGTAAAAGACCCGAGAACGAGATTAACAGCTGCACAAGCGCTATGTAAGCATTTTTGAGCCATTTAATCTCCATCATTTTGCTCTAATCTTTTGATCTTCTTCTGAGAGTTGTGGGTTTGTTTGGGTTGCAGCACATCCATGGGTTAGAGAAGGAGGAGATGCAACTGAGATTCCCATAGACATATCTGTTCTCAACAACATGCGTCAGTTTGTGAAATTTAGCCGCCTCAAGCAATTCGCTTTAAGGGTAATTAACAAGAGACAATTGTGTTTCATCTGAAGTTTAGATGTTAAGATGCCTAAGTTGTGTTGTTTGTGGGTGTAGGCTCTGGCTACAACACTTGATGAGGAAGAGTTGGCTGATCTTAGAGACCAGTTTGATGCAATCGACGTTGATAAGAATGGAGCCATTAGCCTTGAAGAGATGAGACAGGTAAAAACTGAAAAGGAAAAAGAAGATAGAAAACTTGTCAATCACAAGCAAAAGCGATCAACCAAATACTAAACCTGACAGAAATTCATTCTTGTTTCCATAGGCACTTGCGAAAGATCATCCTTGGAAGCTTAAGGATGCGCGAGTTGCAGAGATTCTCCAAGCGGTATGCATATATAAAAGCTTAAGTAAGTTAGTATTAAGGATGATGAGTTTCTTCAATCTTAGATGACTGAAATTGTGTTTTATCTCCATTCAGATTGATAGCAACACAGATGGATTTGTGGATTTCACAGAGTTTGTTGCTGCTGCATTACACGTAAATCAATTAGAAGAACATGATTCTGAGAAATGGCAGCAGAGATCAAGAGCAGCATTTGAGAAATTCGACATAGACGGAGATGGATATATAACAGCAGAGGAGCTACGAATGGTTGCATTTTCTTTTACATGCTTATTAATCAAAACTAATGTCACATTGATTCAAAGGTTTGTTCTTTTTGTTATATATATTTGCAGCATACTGGCTTGAAAGGCTCCATAGAGCCACTTCTTGAAGAAGCAGACGTTGACAATGATGGTAAAATCAGCCTCCATGAGTTTCGTAGACTTTTGAGAACTGCAAGTATTAAATCAAGAAATGTTAGAAACCCTCCTGGTTATCTTATTTCTCGTAAGGTCTAAATGATTTTGCAGTTGTTTTTGGTGAGAAATAAGAGAAAACAAAACTTAACACTTTTTGATCTTACGTTTAAAAGTTTTTCATGTGTTATTGTTTGTAACATATTTTCATAAAAGTTTGTAATCAAATTGGCAAAGAAATCCATTTTCATAAAACGGGAAAACTGCTGATTCTCATGCCTTCAATTATAGTCTAACATGAAAACCGTTTAGGTCATATTTTTATAAGTATCACTAGCGGTGGAAAAAGTTCATTTATATCATTTATTATCTTTGATATATTAATTATAAAGCATTTTAATTAAAAAATTTTATTTTTACGTATGATTTATAATACTATCAGAACATTTTAATCAAATATTAAATATAATTTATTATAATAATTACGAAAATGACATTAACCAAAAATATAATATGTAAATTTTTAATATTTTTCGACATATAAATATTTTGACATAAAATACAAACACATATAAAACAAAATATTAAAATTTTTTAAAAATTAGTCAAATTTAATTGAATATTTATCAAATTTATAATTTTTATTTAATTAATATTATTGTTTTATACAAACAATTTAAATTTATTTGTATAATCCGATTTCATTATTTATTCCACGTGTATAATAAATATAAAATAATTTTAATATTATTTTAAATAAAAGATAAATTATGTATGTATATAATTTACATTTACTAAATGAAATAGATTTAAATCTAATGGTTTTGTAAGTTTTTAATCTCTTTCTCATGTCTAAAAACAACAGATGTATCTCTATCTCTAACAACTCTTTCGAAGTTCTTATCTTAATTCCACTGTTTTGTCATCATTTAAAATGCAATAAATCGATTTAAAAAAGGCAATTGACTAATTTAACACTAAATAATGTTTTAGTGACTAAATTAGCATCCCAAACTTAAACTCCCACAAATAGCATTTTTTTAAGTGAAAAAGACTAAAATAACATTTAATCTAATATTCTGCAAAATCATAAACTGAGCGGGAGAGTCGAACTTTGGTCCCTATAATAAAAGAATGAGTATGTAACCACTATACTACTATAACTAATTGACATATTATCATTTTGTGTAGTATATATCTATTTTTAATTTAAATAGCAAAATTTTAATATGAGCTAAGGATGGGTTCGAACCTTGGTTCCTTTGAAAGAGAAGGAGTCTGTAACCACTACACTACTGTAACTAATCAACGTATAATCATTTTGTGTATTATATATATATCTGTCTTTAGTTTAAATAACAAAATCTTAATATGAGCTCGAAGAGGGGGGGATCGAACCTTGGACCACTTTTAAAAAGATGGAGTGTGCAACCAATACACTACTGTAACTATTTTGTTTAGTATATATCTGTGTTTAGTTTAAATAGCAAAATTTAGGAACTGAACGCTATTGCATAAAAAACCTCAAAACTCAATATTGCATATAATTGTGTTGAATTCAAGTTTCATAATAAATATGATATCTAATTGTGCTGGACATTTTTATGTTTTTGTTTATAACTTGTAATTGTGATTGTTGAAGGTTGATAAACACTCTTGGTCATGTTTTTTAGATAAACATTTTTTGCTGCTGTTAATTAATCATATGCAATTTCACGTTTTAGGAATAAATTCCTAAAACATAAGATATTATTCCTAAATTTGCATAAAGTATTCCTAAATTATGCATAAAATGTGACTACTAACCTAAATTTAGTAAAGAGTTCTTAATTTTAAGAAAATCTTATCTAAATAAAATAATTAAATTAAAGAAAAAAATTAAAAAAATGTAATATGGGAGATCAAACCATGTACCATGAATTCTAACAAGAAGATGTATAACCAATACGCTATAGTACTCAATCAACATAAATTACCTTGTTTAATATATATTCTTCTGTTCAATTAAAATATAAAAAAATTAAATCAGTTCAATGGAATCGAACTTTTGACATATGAGTGAAACAAGTAATGTATTACCAATATGTTGTAGTAGCTAATTGACATATGAATATTTTATTTTAACTAAATTAGGTTTTCAGCTCTTTGTTTTAATTGGAGGATAGTAAAGTCTTTTTTGATTAGTCAAAATGCTATATTAATGAATTTTTATATTGAGTGCTATATTTATCATTAAAACATAATTTAGTGCTAATATAGGGTATTTCTCATTTTAAAAACCAATTAATTCCATTGTAGAAATAGGGTTCGACACTAAATATATAGGTTCCAATCCTAATTGGTATAGATTTAAATCAAGGTTACATGTCTCTTTTAATCTCACCTAATATTTATCTATAGTTCCCATGTCTCTTTCGACTTTATTAGCTGGAGAGTTGTCATTATTATCTATTATAAAAAATAGTGAACTGAAATTTAGTTGACATAACAGATTCATGAGTATTATTATTATTATATAAATAAATTATTTCTCCAGACAATACTTAAATAAGCCAAGTGCAGTGCATAGTTCTATAAATTCGTTATCATCAACAATAGAAAAGATATACATTGAATATATGGCTTGTTTTTTGACACATGGCTTGCTTAATTGTTGTGTTAAAGTGCAGAGTGCACTTTTTAGGTGTTTGGTGAAAGAGATGGGCACACGCACGTCCGGTGAGTCGCATTCACTAATTTGCTAGTTGGGTCAGTCGGGTCAGTCGGGTCAGTCGGGTCAGTTGGGTCCGTAGCATTTACTAATTTCCTAGTTGGGTTAGTTGGGTTAGTCGGGTTAGTCGGGTCAATCGGGTCAGTAGCATTCACTAATTTAGTAGTTAGGTCAGTCGAAACACGCGGATCAGTCGGGTTAAGCGAATCAGTAACATTCACTAATTTGCTAGTTGGGTCAGCCGAATCACTCGGATTAGTCGGATCGTTCGGATTAGTCGGATTAGTCGTATTAGTCGGGTCAGTCGCATTCACTAAATTGCTAGATGGATCAGTCGGGTCAGTCGCATTCACTAGATTGCTAGATGGATCAGTCGGATCAATCGCCTTCACTAAATTGTTATTTGGATCAGTCGGGTCAGTCGGATTAGACGGAATATACGATTAAAATCGACAAGAATCTTTAAAAATAATATCTTAAAATAGTATTTAAAAAAAATTCTAAATCTACTATAATAAAACTAAAATTTCTAAAATAACACAAATAATTATGTAACAATATTTATTTATTTTAGATAAATTATACATAAATTTAAAAAATTGTATTTGGATTCATTTTTTTTAATTTACAATTTAATTTTTTTCCTATAAAAATTATGTTTTAATACATTTTAATCGTATTATTATTAGAAATTTAAACTAATAATATTATTTTTTAAAAGATATTATTTAAAAAAATTACTTAATCTTTAATCATATTCACTAATTTGCTAAATTTCCACAATTATTTATATTAACTAATTATTAAACGACTTTTAATCTATAAATAAAAACCTCTCTGGTTTCGTAACTTCTCACTGATCACTCAAAATCAGAAACTGAAAAAGAACCCAAAAAAAACGCAGCCGTTTCAAAATGCTCTCTTCTTCACCACCGTTCTTCTTCACTTCTTCATTTCTCTCTTCTTCTTCTTCTTCTCCGCCACTCTCTCCTGTTTCACCACCTTCTCGCCCTTCTCGTATCTCTCCTTCTTTTTCTGCAACCACTGCTTCTTACACCTGCCCCGAAGATCCGCCGAAACTTCGCCAGATCACGGAACGATGTTCGGCGACCGCGTCTCTCTACGAGATTCTTGTAATTCCCGTAGGTTCGACGAGCAAAGAGATCAAATCGGCTTACCGTCGGCTAGCCAGGATCTGCCATCCTGACGTCGCGGGAAGCGGCCGAAATAGCTCATCAGCGGAAGATTTCATGAGAATCCACACGGCGTACTGCACGCTTTCGGATCCCGTAAAACGTGCCGTTTACGATCGGATGATCCTTCGTCGGTGCCAACCGTTGTCTGTCGATGTGTCTGGATTGGGAAGTTACGGCGGACGCAATTGGGAAAACGATCAGTGCTGGTAGCGAGTTGAGTCGGTGGTCGAGTTGGCCCGAACCAGCCTAATCAATGCTAAGTGTGTGTTTAGCATTTACTTGTGTAATTAGATTGCTTGTAATTAGTGTGCAAATAAGTATAAAATTAGCCAATCAAAACCGTTTATCATGCCACGTAGGAACAACGCGCTTTTATCTCTCGTTAATCCTAAGCGTTAATAACTATATTACGGTAAATTTACAAAAACAAAAACAAAAAATTTGTTACAAATAAAAAACAAATTATATAAGATTTTATTTTTCATCTTGATGTAAAACTAGAATTATTAATTTCTTGATTTTCACCTCCAATTTTGTTTATAAACCTTTAAAAAGAGAGGCCTAATCCATAAGTTAAACCATTGACAAATTTATAAATTTAGAAAGTTAAGGTCAGAGTCAAGTGCACACGTGGTATAACTGCCAGCGATAGACAAGGGACAGCTGACGTGTTGAATTTATAGTCAAAATCGGTAATTTAGGGTTTTAATAGTTCTCTCGCAATTTAGGGTTTTAATAGTTCTCTCGCAATTTAGGGTTTTTTTATTTTTCGTTTTTGGTTTTTGGTTTTTTTCTTCGTCTGCTTCTTCTATTTGATCTAATGGCGCAGGAAGATCAATCGGCGACGAGATCTACTGGAAAGGTTAATTGGTTCAGCGATGGTAAAGGCTATGGTTTCATTACTCCCGATGATGGTGGTGAGGAGCTTTTTGTTCATCAGTCTTCAATCGTCTCCGATGGTTTCCGGAGCTTAGCTGTTGGTGATTTGGTTGAGTACGCAATCACGTTGGGAACCGACGGAAAAACTAAGGCCGTCGATGTTACTGCTCCCGGCGGCGCTTCTCTCAATAAGAAGGAAATTAACTCCCGCGGAAACGGCGCTGGATGTTTCAGTTGCGGCGAGGTTGGCCATATGGCGAAGGATTGCGTCGGTGGTATTGGTGAAAAAAGCTTTGGAGGCGGTGGTCGTAGATCTGGAGGTGAGGGGTGCTGCTATATGTGTGGCGGTGTGGGGCATTTCGCTAGAGATTGCAGGCAGAACGCCGATGGAAACAGCGGCCGCGGCAGCGGCGGCGGAAGCGGAACGTGTTACAGTTGCGGAGAGGTGGGTCATATGGCAAAGGATTGTCGTGGTGGTTCCGGTGGAAACAGATACGGAGGCGGTGGTCGTGGATCTAGCGGTGAAGGATGCTACATGTGTGGTGATGTGGGACACTTCGCTAGGGATTGCAGAAAGAATGCCGGTGGAAATGTCGGAGGCGGCGGAAATACTTGCTATACATGTGGCGGATTTGGACATATGGCGAGAGTTTGCACCAGCAAGAGACCATCTGGGGCTGGTAGTGGTGCTTGTTATGAATGTGGTGGAACGGGTCATTTGGCTCGTGACTGTGATCGAAGAGGAAGCGGAGGCGGCAGTGGCGGTGGCAGTGGCAAGTGCTTCAACTGCGGCAAGGAGGGTCATTTTGCAAGGGAATGCTCTTCAATTGCTTAACAAAAAGGTTTAAAGCAAAGTAATGTTCATATACCTCTCCTTTTGGTATTTTACTATGCAAAAGTTGCTCCTTTTTGGTAACTATAATGCGATAGCTAGATTCGTTTTTCAGTCTGTTTCTTGGAATTTCTTAATTTCTATAGTGCTCGTATGACTAGTTCTTGCAAACTTATTCACTGCTTTTGCTGATGGTTTAAGTCTTGAATGATATGTGTGGTTTCTGCCTAGTTGCAGTTCTTGTCTATTTTTTCTTTACAATGTATGTGATTTGATGACTTGATGATTCAATCTAATCTGTTATTGTCATTTTTGCATACCAAGATTGAGTCTTTTCCACAATCTTAGAAGAGATCAGTCCCAATTATTTCGTGGTTCCTCCTCCGTTATAGACTTGTTCTTGGGAAATTCTCATACATGATTTCCTACAAATAGGTTACAATACTTCTATTGCCTTGCGCTGTTATTCTTGCTCTCAAAGGGATTATTAGTTTAAGAAGAATCTGGCCGTTCAAAGGGATTACTAGAGGCTATTATGATATTCAGTATCCTTTGATCTTCTTATTAGGAAGAGAACTCTCTCCTAAACAGAGAGAAATGGTGAGATCTTGCAGTGCTTATACTAGATCTTGGTTATAACAAGCTTTAGGGTTCTTGTTCTTGTGGGATCCAACGTCCTCTCTTATCCCAAGTTGGGATTTGAAAAGCCATAGAAATAGTTAACCAGACAAGATCCGTCATGACCTGTATTTACCGGTTATAACCCGAACCCACACTCAAAAAACGGTGCCGTAAAAGCCATAGAACCCGGATTTAGCTTCCTTCACGCCTTGTTTAAAACAAGGTAAAACTCGAACAAAGTTGATTGTTCTCTGGCAAGAACACCAACCCTGCAAAAGCTGCATATATAAGGGCTTTTGTAATAAAGATGTGACGTATCTTGGAATGAACTAACAGAGTTGATCACTCATTAGTCTGAACATACCCAAAGACAAGCTTCTAATGTCGTTCACCCAAACCCAACACCACCTTCATTTTTATAAACAATCCCACAAATTCCGGTATTATTAACCTAGAATACATGTCTATTTCTTTCCTATCAAGCTCTCAAAAACAAGATGCAAACAAACACAGAAGGTTTTCAGTTTTTCTTCTCTAACCCTTCTAAATTTCTAAATTTCTAAATTTTTATTTTGGAAAATCATCCAAAAGTAGCATAGACATTAAAAATGTATATAAAATCATAACGTAATTCCTATTCAAAAGTTTTAATATGAATGTTGAAATAAATGGAAAAAGATCAATGAATATGTATGGGAATCCTCAATGGGCGACTCATAAAATAGGACAGACCATTGATTTTATGAAACCTTCCATTACACGAATTCTCTTATATAATCACTCTTAACTTCTCCTTACCTTCACCGGAAAAATCACTAAACTTCCGATGACGCTCTATTCAAAAATGGGTTTGGCTAAAGTCTCTTCCTTTCTCTTCCTGATTATGTTTCTCATCAATGGCGCTTCTTTCACCACTTTCACCATCGTCAACCAATGTAACTACGCCGTCTGGCCGGGACTTCTTTCCGGCGCCGATACTGCTCAGTTACCCACCACCGGTTTCGCCCTTAACCCGTCCGAGTCGCGACTTATCTCCATGCCCGCCGCCTGGTCTGGCCGCATATGGGCTCGCACGCTTTGCAATCAAAATGCCGCCACTGGAAAATTCAGTTGCGTCACTGGCGACTGTGGCTCGTCCCAAATCGAATGCTCCGGTGCCGGTGCCAACCCACCGGCTACATTAGCCGAATTCACGCTGAACGGCGCCGGAAATCTCGATTTCTACGACGTCAGCCTCGTCGACGGTTACAACGTTCCAATTACAATCGTCCCTCAAGGTGGAGCAACTGGAGTCGGTAACTGCACCGCCACGGGTTGCGCAACGGATCTCAACGTCGAGTGTCCAGCACAGCTGAAAGTAACGGTGGAATCGACTGGAACGACAGTGGCGTGCAAGAGCGCATGCGAGGCTTTTGGAACACCAGAGTATTGCTGCAGCGGCGCTTTTGGAACGCCGGACACTTGTAAGCCAAGTGAGTATTCTGGTTTCTTTAAGAAAGCTTGCCCAACGGCTTATAGTTATGCTTACGACGACGGAACAAGCACCTTCACTTGCTCTGGCGCTGATTACCTCATCACTTTCTGTCCTCCTCTTCCTTCTCCAAGGTATATTAAATTAAGATTATAACCTAAAGTTTTATAAATGAAGAAAATAGTATAAAATCTATATTAATTTTCTTGTTTTGTTATTTTCTGAATAATTTTTTGTAACGGTTTTATTCGTTTCAAAATTGATTATATCTGAAGAATCTTTGCTATGAAATTAAATTATTTGGTTCAGTGAAAAGCGTTCAACTACATATCCTCAACCAGAGGCGGTTAGCGTTTCCGCCGCTTCTCTGACCGCGTCACCTACAATCGCAGTTGCGTTGTCGTTAGGCGTTTTGGCTGTTGCGGTTTCTTGGGTGGGGAATGAACTTTGGTGATATCAATACGGCACCGACTTTGTTTTTTTAGTTTATTCTACGTTTGTATTATTTTATTTTATTTTATTTTATGTGATTGTTTTTGTTTCGTTTCCACTCTATATAGACTTTAGATGAAACGTGAAATAAAAGAGCTAATCTATTTTCATAAAAATAAATAGTATTTCTGTTCATAATTATTTGAAATATTAATTATATATTCACAAAATAAAAACTAATTCTATATTTTAAGTATATATGTTTGTGAAGAATTTACGTAACTAATATATAACTAGATTTAGACCGACGTACTGCTCGGGAAAAAATATTTATATATGTTTATTTAATACATACGTACATAACTTTTTGAATTTTTATTATCGATAACACAAATAAAATAAACAGTAAAATCGAATTATATAAATGAATTTAAATTATTTCTATTATGAATACACAATATAATTAAATGGGTAAAGAATTATAGATGTGATACATATTCAATTACACTAAATTTTTCATTTATATTTTGTTTGACTAATTTTTTAAAATTTCTAATATTTTGTTTTATATTATTATTGTTTTTATCAAAATATTAAGAATGTATATACAATATATTATTAAACATTTGTGTAATATTATTTTCGTAAATATTTATAAATTATATCTTATATAATATTTTACTTTAAAATACTTTGTTGTTGTGGTACGTGGCGTGAATGATATAGATATATTAATCAATTTACTTATTGGTAATTAATATTAGAACAATTGGCAAAAATATCAATTTTTAAAAATTTTATTACAAATATTATTATTATATTAAATTTCCAAAATAATACAAAATTAATATTAAAATATTAAATAAAATTAAAGAAAAAAATTTAAATATAATATTTTTAGTTATATTTATAAGTTATTTATATGATAAATATATTTTCAGAAAATAGTTTGTATTATTTCGGAATTTAAAGTTTAAAATACTAAATTTAGAACAAAAATTTAAAAATGTGTTATTTTAGATTTTGCTATTAATTTCGAATTAAAATTTTATTTATTTGATTTTATAGGAAATGAATTTATCTATGTACCAAAATAATTAAATTTAAAATTAGTTTGATTTGAAAAGATTTGACAAAAAAAAAACTAAATAATTATAGTTTTTGGCTGAAAAAATTATCCAATTGACGAAAAAGGATAAGAAATACAACAGATTGTGAATCCAACGGCGGATACACCTCTGCCGCCGAAATATAAAACAGAGTACTGAAATCCAACGGCGGATAACACAGATAAATTTGCACTCCTAAACACATACTTTAAACTTGTTCTTGTTCAGTCTCTGCAAAATTTAGTTCAGTAATAAAATGGGTTTGTCCGACATTATACGATCCTTTCTTCTTATTTTCATTGTTTCTACTCATCTTTCTCGGACGAGTTTATCAAACTCAGAAGAAGGAGCTAATATTACTATCGATGTGAGACAAGCTCGAAAACTTCTTGATTCTGGCTACATTTTTCTCGATGTCAGGTAAAGTTTGCAGATTCAGACTCGTCTTTATTGTTTTGGTCGGTAATGTCGGTGATTTATGAAATTTGAGAGATGTTATTGTTAACTACTTAACACAGAACTGTTGAAGAATTCGAGAAAGGTCATGTTGATTCGAGGAAAGTCTTCAATGTTCCTTACTTGTTTTATACTCCACAAGGTCAAGAAAACAACCCAAATTTCTTGAAACATGTTTCATCTGTCTGTAACCAAACTGATCATCTTGTCGTGGTAATAACAAGAGTCTTGTTCCGATCATGTGGAAGTACTGTTTTTTTTAAATCACTGGATCTGAATCTAGAATCTGTTGTTTTGATCTTATTTTGTAGGGATGTAAATCTGGAGTTAGATCTTTATATGCTACAAAAGTTCTTATTTCTTCTGTAAGTACCAAACTGTTTAGTGTGGAAAACATATTAAAATCTGAACATTCCACCAACCAAAGTTTTTTTTATCTAACAAGAGAGGTTTGTGTTATACACAATGTTAAACGTTCTCCATGATTTTCCATAGGATTCACCTACGTGTAAAAAGACAAAAAATTTTGGCGGAAACCCTCTTTGATACCAATTGTTAGTATGAAAAATTTATTAAAATCATACAATTGAGTACTCAAAGAGACAATTTTTTTTTTTTTCAATCAATCAAGTTAATTCTCTTTAAAATTACACTTGTAAATTTTACATAAACTCAACTTATTGATTTACTACCTATCGGTTGCATAAGAAAATAAAATCTTAACCTAAAACTTAACAGCTTTTTGTTGCTAATCCTTCACAGACATATTTCTAGTTCTTATCTCGATTCTCTTAAAAAATTTGATCTCTGATCATCTCTTTGTCTTGTTTTATATTTCGGAGAAATTTTCAGCCAACAAAAACTTTTCTGATTTTCTTTTAGAAAATTTTTTGTTTGTCTTCACACTTTCTTGATTTTCTTTTAAAAAACTTTCAGTTTTTGTCTTCACACTTTGGATTTTGTCTTCAGATTTTGAGTCTGTATATATGTGTTTCTTCTTTGAATCTATCTTGAGTTTATTGATGAGATTTCAATGGAATTGTTTAATCATGTGAAAGGGTTTCAAGACTGTAAAAAACATGGACGGTGGTTACATTGCTTGGGTCGACAAGAGATTTCCAGTTAAAGTAGAACAGAAGGAACTAAAGATCGATGAGCTCTGATTCAGATTATCCAAATATAAGCATGTTAAAATTTTTGATCATTATTATAAAATACAGTTATTGGGTGCAAAATAATATCCTTCAAAGATTATTTTGTGATACTTTGGCTCCAGACTGATTGCATTATCCAAAAGTAAATTCTCACATTTGGCTTCTTATAAAGTTTGACATGTTATTATAGAGAAATCCGTAAACAAATTTCTAATTTGAAAAACGCAAAATGTAATCGGTTGTATAATATTTTGTATAATTTATGTTTTTTATAAGGATTAAACATATTTGAAATTCATATTTAAATATTTGAATAATATCTTAAAATAATAACATTTTAAATTTATGTTCCAAATTTATCACAATAAAAATAAAATTTCAAAAATAGCACAAATAATTATTTATCTTAAATAAATTATATATAAAATTAAAACATAATGTTTGGTTTCAATTTTTCTAATTTACTGTTCAAATTTTTCATTAGAAATAAGTTTTTAATTATTTTAGTATTAATTTTGTGATATTTTAAAATTTTAAATAATTATTAATATATTTATAAAAAAAACTTGAAATAATATTATTTTAATCGATTGACCTAAATATTTTTCTATTCACTCAAGCATGAAACACAAATTTTTTTTATTATATTCACCTTCTCCACTTATGTTTTAAAATGTCGAGGAAACAAAAAACCTCAATGGCTACATTGTTAAGTCAATTTTTAACCTTTTCATGCTATTTATAATACATCAAGTTCCTAAGTTTTCAACCATAAAATCTTAGTATAATCTTTCAAAAATAGAAAATCTTATTCTATAAATTGATTCTTCTTATAACATCTTTATATGATATTGTTTTTATATTCAATGAACCACATCATGAGATCCTCGTGACACATGAGCATCCAATTTATTTATTATCATTAAAAAATTTTGATGTTTCCAAATCTACAATTATTTATGCCATTGAAACTTTATGCAGCCGAACTTTTTGCAGTTATGTTAACTTTTTAACGTCATCAAGATATACAGATTTTTGTTTGCACAACAACTGAACATATTTATGACGTTGTCTTGCTATTACTTCCACATAATTCATTATATATATTTAATATATTATTTAAAAAACATTTTAAAAAATAATTTTACTCCGACGTGTTATTAATAAAAATACTATGTTGACGTGTTATTAACAAAAATACTATGCTGACGTGTTATTAACAGAAATATCATACTTACGTGTTATTAACAAAAATATTATGCTGACGTTTTATTAACAGAAATATAATGCTGACGTGTTATTAACAGAAATACAATGCTGACATGTTATTAACAAAAATATCATGGTGATGTGTTATTAACAGAAATATCATGATGCCGTGTTATTAACAAAAATATCATGGTGACGTGTTATCAACACAATGAATTTTAAATAGATATATAAATAGATTTAAGTTATTAGAATAATTACAATATCTATCGATGTTATTAATTTGGTTAGAAAATCAATATATTTTATTAAAATATTTAAAAAGTACTATTAAATTTATAAAATAATAATTAATTTTTTTTCTTAATTTACATATACAAAAATTAATACTAAAAATAATTTTAAATAAAAGTTAAAATTATATAAATATTTAATTTTTATTTACTAATAAATAATATTATAATCGACGAATATTTTTTTCAGATAATACGTAAATAAAAATATAGTTTGTTCTTATATTAATTAAAAGATGCATCTTAATTGCATTTCACCCATTTTCACCCATTCTTTTAGAGTGTTTTCCATTTGGTTAGTTCATTCACACCTATGAGATTCTTTGTGTTTGGGTTCTTCGACTGCATGAAATAACTATTACATGTTATACTCTGAAGCTTTCGCGAGTACCTCTTCCACAAGCATGTCTCTTTGATTAAATGTGTTACTTCATTGCAAGACTATAGTGTCCATCAAAAACTTCTTAGAATTTCATCACGATAAATGTTCATTATCACGCTTGTTTGAACAGTAAGAAAAAAGAATCCATTAAACTCATTCCGGTTTTGCCGGAACTGTTGGTAGCCAAGGATCTAATCCAATATTTGTATCTTTTCCATTTCTGATACTTACTTTTAAATTAGCGCTGAACATATTAACCAAACCCGAAATCCGAATCCGAACCCGATTCGAAATATCCAAACCCGACATAAAATACCTGAACCTGAACATGTATGAATATTTAAAAATATCCGAATGAGTTTTGTTTGCTCAGTGCTTTGAGTTCAAATTTGGGTTTGGGTATATTTGACACAGTATTTTGGATTTGGGTATATCCAAAATCCGAAGTAAAACTGAACTTAGTTTAAATATATATAAATTAAATATTTCACATCCTGTTAATTGATTAGTTTTAGGTTTGATTGTTATTTGTATATTTAGCAAACCTAAATTAATGATTTTTTTCCATTAATTAGAGATTCTTTTGAATATTATCATAAAAAATTATTAATTTTCAAATGTTTTAAAATAAAAACATCTTTAAAATTTATCTACTAATCTTAAGAATTTAAATAAAATCTATTAATTGGAGTTTTATATCTATCCAATAATATATATTTATATAAATCTGAAAAAAAATCTTATGGTTAGAACATGAAATACATGACGAGAATTAGTATGTAGACAATTTGATTTTTACTTTTGATATTTAATATTTTTTTGTTTAATCATCACATTTTTTTGTTATTTGAAATAAAATATGCCAATTTTGGATAAAAATTACAACTAGCCCGACTCCATATGTATGCTTATTTTGGATACAAAACTCAATCCAATCTGAATCCGTATTCAAAATCCGAACCAATCCGAATCCGAATGTAAAACCCAAACCAAACCCAAATCTGGAGAGATCTGAACCGAACCCGACCCAGAATTTATAAATACCCGAATGGATCTTACATTTCTGATGTCAAAAATTTGAAAAATCTGACCCGAACCCAGATGGGTATCCAAACGCCCATGTTTAAGACTTAAACCATTTTTCAATAACCTCTACCAACTATTAACGATTTCGACCCATATGACAATTGTGTATTGGCCTTTGCTGAGAGGAGACTTTTAGTCTCAAAATGCTTCCTTTAATCACTCTATAGACAAGACTATATATGACCTTCAAACTAGTTTCGTGTTTTTCGGCTACTTTGGTCTGATTTTTAATTTTAAATTTAGATACTGAAATATATCAAATTTAAATATAATTACCATTTTAGGTATATAATTATATTTCAAATATTTTAATTATTTATTTAATTTTGGTTTTCGATTTTGATATATAAATAATATCCATTGAAAATTTTTATATCGTCTTTATTTTTAAAACAATGATTTAAAAGTTTTTTACACAAACGATTAATAATGCATATCATTGATCCATTCTTATAATTTTTACTAGCGTTGGTTTTCGGTGAAAATCGAATCCACCAAACCAAAATTTTCGGTTTTTAGTTTTAATTTAATGAGAATCATTAAATCGATCGGCTAAATAATTAATTTTATTCGGTTTATATTTTGATTTGGTTCGGAAATACCAAATCGATCAGTTTTCTTAAACCGAAAACACAACCTTTATAAGTCGAAATCCTAGTTGCAATCCTTTTCTCCTAAACCGAAAACACAACCTTCTCTCTTTTGTGGCAACTCTAGTTGCTTCGACTTCTTCTCCTCCGGCTGCAATTTTTTCTCTTTCGGCTGTTACCTTTTTTTCTCTGGCTGCGACTTCTTCTCCTCTGGCTGTGATTTCTTCTCCTCTGGCTTTGATTTCTTCTCCTCTGGTTGCGACTTCTTCTCTTTTGATTGCGATTTCTTCTTCTCCGACTTCCTCTCTAGTGAGTTGTTATTTGGGAGTTATTCTTTGCGTTTTGTCTTTTGGCAACATGCAACTATATGGCACAATCATTTGTTTTGATTTTTGAATTTAACGGTTCGTTGGCTTTTGAATATTCTCATAATCGCTGAGATCCGACGCTTCTTGATCAAGTTTGTTTCTTCTGTTATATTATATTCTCTCTCTCGTTCCTCGCTTGGTGTTTTAGAATCCATATTTGTTTCGATTTCATTTTCTGAAACCTTGAGATTTCCTCGGTTTGTTAGGTAGGTTTTTGTTTGGTTCCGGTGTTAGTGTTTTTAGATCAGAGTTTTGTTCCACAATTTATAAGTCTCTCAAGCTTGATTACGCATTGTTGCTCAAAATTTTGTTTATGTTCAAAAGATTTTGATGTGATTGTCAGATAATACACGTCAATCTATTTACTCTTGGACGTGAAATCGTGAGACACTAACTTGGATGATCCGTTTTCTCCAATGGTTCTAGGCAAATAATATTTTAGTTTTTGTTTCCCAATTCACTGTTTTTATTTAAGAACTCAGATTAAGTCTTTGTAGGTTTCAAAGATGGTGGAGATTTAGTCATCTTCTGCACCAACCTCTCCCCTGAAAATCTCTTTCCAATTTTCAAAATGTGTCAACATTATCAACAATAACCTCTCTTCCACGAATACCAAAAACCTTACATCAATTGTTTCTTTGTCGATGAAGCATGAAGGATTTTTAGTAAAAAATTATGTAAACCGGTTTTCGGTTTGGTCAACTGAATTCCGGTTTTGGGCTAAACACGTCGGTTATTCATGGGCCAACAATAATTAAAGATTACAAAATCGGTTATGTTCTCATGTACGTCTCATGTTCGTCTCATGTTATGTTCTCTGTTCAGAGCCGGCTCTGAATTTAATAGGGCCACAAGGAAAAAAAAAGAATCATTTTATACAATAAAAAAATTTGGACCGTTCTAATTTTTAAAATTTTTTGTTGTTAAAAAGATTCGAACTGAAGAACTTAAAATTTTTTGTTGTTAAAAAAATTCGAACTCAAGAACTCAAGAAAACAATTTACTTTTATTTACCATTTGTGCTAAGAGTACTTTTAAAATAAAGACTGATTTTTTTATTTTAACATTGAGGGCCGCAAACACGGGATTTTTTATTTACATATTTTTGAATTTCTTCTACTGTTCTTTTTTTTCTTATCTTCTTCATCTTTATTTTGATGTTTTTATTAGAATGATCTGTTTTGCTCTTGTTGTCTGCAGTAATTTTCTTGAGTTTCTGGGCAAAGGTTCGTTACAACTCAATCTATTTATACAGAAGTAAAAATCCTAGAAATTTTGCCTCATTTTAGAGACACTGTTTTATCTCTTTTTTTCTTCTTTTCATTTTAATTCATTAAGACAGATGTCTACTTCTTTTTTATTCATATTTTTGGTGTTCAGATACATCGGCAACAGAGCTAAACAGAGCTACAGAAGAAGAAAAAATGGTGGCGTTTCGAAAACTAAACAGACCATGGATCACCACTACTAAGTTATATTGATATTTTATTGACTTGAGGGAGAGAGACCAAATTGAACTAAATTTGTCGGAATTAGACCGAATTGATCCGAATTGTACTGAACCGGTTCAAATTAGCCTAAAAAATCAAATGAATCGAATTAAATCAAAAAAATTGAACAAAATTAAACCGAAATCAATAGAAAAACTTAAAATATCAAACATTAAACCGATTAAACATAAATTTAAACAATTAAACCAAAAATCTAGTTATAATAATTTAGGGTTTAAATTAAACAATTTAGGGTTTAAATTTTTTTCATTAAGAATAAGTTTTTAATTATTTTAATATTAAATTTGTGCTATTTGTGAAAATTTAAATGACTAGTGCTATATATGGAACACAAACTTAAAATAGTGCTATTTTAGTCAATTGACCTTATCAAAATATATAAAGGCAATTGACTAAAATATCACCATTTCAAGTTTTTGTTCCACATATAGCACTAATCATTTAAATTTCCAAAAATAGCACAAATTTAATACTAAAATAATTGAAAAATTATTTCTAGTAAAAAATATTTAAACCCTAAATTGGAAAAAGTGAATCCAAACATTATGTTTTAAGGGCAATTGACTAAAATAGCACAATTTCAAGTTTTTGTTCCAAATATAGCACTAGTTATTTAAATTTCCAAAAATAGCAAAAATTTAATACTAAAATAATTGAAAACTTATTCCTAATGAAAAAAATTTAAACCCTAAATTGGAAAAAGTAAACTCAAACATTATGTTTTAATTTTATATATATTTTATTTAAGTTAAATAATTATTTTTACATAATAATTTATGCTATTTTGGGGATTTTAGTTTTATTGTGCTAAATTTGGAAGATAAACTTAAAATAGTGCTATTTTAGAGTATTACTCATGTTTTAATTATATATATATATTTTATTTAAGGTAAATAATTATTTTTACATAATAATTTATGTTATTTTGGGAATTTTAGTTTTATGGTGCTAAATTTGGAAGATAAACCCAAAATAATACTATTTTAAGGTATTATTCAATATATAAATTCTAAAAACATATTTATGACATAATAATTTTTTTTTGTAAAAAATTCAGTGGAAGAGATGGAACGGTTAATATTAAACACACTTTCTCTCTTGAGTCATGTCCAAAAAAATATTACACTCAGTTTTGGCAATCACATGCTTTTATGTGTCGAACGTAGTTTCCGAGACAAAAAATGAACCGACAAAAGAAAAACTGCCGGTTGACTGACAGATTAACGTTTACTTAATTTTAACCGGGTAATAGCGCGGGAAAAGTGTCGTCGACAATTGAACCGAACCGGTTTAGAGCGGTACACGCGTTACTTACGCGCAACCTCCACGTCTTTACATCTATGATAGATACTTAACTCTGTCACTTTCTTCTTCGAATAAATATCTTTTATCACAACCAGAAGCATTTCTTCATTCTTCATTGGCTTGTTCTTCTCTTTTGAATCTCTGGTGATAATGGAATCCTATGGAAACTCTAGCGACAAGCAAACTTCGTCTCTTTACCCTACTGTTGACATGTCGAATCCCGAAGCTCCTTTTAACCCTAGTTCTTCTACTACTACTAACCTCTATCCTTCCCTCGATATGAATGATCTCGCCCGTGATCTCTTCCCCGAGCAGCCGGAGACGAATTCAGTCTCCGTATCGGCTCCTTCTGCAGCGACGGAGGAGGTCATTTTGAAAATATCTGGCGCGATTCTCCATTTAATCGACAAGTCTTACAGCGTCGAGCTCGCTTGCGGCGATCTTGAGATCATACGTATTGTCCAGGGAGGAAATGTCGTCGCCGTTCTCGCTCGTGTCGCTGACGAGATTCAATGGCCGTTGACCAAGGACGAGAACTCGGTGAAGGTGGATGAGTCCCATTATTTCTTTACCCTCCGACCCACAAAGGATTTCGCACCTGATTCCAGCGACGAAGAAGAAGATGGAGCAAAAAACACTAAGCGGAAGGAAGAAGAGAACGATATGTTGAACTACGGACTTACAATTGCTTCAAAGGGTCAAGAGCATTTGTTGGAGGAGCTAGAGCAGATCTTGGCGGATTACAGCTGTTTCACGGTGCAGCAAGTGTCTGAAGAAGCGAAGGAAACTGGGGAAAAGGTTTTGGATGTGACAGTGGCGAGAGAGACATCGCCGGTGGAGCTTAATGGGGAGAGGAAAGAGATTGTGGAGAAGCAATGTGCGGCGTATTGGACAACTCTAGCACCGAATGTGGAGGATTACAGTGGGAAGACGGCGAAGCTGATAGCAAGTGGTTCTGGGCATCTGATAAAAGGGATTCTTTGGTGTGGAGATGTGACCATGGATCGACTCATGTGGGGAAATGATTTCATGAAGCGGAGATTGATGAAGGCCGAGAAGGAGAGGGAAGTTCATCCTGACACATTGAAAAGAATCAAGAGGTATGTATGTATGTATGATTGATTTCTGTTGATTGTGTTTTGATTTTGACTTAGTAGCTCCTGCCTGATTCAGTTAAGTGGTTTCTATGTTTGCTTGAGGGTTTGTTCGATGTCTATTTTGATGGGTTTTTGGAAAAGGGGAATCTTTATATGTTAATCTTTTGTGCTAATGGGGTGGAATGTGACTTGTATATTACGCAAATGTCTGGAGAAAGTCATGTGTAGTTGGTCTTAAATGATGGAACAAGAGTCATGACTTCTATTGTTTATGATTTCCCTTTTAACTGGTTCGAATTACAAAAAGGGAGCTTGGTAGGTGTTACTGATTCCTTCGATTATTTTGGTTGTGTAGAGTGAAGAAAATGACCAAAATGACAGAGAAAGTGGCAAACAGCATTCTGTCTGGAGTTGTTAAAGTTTCTGGGTTCTTCACAAGTTCAGTGGCAAACAGCAAAGTAGGAAAGAAATTCTTTAGCCTTCTTCCTGGAGAAATCGTCCTTGCAACTCTTGACGGATTCAGTAAGTCTAATATCTGTATTATAGATACATTTATGGCGACTTGAAGCTGACTATTCTTTAGATTTCATAATCATTGAAACTGTTGGTTCTTGTTTTGGTAGATAAGGTCTGTGATGCTGTTGAAGTAGCTGGAAGGAACGTAATGTCAACCTCTTCCACTGTCACAACCGAACTCGTGGATCACAGGTAAATGAATTATTCAGGAATTGAAACTCTCAGGTTGTTAGGTGATGGACATGGTTAAAAGAAGAATGTATATTGGTGAATGCAGGTATGGTGGTAAATCAGCTGAGGCAACAAATGAAGGACTTGAAGCAGTAGGACATGCTGTTGGGACAGCTTGGGCTGCTTTCAAAATCAGAAAGGCTATTAACCCTAAGAGCGTTCTCAAACCTTCCACGCTTGCAAAAACCGCCATTAGATCTGCAGCTTCACAAAAGAAAGCTTAATGATGAAACCAAACAGACGACTGGTTCTGTTTTGTTTGTATTGTGTCTCGTGTCTCCACGAATCAGTGTGATGTAATGTGTGTATGTGTAAATCGGGAGTGTGATAACATCAACAATCTTCCATGAATTAGACTTAAAAATTGCCGATTTGCATATCATAAATTTGGTAGTTTACATTATATTCGTTCCAAAAAATGTCAAGATTTTGTGGCTACAAAGGGATGAATCGTTTAGGTTAGTAAGTTAAGATTAGAGATCTTTTTAACAAAATAGAAGTTTAAAACTTTTTTTACTCCAAATCGAACTTAAAATTTAAGTGGAATTAACATAAATTAATATCTAAGAGCTTTGAGCAAATTGAGAATTCTATCACTCAGACGTTAAGTCATCATTATTACTCCAAAGCAAAACTTTGTTGTCTGTCTTATAATACCTTACTGGTCTTATATTTCTTCAGGCACGGAGGAAGAGGTCTTGGACTGTGTATCGTGCGAAACTTGTGAGTCAAGTCACTGAAACTTGAGAACTTGATGAGTCATAGAAGCATGAATCCCACGACTGGGATCCAACACAATTCGACACTTGCAGTTATGATGATTACTTTGAGACAACCTGCGAGAATCAAGGACATAAATTTGTGAAATCATGTACCTTGCGTTCTCCAGTGTTTAAGAACAACCTCGTTGACACCATTAACTACAATGATGACTCAGACAAAACACAGAAGAAGACTTGAAAACAGCTTCTCAGTAAGCCTATTGATCGTAAAGCTTATGGTCTCTACCATTTTGTCACTCACTAACCATCAACTTCCATAACTTTATTTTCGGCTTGAAGCAAAACGGTAAATGCTGAAAAGATCGAACAAAGAAAAACATTCTTAGTTGGTTATCTTTAGATTTTGGGTTTTGTATATATGAGTTTATAGTGTTTAGTCAAATGTTTTGCAGAGGTTTTTGTGGGAGAAAGAATCCATTTTTTTGGTTTACTGTGATATCAAAAAGAATATTTTCTACTTAAATAACATACTCTCATTATACTTGTTTTCAAGATTTCAAGTTTAACAGTAAAGTTCTGTTCCTGTGAAACAAAGAGTAAATTTTCCTTGTGGAATGTTTAATGCTTCGTTGTTTTTTGAAGCACTACGTGTCGTTTAAAGGGACGAGAAAGAAAGACAACATGTTGTTCTTATCCCTAAAAAGATGAGAAAAATACTCAGTAAGTTGGCCCATGCAGGTTTCGAACCTGCGACCTTCGCGTTATTAGCACGACGCTCTAACCAACTGAGCTAATGGGCCTTTTGATTATTTACCATTAAAGGATAGTCATATTTTGTAGAACTGATAATAATGTGAATATTTGTATCTCCTCTAATGAAAATGATTCATGAGAATATCGTAAATATTTTGAAAAATGCTTACTTCGATGCTAACGTGAATAATAAAATATACATACAATAATATTGACGAATTTGAAACGGCATCGTTTGACATTTTTGTTCTTGAATGAAAATGGAAGGATAATGAGAAGTAAGAAATGCAAATATATTAGCTCTCATCTAAAGCTGGAAGCTGTTTCTCTGTAACACAGAAGTAATTGTTTTTCTTCTTACGATGAAGAAAGCTTATATCACAACGAGCTATGAACCTTTTTTTAAGCCCAAATGTGTTTCCTTCTTAAGCTTTCAAACTAGAGTGGAAGAGAACTGAGAGAGAGAGAGAGAGAGAGATTAGAATGTAGGGAAATTACAATATGGAGCAAGCCTTTTGTGCTTTGTTCTTCTTTTTCTTCTGCTTTGGAGGTTGAAGGACCACTCTGATCGCTGCATCAAACACCCCCTTCACGTTCTGCATTTTCATTAAAAATGAAACAGTTTCAAGCTTTAAGAAAAGCTCAAGCAATATTCTATCCAAAAGAGAAGCTTTTCTTTCTTGCCTCCTGTGTTTTTGAACTGCACTCGATGTATGCAGGAGCTTCAATTAGCTTCTTCAGTTCTTCTCCCTTTGATGCCCAAAGTGGAGAAAAGTTAAGAAAGTTTCATTTTTGAAGTACCAAGTAGAGAAAACTGAACAGATTTGAAAGAAAATTCTGTTTACCTGAGCAGTGGTAATAGGTACAGCACCAGGGTGGTCAATGAAAAACTGCTTGTCATCCCGAAGATCTGCCACACATTATGTATACAAAGCATAAGCAGCAGATGAAAGTCAAAACAATCCAAAAGGAAATCTTGTATAAGCCTTTTTCTAAAGATTTACACTTGCTATATTTAGACATTGAATGGGAGTTTATATGTAGATGGTTGTCTCTAACAAATGTAGGTGGCATGTCAACTATCAGGAGAAAGTATGAGATACTAGAAGAAACCATTTGATCCATAACATATCCCACAATTCATTAAAAAGAAAAAGCCGAAACGTCACATACAAGCTTGTAAACCTAAGCATTCGTAATACTCCAACAAAACTATCCCCAATACCCATTAGATCAAAAGTGCTAGGAAATACCAAATGAATATATCTTTGATGCAAACAAATCAAAACATAAACAGTGAGTGTTAGGTAGTGTCCATTAGTGTCATAAATATCCGAAGAAGCTTAAGCAGGAGGAGAATGTTTACTGCCTTGATTACGACACAAAGGAACTTAGCAAACATATATGCATCAAACAAAATGCAAGAAACTTACCTAGTTTGGTTCCAACAAGAACTATTGGGACACCAGGAGCATAATGCTTCAGCTCTGGGATCCACTGCAAACAACAGATAAAGCAGCAAAATCACAACCACAAGACTTTATCATTTTTCCATTTCAAAACTTGTAGCAAATTAGGAACACACCTTCTTGGATACATTCTCATAACTAGCCTTACTGATGAGAGAAAAAGCTAAGATGAAAACGTCAGCACCGCGGTAACTCAAAGGTCTTAATCTATTATAGTCCTCCTGCCCTGTTACAACAAAACAAAGTTCAGATTAGACGCACGAAGAAAAAAAAAGGCATAGCTTTTGCTACTAAGTAGGATCCTTATATTGTCAGTACCTGCGGTATCCCACAAGCCTAGGTTCACGGTGCTCCCGTTAACAACCACATTTGCACTGAAGTTATCGAAAACAGTAGGAACGTAATCCTGTTCCACAGAAAGTTACAAGATTTAGTGAGATACAAGCTCCACAAATCCTCATAACAAGTCAATTACGAATCAATTCATCAATAAACAGAGAAGCATAACAAAACAAAGCAAATAAAATCAAACTGCACATGAATCATATTCAGTTTTGTAATTAACATAACACATCATGTATATAATGAAGAAAGAGAATCGATTGAGAGGGTGAAAGGAGGCAGATTTCACCGTAGGAAAAGTGTTGCTGGTGTAAGAAATCAGCAAACAAGTTTTACCGACAGCTCCGTCACCAACGGTCACACATTTTATGAACCTCGAAGCGCTCATTTCCTTCGTTTCTTTCCTCCTCCAGATTCTTCACCAGAATTGGAGCTATCGTGATCATACAACAAAATCGACAAAGAACAATACTCTCGAAGAACTAAAAAAAACCGAACCTCAGATCTACACCTGAGGAGACAACAACAAAAGAAAGCTCTCAATAGAAACAGAACTCTTCCATTTTCCCCTCTTCAATTCGTTATCTCTTGTACAAAACAAACAAGAAAAACCCTAGAAATGTTAAAACAGGAAATGTGAGTGATAAGAATATATGATCAAAGAAGAAGAATGAATGTGAAGATGAATCGTATCGAGAACAACAAGGGAGACAAAGAGAGAGAGAGAGGAAGTAGAAATGTGATGGCCAGAAATTTATGCCATTGAAGCGTTCTCCGCCATGAACCTTCCGATTGTTTTGCTTTATTTTCTGTTAATTTGTTTAAAATTTCACCTACAGTTACATTTATACAATAAATTAAATTTGAATGTCACATTCTCTGCAACGAATCCACATATACATTGTTTCTTATAACATATTTGCTTTTCACTATATTTTGAAGCTTAACAAACATTGTGAAGGTTGTTAGTATTATACAATCCCTAATATATTATTTGAGAAACTTTTTAACAAAGTAACCTTATTCTTACGTGTTAATAACAAAAATACCATGCTGACGTGTCAACACCATATGAAGTTTCAGATTAAATATATAAAAGGGTTTAACTTACTAGAATAATTACAATACATGCCACTGATATTAATTTGGTTAGAGAATAAATATAATTTATTCAACTAACCAAAAAATACTATTACATTTGCAAAAACAATACTTTTTATTTCTTTAATTTTTTTGTACGTTAATTTATAAATAATTTCAAATAAATATAAATAGATTTAAGTTACTACCACAATCCCTAATACATTATTTGAGAAACATTTTAATAAAATAACTTTACTGTGACGTGTTATTAACAGAAATATCATGCTGACGTGTTATTACTAAAATAAATTTCAAATAAATATATAAATGAGTTTAACTTATTAGAATAATTACAAGTATATCATTTTTATTAATTTGATTATATAATTAATATATTTTATTAAACTAACAAAAAATACTATTAAATTCGTAAAAAATAATTATTTTTCTTTTCTTAATTTGTATATACAAAAATTAATATTAAAAATAATTCTAAATAAAAGTTAAAATTATATAAATATTTAATTTATATTTACTAATAAAATATAATTTTCGAATATTTTTCCCCACGCATGGCGTGGGTATGAATCTAGTTACAACTTATTGGTAAATATCAATTATTCACTCATTAGCGAAAAATATTTTTGTGCATCGTAATGAAAGAGACAAAAAAAAACTTTCGACTTATGTTAAATACGGAGAAAATGATCATTAAAATACTGAACTTTTGTATTGGGATCATTTAAATACCGAACTTTTTAATGAGTCATTTAAATAACGATCTATAGTTAAATGCGCTGATTTAGATGTACAATTAGTCAACATTAATACCAAAAATAACATTATTAACTTTGTTATTTATTTTTTTATTTATCTTTGGTATTAATGTTGACTAATTGTATATCTAAATCGACGCATTTAACTATAAATCGTTATTTAAATGGCTCATTAAAAAGTTTGGTATTTAAATGACCCAAACACAAAAGTTCAGTATTTTAATAACCATTTTCTCATTAAATATTTAAAGTAATGGTTTTTACAAATGAAATTTATTTAAAACCTTTTTAATATTTGTACGTTTGATCATTGTAGACGACTGCAGTCAACACTGTGATTACTATGTTATTCGTTTGTCTGTTACCGACGATTGCAGTTGTTATTGATTGCAAATTTTTATTCGCACTATTGTTTTAATCAACTATTCGAAAAACTGCGATATATTACAAAATATCTGACCGTTGCGTATACCGCAAATAACTACGGCAGCTAAATAAAAAAGTAATCTACCACAATCGCATCCACAAATTTATACGACTGACAAACGAACATTACTATCAAAACGACATTGTTTTGAATTATACATACAATTTAAAAATTCACGTTCACATAATTCATATATAAATCGAGCATCAGAATATTTTTTCGGATAAAAATTCGTCGACTTTCCGATTTTATAATTATTTCGTCACATAGTCAATAGAACTAGTTCAAATAATTAATCCAAAGAGTAGCCAATTTTCGAAACAGATATTGGTGAAATAAATAAAAATTTGTGAATACATACAAGTCTTTAAAATAGGGAAAATAGTCTATAAACCACGAACCAGTAATTAGAAAACTAACTTCCTAACCAGAAATGCTTGAACCATAGCATACCGATTAACCATGAACCGCCTTCAAAATTCGCAGGATAAAACCAGACCTAAACCGAGTTTATATTTCAGGCAAGCAAAGCAAGCAATCAACACACCCAAGTCTCTTCCAGACTTTCAGAACGACCCAAGCCAAACGTTATTAACAAAACTGTGACATCTTTTGTAACAATGAGATCTTATACTTTGATCTTCTCGTATCTGTCACCAATGGTACCACCTTTCTGCTTTTGGAACTCCATGAACCGCAACGTATTTGCAAAGAATGATTCAGCAGATGGATCGGAAGTCATGGATTCTTCGTTCTTGATCAGTTGGATCAGATTCTTGACTGATTCAACTGTTATCTGTGGAATCCCTTTCTCAAAGAAATAGAGATACCTGCGTATTCGCATCTCCAGTTTTAAGTCTTTCTATGTTCATAACTTGCACAAGATGATGCTGCTCAGTGCCCATTAGGGATGAGGAAATGAGATGTAAAAAATAAAAGGCCGTCTTACTTGTTTAGTATCTCGATGAAGAGGGTAACAGATCCTGTACTACCCCGAGCTGTGTTGGCCATTTGTTGAGCCGAATTTGCAATTTTAAGCGCTCGTTTAAGACAAAGTAGAACCCTGATTTGAAATATGATGAGCTGGTGAGTTATAACACAACACGCATTGTGTTCTATTGTACATGCAGAAAATATACCTTTCTCCATTTTGTATTGTCTCATGATCTTCAAGCCAGAACAGATGAGAGCATGAATACACAGCTCGGCATTGGTCAGGTTTCTTTAGAAGTTTCGCAGAATACTGCAAGATGATAAGTTTTTTCATAACAGCCCTTTAAGCAGAGACAACTGATTTTAGAAGAGACAAATTAAAATATCATGAGGAAATACCCCTGTAGCTTTGTGTGTTAAAGTATCTCTATTCTCAACTCCAAAAACGTGCATTCTTTGCAGAGTTCCAATTATAAGTTGTAATGCGGTCACTTGGGCTTTAGAGTCCTGTTGGAAAGCATTTTTGAAGCATGAGAAAGATTAAGCTCATCCATTTATATTGGTCTACTACCAGACATCGGAACAGTAGCACACTGTTGTCCAACAAGTATAACTAACCGAAATTTCTTCTTCATATAAGATGTATGCCTGGGTGAAAAATTCATATGCAATTGGTTCTTCGTTACACTTATTCGCAGCCTGATGAAATATGAAATATATGTGAGCATTTTACCGATGTCAGATGCATATTACAAAAGGATTAATAGTTTACTTCAGCACACTGCAAGTACAACCGGAATGCCAAGTCAGGTGATGGAGCGGTAGGTAACGCATCGATAATCTGTAAAAAGCAAAACACTTCATCGGGATATAGACAAGAACTGAAGACTGAAGCAGACTCAGAGTAATACCCGTAGTCCCTTTGCTATATTTACACAAACTGTTGATTAAGAATTTTCAAAGTCCTCAAGTGGAGTTCGTATGAACTAAATTTGGCCAAGTTTAACTGAACAAATGTAGCTCTGAAACACAATGTTCTACATAGAAAAACAGAAATGAACAGTCTAGACACGTGAATAACTATGAAAACTTACCTCATTTAGAAACTGGAAGATTGTAGTAGCATTAACTGAAGCCTCTTTTCCAAAAGGATTGTCTCCTTCCACTGGCAACCGCCTGATTAGCTACCATTCAAACAAAAAACAGATACAAAATTCTATATTTTTAAGAGAACTTTCTTCACAAACTATATCAGATACACTTCTATGCAGCATATTATATAAAAAGAAACAACAGAATCATGTCATCGCAAGTCACACTCAACATAAAGTTATGAGGGGCTTTAAAGATTGGCAACAAAACCCTTAACTCTACATTTTGAATACTTTGTTTAAGAAATCAAACCTTTAGAGTAGTTACAACAAGGGGAGGAATGGTGAACTTTAAGCGCTTTGGCCCTCCTGTCAGGAAATGCTTCTTCAGGATATTAATTATCTAAAATTCAATAAACAGCGTCAACGACTGAAAACCAGAACCTTAACAAAATGTTGAAGTACATGATAACTTCTGGTGAAAAGGTAAAATTACAAACACCGGATCGAGGCATATGGTAAAGAATGCAATAGAACTGACATCCTAAATGATAAAAAAAAAAAAAATCTTAATGCAAGCCAACAACTATAGAGGCATCTGGTAAATAATGCAATAGAACTGACATCCTAAATGATATTAAAAAAAATCTAAATGCAAGCCAATAACTAGAGCGCCTAAAGTGGAAAAAAAACTAGAGCGCCTAATGCTAACATAAAGGTATGAGACACACGAATGAATCTGAATGTGCAGGAGCTCCATGCACCTTAAACATCTCTTCTGGGTCATCATTATATAACATGTGAATGAGACGCGCAACAGAATTCTGCTCCTCCTCAAAGTCGTCTTCGTCAACCTAAAAGCATAGAAAAATATTTCAGAAGTCAAAATTCAACTTTCATTTAGGGTTCTGACAGTTTTGGAAATCCCCTAGACAATGAGATATCACAACCTCGAGACCTTGCGGTTCATCCATATCGTTGATAAGTCCTTTAATCAGTTCAAACAATGCATCAACCTACCAAAGAAAACAAGATAAATAATTTAATTTTACAACACGTATGGCTCAGCCCAAACAGCAAGGGCACAAAGATATCCTACCTTCTCCGCTGTGGCAATGATAGTATAATTTTTCATAATGCTTCGAACTATAACAATTGCCATTACTCTCTTTGTCTCGTTATCAAGGTACTCCATTAAAAGGGGATAATTTGTTAGTTTAAGGGCAGTGACAGCATCATTATACTTCTCTAGGGGAGCACTTAAAAGCGAGACAATCTCCTTTGTTGCACGGGTGTCATCAATCTTTCCTTTTCCAGGCAGTTGCTTAATACATGATCCCTGGGCAGAGAAAATGGAGAAGATCAAATTCACTCTTTCATCCAATGTACCTCATTCCAGCAAAATATTATTATACGATACACAGTATGAGGTTTCCTCTGAAAATGTAAACCTACCATAAAATTGTATATTAAGCACAAACATATAACAGAATAATACAAAAACTGCTAAACCAGTCTCCCCCAGCAACATAAATAAACATAGATAAACCTGAATCAAGCTTTTCTTATAAATATGCTTCTGACACAGCTATCACGAATTATCAAGCTTTTCTTATAGCAATGCGAATAGAACGACAAGATTATCTGAATAATGAGAAACAGAGAGCCATCAAGCACCATTGACAGAACAAGAAGTAACTAAACTTGACTTAAGAGGAGAACAATAGGTAAATTCAGTCGCTATAAGAATACTAACCAATACTTGGTCCGCATAATCAAGCCGATCAGGGTGAACATGGAGAGTAAACTTGAGAAGTGAGGAATATAGGGTTACTGCACTCAGAATAGGCATGTCTTCTTGTGCTTCTATCACCTGCAACATCAACCTATTTCCACTAAGAATTTTATTACACCATAGCAAAAAAGGCATCAAAATCACGTAATCTAAAAGTGGAGAAAATATGCGGAACTGTGTGAAGGAGGTTCATTTTTTGCAGCGAATACATGCAACAGATAAAGAACACTGTATGTTTCTACACGCCGATGAAATTGTCCAAAGTGAATAGTTTTACATAAAGAAACTAATGTCAAAATAGATGCTAACAAGTCAAGGTCAACAGGATTTATAAGCTGCCATTACTTTCATTCTCTTTTACAGAAACCAAACTGTAACTGCACATAGGCAGTAAGTTGATCCTGGCCTCCACATAAAGGTTACCTTTCCGATTGCATTATTCAACTTTGAGAAAGCTTCCACTTGCAGGAAATAAGGCAGTACTTCAGCATTTAAGGCAGCAAAATTTGACAGCCTCTCCATTAAACGTGAAAGCACTGTCATGATGTCAACTGATGGCTGAGAAGAAAACCAGAGAGAAAGTAAGAAAACGAGGAGATTAGTGAACTACTGACACCAAAAATTCGAAAGCAGTTGATATTAATCCATAATGAAGGACCATGTACAACTTCTTGTCTAAAACAGCCATAAAATAAATGGAGCAGACGATAATGCTAAATATTAGAGGGCTATTCAGACTACCTGAAGTTGTGGACAAGCCCCGAGAAGTACATCAAGAGTCTGCAAGTGATACTCGTCAGGAAAAACTTGAATGATACAGTCTATTAGGTAATATTGGGCGATCTCATCTTTGCAGTTCACTATCTGAGAAATCATCAGATAAAAATCAGTTTTTGGTCAGGGAATAAGTTAAGTGTGTATAGGATGTAAAATTTTACCTGCTCTAGGACTCTAGGAAGAACTGTATCTCTGTACACATCGAGGTTCACACCTTCTAACTGACTCAGCACATGAAGGTTCTTTCCAACCTGATACGTGAGGGAAAATGCACGCTTCCATCAGTATGGAACGAATGGTAGGCACTTTCAACACACTGCTACCAGCTGTAAGAAAGTCATATTACAAGGTCACGAAGTTCGCTCCTCTCTTTCTCCCGTCTCTCTTTTTCTCGAGCAGGTCCCTGCAGACCAGAAAGCCCGACAACAAGCCTCAACTCAGGATCATCAAAGGGTAATGATTTCACAATCAATATAACATCTGCGTGATCAGAATCATGCACTCATAGTACAATTCCATGACGTGCAAACATTCTTGCAAGCTCGTTTCCAATGAGTAGAAGGGCGTATAAAGATCTCGAATCATATGTCACCTGATGTTGCATTCTGACCCAGAGTTTATTCATCTCAGTAAAGTTCAGTAGTACAAACTCCACAGCGTCTGTGACTGTATCAGCCTCTCTGTACAAGGTGGCAAACGAGTCACCAACAAGATGAATCTAGATTTTAAGTATGCCAGGAACTAAAGTCTCTTGACCGTAATAGATATGGATTATGATACTAAAAATCAGGGTGGTTAACTAACCCAGCAGACAGCCAACATCCTAAATGACGTCAAAAGAAACCAGGGAACTTCATTTAAGAAGATAAAACATGTACAAGCACAAACCACATGCCAGAATCATCTGCTAGGAAGATACAAACATATCGATAGTGTCTAAATACTTACACTTCATACTCAGAACCAATGCCAGGTAATTTATCTCGACTAATTTGGGCAAGGTAGCTTCTCAAGAAGAGACCACGTAGAGGATGCTGAATCCCACGGCACATCTCAACAAGATCTTTAAGAATTTCCTTGGCAGGTGCTTCCTTGGTTTTGATATAAACGGATCCTGCTGTACATAGGAGATATCTAGGAAAGGGAAAAGAAATGAACAGATAATACTTCAGCTAGAACAGGGAACAAACTAATATCATAAGAAATACTAGCAAGTAGCAACACTAAGTAGTGATCAAATAAACCATCTTTGAGATTATATGATTTTGGGCTAAGGACCAAAATGATCTTAAAATGGGAAATAGCCATTTTCCAAAGGCAGTAAAGATCCCAATGTTAGGAACAGAGAAGAACGGGATTGTATCCGTTACTTACAAACGTGGTAATATGTTACCAGCATGCTGAACCAGCTCATAAAGTTCAATAACCGAGCAGCCACGGCGAGTTTCTTCCATGAAGAACAATTCAAGTTTCCTCAACTCATCGAAAGCTCGCATATCTGAAACCATAAAATAAAATACCCTATAAGTTAAATTTGGGGGTTGAGCGAAACAAATGACCATTTTTGTTAAAAGAAGAACCGATCATCATGGCAGATCAGAGCACGGAAACAACTCACAGAGATCATAGTACTTGTGAGGTGAAAGCTTCGAAGTCCGCAACTCGCTGAGCATCTGAGCCGAATACTTGAGAGCATCTTTCAGATTATTCGAGTCCTAATAAACGAAATACAACACAAGTTTATCGAAAATCAAAATAAGGGTTTTCGTTCAATGCTTCATATACATTTCAAGGTATGAAGTGTAACAGGTTTAGAAATTTCTCCGTTTCACACAAAAGAAATTAGGCACCGAGAGACGAAGAGGAGAAGAAAGGGAAGAAAGTAGAGAGCAGAAATCACAATAGCGCGTTGCATGTAGAATGCGTTTTGCTTGAAAGCCGCAGCCCCAGCAGCCAGCCATTTCTCTTCATCTTCTGCTCCGTCTGCGATCATCTTCCTTCTCTCTAAATTTCGATCTCTGGGTTTCAGCTTTCTTTCGTTTGTCAAGACACACGACGTTATGAAAGTCTTTGGATGGAAATTTGCCCTGTGTTACACGTGTACGCCTTCCTCGCTATCCACCGTTCGATCGTCTACTAATTTTTAGATCTAACGGCCTAAAGTTTCCTTTTTATGTTTTAATGGAAGTTATTTTAATATAGTTGGATTAAATCAAATTTAATATATTTTATTGGTATTATAATATTAAAGTTTATATTTATGTTATTAGTTTTATTATTTATAAATACTAATTCAAATTATATGTTATTCAAAATTTTATTTATGGATTTGATTTTATAGTAATTTTTAATGGATTTGAAAATAATGAAATCCGAGTAAAAATTTATAGATTTATAAATAATAGTTAAAATTCAAATCTTATATTTAAAAATTCGTTACAAATATTTATAAATGCTATATGGGTTTATAAATCAAATAAAATATATATAAAAAATAAAGTCATATCGTAAAATAACACAAAATAACATAAATTATTATATGAAAATTCCTTTTTACCTAAAATAATTACAAGGAAAATTAAAGTATTATAATTGAACTTTTCTTTTCCATTTTAGTGTTTAGATTTCTCTATTACAAAAGATTTAATACATTAATATTAAATATGTGTTTATTAAAAATTTAAGCTAATAGTGTAATATTTATAACAAAAACTTAATAAATATTATTTTAAAAATACTATATGGACGCGAATTATTAAAATCGGGATTACAAAAGATTATTGGTAATAGCACAAATATATCCATTGGGGATAATAATTGGTTTTTTATTACTCCACCTCGTGCTCTCAAATTGTTACCGTTTACCAATCCACGCCTTAAAATCGATGTACTTATTAATAAGAAATCGGGGCAATGAAATGATGATATGCTTCAAGATTTGATTGATAAAGACGATCATCATCTTTTATACAAAACTAGATATTGTACCGTGCTACGCACGGATTATTTTTTAATTTGTATTATTATTTTCATTATTTTACAAAAAAATTAATATTTTAAATATATTATTTAATTAAAATATTTTATTGAAAATTAATCAAAAATATTTTTTTGGTAAATAGTAACACAAACAGTGGTAAATAAGAACACAAACACATAGCAGTTTTTTAACTATTGTAGTGATTTTTCGATTTTTTGTATTGCATGTTATGATAAAAAAATTTTTAGTAAATTTAAATGAATCATAAATTTCTAATAATTATCAGATTTTAGAAATCATATAATTTAAAAACATATAGATTGAGATATTATATACATACCTTGTTGTCGAGTAGTAGCACTTAAAAACCTATGAGTGCATTACTTTTGTTAAAATATCAGACTTTCCAAGTGAATAAGTCTAACCAATATATATATATACATAAATCACCGTTAAACTTCTCAAAAATGGTGAAAATATGAGGATGATAACTTAAATGTCAAGTTTTTGATTTCATGATTAGTTTTTAGGAATTGTTTGCAAAGTTTATATTTGACATTAGAGAATTATTGGTTTATAGAGTTAGGTAATTGAAACTCATTATTATGAAAATAGTGGTCATTAAAATCTGAAATAGTGGTATGGAAGAAACGGTAATTTTATTTCAATTGTTTAAATGGTTGGAAGACTAATAGTCTAAACTATGATAATGTGTTTAATTGTTTGAAGTGATAATTAGTCACGTATCATTATTTTCTAACTTGTTATTTTGGGTGAAGTGAACAGTTTGAGAAAGTACAATAAATTCCTTCTATTTTGTAACTAAATTTTGAGATAGCGGTATATAAGAAACCATAATTTTATTTTAATTGTTTAAATGGTTGGAAGATTTGTTTATAGTGAGAATTGCTAATATGTAAATATTTTAAAATTTGTTAATTTGGGTGACATGGATAGCTTTAATTGTATAGTTTTATAACATATTTTTCACAAATTCTTATAGTTGTACGATTGAAATTTATATTTCGTATGTTATTGTTAGTAAAAACATGTTATCTTTTTTACATTGTAAACATATATTAATAAACAAAAATATATATATATATAGATTTTTTACATTTTTTAAATAATATTATTATGTTTTTTAGATAATTTATGTAGCCAAATCTATACTAAATAAAAAAAAAGTTTAAAAATATAACGGATTAAACATTAAAAATATATTTTTCTACTTTATTTTAATAATACCATGTATCATCATGGTGAGCAACTTCTTTTTGCTTGTGTAGAAAATATCTTAAAAAACTTTTTTTTCATCTTTGTTTTAACAATGCCACATGTCATCATGGTAAAGCAAATTTTTTTTTTTGCTTATGTGGACATCATGAGAAGCCTCAAACTTCTATTTCTATTAGTATAGATTTACCTACCGTCAAATCAGTCTACAGATCGTTGGTTTTGGAAATATACTTCAAATAGAGTATACTCAATTAAAGTTGGTTATCGGTATGCAGTTGATGTAAATCACAATGAATCAGTTGTGTCTCAACCAGTTCTTGCAATTCATCAAGATTTGGCGAAAGTCATTTGGACTCTGAAGATTTCTCCAAAGATTAAATACTTTTTGTGGCGATTATTATGTAAATCATTACCTTTAAAATCATATTTATCTCATCGGCAAATTATCTCTGACAACAAATGTAGTCGATGTTGTGATTTTGAAAAAACAGAGCTCCATAATTTCTTCCTATGTTCTCACGCTCACATGACATGGAGGAAAGTGGGTATTTTTGTCATGCTCCCTTCACTGCAATTATCTATATATTATCTGTGGTCTATCTACGGTATCTCGCACTTGGAGGGAGCGAGCAACAACCTATGAGGGATCGTAGCGTAATTAGTTTGTATTCCAGTGTGTTATCTTCATCAATTTGTGATCAAAATACTAATATACAGAACAATGTGAGATACTTGATATCTAGCTATGATAAGTTTGATTCTGCTTTAACACAAAAGTACCTTCCATTTTATTTTCTATGATGATTATGGAAATATAAGAATGATCTTATTTTTAATAATAAGGATACATTAGTTGATATATTGCTCCAAAAAGGTCAAAAAGATGTTCTGAATGGTTAAATCATATTACGTTGATAGAAGTTAGACCAACCTGTACGAATGTTTCCACTACCACTAAACACTGGAAAGATCCACCGAAAGAATGGATCAAATATAATTACGATACTGTTCATAGGAATGGAATTCATCATTCAGATTTAGCCTGGATTATCCGCAATGATTATGGCTTCTTTATCAATGCTGGCATGGATAAATTTCAAGGACGATTCACAACTATTAAAGCGAAATTTAGTGTATTCATTTGAACTTTACCAATAACATGGTTTTTGGGATACCGTCATATAATTTTTGAAGACGATGACTTATCATTAAACAATCTCCTAAATCATCGCAAAGTAAATTTGCAATTACAACACTACATGTAGACAATTCAACATTAGATTTTCAAATTCAATGCAATCGAGTTTCATCATGAGCGCAGATCCTACACTCATGTAGCTGATGTTTTAGCGTACTCATCTATAATATCCACTGTTGATTGGAATTTATGATCAGTTTGTCCACTATTTTTACGATTGCTTGTAAATAATGATATTTACAATTAATAAATTTTCTAATGATGGAAAAATGTTATTTTGAAAAACTGATTAGTTTCCTCTTAGTTTTAATTATTTTATATGAATTTAAGGAAATTGTTTATGATTTGGTGTTAATATTCAGTTACAATCCACCTAAAAGCACATGATTTGGTTTTGTGTATTTTTGTCTAATTAACTCTTTTAAAATCTTTTGAAATCATTAATAACTAATGTTGAAAATATTTCCAATAATAGTAGGTTTGAAAAAAAATTAAAATTATTAATCCAATAATATTGGTTTTTAAAAGACATTTGCAAATCTTATAACCGAGTATAGGAAGTGAAGAAATTTTTGTTCTGATCAGATATATCGAACTGAAAATCAAATTCGATTTTCAGATTTTAATGAAATTTGGTTTAATTTTTATAAAAAAAATTCAGTTTTTAAAAATATGTTAGATATTTTGATTATTTGAAATCTAAAGCTATAGATTGGATATTTTAATTATTTTCAAATCCAAATAAACTTCGTTCACTCTATTACAACTCATTAGTTCAACTCAAGTTAGTAGACATTTAACGGAAAATATGTAAGTCTTAATTGATTTACTTTATAACTAGTACATCTACAAAAGAATCACTCATGTTGTTCCGAGTTTCAAGGCTATCTAAACTACTACATATCAGGAAAACAATTTGTTCTTCATATCAACCAATATCTGAACAAGCTTTGATGAAATCAGAACGGGACGACGAATGGCAATGCGTGTAGTTCGGCGTCAGGAAGAAATCGAGCAGTTGGCCACACCATCGAGCTTGTTCCCTGGCAAGCTTTCTGATTGCTAACTTGATGATAATCATGATGATGATGATGATGTCTTTTGGCGTCAAACTTAACAAACAACCACCATTCTTGATCTTCAAAGTCTGCGAGCTTGCTCTCAACCCGATCAGGAACCCAATTGTCGTAATGTCTACCACCAAGAAGCTGACTCAGACTCTGATTCTCGTTGCTATTAAGAGTGCTATCATAAGAGTTCTGAGACGAGGTTTGAAGTTCCACTGTAAGACAGCTCTTCTCTGAGAACTCTACCTGACTGTCCCGATGATCATCAACCTTGTTACTAACATTAGCAATGTCATCTTTACGCAATCTCTTATGACAATGCTTTTTGCTTCGATGTCTCTCATTGTCTCCATGCTTCCTCTTCTTCTCCTTCTTGTGTTTTCTATCTTTCTTAACTTCCTTCTTTGCTCCCTGGAATGACAAATCAACCAGAACACCTATTAATGTCCATAATTTGCTTCTTTAAAGGGTCACAAAAGCAGACAACGAAACACAAACAATGTATAGTTTTGTCACAGTGATACTTTCGATGAGTTTAATCTTCATGCGATGTCATAAATTCTTTCATCATGTGATTCAAGTCCACATCAATCTACTTGAATGATTTTGAAGAATGACAGATTACACTCTTTTCTTTCATGCCGATCAATCTTTTTCTTTTAGTTTTTACATAAGATTGAACAATGCAACACCAGAAACCTGAACACTCAAAATTACATGAACTCAGAAAACACAAAAAAATAACTGAAACCACAGTCTTCAACAAACCTTGATCGATTCGATCAGAGACTGATCACGGATTTTGTTCCATACATATCCAGGTGGTGGAAACGGGAAACAACGAGACATCTCACGATCACAGAAAGCCCCAGGGAAACAGAAAAAACTCAGATATCGCGAAACCCTAGATTGATTACGAGTGAACCGTGAGTGGTTTCACAGAAGAAAATTGTGGGGGTTTTTCTTATCCCGCCAAGATATTTGGAATCTCAATCGAGAAAGTGCAGATTTGATAAAGAATTCGAGACCGAGATGACGAAAGCTCACGACAATTCCCAGGCTTCGAAATTCTCCGATGCAGAAAATCTGTTCCTTCACTTCGTAGATGCGATATTTATAGAAGAGAATTGCGTTATAACAAACAAAAGGAGTGTTTGCCAACAGAAATGGGATTAAACCGGCGTCGTAAAATTGTAATTTTCGTCCCATATGACCTAAAAGACGGCCCATTAAATGGTTACAAATAGAACCATATATTATTATTTTTCCTAAAAATCGATTAAATGAAAATTTTTGTTTTTCTTTTTTTTTTTTTTTTTGCCAACAATTACTTATTTATTCACCAATATCATTGTTTACAACCGAGTATAAAAACATAGGACAACTTGAAAAAATGTTCCAATCCAAAGGGGAAGATAAGGAAGTTGAAGCCAATGTGTCCGCTGCATAGTTACCAGATCTTGGTTGGTATGAAAAACGGATGCCGTTGAAAAAACGGAACCATAATTTAATAGTCTGGAGATAATGTTGATACTTTAAATTTATCTCTTCATTATTAATGAGATAATTAAGATATTGATTATCTCCTTCAAAAATAGCATAACAATATCCCATTGCCCAAGTAGATTGAATAGCCCATATAAGCGCGGTGAATTCTGATTCTATGACGTGAGTTCGACCTTGGAATTTACCTCTTCCTGCGTTGATAAACTGACCGCGATTGTTCCGAATAATCCAACCTAGGCCTGAATGTGTGTTATTGCTTCTGTGAGCTGCATCGTAATTGCACTTTATCCAATTTGCAGGAGGCGCACTCCATCGACCATTGTTATTATGAGTATTGCTACTGAAATGTTGAGAATTGCCACTGAATTGTTGAGTCTCCTCGTTGATGACATTGTGTATCCACTCATTCGCATCATCGTAACATGAGTTGAGAAGAAAGTCTTCAGGAATAATTTTGTTGTTAAAGGATAGCTTATTCCTCGATTTCCATATTCGCCATAGAAGGTAGAAGGGTAGGTACTTGAGGTGTGAGTCATGACGTTGAGAATTGTAACTTGCTAACAGATAATGGAGATTCCCATAAATGTCAGCATCATTGTTACATAAACTTGTTGTCGATATCCCCAATTTTCTCCAAAGCCTTAATGCATAAGGACAAAGGAAAAAAGCGTGGATTTCTGTTTCTTCCGAATTGCAGCATCTGTTGCATAAATTGTCTGGTAATATATTCCGATGGTGTAGATGAGATTTCAAGGGTAGGGCCTTTGACAATAGTCTCCATAAGAAATGCTTGATCTTCGGTTGTATTTTTAATCTCCATAAGGCTTTAGTAAGTTCAGGATGAGATCCCAATATTGGTTGAGAAGAAATTGGATCTGAGCGTTGTGTTTGAATTGCATGTCGGTATCCTGATTTTACTGAATAATTTCCATCATTAGTAAACTTCCAAAACCATCCATCTTCACATCTATGAGCTGGAAGAAAGATCTTAGAGATAAGTTGATGATCCTCTTTTGCAATCATATCATTCAGGACGTCATAATTCCATTGACCTGTTTCCTTATCAATTAGTATTTCTACTTTGAGTAAGGGATTTGTGTATGGTAATAACTGGGGAGGACGTGGAGGTGAAACAGGTAGCCAAGTAGAATCGCCAATTGATATGGATGATCCATCTCCAATGATGGTATGTAAACCAGTTACTAGTAGTTGACGACCATATAAAATAGATTGCCATCCGAGAGATGGTTGAACACCCCGTGTAGCCGATAATAACTCTCCATTCTTGAAATAACGGCATTTCAGAATTCGAGAAAGAAGACATTGCGGTCTTTGCAGAATTTTCCAACACATATTTGCTAGTAATGCCTGATTAAAATACTGAAAATCGCGGAAACCCATACCACCGCTCAATTTCGGAGTACTCAGTTTCTTCCATGAAACCCATGCAGTTTTCCTATTTGCACCAGAAGAACCCCACCAGAATCGTGAAAGAGTTTGATCCAATTTGTGGCAGATGTCTTTTGGGAGCTTGAAAACATTCATAGAATAGACCGGCATAGCATAAGCGATAGCCTTGATTAGTATTTCTTTACCCCCTGGAGATAAGAATTTAGATTGCCATCCTGTTAATCTGGAAGAGACTTTATCAGTAATATATCTGAACAAATGTCGTCGATTTCGTTTAAATTGCTCAGGTAACCCTAGGTATTTTCCTCCGCCACCAATGGTATAGATCCCCAATTGATGTAAAATAGCTGAGCGTGTATGATTGAAAACTTTCCTCCCAAAGATGACGGAGGACTTATCTTTGTTGATTAGCTGACCCGAAGCAGTACCATATTCCCGAAAAATCTTTTGCATGCAGGAAACATTCTGCCTATCCGCTTTGATGAAAAAAAGGGAATCATCTGCAAAGAGTAGATGTGACAGGGAAGGTCCTTTATGCTGAATTCTCAGTGGTTGAATCATTTTGCTTTTTTCTGCATCTGTAAGCATCAAGCTCAAGACATCAGCGCAAAGAATAAACAAGTAAGGTGATAAGGGATCACCCTGTCTGAGCCCACGAGATGGTTTAAAAGAGCCATATGGGCTCCCGTTAATCAAAACCGAGAAAGAAGTTGTTGAGATGCACTGCATAATCCACTGAACCCATAGGGAAGAAAACCCTTTTTTGGTCAGAACTGCTTCGATGAAGTCCCATTCAATACGGTCATATGCTTTACTCATGTCTGTTTTAATGGCCATAAACGATTTTGAACAAGACCGTTGGACTTGTAGGGAATGGAGTGCTTCATGTGCGATCAAAACGTTATCAGATATAAAACGCCCGGGTATAAAAGCTGCTTGATTCTCAGAAACCAACTGACTGATAACCTTTTTCATCCGGATGACAAGGATCTTCGAGATGATTTTATAGAACACATTACATAGTGAGATGGGGCGAAAATCAGACAGTGTTCGTGGGCATTCTGTCTTTGGTATAAGACAAATGTTTGTGTGGTTAAAGGTTTGTACCATTCGACCAGAGCTAAAAAACCGAGCTACCTCTTCAAACACTGCAGGACCCACAATCTCCCAATTCTGCTGATAGAACGCGGCAGAGAAACCATCAGGACCAGGAGCATTATTAGCACCAATAGAGGCAATTGCCTGAAAGACCTCCGGCATAGAAACTGGTCGAGTTAATTCTGAATTCATAGAATCTGAAACCACTGAAGGAATCACTGATAGGACTGAGTCCAAAGACCGTGGGGGTGAGCACTGGAACAATTCGGAGAAGTAAGAAAGAGCATGATTTGCAATATTTGTATTGCCAAATATCTCATTCCCTTCCGCAGATGTGATAGAGATAATGTTATTCTTGGACCGACGATTTTTTGTCGTTGCATGAAAAAACTTAGTGTTCCTATCCCCCTCTTTTAGCCACTGATTACGGCTTTTAAGCTTCCAATATGTTTCTTCCTCAACATAAGCCTGAGTTAAATCTCTTTTCAGATTTGAGATTTCTGTAGACGAACAACATCGAGTGATCTGGGCATCATTAAGAGCAGTGCTGAGTTCTTTAATACGTCGTTCAGAACTAACATATGACGTCCTCTTCCATGAGGACAGTCTTCTCCGACATAGCTGAAGTTTAGAAGACAGGTGTAAGGTGTGGTTGCCCGGCGACATGGTTGTATTCCAAAAATTGGCAAGCGTTTGTTTAAAAGAGTCATGACGATTCCAACGTGGGTCATATCGGAAAAGACGTTTTCCAGATTCTGTCTGTCTCCGGATTGATATAATTCCTGGTCTGTGGTCAGAACCGACCATGTCTAGATATTCCACATATGAAGCAGGGTATATAGCTTTCCATTCGCTATTTCCAAAAGCTCTATCTAACCAGCACTGAACTAACTGATTATTCCGATTTCCGGCCCATGTTAGGTTATTTCCTTTAAAAGGCAAATCTTCCATATCGCAGATAGAAATCATTGATTGAAAATCATAAAGTTCCCATGGTTTTTTAATTGCCCCCCCTACTTTATCATGTGCATGGAGAATTGCATTAAAGTCTCCACACATAAGCCATGGTTCATCACGAGAAGTGGCAATTCTTTTCAATCTTTCCCAAAGATTTGATCTATACTTTCGTATAGGATGACCGTATACACATGATAAGTAGAAAGCATAACCATTACTTGAGATTTTACAATCAATAAGTCTAGCATCGTCACTTACAACGTTTAACATAACAGACTTTTTCCACAATAATGCTAATCCACCTCCAATTCCATATGGGGGGACGCAAAACACACATTCATAGTTGAGAATTGCAGCTACATCATGAACGACATTATTACTATTCTTCGTTTCAATCAGGAAGATGATGTCCGGAGAATAAATCTTATTTATTCTCTTGAGGCGTCGAACTGTCAGAGATCCTCCTAAACCCCGACAGTTCCAGAATGCGATATTCATGGTGGACTAGGTGGAGTATGGCCCACCAAACCATCACCTAAGAGACTCATAAAGAGACCAACAAAATTATAAAATCCAAATGCAATAATGGTAAGTATAGTAGATTTATGTATTGCAATGGTTTTATAATTTCTAAAATAAATCCATATTCCCATCCTATGAAAAGGACTCCAACCGGGAATATTAAATTCCGCAAAATTTTTAGGACGACACCATCCCAAAATAGTTGAACCATAATCACACCCAATGATTTGACCAAAAGTCAACCGATAATAATACTTGATTAATAGATATTCGATATTGGTTTGAAAATTTGTGATTAGTGATAATATCCGGTTCAACCCCAATGTAATTATAGCCGAGAACTTAACCGATCTATATTCCGGTTTACCTGGAATTGGTAAGCCGGAGGTGCTCGCACCGGAAGAAGAGGGTGCCGGAAGATCGGGATTACCCCTTCGGCGTTTGGGATCCGGGCAGTCGACGTCAACCGGAGAAGCTGGGACAGAAACTTCATCCCGTGGAGGAGCCGAAACCCTAGAAATCGGAGACGACTCAGACGGAGTCAGAACATCGCCGGTAGGGGTTCCGCGGTTGATGATTTCCTCGGGTGGATTTTCGCCGGTTATCGCCGGAAAGTTCATGCCGGGGCACTCGGATGCCTCATGGGTAATTAAACCACACCGAGTGCAAAAAATTTTCAGTTTTTCGTAACGGAATCGGAGAATTACTTCGGAATCTTGAAATACATATTTACGCTGAAATTGCAGAGGACGGTGAACATCAAGGAGGACGCGCACCCTGACGAATTCAACTTTGAGAGATCCTTCTGCATTAAAATCGGAGTCTAGGATTTCGCCGAGGGTACCACCGACATAAATCACCATCGGGTAATTTAGGAAGTTAATCGGTATACCCCGGATTTGAATCCAAAACGGGATACTGTGAAGATCATCGTCGGAAAGAGACGGCGACCATTTCTGGAGTAGGCACATCCAGTCGTTGAAAGACCAGGGTCCTCGCCGGAGAACAGAAATTAATGCCTCCTCCGTCTGGAATAGAAATTGTGCCTGATTGTTGCCGATGATTCGTGAAACGATCACTTCTCCGGCGCTCCAGAACCTTGGCAGTGTTGTCATCATCGCACGCAAATTCTGTTTACGTGGATTAGTAGGTTTCCCGATTAAAGAGTATCGGGTTTCAGATATGGCTTGGAGACAAAGCGCCTCCGGGAGAGGAATTGGGGGATTGTCAATGCCCAAATTGATTTCTTGCATTTGTTTTGTGATGAAATCGGACATGGTGAAAGTAGATTCAGTGGTTTTCAGAGACAGGGGGGAAGAAGTAAGTTTGAAGGGGAATAAATAGGCGACATAGAAAACTATACGAGAAACACAAACCGTCAAATCGACGACACACACTCTTCGTAAGGAAGAGAAAGAACACATCGACGGCAGCGAGAAGCAACTGTCGCCGATGAAAAAGCCGGAATTCACGCCGAAAAAGAAGACAGAGAAAAACGAGAGAGAAAACAGTTACTTACTAGATTATGAAAATTTTTGTTTTTCATTTACGCAACTGTGTAATCTTTTTCGGTTTAAATGTTCTATTAATATATTTAAAATTTTTAAATATTTTTTAATAAAAAATTTTAGAAAAAATATTCGAAAATGTTCTTCTAAACAAAGGTTTATTTGAGTAATATACAGTTTTTAGAACGCTATTATAAAATTGGATATACATAATATTTTTAAAGAGTAATATCTTAAAATATTATATTTTTAAGTTTGTTTTCAAAAACTAATACAATAAAAATAAAATTTATAAAATAACACAAATTATTATATAAAAAATAATTATTTACCATAAATAAAATATAAATAAAATTAAAACATTGATTCATTTTTTCTCTTTTGAAATTTAAATTTATTTATTAGAAGAGAATTTTCATTATTTAATTATTAAATTTATATTATTTTGTAAATTTAAATGATTAATGCAATTTTGAAACAAAAATTTGGAAAATTTTTATTTTATACAATTGTGCATTTTTAAAATCATTTGAGAACAAAAAATCATTTGAGAACATTAAAACACTAGAAAAATCTTCCGAAATACAATCAATAAAATTTCTTTCAAAATATCATTAAATTATTTTTTTACAAAATTACCATAACATTAAAATAATATTTAAAATTTTATCATTTAAATATTTTTGGGGTTTAATATTTAGTTTTTAACGTTCGAATTTAGTTTTTAAGATTTTAACTTTACTTTTAGCTTTATAGCATATATGTAAAATAATTTTTGTGATATTTTGACAACAATAAAACTATTGATGATAGTTTAGAATGAAAACTTCTTTATTATTATTTTCATGTTTTTCTGCAAAAATGTAATTCACTTTTGTAATCTTTTTTATTTTGTTATAATGTACATGTTTTATCTAATTTTAACACAAGTATTATATTAAAAATAGCAAATTCTACAAAAAGATCTCAAGTTCTTCTTAATAATTTTTGCAATAAACTGTTGATGTGTAATCAAAATTAAATTAATTTTATTATATAATTATTTCACTTGTGTATAGTACATCCATTATTCTAATATTAAATATCAATAGTATCTAATGTGTATAGAAGGAGCAATAAATATGTAAACATAGTGTTTGAAAAAATATTTTTTGGGTAACAACATATAGTAATAAATATATACCAAATGCATAAGTATCAATCTTAGGTAGATACACTTTTACCATATTTGAAAATATATTTTTTGGGTAACAACATATAGTAATAAATATATCCCAAATGCTTAAGTATCAATCTTAGGTAGATACACTCTTACCATATTTGAAAATATATTTTTAAAACAAATATGCTTTAAAGCATCAAAATTAAAACTATATATTTAACAATTAAAACCATATATTTAACAATTAAAACCATATATTTAACAATTAAAACGTGAGTGCTTAATTTTTCATTTCATCATAGGAGACTATATATAAAATTTATACATATACATATTTGAAAATCAAAGATATATATATATATATATATATATATAAATAACAGTAAAAGTTTCTAAAACAAAATTAAATATAAACATATAAAAACTTTACTAGGGGGACGATTCTTTCGTTTTCATATTTATAAATCATTTTCTATTAATTGTTTTGACTAAGAAAAAAACAATAACATATTTTACTTTTTTTTATTTCAAATCTACTATCATTAATTTAAATTTTAAAAAAATATCATAATAAGTAAATAATTAAATAAATATTAAATTTAAATAGGAAAAAAATAAATTTCAACATAATACTTTAATTATCTATATAATTTAGCTAAGATAAATAATTATATAAATTAGTATTTATGTTATTTAAATAATTTAGTTATAAAGTGATAGATTAAAAATAAAACTTGAAAAAAATATTATTTAAAAAAACAACGCTAATTTTGGAACATTCTGACACCACCGGTGGTGAAAGTAACAAACTCCGGCGATCACCACCGTCCAACAACAAAGCACAAATACAACTCTAAAAAAATTAAGTACTTAGAAAATCCCAAAACAGAAAATTGTCAATATGAGTCTCAAAGCAGAAAACAAAAAGAGTCTACTACCTAATTTTTTTTGTCATTTTTTTCTTTTGGATTTTTTTTTTATGTTAATAAAACCACTCTGCAGAATGAAATCTCAGTTAATGTTGCTATCAGTTTGTTGATTACTTGAAGAACTTGTTCCGATTTCACCTGCACTCTGCTCAATCGAAAGGTTTTGGATTTCGTAGTTAGGACTCGGAGTAAAAGGAATGCGCATGTGAAGAGGCATCAAGAACGCTTTCCACATATGTCTACTCCTTACTTCATAACCCTACAAACATTATTATAATATCCATTAACACAAGAAAACAGTAGTGGAATGTTTCACCATTACACCAAAACCAAAGTCATACCTTTACTTCAACAACATCTGAACCTTGAAGAGCTTTCAGTATAAGCTCAATATCAGTTGTCAATGCTTTGAGCTGAGAAAAGGAACAAAGAGAAATTAACCTTATCTTAACAAATAGAAAAAGTTAGTGAAAACATCATACAAACTAAATAAGAAACTTTACCATATTGAAACCAGCAATAAATTGTATGTGAACGAATCCCTCATCATTCATGCGCTTGCGCATGTACAAGTCCGTAGGTAAATTCTCCTTACTGTAATGAAAAAGAAAATGAAGCTAAGAAAGGACTTTTGGAGTTGTGTTATGGTGATTAAGTGAGGAAAAAGGTATTACCTAAAATAATAATGAACCTGACGTCGTATTTTATCTTCTAAAGAATCTTCGTTAACTGGGTTTGAAACCGGAGGAGGTGTTTCCACAGGTAGACAAGGATGCATCACTGGTGGTGCAAACACTAAAATGTAATAAATTTGTTAGGAAAACTCTGTAAAGTAAATATGAAAAGTTTAATACTTTCGGAATAATTTGACTTACCAGGGAAGACAATAGGATTACCAAAGGGATTGACAGGAGGCTGATAAATTTGTATACATTGAGCTTGCATTGCCAACAAAGATGGTGGTGCTGCTGGTGCTGGTGGTAGTAGTGGTAGTGGTGGTGGTGGAGGTGGTCTTGGGTATCCCAGTGAACCTCTTGGTGGTTGTGGAAATCCACCTCTCCCATTAAAGTTTCCATGGAGATTCCAATTTTGATTCCTATGTTCCTGATGAGGATGGTGATTAACGCTCTGGTTATTGTATGAGTTTTTGTATTGGTTTTGAGTACTTCCATGATATTGTGATGATGCAATCTCAGTCCTCGGGTTTTGTCCTCCAGGTAAATGGTGAGGGTAAATAAACTTGACAAAGGGATGAGTTTGCATTGGTGCACTTTGTCCTCCAGGACAGGAATATGAACATTGACCATTGGTTGACACAGAGGCACGAGTTTGCATTGGTGTACTTTGTCCTCCAGGACTGGAATATGAAGAATATGAACATTGTCCACTGGTTGACACAGAGGCACGAGTTTGCATTGGTGTAGTACTTTGTCCTCCAGGACAGGCATATGAACATTGTCCATTGGTGGACACAGAGGCACGAGTTTGCATTGGTGTACTTTGTCCTCCAGGAGAGGCATATGAACATTGTCCATTGGTGGACACAGAGGCACGAGTAGGTTTATTTGATCTTTTGGAGTTTAGTGAAGCAGCCGACACATTTTGCTGAAATCACATAAAATAGAATATACATTAACATATAGACAATCAACTAAAGAAAAACAACAAAATACAGTCTCCACATTTAAGATTCAGAGAATTTTAACTTCCAAGAATTGTTCTACTACTTCTGCATCATTAAGCAAAACGGTTATAACCATTCCAACAAAAAAAGAGACCAGATGAATCTAAAAGCTTTTCAGTAGTCAACAAAATCACATAGAAATCGAGGATTCATGCTCTCCAAATAATTATAATATGAGTAATCAAACAAAATCGTATAAAGGTAAAGGCAAAAGTTCAGACCTCAGAAAGTGACAGAAAAGATGTTTCTGATCCCTCGCCGAGACTTTTTAATGAATCAGAGGAAGACAGGTTCGAAGAAGATTTCGTCGAGTCGGAAAGCGCAGGCCAGGAGGAAGCTCCCATGACTGATCTGATCCCAGAATCGCCATTAGAGGGAATGTTTATGTTCCAAGCTGGCTTCTTTTCCGCATTACCCTGTGGTAATTCAGAATTCTGTGATTTCTCCTTCTCCGCGATCGACGAAATCCACTCCATTAAAAGCTAAATCTGCGATGATCAGGACTCGTTCGGGTTGAGAATCGAAGATATATAGAGACTGAGTATCTTACCAAAAAAACAAAACAAAGTCTCTTATAATTCTTCCTATTCTTTTTATATATTTTTTTTAATAATATCTAATGAGATAATTACTACACTTAAAAATCTAAATAAGATTATTATCTAACAGTATAAAAAACACATTTTTAGATTATCTTATTGGCTAATTTTGTTTTGTGCAGATTGCTTTATTCTGATTGGTTATAATATTCTTTTAATTAATTCATTTAATTATGAAGATAATAATGAATATATAAATTAAGTAAACAAAATATTCTGTAATATATCATTAGATTATACATATTTCCCTAATCAATCTTCTTTTAAATCAATTCATAATAATATATATACGGTCACGTTTCAAACTTATGACTTTGAAAATTTTAAAATCCATTAGACGAGAAAGCAAAAAATGTTTTCTGATATTTTTTTGAATTGATCTTATTTAAACCGTTACAAATTAACCATTTTTACTGTCAAAATAATTACTGAAAATATATTAACTATAACAAATAAAATCTGGTGCAATATTCAGTTTCCAGATTACAAAGATATTGATGCTTCCGTAACACAAAATATTCATAAAAGTATTACATAAAAGCAAATTTAATGGAAAGTACAAATATATATATATATGCGCATAATTCTAGCATATTTTATTCCCTAGAAATCAACCATACTATACGCATAGTTATTTAATTATAATATTTTATTATATTTTTAATTTTGTGAATTTAATCAAATAGTTTATAATTCAAATTTTTATTGAATGTTAAATCACTATCAATAGGTTTATAAATGATATTTGTTTTATAAAAAATTTATAGATAATTTTTTATAAAATATTCGTAATATAAATATAAATGTAAAACTTAATATTTAAAAATTATAAAATTTTTATGATTTAATCATATATTATAATATTTTGTTATATTTATATTTTATGAATTTAATCAAGTGGCTTTTTTAATTTACATAATTTTAATAAATGTTAATCATTAAAGATGTGTTTAAAAATGATATTTGTTTTATGGAATATTTATAATATGTATATATATGAATGTAAATTAAATATTTCTAATTTGATAATTTTTAATTTTAGATGTATTAACATAATAAATAAATTATTCAAGTAGATTAACAATTATTTAAATTTTAAATATTCGATTTCATAATACTAATATCTATTTTAATCTTCCTACATATTTGTTCTTTGTTTTTTAAATTAGTTATTTATAATAACATTTAAAATAATATTATACAAAATTAATGTTATTTTTGAAATATATTTACTAAAAAATAATGTAAAAATACTCTGACTACATTACATTTTAAACAACAAAGAGTCGATGAAACTACCAAACTAACTATTAAAACGAATATCATAAATCAACATATACTTTGCATAATATAATCACTTTTAGATAAACGAAAGCTACATTACTAACATTCTAAGATAATCTAATTTATCTCGTAATTAACTATAGTTTGTACAATAAATACAATAAAAATAATTTATTCATAGATAATTTTCAAAATATCATATTTAAAAAATTTTGTTTTCTAAAAATATCATCACTATTTTTCTATAAAATAAAAATTAATATAAAAATAACTAATGTTTTTCTTAATGAAAAAACTAAATTACACAATTTTTAATTATTTTATATTTTATTTAGGATAAAAATGCAATTAAAAAAAGCATTATTTAAAATTTTTTTCTAAATATAACATTATTAGTTTAAATTTCCAAAAATATCATAAATTTAATATTAAAATATACTAAAATTTACTGTTAATAAAAAACAATTTAAACATTAAATTAGAAAAAAAAATCCAAATATAATGTTTTAAATTTATATATAATTTATTTATAATAAATATGTATTTTCAAAAAATAATTTGTAGTATTTTAGAATTTTAAGTTTAAACTGCTAAATTTGTAACAAAAACATACAAATGTGCTATTTTATGTTATTAATATAAAACAATATTGTTTTAATAATTTATGATATTTTAAAATAACAACATAATGATAATATTTGTGAAAAATGTAATATTTTGGTATTTCTCTTTATTCATCTTATCACATAGATAGTAAATAACGAAAATATGTTTTCAAATTGTGATAATTCGGTATTCATTTCGATTTTGAAAAATGTCAAAAAAAAAATATTGTTAAATCTCTAATATATTAGTTGACAACCATTTTTAGAAAACAATTTTATACTTATATATTATTTACATAAATATCATGATAATATGTTATTATCAGAATAATTTTCAAATAAACATATAAATAAATTAAAATTATTAAAATAATTACCATATATACCACTCAAGAATCAATATGTTTTATTAAACTAATCAAAATAATATTTTTATTTCTTTAAATGACACATACGAAAATTTATAAATAATTAATAGTCAATCGCAACGTGTTAGCATATATTATAAATTTAATATTTTAAAATATGAATATTTGTTATTTAAATAAGAAAAACTTATTGTTTCTAATATTTTACGATTGAAATATATTTTGTATAGAAATAATAATTTATTCAAATATAATAAAAAACTATTATTGGATTAAAAATAATAATCAACATGTTTCATAGAAAATCGAATTTTAAATCCTAATTAATAATATTTTACAAATAAATATAATATAATGTTTATTACTAAAATAACACTATTTTAAGTTTTTGTTCCCAATATATCATCAGTAATTTAAATTTTTAAAAATAGCAAGAATTTAATATTAAGATACTTTAAAAAATTTCTCTAATAAACAAAAATTAAACTTTAAATTAGAAAAAGAAATCAAATATAATACTTTAATTATATTTATAATTTATTCATGGTAGATATTTATTTTTAGAAAATAACTTATGCTATTTTTGGGGTTTTCAGTTTAAAGTGTTAAATTTGAAGTAAAAAGTTAAAAATGTACTATTTTATGATATTACACTTACTAAAAACTTACGTATGGCTTGTTACTATTTTTTCGATTACATTGACAAATCGATTATCTTCTTACTATTTGGATGTGTTCACATACCCTCAATTTGGTAAATCAATTAATTATTTGATATTTTATCTCGTAAATCAATTGATGTTTTTTTCCTTTTCTAAACAATATGTTAATTGAAATTTGTTTAAGAAAAAACCTCGTTATTTACAACATTATTATATATAAATTTCTCACAGTTAAAGTTTAATTTAATTTATTAAAAAATTTATTACATATATCATTTAATGATCATTACTATTTTCTTTATATTTTATCAAAAATTGACATTTAATATTATTTAAAATTCAAAAATATTACAAATATCATTATGATTGCGATTTTAATTGAGATCACAATATTTTAACAACTGATTTTCAACATCGAACTTTCATGACGTTTACCTAAAAATATCATTTACCTTTAAAAAAGATAATCTAAAAAATACATAATACAACTATGATATACTCGGATCATTTGTTTTTTCTTTATATTTATCGAAAACTATAATATTTAATATCAAATAACACAAATATCACTTAAATTTTGATTACGGTATCTCAAGATTTCCATAGTTTCAATATTGAAACTTCATGTAGTTTATGTAAAACATTTATCTAAAAGAACAATCCATAAGAATTATTTTATTTGGTATATACCCAAATCATTAGTTGTTTCTTTATATTTATCAAGAAATTTTAACATTTAATACTAAAAAATAACATAACTATCACTTACATTGCTATTTTAATTGAGATATCACAAGATCTGTACAACTAATTTTTCAATTTTGAATATTTATGTCGTTTACCTAAAACAAGACTCTCTCGTAATGTATGTGATGTTTTTGATCTTTTAGCAATTCCATTCCTAGATCTTTTAAGAAAGAGCGTTAAAGCTAGCTTGATAGATCCCATTTCGGCTAAATCTTTGTTTATCAAGTATTGTTTTATCATCTTCCAACCCTTTAAGTAGTAGAAGAGAGTGTCAATACCTGCCTTATGTTCCCATCATTCTACCTTTATAAGCTTCAGGTTTGAGTCTTATATCATGGGTAAGCATGTATAAATGGTTGTAATTTCATCAAGTTTATATGCATCTGCTAACTCAATTGTGAAGCTAAATGAACTCAGTTATGAAAAATAGTCTGAACATATTTGGATTGGATCTTGCAATTCTAACAAATGAGAAATGCTCGATCATCACTAAAGATAACGCTAAAATTAAAAATTCTTAGTATGAGACTTCTGAGTGATTAAGTACTTTATTAAGATTAAAAAAAAATTAAGTTATGTATGTTTAATACATAAAAATAAGAGAATTTATAAAGAAAATTAAGTAGTGATTTCAATCTGATTTGGCTGACAAGTCGATTATAGGAAGACTAATGAATGAGATTACTACGAAATTTTTTGACGGCTCTTATCCAATCCATGATCATGTGACATACATGTCAAACTTGACAGCAAAGTTAACGACTTAGGAAATGAAATTTTATTAGCAATTCTTGGTCCAATTCATAATGAATGTTATACCCATTGAGTTTAGCCTTTTCAACATAAACAAACACCACTAAACATAAATGAAACTTTAAAAAATTGAAGGTTAAAGAAGATGAAGAATGAAGTTGTTAATATGGACAAAACCGAAAATATGGACAAAATGAATGATATGATTTTTGTGAAAAGTTGTGAAAGTGAAATGTATAAAAATAAAAATAAAATGTTTTTTTGCACAAAAATTGCACATTTCAAGAAAAATTATGAAAAAATGCATGTTTGATTAAAAATAATCATTACAGTTTGTTTGCTATGAATTGGAATTTTACGGAAGTGACTTATATAATACTTTGGTGGTTATATTCTAGTGGTACTATCATATATATTAATATTAAGCATAAATTCATTCTATGTAGCACATAAAATGAGCTGAGTAGTATTTGCTCATGGAAATTCAGATGAAAGCACGAATTGAAGGTATTAAAACATATGGATTAATCTTAGACATTATATCTATTGGCACAGAAATGCAACACCAAAGGGTTGTCCAGGTGGACATTGCACAGATGATGCAATCTAATTGGAACTCATGAAGTATGATCTGACGCGTCACAAGTGGATGAGCTCTGGAGAATATTGTGCAAGACAAGAATCTGCACAATAAGAAAAGACATATTTAGTGAGTATTGGAGATTTACTAAATATGAGTCTAAGGTTTCTTAAAGAATCATATAAATAGTTTTATGATGAAAAACCCTATAATTAGATTTTCTAAGGTTTAGAAAAGAGGTAACTAGTGGGTTATGTGAACTTGGCGATTGAACAAAGAGTGTACAAATAATGTGTGCGACAGACATCGCATAAGTGAGTTCGGGCTGATAATAATGAATATATATATATTAAGTAAACAAAAGATCTTCTGTAATATATAATTTCTATATTACATATATTTCTCTAATCAATCTTTTTTAAATCAATTCATAATAATATAATACTATCACGTTTCAAACTTATGACCTTAGAATTTAAAAAAACTGTTAGACGGGGAAGCAAAACATGTTTTCTTCTTATTATTATTCTTCTTCTTATTTATATGTTTTCTTTTAATAATATTTACAAGAATAGATAAATTTTTCCGGAAAAATCTAAAGAAAATTACTATCTAACCGTATAAAAAACACATTTTTGGGGTTATCTTATTGGCTAATTTTTATTTGTACGGATTGCTTTACTCTAATTGGTTATAATATTCTTTTAATTAATTCGTTTAATTATGAAGATAATAATGAATATATAGATTAAGTAAACAAAATATCTTATGTAATATATCATTTCTATATTACATATTGGTTATAATATTTTTTTAATTAATTCGTTTAGTTATGAAGATAATAATGAATATATAAATTAAGTGAACAAAATATTTTCAGTAATATATCATTTCTAGATTGCAGATTGGTTATAATATTCTTTTAATTAATTCGTTTAGTTATGACATAACTTTTGTGGATGAAAAGAAAAATAAAAAATATGGACAAAATGAATGATATAACTTTTGTGAAAAGTTCTAAAAGTGAAATGCATAAAAACAAAAGTGTTTCTTCTGCACAAAAATTGCACATTTCAAAAAATACTACGAAAAATGTATTAATCTTAGACATTAGATCTGTTAGCACAGAAATGCAAAAGTGATCGTTGCCCATAGTAAACGTTACACATGTGGTGCAATATAATTTGTTCTCATAAAATGTGATAAGACATGCCACAAATGGATAATCAATGAAAACTAGTGTGTAATACAAAACTTTGCATAATACGAGACTACTTGACGATGATCAATGAGTATCTCAATACCAAAAAAACAAAACAAAAGGGTTTAAAACAGATAGAGGAAGAACTCGGAAAATATGATCAAGTCTCTTATTATTCTTCGTATTCTTTTTATATATTTTCTTTTAATAATATCTAATGAGATAATTACTACCTGTGAAAATCTAAATAAGATTATTATCTAACAGTATATAGATTAAGTAAACAAAATATCTTATGTAATATATCATTTCTATATTACATATTGGTTATAATATTTTTTTAAATTAATTTGTTTAGTTATGAAGATAATAATGAATATATAAATTAAGTGAACAAAATATTTTCTGTAATATATCATTTCTAGATTGCAGATTGATTATAATATTCTTTTAATTAATTCATTTAATTATGACATAACTTTTGTGGATGAAAAGAAAAACAAAAAATATGGACAAAATGAATGATATAACTTTTGTGAGAAATTTCAAAAGTGAAATGCGATGATCTGCGATGATCAGGACTCGTTCACGGAAGGGGTTGAGAATCAGAAGATCTCCGAAGAAACAACAGAGGGTATATAGAGACTCCGATCATTGAGTATCTTACCAAAAAAACAAAACCAAAGTCTCTTATAATTCTTCCTATTTTTTTTATATATTTTCTTTTAATAATATCTAATGAGATAATTACTACCTGTGAAAATCTAAATAAAATTAGTATCTAACAGTATATAGATTAAGTAAACAAAATATCTATGTAATATATCATTTCTATATTACATATTGGTTATAATATTTTTTTAATTAGTTAGTTTAGTTATGAAAATAATAATGAATATATAAATTAAGTAAACAAAATATTTTCTGTAATATATCATTTCTAGATTGCAGATTGGTTATAATATTCTATTAATTAATTCGTTTAGTTATGACATAACTTTTGTGGATGAAAAAAAAACAAATAATATGGACAAAATGAATGATATAACTTTTGTGAGAAATTTCAAAAGTGAAATACATAAAAACAAAAGTGTTTCTTTTGCACAAAAATTGCACATTTCAAGAAACACTACGAAAAATGCATTAATCTTAGACATTAGATCTGTTAGCACAAAAATGCAAAAGTGATCGTTGCACATAGTAAACATTACACATGTGGTGCAATATGATTTGATCTCATAAAATGTGACAAGACATGCCACAAATGGATAATCAGTAAAAACTATTGTGTAATACAAAACTTTGCATAATACGAGACTCCTTGACGATGATCAATGAGTATCTCAATACCAAAAAAACAAAACAAAAGGGTTTAAAACAGATAGAGGAAGAACTCGGAAAATATGATCAAGTCTTTTATAATTCTTCGTATTCTTTTTATATATTTTCTTTTAATAATATCTAATGAGATAATTACTACCTGTGAAAATCTAAATAAGATTAGTATCTAACAGTATATAGATTAAGTAAACAAAATATCTTATGTAATATATTATTTCTATATTACATATTGGTTATAATATTTTTTTTTAATTAGTTCGTTTAGTTATGAAGATAATAATGAATATAAAAATTAAGTAAACAAAATATTTTCTGTAATATATCATTTCTAGATTGCAGATTGGTTATAATATTCTTTTAATTAATTCGTGTAGTTATGACATAACTTATGTGGATGAAAAAAAAAAACAAAAAATATGGACAAAATGAATGATATAATTTTTGTGAGAAGTTCTAAAAGTGAAATGCATAAAAACAAAAGTGTTTCTTTTGCACAAAAATTGCACATTTCAAGAAACACTACGAAAAATGCATTAATCTTAGACATTAGATCTGTTAGCACAAAAATGCAAAAGTGATCGTTGCACATAGTAAACGTTACACATGTGGTGCAATATAATTTGATCTCATAATATGTGACAAGACATGCCACAAATGGATAATTAGTGAAAACTATTGTGTAATACAAAACTTTGCATAATACGAGACTCCTTGACGATGATCAATGAGTATCTCAATACCAAAAAAAAACAAAACAAAAGGGTTTAAAATAGATAGAGGAAGAACTCGGTAAATATGATCAAGTCTTTTATAATTCTTCGTATTCTTTTTATATATTTTCTTTTAATAATATCTAATGAGATAATTACTACCTGTGAAAATCTAAATAAGATTATTATCTAAGAGTATATAGATTAAGTAAACAAAATATCTATGTAATATATCATTTCTATATTACATATTGGTTATAATATTTTTTTAATTAATTAGTTTAGTTATGAAAATAATAATGAATATATAAATTAAGTAAACAAAATATTTTCTGTAATATATCATTTCTAGATTGCAGATTGGTTATAATATTCTATTAATTAATTCGTTTAGTTATGACATAACTTTTGTGGATGAAAAGAAAAACAAAAAATATGAACAAAATGAAAGATATAACTTTTGTGAAAAGTTCTAAAAGTGAAATGCATAAAAACAAAAATGTTTCTTTTGCACAAAAATTGCACATTTCAAGAAACACTACGAAAAATGCATTAATCTTAGACATTAGATCTGTTAGCACAAAAATGCAAAAGTGATCGTTGCACATAGTAAATGTTACACATGTGGTGCAATATAATTTGATCTCATAAAATGTGACAAGACATGCCACAAATAGATAATCAGTGAAAACTATTGTGTAATACAAAACTTTGCATAATACGAGACTCCTCTTGACGATGATCAATGAGTATCTCAATACAAAAAAAACAAAACAAAAGGGTTTAAAACAGATAGAGAAAGAACTCGGAAAATATGATCAAGTCTCTTATAATTCTTCGTATTCTTTTTATATATTTTCTTTTAATAATATCTAATGAGATAATTACTACCTGTGAAAATCTAAATAAGATTAGTATCTAACAGTATATAGATTAAGTAAACAAAATATCTATGTAATATATCATTTTTATATTACATATTGTTATAATATTTTTTAATTAATTCGTTTAGTTAGGAAGATAATAATGAATATATAAATTAAGTGAACAAAATATTTTCTGTAATATATCATTTCTAGATTGCAGATTGGTTATAATATTGTTTTAATTAATTCGTTTAGTTATGACATAACTTTTGTGGATGAAAAGAAAAACAAAAAATATGGACAAAATGAATGATATAACTTTTGTGAGAAATTTCAAAAGTGAAATGCGATGATCTGCGATGATCAGGACTCGTTCACGGAAGGGGTTGAGAATCAGAAGATCTCCGAAGAAACAACAGAGGGTATATAGAGACTCCGATCATTGAGTATCTTACCAAAAAAACAAAACCAAAGTCTCTTATAATTCTTCCTATTCTTTTTATATATTTTCTTTTAATAATATCTAATGAGATAATTACTACCTGTGAAAATCTAAATAAGATTAGTATCTAACAGTATATAGATTAAGTAAACAAAATATCTATGTAATATATCATTTCTATATTACATATTGGTTATAATATTTTTTTAATTAATTAGTTTAGTTATGAAAATAATAATGAATATATAAATTAAGTAAACAAAATATTTTCTGTAATATATCATTTCTAGATTGCAGATTGGTTATAATATTCTATTAATTAATTCGTTTAGTTATGACATAACTTTTATGGATGAAAAGAAAAACAAAAAATATGGACAAAATGAAAGATATAACTTTTGTGAAAAGTTCTAAAAGTGAAATGCATAAAAACAAAAATGTTTCTTTTGCACAAAAATTGCACATTTCAAGAAACACTACGAAAAATGCATTAATCTTAGACATTAGATCTGTTAGCACAAAAATGCAAAAGTGATCGTTGCACATAGTAAATGTTACACATGTGGTGCAATATAATTTGATCTCATAAAATGTGACAAGACATGCCACAAATAGATAATCAGTGAAAACTATTGTGTAATACAAAACTTTGCATAATACGAGACTCCTTGACGATGATCAATGAGTATCTCAATACAAAAAAAACAAAACAAAAGGGTTTAAAACAAATAGAGGAAGAACTCGGAAAATATGATCAAGTCTCTTATAATTCTTCGTATTCTTTTTATATATTTTCTTTTAATAATATCTAATGAAATAATTACTACCTGTGAAAATCTAAATAAGATTAGTATCTAACAGTATATAGATTAAGTAAACAAAATATCTATGTAATATATCATTTCTATATTACATATTGGTTATAATATTTTTTTAATTAATTAGTTTAGTTATGAAGATAATAATGAATATATAAATTAAGTGAACAAAATATTTTCTGTAATATATCATTTCTAGATTGCAGATTGGTTATAATATTCTTTTAATTAATTCGTTTAGTTATGACATAACTTTTGTGGATGAAAAAAAAACAAAAAATATGGACAAAATGAATGATATAACTTTTGTGAGAAATTTCAAAAGTGAAATGCATAAAAACAAAAGTGTTTCTTTTGCACAAAAATTGTACATTTCAAGAAACACTACAAAAATGCATTAATCTTAGACATTAGATCTGTTAGCACAGAAATGCAAAAGTGATTGTTGCACATAGTAAACGTTACACATGTGGTGCAATATAATTTGATCTCATAAAATGTGACAAGACATGCCACAAATGGATAATCAGTAAAAACTATTGTGTAATACAAAACTTTGCATAATACGAGACTCCTTGACGATGATCAATGAGTATCTCAATACCAAAAAAACAAAACAAAAGGGTTTAAAATATATAGAGGAAGAACTCGGAAAATATGATCAAGTCTTTTATAATTCTTCGTATTCTTTTTATATATTTTCTTTTAATAATATCTAATGAGATAATTACTACCTGTGAAAATCTAAATAAAATTATTATCTAACAGTATATAGATTAAGTAAACAAAATATCTATGTAATATATCATTTTTATATTACATATTGTTATAATATTTTTTAATTAATTCGTTTAGTTAGGAAGATAATAATGAATATATAAATTAAGTGAACAAAATATTTTCTGTAATATATCATTTCTAGATTGCAGATTGGTTATAATATTGTTTTAATTAATTCGTTTAGTTATGACATAACTTTTGTGGATGAAAAGAAAAACAAAAAATATGGACAAAATGAATGATATAACTTTTGTGAGAAATTTCAAAAGTGAAATGCGATGATCTGCGATGATCAGGACTCGTTCACGGAAGGGGTTGAGAATCAGAAGATCTCCGAAGAAACAACAGAGGGTATATAGAGACTCCGATCATTGAGTATCTTACCAAAAAAACAAAACCAAAGTCTCTTATAATTCTTCCTATTTTTTTTATATATTTTCTTTTAATAATATCTAATGAGATAATTACTACCTGTGAAAATCTAAATAAAATTAGTATCTAACAGTATATAGATTAAGTAAACAAAATATCTATGTAATATATCATTTCTATATTACATATTGGTTATAATATTTTTTTAATTAGTTAGTTTAGTTATGAAAATAATAATGAATATATAAATTAAGTAAACAAAATATTTTCTGTAATATATCATTTCTAGATTGCAGATTGGTTATAATATTCTATTAATTAATTCGTTTAGTTATGACATAACTTTTGTGGATGAAAAAAAAACAAATAATATGGACAAAATGAATGATATAACTTTTGTGAGAAATTTCAAAAGTGAAATACATAAAAACAAAAGTGTTTCTTTTGCACAAAAATTGCACATTTCAAGAAACACTACGAAAAATGCATTAATCTTAGACATTAGATCTGTTAGCACAAAAATGCAAAAGTGATCGTTGCACATAGTAAACATTACACATGTGGTGCAATATGATTTGATCTCATAAAATGTGACAAGACATGCCACAAATGGATAATCAGTAAAAACTATTGTGTAATACAAAACTTTGCATAATACGAGACTCCTTGACGATGATCAATGAGTATCTCAATACCAAAAAAACAAAACAAAAGGGTTTAAAACAGATAGAGGAAGAACTCGGAAAATATGATCAAGTCTTTTATAATTCTTCGTATTCTTTTTATATATTTTCTTTTAATAATATCTAATGAGATAATTACTACCTGTGAAAATCTAAATAAGATTAGTATCTAACAGTATATAGATTAAGTAAACAAAATATCTTATGTAATATATCATTTATACATTACATATTGGTTATAATATTTTTTTAATTAATTCGTTTAGTTATGAAGATAATAATGAATATATAAATTAAGTGAACAAAATATTTTCTGTAATATATCATTTCTAGATTGCAGATTGGTTATAATATTCTATTAATTAATTCGTTTAGTTATGACAAAACTTTTGAGGATGAAAAGAAAAACAAAAAATATGGACAAAATGAATGATATAACTTTTGTGAAAAGTTCTAAAAGTGAAATGCATAAAAACAAAAGTGTTTCTTTTGCACAAAAATTGCACATTTCAAGAAACACTACGAAAAATGCATTAATCTTAGACATTAAATATGTTAGCATATAAATGCAAAAGTGATCGTTGCACAGGTGGTGTAATAGTGAAGAGTTGTCATAGTAGACGTTACACAGCCGGTGCAATATAATTTGATCTCATAAAATGTGACAAGATATGTCACAAATAAATAATCAGTGAAAACTATTGTGTAATATAAAACTTTGCATAATAAGGTGGACGTTGCACATGTTGTGCAATAGCGAATGATTGTTTCTGAGAAGGGTGTTAATAGACAAAGCAATCAACAAATTCACCAGAATGAAAACGGAGAAGAAGGTCTCTTATTATTCTTCGTCTTCTTTTTATATTTTTTCTTTTAATAATATCTAATAAGATAAATACTACCTGGGAAAATCTAAATAAAATTATTATCTAACCGTATAAAAAACATATTTTTGGATTTTCTTATTGGCTAATTTTTATTTGTGTAGATTTCTTTACTCTGATTGGTTATAATATTTTTCTAATTAATTCGTTTAATTATGAAGATAATAATGAATATATAAATTAAGTAAAAAAATATTTTGTAATATATCATTAGATTACACATATTTCCCTAATCAATCTTCTTTTAAATCAATTCATAATAATATATAGACAATCACGCTTCAAACTTATGACTTTGAAATTTTTAAAACCCATTACACGGGAAAGAAAAACATATTTTCTGATAAAGAAAAACATTATTTGAGCCGTTACAAATTAACCATTTTTACTGTAAAAATAATTACTGAAAATATATTAACTATAACAAATAAAATCTCGTGCAATATTCAGTTTCTAGATTACAAAGATATTAATGCTTCAGTATCACAAAATATTCATAAAAATATTACATAAAAGCAAATTTAATGGAAAGTACAAATATATATATATATATATACGCATAATTCTACCATATTTTATTCACTATAAATCAACCATACTATACGCATAGTTATTTAATTATAATATTTTATTATATTTTTAATTTTGTGAATTTAATCAAATAGTTTATAATTTTAATTTTAATTGAATGTTAAATCACTATCAATGTATTTATAAATGATATTTGTTTTATTAAAAATTTATCGATGATTTTTAATAAAATATTCATAATATAAATATAAAACTTAATATTTAAAAATTATAAAATTGTTATGATTTAATCATATATTATAATATTTTGTTATATTTATATTTTATGAATTTAATCAATTGGCTTTTTTAATTTACATAATTTTAATAAATGTTAATCATTAAAGATGTGTTTAAAAATGATATTTGTTTTATGGAATATTTATAATATATATATATGAATGTAAATTAAATGTTTATAATTTGATAATTTTTAATTTTAGATGTATTAACATAATAAATAAATTATTCAAATAGATTAACAAGTATTTAGGTTTTAAATATTCGATTTCATAATACTAATATCTATTTTAATTTTCATACATATTTGATCTTTGTTTTTTAAATTATTTATTTATAATAACATTTAAAATAATATTATACAAATTTAATGTTATTTTTGAAATGTATTTGCTAAAAAATAATGTAAAAATACTATAAATACATTACATTTTAAACAAGAAAGAGTGGATGAAACTACGAAACTATTTTAAACAAAAACGACAATTAAAAAAAATACTATTATTTTAAATTTTTGTTCCAAATATAACATTATTAGTTTAAATTTCCAAAAATATCACATATTTAATATTAAAATATACTAAAATTTATTGCTAATGAAAAAATTTAAACACTATATTAGAAAAAGAAATGCAAATATAATGTTTTAAATTTATGTATAATTTATTTATAATAAATATATATTTTCAGAAAATAATTTGTACTATTTTCAAATTTTAAGTTACAGTGCTAAATTTGTAACAAAAACTTACAAATGTACTATTTTATGCTATTACTGTAAAAAAATATTTTTTTAATAATTTATGATATTTTAAAATAACAACAACATGATGATATTTGTGAAAAATGTAATATTTTGGTATTTTTCTTTATTCATCTTATCACATAGATAGTACATAACGAAAATATGTTTTCAAATTGTGATAATTGGTATTCATTTGGATTTTGAAAAATGTCAAAAAAAAATATTGTTAGATCTCTAATATATTAGTTGACAACCATTTTTATGAAAAAAATTTATACTTATATATTATTTACAAAACTATCATGATAATATGTTATTACCACAATAATTTTCAAATAAATATATAAATAAATTAAAATTATTAGAATAATTACCATATCTACCACTCAAGAATCAATATATTTTATTAAACTAATCAAAATAATATTTTTATTTTTTTAAATGATACATACGAAAATTTATAAATAATTGATAGTCAATCGCAACGTGTTAGCATATGTTATAAATTTAATATTTGAAAATATGAATATTTGTTATTTAAGTGAGAAAAATTATGAAAAATACATCTTTGATTAAAAATAACCATTACAGTTTGTTTGCTATGAATTAAATTTTACGGAAGTGACTTATATAATACTTGGTCGCTAGATTCTAATGGTACTATCATAGTATCAATATTAAGCACAAATTCATTTTATGTAGCATATAAGATGAGCTGAGTAGTATTTTTTCATGGAAATTCGGATGAAATCACGAATTAAAAGTATTAAAACGTATGGATTAATCTTAGACATTAGATTTGTTAGCACAAAAGTGCAAATGTGATCGTTGCACAGGTGGTGCAACAGTGAAGAGTTGTCGAGGTGAACGTTGTACATGTGGTGTAGTACGATTGGAGCACTGAAAACTATTGTGTAAGACATGACTTTGTACAATAAGGTGGACGTTGCACAGGTTGTGCAACAGTGAAGGTTTGTACAGGTGGATGTTGCGCAGGTGATGCAATCTGATTGTAGCTCATGAAATGTGATTTAGCGCGTCATAAGTGGATGAGTATGAAGAATATTGTGCAAGAAAAAAATATGCACAATAAGGAATAACATATTTATTGAATATTAGAGATTTACTAAGTATGGTTATAGGGTTTTTTAAACAGTCATATAAATAGTTGTATAATGAAAAACCTCAGAATTAGGTTTTCTGAGGTTCAGAAAAGGGTAGCTTGTGGGTTAGGTAAATTTGGCGAGTGAATAAAGATTGTGTGCGACAAATGTCGCACTGGTGAGCTCGAATAGATTAGGAATCGTTCCGGGGCGAGTCAAGTGTGACATAATGTAAAATTGATTAAAATAAGAAACTTGTTTAAAAAATTTCTAATAAAAGTTGTGTAAGTTTGCACACGTAAACCTTTGTATTCAATTCGTGTTCAACTGTTATTAATATTCCAATTCTTACAAGAATCTTAAAACGTATATGAATGTAATAAAAATCTTGTTTCCATATATATATATACTAGATTTATATCCACGCCATACGTGGGAAAAAATATTCGTAAATCCCTAATATATTATTTGAGAAACTTTTTAACGTAGTAATCTTATTCTGACGTGTTAATAACAAAAATGTCACGTTGACGTGTCAACACCACATCGAGTTTCAGCTTAAATATAGAAAATGATTTAAATTATTAGAATAATTACAATACATACCACTAATATTAATTTGGTTAGAGAATAAATATATTTTATTCAACTAACCAAAAAATACTATTATATTTGTAAAAAAATAATTTTTGTTTCTTTAAATTTTTTATATGTTAATTTATAAATAATTTCAAATAAATATAAATAGACTTAAGTTACTACTGTAGTTCCTAATATATTATTTGAGAAATATTTTTTATACGTTAATTTATAAATAATTTCAAATAAATATAAATAGATTTAAGTTAGTATTGTAATTCCTAATATATTATTTGAGAAACATTTTAAGATGTTATTAACAAAAATATTATGCTGATGTATCATTACTATAGTAAATTTCAAATAAATATATAAATGAGCTTAACTTATTAGAATAATTAGAATTATACCATTTTTATTAATTTGGTTAGAGAATTAATGTATTTTTATTAAACTAACAAAAAATAGTATTAAATTCGTAAAAAAATAATTATTTGTTTTTCTTAATTTATCTATACAAAAGTTAATGTTAAAAGTAATTTTAAATTAAAATTAAAATTATATAAATATTTAATTTATATTTACTATTAAAATATAATTTGCGAATATTTTTCTCCACGCATAGCGTGGATATAAATCTAGTTATATTTTATTAGTAAATATAAATTAAATATTTATATAATTTTAAATTTTATTTAAAATTACTTTAACATTAATTTTGTATATATAACTTAAGAAAAGAAAAATAATTATTTTTTATAAATTTAATAGTATTTTTTGGTTAGTTTAATAAAATATATTAATACTCTAACCAAATTAATAACAATAACATATATTGTAATTATTCGAATAAGTTAAATCTATTTATATATTTATTTGAAATTTACTGTAATGATGAAACGTAAGTATGATATTTCTGGTAATAACATGTGAGAGTTAAATTATTTTCTTAAATTATTTTTCAAATAATATATTAGAGATTATGTAATAACTTAAATCTATTTATATTTATTCTAAATTATTTATAAATTAACGTATTAAAAATTTTAAAAAATAAAAATTATTGTTTTTGTAATATTATTTTTTGATTAGTTGAATAAAATATTTTGATTCTCTAACCAAATTAATATCAGTGTCATGTATTTTAATTATTTTATTAATTTAAACCCATTTATATATTTAAGCGGAAACTCGTTGTGGTGTTGACATGTCATCATGACATTTTTGTTATTAACACGTCATGATAAGATTAATTTGTTAAAAAGTTTCTCAAATAATATATTAGAAATATTAGAACATTTATGTTGTGATTTTATGGTTAGTTTTCTCATTTATCCAAAATGATTATTTTTATACCACTGCTATTTTGTTTGATATCTCTATTTAAATTGAAAACCAACACATTAAACATAGTGCATATCTTTAATTGTCAAAAGGAGACCATTGATCCAATTCTTATCAACACATACATATTTTATATAATAATCTTTCATTTCAAAAATCTTAAACAATAACATTCAAAACTGTATTTACTATTTTTCTATTGATCAAGAATTCAAGATCATAAATTCAAGTTTAGAAATTAAGAATTACATGACGTCATAAAAAGTAGATAGATGTAAAAAAGTCAAGAATTACCTCATAATCTATGGAACAAAAAGAAAATAATGTTACATAGAAAGATTGAATTTTATTCATCAGTTACAAATCAACCAAAGTACAGATTCATTACGACATGTATGTACACAGACAGACACACATATATACATTATACATATATGCAAGACAATTGATCTTGCAGGGTTTGCTCATAGTTTAAAAGACGTTGAGCGAAGTTGCATAGAGAGGATTGCAAGGCTTGAAAGAGAAACAGTTTGGTATATAAGAAGAAAATCTCTTTCTCTTCAGTGAATCTGCAGATCCAAGAGATGGCTGGTTCAAGTATGCGTACTTGCTCTTTGTCCACCTGAATAGATACATAACAAAATTCAAAAGTTAAATCGTGTTGTTGCATCTCAAACAGCTGAGACCAAACCAGATGGTTCTTGTTTTAGGCTTGTTGAATGGTTCGTAAGATATATGTAAATGGTGGAAGATTAGATGGATGAGAATTAAACAGAGACCAGTCTTTTATTCCCTGATGAACTTCGGTTTCCAGGTCCTCCATGTCCAAGCTTTCTTCAAAGCGTTTGTAGTCCTCAGCCTGCCATATATACAGACATCAGAACCACGCGTGCTTCTTCGGTTGGTTAGGTCTAAAGAATCATACCAAGTTGAAAGCATGAGAGATCATAAAAACTCTTCAGAATAAACATCAAGTTTTTTCCTCTTCAGTGATCTAAAAACCACACAAGAATTCAACAAAAGGACATACAGAGAGATTACGGGCTCTGACACGAGCTGCAGCCTTAATAGCAGCAAAGAGATGTTCCTCTTCATTGATCTCCTTCTGTCTCCAGAACTTCTTGATCTGTTTATTGGTTATGCTGTCTCCAAATATTTTTCTTGATCCATAATCCGAATATGGAGGAGGCGGTGGTGGAGGAGGAGGCGGACTCATCAATGACTTCTTGAAACACAAATTCTCAGACTCATCCAAAATCTGTTTCTTCATAGTCATACCAGAACTTCACCTTCACCAGCTAAATCACTTTGAACTATATATATGCAGCACAAAAAAGCACACAAAGAGCACAAGAATCTACAGATTCTGAATCTAACCTTCAAACAAAAGAGATACACCTAACATGCTTAAGAGTCTACCAAAGAAGTATTCAACGTCTACGTCTACCCTTCCAATTATCTTGTACGTTAAGACAAACTATATAGCTTAACAGTAGAAGAAAAGACAGGTAGTTGTAACTTCTAATCTTCATCAAACATCAACAATAAAGTAATATATGGATAATGCAAAATATATGGTCTGAAGCAGCTAATGGTGTATCATTCAATCACAGCCGTTGAATCATGAATGGTCATCACAATCAGTATCACCGAAAAGCCATTTTCATGTGACGTCCTCCATTAAACAAACAACTATTCCTTTTTTCGTCACTTATACTTTAAGCCGAGAGAGAAGTTATAAAAAAGTCAGCTTTCAAATTCCTTATACGAAAATTCAAAGACTGAAAAGTGAATTAGTCCCCACCAGAAAAAAAGTTGATGATTTATTGAAGAAGAAACGAAAAGATTCATTTACATCAAAATCAAAATCAAAGCCAATCACATACTTAATTATACACATGTGCATATATATATCGCTGTGTAAAGCTTAAACCTTTGCTTCAGAAAGCTGTTTTAGGTCTGGGACGAGACTCGAAGCGCTTTGTTTTTGAATCGATAGCGAGGGGCACGAGGAATAACCTGACTTGGACCGAAACCATACTGGCCGATGCCGCCAGTGAGCGGCGGACCATCGTCGTAAATGTAGCCGATGAGGTGACCGCAACTACTGCACTTGATCTTAGTACGTTTCCGTTGGATTCCCCAGTAATTTAGGGTTTCAAAGAAAGGCATGATCTTATCTTCTTTTTCAAATCTGAATTTCTCCGCGTCTACAGCGGCGAATGATACCGTTCCTTTGTTCCCGGCTTCGAAGTAGAAATCCGGTGGAAACAAATCGTTAGGGTTTAGATTTAGATCTGATCCACATTCCTTGCAACAGTAGATCGTAAACGCCATTGCTTCAATGATCTTTCCTCTATCCTCTTTATTTTTCTTCTATCTTGTAAGGAATTTTCTTCAGAGACGCGTCTCGTAAATCAAAATGCAGTCTACAAAAGAAATGTCAAATAAGTAAAGTCAATTAATGTGTCCTCCACATAGGTGGGTGTACGATAACGAGATGAGACTTGCCACATGCGATTATAATGTGATCTGTAGTAATTACCATTTTTTTTTTCTTCTGAGTATAAACCCTAATTTGAGTATTGTTTCTTTCGCAATGGCAAGTCTCTAATCTATGGCTCTTCTTCGTTTCGGCCTTCTAGATCTGGAAAAATAAACTGAATCCAAACTGAAATAAAAAAACAGATTTTGATTGCATTCGATTATAAAAAAATAACCGAACGCATATTATTTTGGAAAACCATTATTAGTGGTTACTAACCGAATCCGAACAAAAAATTAAAATAATATTTAAAAAACCAAATTATTTTCGGCTTCGATTATCCAAAAATATTTTGGATATTTTGGATATTTTGGTTATTTTTAGTTATTTTTGGTTATTTTTCGGTTATTTTTAGTTATTTTTAGTTATTTTTAATTTTTTTTTTTATTATTTTTGGTTATTTTTTTGTTTTTTTTTGTTTTTTTTGTTTTTTTTGTTATTTCGATTACTTTCAGTTATCCGAATTATTTTCGGTTATTTTTATTTTTAACTTTAATAAAAAACGACCGAAATCGAGGTATAACCAAATTGGAAGCGAACCAAAATATAAAAATAACTAAATGAATTTTTAATTTTTACCAATTGAAAAAATCAAAACCGAAAATAACCGACCGAAACGAACAGAATATCCGAATGTCAAAGCTTATTATTTCATATTTCTGGGTTTAGTGAAGTAATTTCCGGATTTTTTTGTGCAGGCGATTTGTCCTAGAATAAGGTAGATTGTTAATTTGATTTCTGATTTTATGCGTTTTTTACATTTGATTGCTTTACACTACCGTAGATTGTGAATATGATAGCTTATTATAGTGGATGTGTGAACCATTTGCGAATTTAAGCCCTGATTTTGGATTAGAGAAGTGAAGTTTTGGATTTTGTAGCTGGGTTTCTTATGATGTTGATATAATAATGTCTAAGCTGATCCTCAATTCTCGTATTTGGAAGTTTAATCTTTAAACTTTGTTAAGGAGTATAGCTAATAAACATGTTATGAGTTTGATATCACTATTGTTTATGGTTATCCAGAAAGTATTTTTTGTCAGCTAGTGTTGGCAGCAATCAAAACATGACGAGTTGATCATCCTTAACACAGCTTGATCAGTGGCCCAAGACAGCTTTTCCAAATGATCATAATCAAATAATCATATATTGCGCAACCCCAACATCTACACAAACAACTCTCAACTAAATTAATCAACGGACATTATCAACATCTTTTAGTTAAGGCTTTTATGGTATTGCTAGCTTTATTTTTGCATGCTCGCCGGTTGCATTCATTCATCTCGGGATCTAACACCAATTTGATTTCCTCGAATTCATCGCTTTTTCTTCGCTGATTTTGAAACTGTCCCTATTGTCTAATGTCTATTGGTTTATCTATTTTGATACTCTGTTTTCTTATAGTCATGAAGAAAGCGCCCAAGAACTCCAACTCCAGGGCACTATCTTGGCTTGAAAAGCCAGACCTTTTGAAGTTGATGTCAAAACTATTAAATACAGTGACTTAGAAGTGTTTTCCAAACAGATAACAAAACTGCCAACTCTGTTCAGGAGATCGTGACCGTGGTAGACACTGGCCGTGATGATTATGGACATCGTAGGTCACCAAGACGGTCTCCTTTGAGAGGAAGGCGTGACTATTCACCTCCACCCCGTTCAGAAAGATCGAGGAGAGATCTGCCTTACTCTCCTTATGGGAGTCCATACCAGAGGAGACACAACCGTGGGTTAAGGTGAGAGCCGTTTTCTATTCTTCTTTTCGACTTGGCAGTAGTATGTTAAGGTATTGTAAGATTAAAATTAGCAACAAAGGGTTCACTTTTTCTCTGTCGAACGTTTTGGTTTCTTGGTCTTTTTTGTGTTGTGGGTTTGGATTTCTACGCGTGAAAAGAACTAAAACACTCTCGAAAACAATTGATTAAAATAGCACTATTTCAAGTTTTTCTTCCAAATATAGTACTAATTATTTAAATTTCTAAAAATAGTACAAATTTAATACTAAAATAATTGAAAACTTATTCCTAATGAAAAAAATTTAAACCCTAAATTGAAAAAAGTGAACCCAAACATTATTTTATTTAAGGTAAATAATTATTTTTACATAATAATTTATGCTATTTTAGGAATTTTAGTTTTATTGTGTTAAATTTAGAAGATAAACTTAAAATGGTGCTATTTTAGGGTATTATTCAACAATTATTGTGATTTTTAATGGTTAAAGCTTAAAATTTAAAGGTGTTTGGTGAAATTTGAAAATATTTTCCAAATATACAATTTTCTATCGTTTAAAGAAATATTATAAATTCGGATAACATTTCTTATATATCATCTGAATAACATTTTTAAAAAATAATTTTATTCTAACGTGTAGTCACCATAATTAATTTAAAATAAATATATAAATAGGTTTAATACATGTTATTATTATTAATTTGGTTAGAAAATCAAAATATTTCATTAATCTAACCAAAAATAGTATTAAATTTGTAAAAACTAATTAGTTTTATATTTTTAGTTTAATTTATAAATAAATTTGAATAAATATATAAATAGATTTAAGTTATTAGAATAATTGCAATATATCTCAATACTATTAACTTGGTTAGAAAATCAATATATTTTACTATAACATCAATGACATATGTAATTTATTTAAGTTATAAAAAATAGTTAATTTTATTTTTTTGTTTAATTTATAAATAATTTTAAATAAATATATAAATAAATTTAAGTTATTAGAATAATTGGAATATATCTCATTGGTATTAAATTGGATAGAATATCAATATATTTTACTATAACATGTAATTTATTTAAGTTATAAAAATATTTTTTGAATTCAATAATAATATATAATTAATAATATTATATATATATATTCAAATACATGATAACAAGACAAATTAAATTATGTATGAATAGATAATTAACATATAAAATTTAAAATATTTACGTATTATTTATATTCAAAATATTTAAAAAAATAAATTAGTAAATATCTAATTTATATTTATTATATAATTAATTAATTATAATATACGAATATTTTTCCTTGCGTAAGACAAGAGTTTAAATCTAATTAGTTTTAAGAGTAATATCCTAAATAACATCTTTTTAAATTTATCTTCCACACATTAAAAATAAATTTATTAAAATAATATAAATTATTATATAAAAATAAATATTTATCTCAAATACTATATATAAAATTAAAATATAATGTTTGAGTTTTCTTTTTAATTTAAGATTTAAAATTTTTTTATTAAAAAAAAGTTAGAATAAAATTTTTTAAAAATATTATTTTATACTATTCTCCAAGTTTTAACATAGTAAACATGTGTAGTGAATTAAATCGTTTAAAGATAATGCAATGCATTTTTTGTATATATATGCATACGTCAGTGTCAGCATATTCGTTGTGAATATTCTTACTAATCTCATTTTTTCTACATCTCTCTTGGTTACTTAATCACAATAATCGTAGTTACGAAGAATTAAACTCTGGTCTAATGATCTATTATTATTTTCAAGCTTTCACTTATTTTTGATCGCAGATTCCTATCGTTTGACCGCCGCAGGTTCCTACGGTCAAATGCTGCGGTCGACCGAAAAAAACTGCGGCAAAAATTTTTAACCGCTGTGAAATTGTAGCATTTGCGATTAAACAATTGCGATACAACCTGTGGTGATAATCTGCGGCGATCAAACGAACAATAATATTGCAGCGTCTAACTGCAACGTCTGACCGCAGATCGCTGCCGCAGATGCTGCGGCAGACAAACCAACAACGCTAATCTAAAATTCGTTTACTGGATTTTAACTATTTACAAAAATTACAGGAAGCTGTGAGTAATATATTAGAAAATCCACTCATTAATTTTAATAGTAAATTGGTTCGGTAGAGTAGAGTTTTCATTGACCAAGTTAGATTCTACGAACTGAAATTATTTGACAATGATACTATTTAATTTAGGTCAATTGTTTAAAATAATATTTTTAAGATTTTTATTTTAAATAGTATAATCGATTTAAATTTTTAATAATAATATAAATTTAAAAATAATATATATTAAAATTTTATTTTAATATAAAATTAAACTTTAAATTAAAACAAATTTAAATATAATGTTTTAATTTTATATATAATTTATTTTGAATAAATAAATATTTTTATATAATTATTTATGTTGTTATATATTATTTTTGGAAATTTTAACGATACCAAATTTGGAACCAAAATATGTTATTTTAAATATTATTTTTTAATTTCTGTACAACTGTTCATAAAAATAGTTGTAAATAAATTAAATTGTCATTATCAAAATTTTATAAAAATTATTTAGTTCGAAAATCTTTACAACTGTTTCAAGAGATAATTCAAAAATTTGAGCTCCAAGTAGTTGGGACGTTTGAATCAGTCAAGCGTGAATGAACAGTTGGTATAGTTGACATATTCACCGGTAGACATAAATAGTAAAATAAACTTTTATCTAAGTTTTAAAATCATTGAAAACGATCCTTTTAATATTATAAAAAAAAGTCTTTTTTAAAATGATGATTTATTATTAGAAAAAATGATATAAATAAAAAAATTATGATATTCCGGTTAGTCAAATATGACATACTAGTTTTAAATATAAAGTCATTTTTAAAAACTAAATTAATTAAATATGATATAATACTTTTAAAAATAAATTTATTTTTAAAAAATAAATGAAATCATATATTAAACTACAATTGAGTTTCAAAAAAATATACATATTATTAAAAAAAGATGACATGGATAAAACAAATTATGACACGACGTTTATTCAAATATAACATGCTAATTTTAAATATAAATTTATTTAAAAAAATAAATTAAATTATATATATTAAATTAGAAGTGAGTTTAGAAAAAATGTTTAATACCATGTATATTTTTAGTTTTAAGTAATTAATTTGGTTTGATAAATAACGATGAATAATTTATACTTTTTAATTATGGTTATTACTTTTACATGTCTTCTGAGTTGTTTATGTTTTAATTAACATCTAATTATATACTTGATAATCTAAGAAATTAGTCAATTAAAACTAATGGTTAAAAATTTAATTTTACAAAAAATAGTCAAAATATATAAAACTAATGGTTAGAAATTTACTGTATATAAGTTCATAATTTTTAATATACAATAGTACTAAAATATAGTTAAAATATATTTAAAAAATAAGTTAAAAAATAATATATTACAAAATGAAAAAAAATATAATTTTAATAGTTTTAAATATATAAAACATAAATAAATTTTTTTATAATAAATATATAATATAATACATATAATATATTAATCAAATGTAATAGTGATGCAATAGTGATATAAGTTTATAATATATTATATAAACGTAAAACATGTGAAAATTATCAAATTAGTATTATTTTTAAAGTAATACCCCAAAATAGCACCATTTTAAATTTATCTTCCAAATTTAGCACAATAAAACTAAAATTCCCAAAATAATATAAATTATTATGTAAAAATAATTATTTACCTTAAATAAAATATATATAAAATTAAAACATAATGTTTGGGTTCACTTTTTCCAATTTAGGGTTTAAATTTTTTTTATTAGAAATAAGTTTTCAATTATTTTAGTATTAAATTTGTGCTATTTTTGGAAATTTAAATGACTAATGCTATATTTAGAACAAAAAGTTAAAATGATGCTATTTTAGTCAATTGCCTTTATTTTTAAACATGATTTGAGTTATAATAATCATAAAGCTATCCCATTATCAACTTTATGTTTTTTTTTCTTCTTCTTACATCATCTTTATTATAAATAAAGGCACCACTAATTCAATAATATCCACTTATATATAAAAATTTAAAAAATTGAAACAAAAATGAGTGGGGGTATTTACGTGGTCCCCACTAATTGACGTGGCTATTTCCTACGTGTAATCACACCGTAACGTCCCTCTCCTCACTCTGAACCCAAAGATCCTCTCTCTTAAGAAGAGTAATCTCTATCCTCTCTTCTGTTTCTGCGATTTATAAGAAGAAACAATCTCTGAAGAAAGATTTTCTGTTTCTTTCTCTCGCTCGTGAATCTTGGATTACTCTTCTAGATCGATCGTCTTACGGATTCCGGAGGTTTCGTTTTTTCTTTGTTCCGATCCGCCGTTGTGGATTTTGTTCCCATGACGATCAAAGAAGAGTCGGAGAGTTGCGGCAGTAGGGCCTTTGTGGCTTCGCCGTCACAGGAAAATCCTAGACATTATCGGATGAAACTCGATGTCTTCGGAGAGGTTTTACAGCGACTTCAAGAATCTAACTACGAAGAAGCGACTCTTCCTGATTTCGAGGATCATCTCTGGCTTCATTTCAATCGTCTTCCTGCTCGGTAATCGTCTTCTTCCTCCCTCTACATTTGAACTTTATCGTTTTCCTGCTCTTTCATTAGCTTTTTTTTAGAAACCTTTGGATTTGATCAATTGGATTTTAGAAGAAGGGTTTTACTTTCGGGCGTAGTATTCTCCAGAATCTTGCAACTTCTTTTCCGTTTCCCGTAAGATTGGTCAATTTTATGTCCCAAGGTTTATATACATGTTCATCTCTCTCTCTCTCTGACTCATCTGAAATGAATACTTATCAACACGTGTCTTGACCCGAAAATGATCAATGGAATGAAATTTTATCGTTTGAGCTTTCGGCATTTTCGTTGCATGTTACAGATATGCTCTCGATGTTAAAGTTGAAAGGGCAGAAGATGTTCTCACACATCAGAAATTGCTGAAATTGGCTGAAGATCCTGCAACTAGGCCTGTGTTTGAAGTTCGTAGTGTACAGGTAATAAAAACTTGAGCCATGTAGAATTTACTATGATACTGAAACCTTCTTAAGATTTTGTTATGCTTTCTTTGTGTTACTGGTTTCTTTGGCTCCTTTCTTGCAGGTTTCTCCCAGAAATTCTGCTGACTCTGACCCTGCGGTGGAGGAAGATGCTCAAAGCTCTACTCCAAGCGGCCAGGGGTATGGAATTCTATAAAACTGAGATGGATCGTACACCGTTTTCAACATTTTAATCGTGCGCTTTCTTCCTGTCAGGGTTCTTGCACCTCCAACTTTTGGTTCTTCTCCAAATTTTGAGGCTATTACTCAGGGAAATAAACCTGTTGAAGACGTTGATAGTGCTGTCAATACAACATTGTCTACTCGGTGAGATCTCTTGTTAAATTTGGGCTTCTCTGAGTAATGTTGTTCATCATATTTTTGTATTTATTCCTATCTTCTCTGCGTGCGTTTCAGAATGGAATTGTTGTCTCATGTTTAATCATAAAACTATGTATGGTGATGTTATCCTTTGTTGCCTGTCATGCAGACCGATGCACGAAATTACATTTTCAACCATCGATAAGCCAAAACTCCTTAGTCAGGTTGGTGATGCTTCTTTACAGACTGTTATGTCGAGGATGGATGGTTATTTCTTCCATTTTTGTAATTATTCAAATGGAAATGGTATTCTGTTTCAGCTTACTTCCCTGCTTGGTGAGCTTGGACTGAATATTCAAGAGGCTCATGCTTTTTCTACTGTGGATGGTTTCTCTCTGGATGTCTTTGTAGTTGATGGTTGGTCACAGGAGGTATGTTTTGAGATTTTAGTTTTTCTTAGCATAATCTTTCTGTCTCTGTCATCACTAAGCTGGTTGAGAAACGTTATGCACTTTGGAATTATAGGAAACAGATGGTCTAAAAGATGCACTGAGTAAGGAGATACTGAAACTAAAGGTATTTTCCAGTTTATCTCATATTTTTCTCAATTTGAATTTGAATATCGAAGATTATTTCACATCATCTTCTCTACCATTTTTATCAAAAAAATCGAATTCCGAGGATGCAATGCTATACATCATGAGGAAATTCCTACCTTTGTGTGATGTAACAATCATTTGACAGTTTTCCTCTCTCTATATTTTTCTCAATTTGACAGGATCAACCCGGTTCAAAACAGAAATCTATTGCTTTCTTTGAGCATGACAGATCAAGCAATGAGCTGATACCCGCCTGCATTGAAATACCTACGGATGGAACTGATGAGTGGGAAATTGACGTGAAACAGCTCAAAGTTGAAAAGAAAGTAGCATCTGGTTCATATGGAGATCTGTGAGTCTTATTGTTCTGTAAGCTCGTTTTACAAAACTGTAAGTTTTATTTAGAAGTTACAGTAATAGGTTTTTGATGGTCATGCAGGCATAGAGGCACTTATTGCAGTCAGGAAGTAGCTATTAAATTTCTCAAGCCTGAGCGTGTAAACAGTGAAATGCTCAGAGAATTTTCTCAAGAAGTTTTTATAATGAGGTCAGTGCAATTAATTCCCATCGTCATTTGGAATGCATATTCAGGTAGTAGTTTAGGCGAATTCCACTGCAAAATCCAGGTCATACTTTCTCCACTAATGATGGCCTGAATATTGTCAGTTCTTGTCTTACATTTTGCAAGTTGTGTTGATTATTTACACCTCATGCAGTATAAAGTAACCAACATGTTGTTGGTGTCCATTTGTTACTGATACTTTTACTATCTGTAGGAAAGTCCGACACAAAAACGTTGTTCAATTTTTGGGTGCATGCACACGATCTCCAATTCTCTGTATTGTGACTGGTATGCTTTCAGAAATTGAGTTGTAATTCAGAAAAACATGTCATCATCCTGAGTTGACTAACTGGTTAATCTTGGTGCCAGAGTTTATGGCTCGAGGGAGCATATATGATTTTCTTCACAAACAGAAATGCGCTTTCAAACTTCAAACTATGCTTAGAGTTGCACTTGATGTTGCAAAAGGAATGTGCTATCTGCATCAAAACAATATTATTCACAGGGACCTTAAGACTGCCAATCTTCTTATGGATGAACATGGAGTAAGATTATTCTTCACTCTTCAGCTTTTATTTCTACACTTGATCAACCAGATCCTTGAGGTTTCTAAACTTGGGATAATTTTGATCAGCTTGTCAAGGTTGCTGATTTCGGAGTTGCCAGAGTGCAGATTGAATCAGGGGTCATGACAGCTGAAACAGGGACTTACCGGTGGATGGCCCCAGAGGTATGTTGTTTGGTGTAAAAGCGAAGCTTTTTGGTGTTCTGTATTTATTATCTATCTATGTCTTACATGTGAATTCCACCAGGTGATTGAGCACAAACCTTACAATCACAAGGCAGATGTGTTCAGTTATGCGATTGTGCTGTGGGAACTTTTGACTGGTGATGTAAGAATTCTGCTTATTTAATAAAAGATGTCTTTTAGCTTTTCGAGGCTTTGACACTAAAAATAATGGAAAATGGAAACAGATCCCATATGCTTTCTTGACTCCACTACAAGCAGCTGTTGGCGTTGTCCAAAAGGTATGTTTATAAGAGAAGAAGGAAAAGAAGGTGGAATCAAATCTCTTCCTCAGAGAGGTCTAAAGATGGAGAATATTCATATATTGATATTTTTTTCAGGGGCTTCGACCAAAGATTCCGAAGAAAACAAACCCAAAAGTGAAGGCAGTTCTAGAGAGATGCTGGCATCAAGACCCGAAAGAGAGACCCAGCTTTGAGGAAATCATAGAAATGCTTCAACAGATAATGAATGAGGTAAACGTCGTAGCGTGATCCCCGAGTAAAAAGTAAAAACAAAAAAATCAAAAACTCCATTCAAGGCGAGATTCTCAGAGCAGGATGTGGTGAAAAACAAAACAGGTTGGAGATGATGAGGACCATAGCAAGCAGAAGCAACGTCTCAACTTCTTCCCATACTTCACAAAGCCCCGTCTCTAGCTCTCTTCACTTGTGTACAGCTTTCTTCTTTTTTGTTCTTTCCTCTTCACACGTTTTCTTAGACAGCCAAGCCTTGTTCTTTGGCTTTTTTCAGCCATTTCAATGTAGTTTCGAGTGTAGAGTAAGCAGAAACATCTGTCAAACTCTTGCTATCAACTGCATAATCAAAAACTTCATAAGCCTCTGCGACCTTTCCACATCTAACTAGAGCTCTCACAAGCGTGGCATAAGCACCGGTCTCAAGCTTTACACCCTCTGATTTCATCACTTCATATAACTCAATCCCTTTGTCCATTAACCTTGCCTTACACAATCCATGAAGCAAAGTATTATAGGTGCAAGTGTTTGGAGCACATCCTTTTGCTTCCATTTCTTCCAACAAACTCAACGCACCTAAAGTATCGCCTTTTCTACACATTCCATTCATCAGTGATGTGTAAGTTACAGAATCCGGCTCATAACCTGCTTCAACCATAGTTTTCATATACTTTCTAGCTTCCTCAAATCTCCCACATTTCGACAAGCCATATATCAAAGTATTGTAAGTAACAAGATCTGGCGTAACACCTTCTTCCTTCATTTTCTTATAAACACCAATAGCCTCACTCCCTTTGCTCACTGTGCAATAACCTTTCATAATAGTGTTGTAGACGAAACAATCCGGCTTAAACCCAGCATCACCTAGAGCACTAACTAATCTCATTGCTTCCCTCAGATTCTTAGAATTACAAACGTTATCAATCAAGATAGTATAGCTGATAAGGTCTGGCTTCACATTGAAAGAATCATTCATCTGATCGATAAATTCATACACAACACTCAATGATCCATGCTTGCATAAATGCTTCAGAAGAAAATTATACGTATAAGTGTCTGGAGGCGAGTGTTTCTCCGACAACTCCTTCACCAAATCTTTGGCTTCAACGATCCGACCTGATTCGCAGAGAGACCGGACCACAATATCGGTTGTTACTTGATTAGGCTCACACCCATTATTAACCATGAGATTGAGAACTCGGTGAACATTTGAAAGCGATGAATCAGGATTTCTGCAAGCTTGTGATAACAAGATATTGAAAGTAGAAGGCTCCGGCGAGAAATTAGGCTGCGATTTCATGATGTGCTGAAACAGTTTCACTGTATCGTCAACGGCGGCGATTGATGCGTAGGATTGGAGAACGGAGTTGTGAAATTTGAGATCGAGCGGGATCCTCGAAGTGGCGGCGATCGAATTGAAGAGACTTATTGCGTCTGAGAGATTCGGCGTCTTGAAAGGATTTCTCAAGGGCTCTCGAGAAGCTTGAGTAGTATTCTGGGAAAGTTTAGCAGAGTCTCTCCCGGTTGTTCTATTGCGAAAATCCAGTGGCGGCGCTGTAGGAGATACTGTGGGTTTCTTGACCAGTTGCGTCGACGTCAGTGAGCGAAAAGACGACGGAATTTTCCCCATTTCCTATTTCCCGTTGTCCTTCGATCCCCGCAAGGTTTTAGGGCTGTTGCAGAGGTTTTGCGCCTCTGTATCAATGGAGAGAAGGCGCACTGTAATCACACTCGCTTTCTTTAGTACGTACGGCAGTATTGGGCCTGTTGGGCCTGTTGGGCCTGTTGGGCCTGTTGGGCCTGTTGGGCCTGTTGGGCCATTTCTTCCTTTAGCTCTCTTCTTCTACGCACACTTTCTTCTGAACTTTCAAAAAGATTGTGCGCAAATCGATAAAAATATAAAAGCTTTTGGAACCTTAATGTGGCAAATGTTTCATAGTTGAAATTTTCAGCAGATTTCAAGAGAAATTAGAGTGGAAGAAGAACATATTCTTTCTGAAACTGACCATAAAAGATGTTCAAGAGCATAAACTCACCTCAAAATCAAAACAAGTAGTATGTGTTAAGGGGGAGAGGCTATTCTCATTACTTCGTATAACAAGTTTGTAGGCAAAATCCCTGTAAACAACAATCTTTGGAGATTAATGCGGCTGATGGCAAAAATATAATATTATCATCTTGGTTTGTATTAGAACAAGATCTTTCTATTTCGGTTTGGAGAAATCATTGGATCATTTTATGTTCAGTGTGGAAGATGAAATCCATTCTCAGAATTTGTTTTAACAAAAAAGTTTGACGGTTTGACTGCTCGTATAAACTTTTCGAAAATCGTATTCGAGATTGAGAGAAAGAGAGGTTGTTATTGATGGAATAATATTTTATGTTATAATTAAATACAATTGAATTGAATAGTCTTAAAATATTACATCTTTCTTATTCATAACTATGGATTACTACTCCTTAATGAGTTTATCTTTTTTACGGGCTAGGTTGGTCGTGTAAATCCAACTCCAACATTCAACATGTGGCATTTGCGGATCAGTTGGCTGATAGTTAGGGCTTGATCCATTGTGATCATTTTCTTTTTAATGATCACAACGGTCCGATCCGTTTTGCTTACGAGTTTTATTGAAATATTCAAACCCGATCCGATAAATCCAACGGTTTAAATAGGTTAGCCCACGGACTTAGGTATTTCAAAAGAAAAAATTATACAAAATCTCTTAATATTATATGTTAATAAAAAAATCATTATACCATAATCTAAAAATATTCAGAAAAACAATTTTAAACGTAATTATAAAATGATTGTTTAAAAATTCAATAAGAATCTCCAAAACTAACACTCAAACTAAAAGTAGAAGTTAACTTCTAACTTTCTCATCAACATTCAATTGGAAATAATGTAGTACTTCATATTCATATTGCAATTTTTTATTTTTCTCTTCGAATATGACATAAATAAAATAAAAATCAATATAGAAATTGTGATCTTGTAATTATAAAACTAATAAAAAAATACTAACTTCAAATTTTCAAAATAGAACGGTGGAATTGAAGAGGTTATGCTTTTTTTTAACTTCTCAATTCTATTTCAAGGTATTACGATACTCAATTTATTAGTTTAATAAATATTAAAATTAAATTCAAATTCTATTATAAATAAAATGTTTGATTTAGGATTTTTTACCAGATAGTCCGTTAATCCACCAGTCCATATGAGTTTGTCTATTTGATACGCGAGTCATCATAAACAAATCCGTTTAACTTGCGGATTTTGACTATGTTGTTCAAGCCCACTCCTTATTGGGCTAGACCCGCAGATTAAAACCCGTTTTGACATCCCTAATGATAGTCTTACCAAACCGTTAATTACCTCGTGGTCGATTTGTTCTCATTTGTGACAAGATTGGATTTATTCCGATACTGTGAAGAAAAACCATTGCAAGAAAATTGAGGTAAGTTTCTCTATTGCTATATACTGTGAAAAACAAACAACAATTGGGCCTTGACAAAGGAAGAATGGACCACCAAAACTCACCAAAATCCATCATTTCCTCTGTTTTAATATTGTGTACATTCATGTTTTCATAGTGTGAAGTAAAGCTTGATGAGCTATCAATAATTATCTTTAACATCATCATTAGATTGAGAGATCAAGACAAACATTGTAGGTTTGTTTTTTTTTTGTAGTTTCTATCTAATTTGACAAAGAAATGAAGAGCTCCATAAGCAATCTAAAATAATTGTCAATCCGTAAAGAAACCTAAATTAAAATAATATATATACTAAATTTAGATTCATGTTCCGCTTAAAACAAAATATTTACACATTATAATTAATTTTTTGTTTAATAAATATAAATTAATACGTATATAATTTATTTTTATTTATACAAATAAATTTAAATTATTTATCTCTTGGATAGACAATATTATTAAATGGGACATTTGCAAAATTGACCTAAAATTTGTCTTCAATTGCAAGTTTGACAATTTAAACTTGTTTTTGCAAAACTAACTTTTTATCTTTATTTTATCCTTCAACAAAACTTTATTTACAACTTTGCCATTAACTTAAAAAAACAAAAACAACACAAAGACCATTATGAACAAATTTTTCAAAAATATTACGAAAATGCCATCTTTTTCAATGCATACAACCATCATTATCGTGGTTGTTGGGAGAAAAACATTTTATTCCTATCAAAGCAGACTTCTGCTTTGGCGAGAAAAACATTTTATTCCTATCAAAGCGCTTCTCCGAAGTCATGCGGCGTTATTCGATCAGCGGACTTCTCGGAGAAGTCGCTGATAGAATAAAATTGCTGGCGACAAAAAATGTTTATTCTATCAGCGACTTCGGAGAAGTCCGCTTTGATAGAATAAACGCCGCAGCGAAAGTCTGCTTTGGTGAGAAAAATATTTTATTCTATCAAAACTTCGAGAAGTCTGCTTTGATCGAGAATAAACCTCGCAGACTTCGAGAGTGCGCTGATAGGAATAAAGCTTTTCGCCAAAGCAATTTTTATTCTATCAAAGGCATTCTCCGAAGTCTGCTAAAAAATTTTATTCCTATCAGCGACTTCTCCGAGAAGTCTGCTGATCGAATAAACGTCGCAGACTGCTTTGATAGGAATAAACTGTTTTTCTCGCTAAAGCAATTTTTATTCCTATCAAAGCAGAGAAGTCTGCTTTGATAGGAATAAACGTCGTAGACTTCTCGGAGAAGTCTGCTTTGATCGGAATAAACGTCGTAGACTTCTCGGAGAAGTCTGCTTTAGAAAATATAGTATGTGTACAATGATCTAATCAAATTCTCCAAAACCATGAAAAACGTAACAACTAGTAAAAATAATAAACTTACATCTTTAGATCTCGTGATTTCCTTTTTTAGATCTACAACAATACAAGATGAGAAATGAGATAAGAATATAGGAAAAAACTTAAGAAAATGACAAAAACAACAAAAATAACAAAAACTACGAAAAACTTAAAACCTAATAAAAGCAACAAGCTTACGTTTTTAGATCTCTTCACTTCTTTTTCCAGATCTACAACACTATAAGACGAGAAAGAGTGTTATAAAAATAACAAAAGATCTAAACAATAAAAATATTCTAAAATCACAAACCCAAAACCATATAAACAAAAAAAAACTTACCTTTTTCATATCTCATGATTTTTTTCTAGATCTACAAAATAACAAGATGACAAAGAACATGAGAAGAGAAGAAGAAAAGAAAAGAGGGGAGGTAAAACGAGAAGAAGAGAAAATTTACCTTGTAGTCATTTTTGGAGGATGGAGGCTCCCACGTTTTTTTTTAGAAATGAAATTATGATAAAATTTTAGGGTTACCTTCTTTATATATGGAGAGTTAAATTTGGTTAGGTTAAAAACTGTCAATTTCCGGTTTGCGCAGACTTTTCGAAGTCTTCGAAGTTTATTCCCACTGAAGCAGACTTCTCGGAGAAGTCTGCTTTGATCGGAATAAACGTCGTAGACTTCTCGGAGAAGTCTGCTTTGGTGAGAAAAACAGTTTATTCCGATCAAAGCAGACTTCTCCGAGAAGTCTACTTCAGTGAGAAAATATAGTATGTGTACAATGATCTAATCAAATTCTCCAAAACCATGAAAAACGTAACAACTAGTAAAAATAACAAACTTACATCTTTAGATCTCGTGATTTCCTTTTTTAGATCTACAACAATACAAGATGAGAAATGAGATAAGAATATAGGAAAAAACTTAAGAAAATAATAAAAACAACAAAAATCACAAAAACTACGAAAAACTTAAAACCTAATAAAAGCAATAAGCTTACGTTTTTAGATCTTTTCACTTCTTTTTCCAGATCTACAACACTATAAGACGAGAAAGAGTGTTATAAAAATAACAAAAGATCTAAACAATAAAAATATTCTAAAATCACAAACCCAAAACCATATAAACAAAAAAAAACTTATCTTTTTCATATCTCATGATTTTTTTCTAGATGTACAAAATAACAAGATGACAAAGAACATGAGAAGAGAAGAAGAAAAGAAAAGAGGGGAGGTAAAACGAGAAGAAGAGAAAATTTACCTTGTAGTCATTTTTGGAGGATGGAGGCTCCCACGTTTTTTTTTTAGAAATGAAATTATGATAAAATTTTAGGGTTACCTTCTTTATATATGGAGAGTTAAATTTGGTTAGGTTAAAAACTGTCAATTTCCGGTTTGCGCAGACTTTTCGAAGTCTTCGAAGTTTATTCCCACTGAAGCAGACTTCTCGGAGAAGTCTGCTTTAATATGAATAAATCTCGAAGACTTCTCGAGAAGTCTACTTTGGTGAAAAAATAGTTTATTCCGGCTGAAGCAGACTTCTCGAAGTCTGCTTCGTATTTTTACATTACCCTAAACTCTAAATTGAAAAAAACCGGTTTAGTTACATTTAATTTCCGGTTTGTGCAGATTTCTCGAGAAATCTGCTTTGTTAAATCTACGACAACATCTCGAGAAGTCTGCGTAACCCTAAACCCTAAATAATAAGATTCACTAAATGTGCAAAAGTTTTGTTAAAAATTGGATGAATATGTTGAAGATAGTTAAGTAAATGCAAAACTCAAACAATTTTCTTTTAAAAATTTGTAAATCTAAATTTTCAAATTTATCACATGATATTTCAAATTCTAGCATGAATTCTCTACACAAACATCAACTATTAACCCACAACACATAACAACAAAAACTAGCAAATATTTTATACCATTAGATCGAATCCAATCTCTTTATTTTTGAATTCATTATAACTTTTACGTGCTTTTGATATGTATATAAACTATGTTAATAACAATTTTAATTTTTTTAAATATTTCAAAATTTTTATTTGATTTAGGTAATTTATTTACAAAGCAGACTTCATGAAGTGTGCTTCAACCGGAATAAACTGTTTTTCTCACCAAAGCAGACTTCTCCGAGAAGTCTGTTTCAACTGGAATAAACTGTTTTTCTCACCAAAGCAAACTTCTCGGAGAAGTCTGCTTCAGCCGGAATAAACTGTTTTCCTACCAAAGCAGACTTCTCCGAAAAGTCTGCTTTGATAACAAAAAAACACGCAGGGACTGAAACGTAATTGACATTTCGACATTATTTTTTAGACCAAAGGAGTGTTCAGTAATTTCTCCACCTTCATATGTTAGTTTTGCAAAAAAAAAGTGTAAATTGTCAAACTTGCATTTGAAGTCAAATTTTAGGTCATTTTTAGCAATTCCCCCTTATTAAATAGATAAAAACTATATATATAATAAATACTCATTTAATTAAAATTTTTGTTTTATATTTTGTTTAAATAATTTTCTAAAATTTCTAAAACTTTGTTTTATATATTATGTTTGGTTTTTCTGTCGAGATATTAAAAATTTACATATAGTATATTAGTAAATATTTGTTTAATATTAATTTTTATAAATAGTTTAATAAATTATGTTTTATATAATATTTATTTTAAAAAAAAATTATGATAGCTTGATATACTTATAAATAATATCATCTGAAAACGAAATTTATTTATTAAAATGTTTGTCAGTATATTTAAAAATATCAGTTGCTGTAAACTGACGACAATTTTGCACCATTGGTGGGTCTCTCTAGATTGTACTATATTTATATTTCTCTACGAGGAATACTATTAAGATTCAACTATACAATAATATATATATTAAAACAATTAATTATTCAATCCCATTCAACTAAATTAATTAATTATCTGTTTAAAAGACACTAATCACAATTACGAACTTGGACTGTATTACGGTCTCAACCAGACAAAGCCAAAAGTTATATAAAAACATTATATCGTAGAACCATTTTTAAAGCGGCGGACATAACACAAGACGATCAACGAGAAGGACCATCTGGAGAATCAGAGTGAATGAGAGGACTATTAAAGTAAAGAGACAAAAGGGTTTTCTCTGTTTCTCATCATATCCATTAAAGTAGCATCCTTTTTGTTAAGTTAATTGTCTTCTTTTGTCCCGGAGAAATGAACGGCGACGAGCTCCATTTTGAGAGGGGTTTCGAGGTTTACGCTAAGGGAACGCACAAGTTTGAGTTTGACCCGATTTTACTGGATTCTGGTTCTGATCCTATTTGGGATGCTATTAGAGAAGAAGCTAAGCTTGAGGTTTCTCCTCACCTTCTCTGCTTCATCGTTTTATAAAAGTTGTGGTTTTTCACTCTCCATGTTGATCCAAAGCTTCAGTTTTCTTGTTATTTGATTCTACAGAACAAGAAGTAATTTTACCTTATTTTGGTAGTAACTGTGGCCACTGGCCTTTAGGGTTTATAAATGAAGTAAGTCTGTGACTCTTTGTTTCTCTCGTTCAATTCTTCCATTGATCATCATCACATATGGGACATCTTTCAATAATTTGGAGCCTAGTGCTAGTTTCTATGCTATATCTATGACTCTTCCGATTCCGAATTGTTGAATATCACAATGGTGAATCTTGTGTTGTGTGGTTATAGGCGGAGAAGGAGCCTATTTTGAGTAGCTTCTTGTATGCTGGCATATTGGCACATGACTGTTTAGAGCAAGCTTTAGGATTTGTTCTGGCCAACCGTCTCCAAAACCCAACCTTGTTGGCAACTCAACTTTTGGATATTTTTTACGATGTTATGATGCATGACAAAGGTATTCAGAGTTCGATTCGCCATGATATTCAGGTAAAACACTCGTCGAATACCTGTGGAAGACATGATTTTTTTGACTTTTGAGGCTGTTTTCTTATGTTTCTTATGCGCCTCAACGATTCCAGGCATTTAAAGACCGGGATCCTGCTTGTCTCTCGTATAGTTCCGCTATTTTACATCTGAAGGTTAGGTAACTCTTTAATAGAATATTTAGAGACATAGCATCTCTCACATGGAATAAGTGACTGCTGATGAGGTTTTCCCACGCGCATTTCACCAGTGCTCTTTGTTCTGCAGGGCTGTCATGCGTTGCAAGCGTACAGGGTTGCGCATAAACTGTGGAATGAAGGGCGGAAACTATTAGCTCTTGCATTACAAAGTCGGATAAGCGAGGTATTTTTGACAATCACTGAATTTGGAGACTTGAGTTGCATTTTCAGCTCAATGTCTGATCTATGCTTTGGTTTCTCTCAGGTTTTTGGCATCGACATACATCCAGGTAAAGTTTGATCCTATCATATTCACCCTCTCATCTCTAAACTAAGGGTCAAATGGAGGAACATTCTCAATTTTCCGTCTCTGGTGCATTAGTTTACCAGGTTACCGGTGAAGTTATTGCTGTGTTATACATATTGTTTTGACTTCTCTTTTTGCATAGCGGCAAGAATTGGCGAGGGAATATTGTTGGATCATGGAACTGGAGTGGTCATAGGCGAGACTGCTGTGATAGGAAACCGTGTCTCGATCTTGCATGTAAGCCTCTCTTCTCCATACTTTTTCCCCTAGAAGGTCAATGCCGAGAAGAGAAATTTTCAGTTAGTTATGGCTTGTTAAATAATCACTGTCACAGGGTGTGACTCTAGGAGGAACTGGGAAGGAAACCGGTGATCGACACCCAAAAATAGGTGAAGGTGCATTGCTTGGAGCCTGTGTGACTATACTTGGCAACATAAGCATTGGTGCTGGGGCAATGGTAGCTGCAGGTTCTCTTGTGTTAAAGGATGTTCCTGCGAATAGGTATAAAAGAGAAAATGCATCTGAAAAAGATCTTTGAATGTCTGTTTAGTAACAAAGGACATCTTTTTGGGTTTTTGAAGTGTGGTGGCTGGAAATCCTGCGAAATTGATCAGGGTCATAGATGAGAAAGACCTGTCTCTCGCAATGAAACAAGGTGAGCTTCTTCTTGTATTCTTCTTGCTCTTTCCCGGGTTTAGTGATTGACCTGTTCCTGAACTGAATATTCAGATGCTACTAAAGAGTTCTTTCGACATGTAGCTGATGGTTACAGAGGGGAAATATCTAACGGTAACGGACACTCGCAATGAACTCAAGAAATGAAGAATCTTAACTAACAGTTTAGCTGAATTTGCTATATTGCGGTTTTACATAACAGGACCATCAGTTTCATCAGGAGATACAGAAAAAGGACACAACACTAACTGCACAACATGAGATCTTTGTATGCATTTTCTTATCATCAAAGCATTATCTCAGCGTTTTTTCAGTAAGTTGTTTAACAAAAGATTTCATCTTTCTCAGCCTCAACTCTCAAGAGTCTCTCGGACAAATGAGACTAAACCAAAGAAATATTGTAAATGATTCTTGCTTGAAATCAAAATCTAGCATCTTAAAACATTGTTAATGAAAAATCCTTTTGGAGATGAAGAAGAGAAAAATTCAAAGTCATAAGCATCAAAGCTTAATATCATTCAGCAATATACCATAAAGCAAAAAAAAGAAGATGAAAATTCAAGCATGTCTTGCCTGAAAATCCTTTGGTTCTTCTTCTTCACTTCTCTTTTAAACCACATTTGCTCCACCAGACATAGAACACGAAACTACACATGTATCATGATTATTTGAAAATAATTATAATAATAATGAAAGCAAATCTATATCCAAGATAACATAGAAGGGACTCAGGGATCTGCAGTGTTTTCTACTGTTCAATTCAATAGATAAATTATCTGAAGTAATTCAATCACTTATCATTCAATAGAGTTTATTGCAGAGAGTTACAATAAAAGTAAAAAAAAAAGAAGAGAGAGAGAGAGAGAGAGAGAGAGAGAGAGAGAGAGAGAGAGAGAGAGAGAGAGAGAGAGAGAGAGAGAGAGAGAGAGAGAGAGAGAGAGAGAGAGAGAGAGAGAGATCAGGAATCAAACTTCAGTTCAGATAAAGTGAACTTGGCTTTAGAGTGAATCCGGAACTATGTCAGCAGCTGTACAAACTACTTATTGTGCTTAGGCATAAGGATGATGAAACTCAGACACAAGAAAGTGTGCTTAGGCTTAAGGATGATGAAACTCAGACACAAGAAAGTGTGCAGCTTTACACTTTGATATGTGCCCAAATTTTGATGTGCTGTACTTTCTATATACTCCTGTCAAGTTCCCTGTGGCCGCCCTCTGATGAAGACTCACCAACTTCCTAGAACATTCCCTGCGAAACTCGCAAATGTCAATTCATTATTAAGATCAATCCTTTCTCTGTAAGGCTTTGTGCTTATGGATGAAAAAGATCACTCATAGTCAAAAAGATTGGTCTTTTCTCGATACCATATGTGATTGTTAAAAGTTCAGTGTTTACTCAATACCCTTGTGTGTTTAGTAAGAGAGAGAGAGACTTACATGAGCTGATCTTCAGAGTAATGACAGTGGAATTCACATGTACTGTTCCATTGCCTGAAACCATCAAATGTACATCGAGCAGTGTACACAGATGCGGCAGCTAGTAATGATGGTGGAAACTTAAGCATCTCGTACTCCACAAGGGCAAGTTCGATCAAGAACGATGCCAAGATCTCGCACTGTTTTGTTTCAGTTTCACAGTTAGTTAGTTCGATCAAGAACGATGCCAATGATTCATGAACCATTGTTATTATAACATACCTTCTTGTCTGCTTGAGCTGCTTTAAAGAATCTTTTTAAGAAAGGGTATTGTGTCGGCAACGAGACATTGAATTGCAAAGTGCTCAACATTGTTTTCTCCTGTAGAGAGAAAGGAATCATTCAATCAGAGAATGTCTTACCATAAATTAGACAGTATTTCTTCCTTTTATGTAAACTAACCATCTCTAGAACATCTTTCCTTGTGTACGCTTTGTCTGAAATGAGTACTAAATCTTCAACAACAGGAACTGAAACCTCTTCGTACTTACAAGCTAAGAGCAAAGCCACCAATCCTACAAGCTGAAGCTTCTTTCTCATAACAGCTTGCTTGGACAAGAATCTATCTATCAGATTCACTGTAAGAAACAGTGTCTCGTTCATCAGATCAAACTTGTCATGTACCTGCATTTTACGTAAGATTCTTTATTCTCTATCAGTTACACAATACAATCTAGAAGACTATCGAATGAAAGTCAATTTACCTCGATTAACCAGTCAATTAATATCGCTCTCATCTTCTCGTTTAAGTCGATTTGTTGCATCATATAATCTACTGGAACACAGCTAAAGCTCTGCAAGTTCAAATCAAGAACTGACTTTAACAAGCTCTCAAGCCACTTATCGCTTCAAAAACGGATAAACTAAACCATAATTTACCTCTGTTTTGCGGTAGAAATCGTATAAATCTTGGACATACTCAACAGCTGCAAGTGAGTTCTTCGCATCTGAGACATCTATATCCAAAATGGGTTCTTCCACTTTTACATCTTCCATCTCAACTTCCTCCTGTCCAATTTAAGTTTCTTCAGTATTATCCAATTCTTTATCATTCGATTTTGGATTCAAAGCTAAGATCTTTATCTAAGTGGATGGAATGTTTTTTTGCTTACCATTGGATCAGCTCCAGTGAGGCTTGTGTATGGCTTCTCCAATGACATTGGCATCGAATGGTCCAATGTAGCTTCCTCATCATCGTCAATGAATATATAATCACTGAAATCGTTTGTGTTTGGAACTGATGGCTTCAGCTTCTTTGGCTCTTCAACTCGAGATTGAGATCTGCAGGATTCAAACAATCTCAGATCTTTCTTTCAAATAAGAAAAAAACAAATCAAAGATTCAAGATTTATACCTTGTCTTTGCGAGACGCATAGAATCAAGCTTCTTCTTTTGACATCCTTCTTCATGTCTAATGATTCAAATCATCAAAACTCCATAAGCAAAATGAAATTGAAAACAAAAACACCAGCTTGAAGAATTGTTAAATTTACTTAGATAATAAGCTTCCTCTCTTGTTGACAACACAAGGATAACATCTTGAACCAACTAGATTCTGGTTAATCACACCCAACACTCTTCTCTTCTCTCTCTTCATCTCTTGTCCGAATTTTCTACTTCTCGTTTCATCTAAACAAAAAAAAAACAACCCATTTGTCAAAATTCTCCATAGATTCGAACTCGAATTCTCATATTACACAAGACATATCAACTACCTTGGAGAATCGTCATTGTAGTCCAAAGAGAGAACACTAAAGACAGAACACTAAAAGAGAGAATACTAAAGACAGAAGAAGAGAAGAAGAGCGTCAAACGAAGAGAATCTTAGTCTGATACAGTCGAGAGATTATAAAAGAAAGGGGATGAAATAAGCAGCACAAGTGACAATGAAAAAGAAAAGATTTTTTTTAAAAAGTATAACTTTTTGGTTTTATTTGAATAAATCTATTTTTAACCGTATTTTTTAGATCTTTCATAAGTTGCATAAATTATCTTTTTCCTCTGTGAACTACATAACTTTATAAATTATTCCAATTACACAAATTTCGTTAATATTTACACGTTAAATTGTTATTAAGTCTTGTTTTACTTCGAAAATCTGATTTTAATTTTAAAATAAATCCAAGTTAAAATTAGATTTTCGAATTAGAACCAGATTTAATAGCTATTTAACATATAAAAATTAATAGAATTTCTACAATTACAATAATTTATGAAATTTGTGTAATTTATTACAGAAAAATACAGTTTATGTACTTAAAAAAATCCAAAAATACATGTAAAAATAGGTTTATTGTATAATTTGGTGTAGTTATAAAAATAAATCCTAATTTGTTTTTAATAATTATTTAAAAAAGGAACGTCTAGGATGAGAATATGAACGTTGGATCATGAAGGAAACGAGTTTTCTTCAAAGTCTGTCTGTAATAAGACTAACGGTAACTTTAGTTCGAGCCATGTGGTGTTTGGTCTCTTCTTATTTTAATATTCTCCTTTTTTTTCTCATTGGGTGGCTTTTCACTTTTTCAGACAAAATTGTGCGCTCCATAGACGCGGCTCTAATAAACTTTTGTTTATTAATACTTTTTGATTATAAGTATATGATTTTATTTTATTAGTAATAACTAATAAGCTTAGATTATTAATATCCATATTTAGAGGGCTAATCATGCTCTATCAGTCTATCTTCAGAGAAATTATCGTTGAGAGTGACTGACCAGATTCCATACCGGGAATTATGCAAGTCCGTGAGAATTCTTTCCATTTTAAATTATTTCTTCCTGAATTATTTGTATATTCTATTCCATTAATTGCCAAATACATTTTTAAACCTTGTTTTACATGTTATTGGCAAAAACAAAATTTTCACATTTTGAGTATATTTGAAAGAAAATTTTGAGTCTTTATTTCAGATTTGAAATTCCGTAATTCTCTAAAATAATATTTTTTAAAAATTTTGGAACATTAGTTTAAAATTTCAGTAATAACACAAATTAATATTACAATATATTAAAACTTAATTTCAATATAAAAAATTAAACTCTAAACTAAAAAAATGAACTCAAATATAATGTTTTATGTTTATGTATAATTTATTTAAAGTAAATAAATATTTTTTTCATAATTATTTGTGATATTTTAAAATTTTAGTTTTACGGTGCTAGATTTGAAACAAAATTTTTTAAAAATTGTATTTTAAAATATATTACTCTTTAAAAATGATGGTTATAATTAAAATCTGTTGATAAATAAAAGATTTCTTTTATGTTATTTCATATGGTTTTCCAAAAATAAAACTGGTTAAAATTTGTTTCAAAGAATTCGAAAAAATATATGAGCGAAAACCTAGAATATTACTTTATCATATGGTTAATTAATTTATATAATAATTTGATCATAAAAAAGGTTTTGTAAGTTATTTCAATCTGAATTCGTTATATTGTTTATTTTCAAAAATCTACAAAGTCCTTGCAATAAACGAATATTATAGTTTATATTATTAGGAAAAAACCAGTCAATTTAAAATTAGGAATAGTCAATGTTTACGAAAATCTAGGGACATAAACAGGCAAATGCCAGAAAATGAAGCCGTGAACATGGGAGGAGCCTCCTTATCTTCTTCCTCATATTCATTCATTAATTTAATTAGACATTTTCATTAAAGTATTTAAAGAACACTAATGAGAAGTTCCATTTGCAACCCATTATTGCCTACTTTGATTCCAGACTACCATTTCTAGACATGGCAACACATTTCCTATCCGTAAATAACTGAGCTCATTTTTTTAGTTTTTACTAAAAAAATTAAAGGGCCGAAATTATAACTATATATTTTTTTTTGCTATTTCTAATATATTAACTAAAAATATTTTAATAAATAAATTTTATTTTTTGATTTACAAATATGACATATGTCAAACTATCGGAATATTTTAAAATAAATATTATATAAAACATAATATATTAGACAAATATTTACTAATATACTATATATAAATCTTTAATATTTCGACATTAGAAATAAATACAATATAAAATAAAATATTAAAAATTTTAAAAATTAATCAAACAAAATAGTAAAACAAAAATTTGAAATAATTAAATATTTATTATATATACAATTTTTAGCTATTTAATAATATTGACTTTTTCGATATAGACAAGTTTAATTTATTTGTATAATTTGATTTCACAGTATATTTTATTTGTATAATTAATATTAAAATTTTTAAAAAATCTATTTTAAATTAAAAATCATTTATTTATATTTAATAAATAATTAATTAATTATAATATATAAATATTTTTCTCTGGTTTTAAATCTAGGTGTTACTTATTAGAAAAACAAGCCAAGCAAATGAAATGCCAAAAATGATCATTGGAACGACAATTTGCGGAGACAAGGGACACATTTAAGTTCTTTGTAAGAAAAAAGAAATAATCACACTTGTTTCTTTTGTCTTCATTTCAGTCTTTTGTATCCTTCATTTCAGTCTTTTGTATCTAGGCCTCTCAATATGATTCTTTACCCGCGGGTCCCGCCCCGTTTGACCCGCTGCAGGGCGGGTGCGGGTCGAATGAAATTTTTTTTTTCATATGCGGGGCGGGTGCGGGTCGAGCATTATTTAGAGCGGGGCGGGTGTGGGTCGCAATTTTTTAACTTGTGGGTTAGCGGGTACCCGCAAATTTTGGGTTCAATCAAATTAATCAAATTCAGGCCCAACTAATTTAGGCCCAAACTAGTTTAAACCCAAACAAATTAATTTTATTAAATATTTTAATTAAATTATTTAAATATTTTTAGAAAATTTAATTAAATTTATTAAATATTTTAATTTAAATAAATTTATTAAATATTTAGTTTCATTAAATTTATTAAATATTTTTTAAAATTTTAATTAAATGTATATTTTAATTAAATTTATTAAATATTTTAGTTTAATTAAATTTATTAAATATTTTAAAAAAATTTTGAAAAATGAAGCGGGTCACCCGCTAACCCGCGGGACCCGCTTGATTAATGTGGGGCGAGTGCGGGTGTGAAAAATTGATTCACGGGTTTTGCGGGTAAAAAAATTTTGTGCAAAAAAATGTGTAACCCGCAGCGGGGCGGATCTGACCCGCTTGACAGACCTATTTGTATCCTTCATTTCAGTCTTTTGTATCCTTCATTTCAGTTATTTGTATCCTTCACTTCAGTCTTTTGTATCCTTCACTTCAGCCTTTTGTATCCTTCACTTCAGTCTCCTTCACTTCAGTCTCCTTCAGAATAATCACAATTGTTTCTTTTTTCTTAAGTATGAATGGTTTCCAATATAGCCCAGACCAAATGCTTCAGGCCCTTCTCAGACCACAGAGCAGCCGAAGAGCAGAGCTGTGTATTACCTGTTTGCCATACGAGAAAATTGCTCAACCTCGTCTCTCCTGAACTCCTGATGAGTATATCAAGATCCTGCGCCACGCTCATCTGCATATTCTCTTCAATATCCACCAATTGTATCCTCTTGTCCTGTTCATTTCTTCTGTATCACTATCTGTATCATCATGTTTATAATTACCAGGTGTTACAATATTATGTTACAATATTATCTAACTTGTTTATGCAAGATTTCTTGACAGCATGTACGACGATTTCATTTTATTAGATCATACATGACAATGGCATACTTGTAAATATAAAGAGAGTAAAGGGTAGTTTAGGTTTATTATATTTTATGATGTATATATGGAACAATTGGTTAATTGAAGAAATACGACTTCTTCTTCTTCGCCGCTTATACGAGCTCGATTTAGGGTTCAATATGGTATCAAAGAGTGAATGAAAATCTCTTGCTTCCGCATCGCTGATTTCGACTCTAGAATTGATTTTCTCTTGTTTCTTTTCTCTTTTCAGTCGAAATCGATGATTCTTTTCGTTTTTTTTGTGAAACCCTAATTCACCTCGTGGTGATTTTGTCCTTCGGAGATTTCGGAGGTGTTTTCCTCTTTCATCCTTCTGATTTCGTCTCTTTTTCTCTTCGTGGATATCGATTGTTGCTGATTTTGCTTTATCGGCGCAATTTTTTTTTCGGAAGTTCTCTGCTTCAAGAACTTCATTCGTTCGTTTCTTGACCTCGAATTGTTGCCGATTCTTATTCGTTTTTATCTGCGGTGCAATTTTTTTTTTCTTTCTCATTTGCTGGAATGACTTCAGAATCCAGCTCTCCTACTGAGTGTGTTCGACAATCCTCAGATTTATATGATAATCCATATTTTCTGCATAGTTCTGATCATGCAGGGTTACTTCTGGTTACGGATCGCCTCACTTCTGGAGCCGACTTTCATTCATGGCGACGTTCTGTCCGTATGGCACTCAATGTGCGAAACAAGTTGGGCTTCATTGACGGTACGATCCTGAAACCCCCTGAAAACCATAGAGACTTTGGTTCATGGTCTATATGCAACGACATGGTTGCCACATGGCTCATGAATTCGGTATCAAAGAAAATAGGACAGAGTTTACTGTTTATCTCTACGGCTCAAGGAATTTGGAACAATTTGATGTCACGATTTAAGCAAGATGATGCTCCTCGTGTCTACGAGATTGAGCAACGTCTGAGCAATATTCAGCAGGGGACTATGGATGTCAGTACTTACTACACTGAACTGATAACTCTATGGGAGGAATATAAAAATTATGTTGAGCTTCCGGTATGTACTTGTGGTAGGTGCGAATGTCAGGCTGCTGGTTTATGGGAGAAATTACAAGAAAGAAGTAGGGTTACAAAATTTCTAATGGGGCTTAATGAAGCATATGAGCAGACCAGAAGGCACATTTTGATGTTAAAGCCTATTCCTACAATTGAAGAGGCCTTCAATATAGTATGCCAGGATGAAAGACAGAAGACTCTTCGTCCTCTTTCCAAGGTAGAGAATGTGGTTTTTCAGACCAGTACTTCCCCTTCTGAGGCATCACAGTTTAAAGGCCCTTCCGACAATGCTGCTTTTGCCACTGGCTATAATGCTTTTCTACCAAAACAACGACCAATATGTACTCATTGTGGTCAGACTGGTCACATGGTTAATAAATGTTTCAAGCTCCATGGTTACCCTCCGGGTTATAAGAACTCTCAAGGATTCACATATACTTCCCTGAGACCTCGTGGGCAATTCTATGCAGCTGGCCGACCTGCTCCTAATCTTCCTCAAAATGTTTCTCAAGGGAAGAAGGATTCGAGTGTTGCAAATGTTTTTCCCACTCCATATATGTCTCCTCTACCTCCTACAGCAGTTAACTTTCAAGACAACTTTCAAGACATCAATGTGACTAATCTCAGTGATTCTCAGGCGAATACCTTGCTACAACAACTCCATGCTCGTTTGAAACTCCAAGATACTGTTGATTCAGTTCCAGAAACTTCAGTCCCCCAAGTCACAGAACATGGAGCTATGCCTGTTAACTCTTCTGCTGGTACGTTTTCCACAAATATCATCTCATCTTTTCACCATAATTGTTTCTCTTCTATTCATACCCACCTTCCCCGTGGTACTTGGATTTTTGATAGTGGGGCAACTAGCCATGTTTATTCCGATTTAACTTGGTTTAGTGAAACATTTCCTGTGTCTGGAGTAACAGTATCATTCCCTGATGGCACTAGAGTTCCAATTCCCCATACGGGCACAATTTTCCTGAACAATTCTATTGTTCTTTATGATGTCCTTTTTGTTCCCAGCTTTCATTTTAATCTCATTAGTGTGAGTGCTTTACTTCTTCAAAATCAATGTTCTGCTCATTTCTTTCCGGATCATTGTATTCTTCAGGAACTTACTCAGGGCTTGACGATTGGTAGGGGAATTCTCAAACACAACCTTTACATTTTAGAAGGTGATGTTACTCCTTACTCTACCACTTTGATCAACTCCACGGTAATGGATGGGAATCTTTGGCATAGTCGTCTTGGACACCCTTCTATTGCCAAACTTCAATATCTTTCAGAACATCTTTCTCTTCCAAAATCTGCTTTTCATTCCATTGAACACTGTTCTGTTTGCCCTATGGCAAAACAAAAACGTTTACCATTTGTTTCTCACAATCATTTGTCTCAAAAGCCTTTTGATCTCATTCATTTAGACATTTGGGGTCCGTTTTCTGTTGAAACAGTCGAGGGATATCGATATTTTCTCACTTTGGTTGATGATTGTTCTCGGGCAACGTGGGTTTATTTGCTTAAATCAAAACATGATGTTCTTTCCTTATTTCCGATCTTTTTAACTCATGTTCAAACCCAATATAATTCCACTGTTAAGGCAATTAGAAGTGATAATGCTCCCGAATTGAATTTTTCACATCTTACTGAAAAATTTGGGATGATACATTATTTTTCTTGTGCTTATACTCCACAACAGAATTCTGTTGTTGAGAGGAAGCACCAACACTTGTTTAATGTTGCTCGAGCTTTGTTGTTTCAATCCAAATGTCCACTACCTTATTGGGGAGACTGCATTTTAACAGCTGTTTTCTTCATTAATCGTACCCCTTCTTTAGTCTTGGAAAAGAAATCTCCTTATGAGATATTGTTCAATAAAAAACCAGACTATTCTTTCCTCAGGAATTTCGGCTGTCTATGCTATGTCTCCACACTTCTAAAAGATAGAAACAAATTTTCCCCAAGGGCCAAACCTTGTGTTTTTCTTGGCTATCCTTCGGGATATAAAGGATATAAGGTTCTTGATCTTGACACTAATATTGTTTCTATCTCTAGAAATGTAATTTTTCATGAAAACATATATCCCTTCCATTCCAAAGCTTCTGCTTATGTGTCTCCAAATATTTTTCCAGATACCATCTTACCATTACCTGTACCGTTCATTCCCTTGCAGTCTCCTCCTGTTCCTGTTTCGGTTCCAGTTCAAGTTTCTGTTCATGTTTCTTCTTCTTCCGATCATTCTAGTGCCACATCTAAATCACCATTGGCTGTTATTTCAGACACTATCCCTGCTAACCCTGATGCTGTTAGACCTAAACAGCATATTAAGGTTCCTTGCTATCTGTCCGATTATCATTGTGCCTCCACTCATTCTTCTCTATCCTTACCATATAAATCATATCACCCCTTATCTTCAGTTTTGACCTACTCCAAAATAAAACCTTCCCTCAATTCATTTATCCTTGCTTTATCTCGAGAAACCGAACCTAAAAATTTTAAGCAGGCTGTGAAATGTTCTAAGTGGACTGAGGCTATGGACCTTGAGCTTAAAGCTCTTGAATCTAATGGCACATGGAGTGTTGTTCAATTACCTCCTAGTAAAAATGTGGTCGGTTGTAAATGGGTCTATACTATTAAGTATAAGGCTGATGGTTCTGTTGAAAGGTACAAAGCCCGATTAGTAGCTAAAGGGTTTACACAACAAGAAGGTGTTGACTATATTGATACTTTTTCACCGGTTGCTAAACTTGCTACTGTGAAACTTTTGCTTAGTCTTTCTGCAGTTAAAGGGTGGAGTTTGACCCAGATGGATGTTTCTAACGCTTTTTTACATGGCCATTTAGAGGAGGAGATTTACATGAGTTTACCTCAAGGTTATACACCTCATTATGATGTGCACATCCCTCCTGATCCGGTTTGTAAGCTTCATAGATCATTATATGGTCTTAAACAAGCGTCTAGACAGTGGTATAAAAGGTTTTCTGTAGTACTTCTTTCCCATAATTTCTCTCAATCTTCTGCGGATAATACTTTATTTGTCAAGGCTAATGGGACTTCTTTTACAGCTGTTCTTGTTTATGTTGATGATATACTCATCGCTGGCAACAATGACCAGGCTGTTTGTGACCTTAAGGACATTTTGAGAAGAGAATTTAATATTAAAGATCTGGGTCCTGCTCGTTTCTTCCTTGGGTTGGAGATTGCGCGTAACTCTCAAGGTATTTCTGTGTGTCAGCGCAAATATACACTTGACTTGTTATCTGATCATGGTTTGTTGGATTGCAAACCGAGTGTTGTTCCTATGGATGCTAAACTCTCTTTGAGCAAAGACACTGGAGTTCCGTTGGTTGATGCCGCACCTTACCGAGAATTGATTGGGCGATTACTTTACTTGACTATTACTCGTCCTGACATAACATTTGCAGTCCATTGTCTAAGTCAATTCTTGTCTTTGCCTACTGATGTTCATATGCAGGCAGCTTACAAGATATTAAAATACCTAAAGACTAATCCTGGACAGGGATTATTCTATAGTGTGAATTCTGAGCTATGCCTTAACGCATTTGCCGACGCCGATTGGGCGGCTTGCCCTGATTCTCGTCGATCGATTACTGGTTTTTGTGTGTATCTTGGCAGTTCTCTTATTTCATGGAAATCTAAAAAGCAGTTAGTGGTTAGTCGGAGCAGCACTGAAGCCGAATATCGAAGTATGGCTTTAGCGACTTGTGAGCTTCTTTGGCTGCAACAGTTGCTTACTAATCTTCAGGTTCAGGTCGTTTCTTGTGCTAAGCTCTTTTGCGATAATAAGTCTGCCATTCATATTGCCACCAATCCTGTTTTCCATGAACGCACAAAGCATGTAGATATTGATTGTCATACTGTTCGGGATCAAATCAAAAATGGATTTCTTCGCACAATTCATGTTTCTACACAGAACCAGCATGCAGATATCTTCACAAAGCCATTACATTCTGGAACTTTTCATTTCTTATTATCCAAGATGTCTATATCAAACCTTTTTCTTCCTGGTGACAGTTCAGATGCAAGGTTTGAGGGGGGTGTATTAGATCATACATGACAATGACATATTTGTAAATATAAAGAGAGTAAAGGGTAGTTTAGGTTTATTATATTTTATGATGTATATATGGAACAATTGGTTAATTGAAGAAATACGACTTCTTCTTCTTCGCCGCTTATACGAGCTCGATTTAGGGTTCAATACATTTGTCGAGTTGTAGGCAACGCAGACAAGAAGCACTACCCGGATATTCTTACCTGTGACCTTCATGACTTTTTTCTGCAGCCACTCACTTTGTCACTAAGAAGAGACAAGTTGCCAACCCGCATTCCGTATTCATGCACAATTAATACTCTCTTTCTCAAGCAAAGACTTAATCTTTTCCAGCATTGAATCCATTAGAGACTGAACCTCCTCAGGTCATCTTCTGAAATGTTCGTAGATCGCAATACATTATTCCATCCGTTGTTCTGAGTTGAGTTCCATGGCAGTTATTTCACGATCAGTTCATAAAATGATAAAAGTCAAGCACATAAATAATAATAAAAACTCTAGCACATTAATTTCAGTCATACGCTCGTCAAACAAACAAACAAACAAAAAAGAAAAACAAACCAAGGTAATTCGCTCCTGTCGCCAGACTCAGCCCGAGTCATCTGATTCTCCAACAATTCTTCGTTTTCCATTCTGTCGCAAAACTCGAAATGAAAGGCGGTGAATCGAAAGCTGAAGCGACGGGCACTGATCAGAGGTTTGTTCTCCGACTCCTCGTTTCTGTTGCATCTGACATCTAGAACTTTTTTTGCATCTTCTATTAACTCCTCCATATGATTCTACCTTTAAATCGTTATTAAATTTGATTTTAATTCAAAAATCTGGTTTAATTTACATTTATTTTAAAATTAACACTAAATTTTTGAATTAAAAAATTTAATAAAATTTATCGTATAAATATTATCAAAATTTGTATAATATCAATAATTTATAAAATTTATATAATTTATGTAATTAAAATAAATCTAAAAAATACATGTGAAAATAAGTTTATTCATATTAATTTGTGTAATATATATAATTAAACCCTTAATAAAATCACTTCACCTAAATTTAAATATTATCAAATCTATATTGAATACATTTCGCTCGTTGTATTTAGGCCTGTCAAGCGGGTCGGACCCGCCCCGCATGACCCGCCCCGCGGCGGGTTGATGATTTTTTTTCATAATTTTTTTTTACTCGCAAAACCCACGAATCATTTTTTTTTAACCCGCACTCGCCCCGCATTAATCAAGCGGGTTTGCGGATGACCTGCGACCCGCTTCGTTTTCAAAATTTAGCTTAGATTCAGACCATGATTGAATCTTATGGATGTTATCCACGGAATTTTCTGGTTTCTTGTAAGCTTTATAGCTAATCCGTTGGGAAAGTTCATGTTAATACTGAGAAACCCTTGAATGAGCTTATGTGGATAAATGCTGTAAAATCAAATTTGAAGCAAAATATGGTTTGTATGAATCTCTATGTCTTACTTGATTTATGCAGGGGACAAACAGTCAGTCTCAAAAAGGAACAAAAAGGAAGGAGATGGTTGGAGGTCGCTCACCTTAGGTTGGAGAATGGAGGTCGTGCGGCTGTGGCTGAACTAAAGTGAAAGTGAAGATTAGAAATTAGGTTATTTTCTTTTATACTATTGGTTTGGTTAAATTTGGTTTGGTTAAATTTGGTTTGGTATTAAATTGGTTTAGTATTAAATTGATATTGGTTTATTCTTTAATTGGTTTAAATTTTTGGTTAATTAATTTGACCCAAAAATTACGGGTACCCGCTAACCCGCTAAAAAAAAAACCAAACCCGCACCCGCCCCGCTAAATTAAAGGTTCGACCCGCACCCGCCCCACATATATTTTTTTTTCTTTTCCTCGACCCGCACCCGCCCCGCAGCGGGTCAAACAGGGCGGGACCCGTGGGTTATGAATCACAATGATAGGCCTAGTTGTATTTAATAAATTCAGTTTAATCAGACCAGTCGATTGATGGAAAAGAAGTAACCAAACCGGTTAACAATTTTAAGACACTTTGGCTTAGGTTTAAAAGGCGCTTTAAAAAGCTTCCCGTTACGCCGGCTGAAAGTCTTTCACCGGCCAAATTGAAGATGTTACAGAGCAAAGTTTTCAATAAGAAAACCAGAGGAGGGAGAGTCCAAAAGGTCTGTTCATTGTCAACTCTCTCTCTATGTATATAATGATTCTTCCTTCCGAGTTTTTAGTTTGTGTTCTTTATTATTTTTTTTTTGCCCTTTATCGTGACAGCAAGTGAGAGAGGTTTATTTACGAGATGATATTTACTGTGGAGCTTTTTCCTGCAATTCTTGCGATAATTCATCTGCTCGTTTGTCTTCACCAAAGATTATTGTAGTGGATACCAACGTCGTTCTGCACCAAGTAATTTCTTTCATTATATATAAAGCTAAAAGTTATGAGCTTTTTCCGGTTCGATCCATATTTTTATTGTCTTTTGAATATTATTAAATTTATGGTTTTTTTGGTAGATTGATTTGTTGGAAAATCAGGCCATAGACAATGTTGTTGTTCTGTCTGTGGTGCTGGACGAGGTTAAAAACAGGAATAGATCTGTTTACAACAGAATCAGAGCTCTCTGCAGCAATCCAGCGAGGGAATTCTATGTTTTCTCCAATCATGTTCACAAGTAAGAATCTATTCTAGCTTGAGCTTTTAGATTCCGAAGATTTTATAGATAGAGCATGTAAAACTCAATATGTTGTTCCAGTGATACTTGATTGGATGCTCTCTAGGCTCTCTTCATGATCACTGGAACTTATTGAGTTATAATTCTGTCTTTTTTTCTTTTCTTGCTGTCTTGTTGTTCATCACCTTTACTAAGCTTTCCACAGGGATACTTATGTGCGGGCCATGCAGAATGAGTGTGCCAATGATCACAACGATAGAGGTGTTATTTATTATATAACCACCTTCGAACATCTTGTTACTTCCTTGATGATGTACCAATTCATAGAAAATATATTATAGCTTTCAGTTTTCGTCTCCTGATATGCATCTGTTTTCAAACTTTTAAATTTATTTGGAATTCAGCTATTCGCGTCGCTACGCTATGGTACCAGAAGCATTTAGGGAGTACATCTCAAGTGTTACTTGTAACTAATGACAGGGAAAATAAACGGAAGGCTACTGAAGAAGGAATATCTGCAGAGACAAGTATGTACATCTATCCTTATTTTCATTTTTTTTCATAGAAGTTGTCTTTCCTGCATTTTAAGCTTAGTTTTGGATGATCTTTTCTTTTGCTACATGTTTTATCAATAAAAGTTGAGGCCTATGTAAAATCAATTGGACAACCTGAATTGCTGGATCTGCTTGCCCAACCAACAACTGAAGATGCAACCATGGACGATGCAGATGATTCCAGACCTTCGAAGAGGAAACTTTTATACCTAGAGGTAAAGAAGATACACATACATGTTTTTCAGTTTCAAATTTGGCATTTGGGTAACTAGTTACTGCCATCAAATAACCTTTTTCTTCTTGAATTTTGTTCTATTTCCTGCCTGCAGCATAAGCCCATGTCTGAGATTACTGCCGGCTTGCACCGGGGAATATATCATCAAGGAAAGTTCCGTGTCAATCGCTTCAATCCTTTTGAAGCTTATGTTGGAAGTGAAAGCATTGGCGAAGAGATAGTTATCTATGGGCGCAGCAACATGAACAGGGCTTTTGATGGTGATATTGTTGCTGTAGAACTCTTGCCTCGCGATCAATGGCAAGGGGAAAAGGCATTATCTATAGCTGAAGAAGGTTTCTTTTAATATCAACAGATATTTCACATGAGTTATCTGCTTGCATGAAGTCGTATCAAACTTATCTTTATTTCCAATATCAAATTTAAATGCAGATGAGGAAGAGGATGATACTGTTCATCTGGCTCCCAATAGTGCTGATGATGCTCCTAGAACCTCAAATTTACCCCAAGAAACTTCTGGGGATAAAAATGCTATCCCCTCTCGTCCATCAGGCCGTGTAGTGGGTGTTATCCGTAGAAATTGGCACTCGTAAGTTCATTTCTTGATTTTGTTCTACTTGACTAGCCCTATCTTTTTGCTGGTATTTTTTTAATGACAAATTTAAGCATCATGGGTTAACAGATATGCCAATTTATTGTCCTTGGAGGTGCCTGTTTCAGCTGACTACATATATGAATTGACTATTAATTCTATTGAGTTTAATTGTCTGTTCAATTATACTTCACTTTTCCTTAATTTTGTTACTTTGAGAGTCTGTTTGAAGCTGTGGTTTGTGGATGATGGTTCTTAATTTGCATGATATCATGTAGCTATTGTGGATCTCTTGAACCAATGTCACTACCTGCTGGTAGTGGTGGAACGGCACATGCTTTATTTGTATCTAAAGATCGCAGAATTCCCAAGATTCGCATTAATACTAGACAGCTGCAGAACCTTTTGGATATGAGGATAGTAGTGGCAGTTGATTCTTGGGATCGTCAATCTCGATATCCTTCTGGCCACTATGTACGACCAATCGGCAAAATAGGTGACAGGGAAACTGAAACAGAGGTAAGGGCATTATATTAAATTACTGGGTTCTGTTCTGGCTGGAGGTGGAAGGGCAAGAGTTGGAAAAGTATATTATATTGGTTTTCTTTCCTTTTTTTTTCAGGGAAGTATTTCACAGAGATAATTGAAAATAACATCAATACTCTTTCTTGTGGTTGCTTTAGGTTGTCTTGATAGAGAATGATGTTGACTACTCACCATTCTCTTCTCAAGTTCTGGCATGCTTACCACCGTTACCTTGGTCTGTATCTTCTGAAGACGTTTCCAATCCTGTTAGGCAAGACCTACGACATCTGCTTGTCTTCAGTGTCGACCCTCCGGGTATGTCCCTAAAGCTTTGCTCATTAGATACTATACATTATTTTAGTCAATATGATTTCTTTCAGAGTCGGCAGTTAGTTCTGTACAAGCAGATTAACTTTTTTGGTGCAAACAGGTTGCAAGGATATTGATGATGCATTGCACTGCACATCGCTTCTAAATGGGAATTTTGAAGTTGGAGTCCGTATCCTAGAGTCCACAGAATCTCATCTAAATATGACTGAGATTTCAATTTAGTGAACGCCAAAATTCCGTGAGTCACAAATCACTTTGTGGTGTATATTTAACTAAAACATGTAAATGGCTTCTGTTACCGTTTTGCTTCATCCTTTGGTTTTTATCATGATTATCTAATGCTAAAGTGCTTTGAGGTGATCTATTATATGCCTTTACGTATTCAGTCTCTTCCAAATTTTGGCTAGCCCTTTGTATCTTGGGAGTGAATTTATGATGCTTATCCTTCATCACGTTTACTTAGACATTGCTGATGTAACAAATTTTGTTCACCCTGGTACTCCTTTGGATGATGAGGCATCAAAAAGAGGCACATCTGTCTACCTTGTTGAGCGTCGTATTGATATGCTTCCCAAGCCTTTAACTGAAGGTAATATCTTCTTACAGCATACTTTCCCTTTATGTTCGAATTCGAATGCACTCAAGAAACATGGTTTTGCTTGTAGATATTTGCTCGCTTAGAGCTGATGTGGAAAGGCTTGCATTCTCGGTTATTTGGGTATGCTATATCCATTTTCAGTTTTCACTGTTAGGCCCAAAAAATTCTGTTACACATATTAACAAATTGGTAAGCGTAATTCATATGTTTAGGAAATGAGCCCCGAGGCTGAGATTATCTCAACAAGATTTACGAAGAGTATAATCAAGTCTTCTGCAGCATTGTCCTATGTGGAAGCTCAGGCTCGGATGGATGACAGGTATATTCTGTTTACCATTGAGTTAGATGGTCATTGGCTGGGTTGTTTACCATAGTTGCTCCAATAAACTTATTTCATATATTGCTGTCATGTGATTTGACAGAGTTAAAATCAGTAGCTAATATTTGTTAAACATTGCATTTTTATTCAGAATATTTTTTATTAAAAAACCAGAAATTAACCTTCCTAGTAATGTACTCATGAATTTTATCCGCTATCATGTTTAATTGTAGAGTTGTTTCAGATCGCCTATTTTGCATTATGTCCATGATTGATAAGTGTGATTTTTTTTGTTGCAGCCGATTGACCGACCCCCTGACTACAAATCTGAGGAACATGAATACTTTGGCAAAGGTTTAAGACTCCTCTCACTTGTTATCATAAGTTCCAGAAACCATAGACAGAACACAATGTTTTAACCTATTTTTTCTTTTGAAACCTGTAGATAATGAGGCAAAGGCGTATCGATAGGGGAGCCTTAACTCTTGCTTCTGCTGAAGTCAAATTTCAGATTGATACGGAGACTCATGATCCTCTTGACATTGGTATGTAAATTTGCATCTTCTTGATGATTTATAAATGATGTTTTCTTCAAGTCTTTATGTCACCCAAACACCTCTGAAGTACAACCGCCTCTATCCTTTTGAAAGATGTATTCAATTTATTCATCTGTAATTTATTCATCTGTATGTCATACGTCGCTGTCTTTTGTACAGGCATGTATCAGATTCGGGAAGCAAACCAAATGGTTGAGGAATTCATGCTGGCTGCAAATGTTTCAGTCGCTGAACAAATCCTCAAACAATTCCCATCTTGTTCACTATTAAGGTAAAGTTTGCAATAGTCTTGAAGGTTTATTGGCTTACATCAGTGGCCTGCTTCTCAAAGATGACAATCATTTTGTGTCTGACTATCTGTTGTAGTATTTCTCTGCGTAAGACTGAATTCAAGTTTTTTTTCTTTTCTGAGATGTGACCAAATTAGCGTTCAATTGCTGTGAAAGATGCCTATACTGCAGTATTGGTTACATGAATTGTTGTCCCGAAAATTTGGTCATAAGTGGCTAGAATTAGATAATGTTGTGCATAATAAATATTATGGGATCCCAAGTTAACTGTTGCACTTGCAGACAGTCTTTACTAATTTTACAGGAATTTGATGCATTTCTATTCATTTTTATTATCAATAGTAATTATCTGTGGTTTGATTCTTCATTCAGGCGTCATCCTACTCCCACAAGAGAAATGCTTGAACCGCTTTTGCGTACTGCTGCAGCTATTGGGCTTACCTTAGATGTCTCTTCATCTAAAGCTTTGGCTGATTCACTGGACCGAGCTGTGGTGAGTTTTTTTGTCTACGGTATCTCATTTCGCAGCCAATGTTTAGCCATTTTGAATACTTCTTAGTTCCTTGGTTCTATTGCTACAAGTAGGGTTGTACATTCTACTCATAATTAAAGGCAATAGTAACTTTGAAGTGGTCTTTAAATGTTATACTTCTTTTACCAAAGGAAGTTGCTTCCCTGTTTCATATAGCTTTCTATCTCTTTGTTCAATCTTAAGAAAGTCATAATTCTTCAGGGTGAGGATCCATATTTCAATAAGCTGATCAGGATATTGGCAACTAGGTGCATGACACAGGTAATATTTCAGTGTTGAAGAGTAGTTTAATTGCTGGTGATTCTCACAGGCTTTCGCCATATCTAACATTGTAACTCTACTACTGCTCAGGCTGTGTACTTCTGTAGTGGGGATCTCACTCCCTCAGAATATCATCATTATGGGCTTGCAGCACCCCTGTATACTCATTTTACATCCCCTATCCGGAGATATGCTGGTAAGTGAAAATTGCTCTGTCTTTCCTTTACTTTCACCTGTTAGATGATATAACCTTGCTTCTTCCCCTGGTTCTAGATGTATTTGTGCACAGGTTACTTGCTGCATCATTAGGAATATACAAGCTTCCAACAGTGTTTCAAGATAGGCCTCAACTTACTAGTGTTGCTGATAGTAAGTGTTCGCTTTACCCTCTGTGGAGTCAAGGGTTCAGTCTTTTCCACCATTTTGAGTGTTCAGACAAAATTAGTAAACTTACGAGCCTTTTTGTCACTTCCTAATTTGGTTTGGAACCTAAGGTCTTGTTTTGTCATATCTAACGTGGCGATAAGGAGAAGATGTCTAAAATTTAAATGTTCATTTTTTTCTTAGGATGATGATTTTTCTTTTACCAATGCAGTAGAGTTTTAGTTTACTAGTGATTGACTTGTTTCAGATTTGAACTATCGGCATAGGAACGCCCAGATGGCAAGTCGAGCTTCAGTAGAGCTGCATACTCTCATCTACTTCAGAAGCCGGTATAGATCGTTTATTTTCCTGAATCTTACTTTATTCTAAAGGCATGCACTGGTAAAGACTAAGAGTAATGATGTGTGTTATGTTACAGACCCACAGATGCAGAGGCGAGAGTTGTGAATATAAGATCAAATGGTTTTATAGTATTCGTCCCCAAGTACGTTCTCCATTCTTTGCTTATTTCACTACCAAAAGAAAGTGTTGCCGATTTTCCTCACCTAGCCGTCATGCTAATTACACTGTTTCGTGTACAAAGTGTACCCACCAAAGCATTGGCCACTTTTTGTGTATTAACAGTAACACATTCTGTTTGACAACTCTGGAAATCGTTATGGTTTATCAGGTATGGAATCGAAGGACCTGTTTATTTAATAGCAAAGGGTGAGAAAGGAGTTGGTGAGTGGTATGTAGATGAGGAGAAGCAGAAGATTGTTAAGATGGATGGAAGTTTATCATACAGTGTCTTGCAAACAGTGAGGATTCACATGGAGGTAGTGGAGCCTCAGCCTAACCGACCAAAACTCCAACTAACTCTCTTGTGAAACTGTTCAACCTTCAAGTTTCACTATTGTGGCACAGACCAGACCAGTTTGTCAAGAGGTTAGGTGATTTTAAGTTTGTTTTATGCCTATTTGTGGTCATTGTCGAAATTCAAAGACATTGTATCATCATTTCATTATCTATAGATTGATGCGATTGTTGGGCTGTTTTGTATGCAAAATGTTTGTTTAAAGCTGTTACCAGAATTCTAATTAGGAGATGCAAATTGCATGTAAACCCTATTTCTGCCATTAATTTTGGAAAACAAACTATACGTGACCAAATAGTTTTTTATGTACGTAAAACAAAATTATAATTTATATAATACTGTAAAATAACATCTTTCTAAACTTTTTGTTTCAAATTTAACATTTTAAATTTAAAATTTTAAAAATAATTCAAACTATTTTATGAAAATACATATTTACCATAAATAAATTATAAATATAATTAAAATATTATATTTAGATTTTCTTTTTTAATTTAAATTATAAATATAATTAAAATATTACATTTAGATTTTTTTCTAATTTAATATTTATTTTTTTTGTTAGAAATAAATTTAACATATTTTAATATTAAATTTCTACTATTTTTGAAAATTTAAACTAATAATGATACATTTATAATAAAAAAACTAAAAAAGTATTATTTTTAAAATAAAAAACTTAAAATAATGTTACTTTAAAATATTTTTTATTAATAACAATTTTTAATTATTTTAATATTAAATTTATGTTATTTTAAAAATTTTAAATATTTAGTGTTATATTTAATTAATTACCTTTATTGTTATGGTCTTTAATTTTTCTTTCTTTCTCTCCTTTCAAAATCTTTCCAATTTTATATCATTTGCTTAGTTTTTTTTTCTTGTTGAAATCATAAAATAGATTGTTTTGTTTAGTTGTTTTAATATTAAAGAATAATTATATTGTATGCAATTGTGCAATATAATATATATGTATAAATGTATATTTTGTATGTCTATTATAATGTGGATTAAGATTCTTCTTATCACTTCACATCTTTTGTCTTCAAACTCACTCAAAGAACCCAAAATGACTCGACCGTCAAGATTCCTCGAGTCGGCGACGCCGCCACCACAACAGTCCGAAGGGATGCTCACAGCCAAATCCGACATGGTTGTGATTTTGTCGGTTCTTCTCTGCGCTCTCATATGCCTAGCTGGCCTTGCCGCCGTAGTACGCTGCGCTTGCCTTCGGCGATTTATCGTCGGAGGAAATTCGCCGTCGTCTAACAAAGGCTTAAAAAAGAAAGCTCTTCAATCTCTCCCAAGATCCACTTTTACCGCCGCTGAATCCACCTCTGGCGTCGCCACAGATGACGGAGACTCAACGGCATGTGCGATTTGCCTCACTGATTTCGCAGACGGCGAAGAAATCAGAGTCCTTCCTCTTTGTGGCCATTCATTCCACGTTGCGTGTATTGACAAATGGCTGGTTTCTCGGTCTTCTTGTCCTTCTTGCCGTCGGATTCTTACGCCGGTGAGATGTAAGCGATGCGGTCATGCTTCCACGGCGGAGAGGGTTGTGAAAGATGAAGGTCACCGTCATCAACAGCACCAACACTCTACTTCTACCATTCCTATGTTTCTTCATTAACACTTAACATTTTGTTATTTTCGGAATAATTAGTTAAAAAAAGTAATGTAGACTGTAGAGAGTGAGACTAATTAGGATTAGAGATCTTAAAACACTTTTCGTCTTCTTCTTGTAATCCTGTGTGCTTAATTAAATCAATCACATGAGTTTCAAAGTTCGAGATGTGTTTCTGTTTGTTTATTTACCAATAATCTAGTTGTAATATATTCTTCTCGTTTAATTTTAAATGTCGAGATTTTTGCATACATATAATTTTTAATATATTTTTAATTAAAATTTTTTTTCTCAAATAATATATTTCTAAATTTTTGTTTTAAAATAGTATTATTAGTTTAAATTTTCAATAATAACAATAATTTAAAATAAAAATACATTAAAATTTTATTTAATAAAAAAAACTAAATTTAAATTGAAAAAAATGAATATAAATAAAATATTTTGAATTTATATATAATTGATTTAAAATAAATAAATATTTTTAAATAATTATTTGTGTTATTTTTAAAACTTTAATTATAAAGTGTTAGTTTTGAAACAAAATTTTTAAAATATATTATTTTAAAATATTATTATTTAATTAATGAACATAATTTTATCTTTATTTGTAATATATTAATGGGCAATTGATTAAAATTGTACCATTTAAATTTTTGTTTCAAAAATAGGATTATTAATTTAATATTTTAATAATATCACAAATTTAAATTAAAAAATATTAAAACTTCATTTTATTAGAAAAAATTAAACTTTAAATTAAAAAAAAATTCAAATATAATGTTTTAAATTTATTTATAATTTATTTAAAATAAATAAATAATTTTTTATAATTATTTGTGTTAATTCTAAAATTTTAATTTTACAGTAATAGATCTGCAACAAAAACTTTAAATCTATATTAATTAGGTGGATTAAAACTAAAATTTTATCTAAAATTATGCATTGAATAACTAAAACAATGCAAACAATCATAATAATCTTAAATTGATAATTAATATAAAACAATGAGAATTTAAATTTAGTTTTCATAAAAAAAAAACAAATAGATTAATACTCTCTGTTCTATTTTATAAAATGTTTAAATTTTTTGTTTATTGTATTAAATATTTTTTATTTTTAATGTGCATTTAAATATATGTAATATTTTATGTTTGATTAAATTATTTTAAATTGTATATATATAAAAAGATTAATTTTTTTATCTATGCGTTTTAATTAACTTTTTTATAAAATAAAATCGAAGGAATATATTTGTTAAAAAAATAATAAAATAAAATAGATTAGTTACTGGAAAAATAAGTATTGCAACAAATGGAGTCGAGCATGTGAGCTTGTCTGAGCAAAAACACATGTCCCCTTGGCCCCTTCCAAATTACGAAATTTCTTTTCAAAGGGGAAATAATTATTCTTCTTTTGTACTTTTGGATAAATGGTTGGATTAGCTACGTCTCTACAAATAATTTGAACCGAAAAAAATTAAAATGAAATTGAACCGAAAAATAGATTTTGATTGGTATTCGATTATAAAAAATAATCGAACGACTATTATTTTAGAAAACTATGGTTATTGGTTATTAATCAAACCAAAGCAAAAACCAAAATAATATCTAAAAAATAGAATTATTTTTGGTTATCTAAAATATTTTCGGATATTTTTATATTTCGGTTATTTTTGGATTTTTCTGTTATTTTCGACTATTTTCTGTTATCTTTGGTTATTTTTCTGTTATTTTTTGTTATTTTCTGTTATTTTTCTTTTATTTTCGATTATTTCGATAATTTTTGGTTATTTTCAATTATTTTTGGTTATTTTTGGTTATTTTTGATTATTTTAGTTATTTCAATTATTGTGGTTATTTTTAGTTTTTAAATTTAATAACCGAACTAACCAAAACCGAGGTATAACCGAACTGAAACTGAACCAAAAGATAAAAATAACTGAATGCATCTTTGATCTTACCAATCGAAAAAACCGAAACCGAAAATAACCAAGCGAAATCGAACAAAATATCCGAATGCTCAAACCTAGGATTAGCAATCAATTATTTTTAAAAAATTATTTCATTAATGAATACTAAGTGACATCTTGACAAAATTTCAACAATTATAAAAGTGAGATTAACAATTGCTAATTAAATGTTGTTGAATGGTCTCTATTATGTTATCCAATGAGTATCCCTTTAACAGTCGTCAACATGTGACTAATCTTATTGTCTTTTTCAACAGTCATGTGACCTTTTTCAATTGCTTAAATTGAGTTTTGTTCATGTCTAACATTTCTTTAAGTTGGACTTTTTATTCCACTTTATTAGAAAATGATAAATTTATAACAGTAAAAAACTCTAACAATTTAAATAAATTATTAGATTTTCATGAGAAATTATAAAATACATTCAGTTATATAAAGATATAAGGATATGAACAATCTAAGATTTTTAAATTAAGATAAATATAAATAATCTATATATGATAAAGTTCAATTTCCTCTAAATTTTGTTGACTAAGATCAATAATTTTTTTGGTAATTTTTATATTATTTAATATAGTTATCTATTAGTACACTCCAAACTTATTATCCAATGCATAGTTTTTTAAGAAAGTAGTAAATCTGCTAGACAATATCAAAACTAGAAATGTTAAAAAGGGTTAAACCATTTAAAATTAACTCTAAGATTAAGTTCCTTACCTAAACTATTAACCACAGTTTTTGTCAAAACTCCAGAATAATATTTATCATTCAAAAACATAAAATAATTTACTATTTCAAAATTTGTAAAATAGTGTTTTTTCTGTTTAAAATGTAAATAATGTTATCACATTATATTTAAGTTTTTTTTCAATTTATGGTTTAAATTTTTCTCATTAAAAATAAAATTTAATGGCAATCGACTAAAATATCACTATTTAAAGTTTTGGTTCCAAATATATCAATAATCATTTAAATTTCCAAAAACACCATAAATTTAATAATAAAATAATAAAAAACTTCTTTCTAATAAAAAAAATAAATCCTAAATTGGAATAATTGAACTCAAAAATTATGTTTTGAATTTTATATATAGTTTATTTAAAAAATAATTATTTTTACATAATAATTTATGCTATTTTAGAATTTTATTTTTAGTGTGTTAAATTTGGAAAATAAGAATGATGTTATTTTAGAGTATTACTCAAAATTTAATACATTTTAAAATTAAATTTGTGTTATTATTATAAATTTAAACGAAACTTTAAAAAACTACTATTTTTAAAAATTGGCATTTTGTCTAAGCTAATAAGTTCCATTTGGAGAATTTATAGATATCTTTTTATTTTTATTATAAAATTCACATTTCAGTATAGTTTAATTGTTATTACAAAACTTAATACTTCTGCACTGTACCTATTTTATTCCTATATTTGTAAAGAACTTATAGAGTTAATGATTTATATATAAACAAATCTATTGGTTAATCAATAGAATATTGAAATACATAAAAAAACACTGTAGAGATGAAACATTTCGGTTACTTAACATTTTTCATATCTAACTTAACATTAGACTAAAAACAGAAAATAGCTAACTATGGAGTGTTGGAATTGCCTCTACTGTTCGAATCCTTTAAATTGCTCCATCAACTCCAGCTTCAAGATCAGACAATTCTTCTTCTTCTTCGTCTTCTTGTTTGTAGTATTTGGTATTACAAGACTCAGTGAAGTGACCAGTGGTCTTTGAACGATGTAGAGTGGTTCCAGAAGAAGAGGAAGAGATACTGAAACTCCCTGAACTACCACCAAGTGTCTTGCTTGGGAGCTTCTTCACTTTGCCTTTCTTCATTTTGATAATGTCTTTGTGCCATTTCTTTAATGCCTTTGCCATTTGCTCATCAAACACTGCTTTCTTCATGTGTGAACCCATCTGCTCAACACAACATTTTCATATGATAAACTTCTCTTTCTCCCATACCTGAAATCACTTTATAGAGTATCCATTGTTTACAAGTTACCTGAGTAATGAGTGCATATAAGGGGAGGGTTATGTAGCTGCATAAGATCAAAGCTCCTAAGCTACACATAACACAAACACATCCTCACTTGTTACATAGTAAAGAAACATAATCAAAGGTTTGAAGTAGCTTTTTACCATAGAAAGAGTTTGATGACTACAAGATTGAAATCTTTATGGAAGCATGATTTTAATCCAAAGGAATACTGCAAAACCCAGAAATATCCTACTCATTTTAATGATTCCAAAAGATTGTAATGAAAGAAAAAAAGATGCTTCTTTTTTACCCATATCCAGAAGAAATGTGTTATCTGAAAAGCATTCTGCATAAACACACAGAGAGAAAGAGAGAGAAACATTATACAAAAGAACACAAAAGCTGCAGAATATTTGTTTGGTTTGAAGATGAAATGAAGCAGAAAATGTTTCATACTTTTGTTTATTACCTGAAACAAGGCAAAGTGGATAAGATGAAGAAGCAATTGAGGGAAATCGAACCAAAAGTATCTGTCTGAACCTTTCACTAAAGGCATCCCTTGAACTACTGCATGTGTCTCTGCGATTTCTAAAGCCATTGTTGCCATAATCGCTTGAAGCTTTGTTCCAACTGCTAAGATTATCTGAAACAAGACTTATTGTTGTTCATAATGAAAAAAGCTTCCAAGAAGATTCGTATAAGTAGAGAGAAAGAGAGATTGTCTTACGAGCACAGGAGGTATCGATGCCCAAAACAATGTTTTCCATCCTGAAAAGTTTGAACAGAAAGATTTGAGTTTAAGAACTGTGTTTCAATTTAGAGATATGTATATAGCTTACCATTAACATTAAACAGCAAGAAGATCACAAATGATGCCCAAAGAACTGGACTGCAGAGTAAAAAAATTGTTAGAAACGTTATACGATCAGTTAGATTACATGATGGATTGTGTTTGTACCTTATTCCAACCACCAACTTGAAATCATCCTCGAGAGATCTTTTGATATATCTCTGGAAGTTGAACTTTCTTCCCGGGGCTAAATGAGCCTTGAATCAGATCACGAGAATCACAAATATATGAAGATGATGAGAACAAAAGGCAAAAGAAAAAGGGAAGGATGTAAAGTTTTAAACTTACAGAGATGAATCCATGGCGAAGAGTCAAGTAGTCGGTTCTTCCAACCGAAACAAAGAACTGTCTTAAGAAGCATCCCTGTAACGAATGAGAGCTCAAGATAATAAAATCAACAACTTCTGATAGCAAATTGCGGAGACAAAGGAGACAAATGGTTTCATTACGACATAAAAGAAGAAGGGAATTGTTGTCCAGAAACTTGTATGCGCTCTCACAAAAGATGTCTCATGAGTGAGCCTAAGTCTTAACTGATCTGCTCCACAGACACAAAACAAAACATGAGATAAAACTTCTTCAGGGGTTTAAACATAATCTGATGAACAAGATTTACCAATAGAAAACTCGTAATCATGAGATAATGTCTCTTGCTCCCACTTTTTCCATCCACGAATCTGCCACAAAGCCAACACAATATGAAGCTTTCTTTTCTAACTTCATCAAAACTAGACTTGTTGTGTTGTACCTTGAGCCTGCTAAGCATCATGGTGATTAAACTGTAAAGGATATGAAAGATAGCTAAGAAGAACAACAAAATGTGAAGTTGGTGTAAGCCTTCCAAAGTTATGAGTGGCTCAGATCCATTTTTGCAATTCACAGATATATCACCAGCAGCCAAAATATGTCTGCTGAGAGATGGAGCGAGCTCTGTGTCTTCAGATGAACAAGGCAACATAGAGAGAGCAGCTTTTTTAGGAACACAGATCTTGAGTATGTATGTTTCTCCAAAGGTTAGTAATAAGGAAATGAATCCAAGGATCATCAGCTCTGCAGAATCAGTCACCAATTTGAAAAACCAAATCAAAACTTGTGACAATAACAAATAATCAAGGCTATTTCTTGCTTACCTGCTTTGATTTTCTCCAAGGCTTCAAGGAGAGATTTCTTACGCTTCTTCCATAGCCACTGAGAAGAAACAGGTAAAGATGATTTTCAGACATTCAATGTTTGAACATGAACACTTGTAAGAGAAAGAAGAAGAAGAAGAATTAATTCAAACGTTAGCGAGTCTTTGAAGACCCTTTTCGAGGAGATGTGAAATGAGGATTAAAAATGTGCAGACGAAGGCGACGGCCCAAGTGGGTGTCTGAGAGAGCTGTTTCCCACCGGAGGGAGCTCCGGTAGCCGTAGCTCCGCCGAAGAAAACTAGACACCATAACAAAGATCTTTGATAACTACTTCTTGTGATCATAAGTGAAGGGAGAGGAAAGAAGATGCTAACGTAGAGTTGAAAACTTATGTTAATGTTTCTTAATTACTATCTTTATAACGTAAGTTATAGTATTAGATAATAAAGAAATGGTTTTTGTTTGACGTGAAAATTACATAAATTCAAAAAAATAAATTGTGTAATTGCTCATTAATATGGTTTAGTATTTCAATATTGAAAAAGTGTAGTTTAGTTTTGTAACTCATCCCATTTAATTAGTGGCAAAGTTACATTGTTAAAGTTAATTACATATTATTAGTTTTTAACGTGTTGAAAGTTAACTACTATGTTAATTGGCAATTCTAAAAAATACCATACTTTATAAAAAAATTCAAATTATTATCATTAGATTATTATTTTTTATCACTAAAAATAAATATTACAATAGATGAATGGTTAGAAGATATATGACTTGTTTCCAAACCATCGTGGTATTGAACTGCTTACAAAAGAAAAAATAGCGTTTCTCTTTCGCGCATGTTTTGCCAGTAAATCTGCGTGCTCATTTTTTTCCCTTGATTGGCAGATGAGAGAGAGTTTTGGGAAGTACTACCGAAATGTTTCAAATTCTTGTATCTTCAATACGAAAAGAGACCATCCATCCGGGTCATTAATTAAATAAACACAATCAATAATGAACCTGATACAATATCTTTACATATTTTGTAAGCTGATCATCGCCCAGCGGAAGCTGACAAACTCCATATGAAGTGGAGATTCTTCTGTGTACGTCCTTCATACCTATAAGATCACTTGTTCCATCTTTTAATTTTAGAATCTAGCTAACTCTCGAAATAAGTTCTCTTTTTTTCCATGAACCATCTATGTAGCTAGAAATGGGGGAGGAACTAATATTGGGTTGGGCAGATACTGTGATCTGGTTTTGTTTTCCTTCCTGCAAGGTCTGTTGGCCTATAGAAGAGTGTATGCTCTTCTTCCGGGTCTTATTCAGGATATATATGGCGGTGTGATCTATATTGTTGTATATCTTATCATTGCAAATCAACCATATGATCCATGGAAAAAATCCTTAATGTCAGATTCAGACTAAGATCGAGTTGGTGAGCGCCATAGCATATAGTCCAAATTTCCGAATAAGTTTTCTACAGGAAAAATGGTAGGTGTTGAGGGGATATCAAATAGTGCCCTATATCGCTGAGAGGATATCATTAAATTATTTTTTTTAAATTTATTTATAACTTATTCAACCGAAAAAAAATTTAAGTAATATTTTAAAAAACTTTTATTCCAAATAAAATATTTTAAAATGAAAATTTTAAACATAACACAAATAATTATTTAAAATTATTTATTTATTTTAAATAAATTATATATAAAATTAAAATATTATATTAGAGTTTTTTATCTAATTCAAGATTTAATTTTTTTTAATTAAAATTTATGTTATTATTGAAAATTTAAAATAATAATACTATTTTTTAGAGAAAAAAACTTAAAAATACTATTTAGATGATTGCCAAAAAAAAGTTTTATAATAATTTGTGTTATTTTTAGAGAAAATAGTATTTTTAAAACAAAAACATGAAATACTAAAATATTTTTAAAAAAGTCTTAATAATATAATCATTTTCATACTTTTTCTACTCGAGCTCTAGAGACACTCCATTGAATCAGCTTAAACAGAGATTATATAATCAAATCAAAAGCATAAAAGTCCTCTCACCTGAGGAACAAATCTAAAGAGGAATTGATCGAAGCTGTTATCACTAAAGAGTTACAACTTGGCACAAAATTCACTCTCAACTCCAACTGCAAACGCATATAACAAAACTCTACTCAAAGTCTAAGTCCCCTTTGAGATCAATCTGATCCTTTATTGGTTTGAATTTTTTGAAAATGACAGAGAAAGAGAGAGAGATGAACTTATAAAATGGGTCCTCCGTCTACATCTTCTCTAATCACTCTTACCCTCCTGAGATCCAATCTCCTGCAAGTAATGCTCTGCATCCAAAGCCGCCATGCACCCTGCACCATCCATATACTAGTGATCAGAGTTACTTATAACAGAGATTTTTGATTCATGAAACCAGGAAGAGTAACATTTGAAAATGATCACTGTCTAAAACGGTATTCAAATTGGGTTTCATGGAAGGCAATATGCAATCACTCTAGACAAAGGAGAACAATCTGATTTCAGTTTTAGTCATCAGCAGAGTGTAAAATAGCTAAATATGTCTGCTTCTAGCAAGAGAACAGTAAGATAATAAACATACTTGAAATAGTAAACATAAATCTAACATAAAATCAAATTACATACAAAACAAGCCAATTTTGAGAACACGAAAAGGTTCCGTCATAAAAAGCTGACTCCTTTCAGAAAAAGCTGATTCCTTTTAAACAGATAAACACTCTGTTCACTTAACAAAATGCTCCTTGAGACATACATAACAGATACTTCACTATCATAGATTTTAGTCATGGTTTCAAAAAGCTAAGGCATTGTGAAGAAAGGGTTAACAAGAGAAGTAGAGAACAAACCAGTTCCTGCAGCTGTGATGGCTTGTCTATACTTCTTGTCTTGGACATCTCCGGCTGCGAATACACCAACCACACTTGTCTTTGTGGTACCAGGCTTGGTCACTACATAACCATCTTCATCTAGCTCAAGCTGCCCATCTAAGAATTTCGTTGCTGGCTCATGACCAATAGCGAAGAATAGTCCAGACACCTTCAGATCTGATACATCTCCGGTTACGACGTTCTTCACCTTCAGTCCTCCGAGAATGCCTTTTCCATTTTCGTCTCCGTAAGCCTCAACCACCGTGGAGTTCCAGATTACTTCGATCTTAGGGTTTGACAGCGCCCGCTGCTGCATGATCTTAGATGCCCTGAAAGTGTCTCGCCTGTGGATTATGTACACCTTCGATCCGTACTTGGTGAGGAAATTAGCCTCCTCCATAGCCGAATCGCCACCGCCAATAACCACCAGAGGCTTGTTCCTGAAAATTGGAGCAGCCCCGTCGCATACAGCACAAGCGGAGATGCCGCGATTCCAGAAACCTCCATTACCTTCACCAGATCCAGTGAAGCTAAGTCGCTTGGCTACAGCTCCAGTCGAAATGATTACAGCGTCAGCTAGGACGGTTCTGGAATCAGTAAATAGCTTAAACGGCTTAGACGAGAAATCAACTTTGTTAACCGTCTCCGTGAAAATCTTAGTACCGAATCGCTCCGATTGCTTCCGGAATTTCTCAACGATATCTGCACCGAGAATACCTTCGGGGAATCCAGGGAAGTTTTCGACGTCGGTGGTTGTAGTTAATTGACCACCGGGAGCGATATCGTTAGCCATCCATCCTTCAAATAGAAGAGGCTTTAGTTCCGCCCTAGCCGCATAGATAGCCGCCGTATGTGCCGCTGGACCACTTCCGACGATGCAAACTTTGGTTTTATGGGTTTCCATGAGGGCGGATGAAGAAGAGGAGGAGGCTAGAGACGGTGAATTGGAGGTAGATGCAGAGAGAGCAGTCGCAGATCCAAGAAGAAAGGCTCCTGATGTTCTTAAAAAGATTGACTTTATAAATCTTGAACACATTGTCAATGGAATCCAACACATTGTTATATTTATAAAACAGACCGCTTTATTTGAATTTAATTTTCTCCTTTGAAAAGTTTATATTAAAATATATTATTTAAGTACATAGTGCAAACGCCTTATAATTTTATATGCAATGCTTTGGAATATCAACGTAAGCAAGAATAGAATCGCCAACAAACAAAAAAAAGAATAGAATCACTTTCCACGTATATATATATATAAGAAGTATCACACAATATCATTAAAATAAGATTTTAAATTATCCTAAAATATTATTTTTTAATTTTAATTCTAAATTTATTGTTGTAAACTTAAAATTCTAAAAATATCATAAATTATTTTATGAAAATATATATTTACTAAATATAAATTATAACTATAACTAAAATATTATATTCAGATGTTTTTCTAATTTACAGTTTAAATTTCTTATTAAAAATAAATTTTAAAATATTTTAACATTACATTTATGTTATTTTGGCAATTTAAACTAAAAATGTTATAGTTGGAACAAAAATTAAAAAAATGATAATTTTGTCAATTGTTCAAAAAATATCGATGACTTTTTTTCTTTAAAAAAAGGTTTTTTAATTGCAAAAAATAGTAAAAAAATAAACTTTAAAAAGTTTCTAATTTAAATATTTATGTTTGGATTTATGATATAAAATTTAGGATTTGGATTTAGTTTTAAGACTTAGGATTTGGAGTATAATTTTGAGAAAGTAAAATTTAATTTATAGTACTTTTGGATAGAAAAAATAGTGATATTTTTGTAAGAAAAAATTAACGATAAATATTGTTAGTATACTTCTGAATATTGTTATGATAATCTGTTTGTACAATACTAAAGTTCGTTTCGTTTGGCGTCATTCCTGCGGTTCAAACGCTGCGGTCGACCGCAGAAAGCTGCGATCAAAATTTTTAATCGCTGCGAAATTATAGCGTTTGCGATCAAACAATTGCGATACAACCTGCGGCGACAACCTGCGACGATCAAACGAACAACAATATTGTTGCGTCTAACCGCAGCGTCTGATTACAATATATATTATTAGTTCATCTATAATTGACAATTGCAATTAATTATAAATTTTATTCAACAGTTAAAAAAATTACAATACAAATTATACCGTCTAACTATTACGATTAGCCATAGCTACCTTACAAACAAACATGATTATTAACTTCACGAACGACAAAAAAATTAAATGGTAGATTTGTTTTATCTTTACTCGAAAGGTTTAAAGATGTGCTACAAATCAATACTTTTGAAACTAATCAAAGAGAGGAAGAAGGCCTAATATTAAAGCATCTAAAGTGGCTTTCCTCATGCTGTGTTATGCTCTCATAATATACAAACAAAAGATTCTTAACAAACTACTTCTAACATTCTTCTCTCTTGATTTCTTCAAGTCTTTTTTGTTAGACTGTAAATGTTTTTAATCAGATTGCTCCAATGGCACACGGACGAACAACTGCCCGTTTAGTGTTACCACGGCCGATGTGTGATGCGGATCAATTCTCGTCGGCAAACTTACCACCTACAAGTTCAAAACTAGGTTTAATCAAACATGTCTATAATCAATCATGTCACACAATATTGTTCTTGCAACAGATTTGGGCTATAAGCCAAGCAAAAGGCCATACACAGAGTATTATTACCTTTTTGAAAGGAGTTGCTCCCCATGGATTCGTAGGGTTCTCTGGTTCGCCACTTATTACTAACCGCCCTGCCGGATCTGATTGCACTCGGACCTGTGTTATTGTTGCCAAGACAAAAACAACCTTTTTAAGGATTTATATGTAAACCAAAAGGTGTGTTTCCATATGTGAGAGCTAACCTCTTCGCGGACTAGTCCTGGGACTAATGCATACACCTCAAAGCAATCTTCCTGCAGATAATTAGAAGAGATTATCAACACATGTAAGTGAGTGCTCAGATTTTTTCAAAAAAATCAAGGATTCATTGATTGTACCGTCCTCTGTACGTTAATCTTCACCCAGTCAGCAGGTGGTCCAACATCAACAACTGTCACATCCAACCTAGAAATATTAAACTGGGATCAGGATTCGAATTATGTAATACCATCCGTTGAAAACTCAGACCATAAAGCTAATAATCATACATAGGTTTAGATACTTGGACGGCATTTTTAGCACCATGTTCAGCAGACGATGGCCTCTTGCGTTTCAGCACACCTTATGACATTGTAATGTGTTAAAGTAATAAACTGAGTCACACTTTCAGTTATACATATGAGAAGAAACACTTCTTGATCAATCAGAATTAATACCAGGGCTGGTTCCCATCTGTTTTTCACGCTTTTGATGAAGAATTAAATTCTTATCCTACAAATTACAAAACAGCATGTGGTTCAGACAATTGAGGACAAAGAAATAGAGTGAATGTAAGATGAAACCTATGTTTGGTAACAATATGCTGGCAGACCTTAATTGCAGGCTCACTAACTTCACCGTTACCATTAAGACGTGAATGCCAACCTTGCATAGCACGTGCTGCTGCATCTCTCCTCGCTCTACCTGATCCAGAAGCCTACAAGACAGCCAACAGTGGGTTAAGTTAAAACATAAACATTGAGAAAATCGAACAAAAACTACACATGCATAATATGATTTTCACAGTTTTACCTGATTATCAATAGTCATTGGTTCTGGTTCAGAAGCAAGGGGTATAAGAAGTTCACCACCACTAACTTTATGCCGCTCATATTCAAGAAGAGCCTGAAGAATAAAGAAAACGAGGCAACATTATGAAATGTTACTGGATCGAAAGGAAAATATATCTCCAGAGGATTCACAGTTCTCTGTTCAATCATTTAAATTATCTATCAAAAGGACTGAGCACAGGGTCTCGTGAAAGTGTATACAAAATGGACATGAATGAAAATAACAAAGAACGATCTATAATCTCACCTTTTCGTAGAAACCACGGAAAGTCCATGACACTGTTGTACATGTCCTGGACAAACAATTGAGCAATTAGAAGGTAATCTAAAGAATATGCACATAATGCCCCATACTTACGACAAATCACTACTAATAAAGAACAAGGTCAATGGAAAATGACCAAATTCTTCTTACTTTGGGGGCCTGAAAGACTCTCCTACTTGCCGCCAAAGTTTGCATCCAGTAACCTATTCAGAATAACGAATAAATTAATCATATTAACGAATCACCAAAAGCGCCACTACTAAATCACTGAACCCACAGTAACTATTCATGCAAGAAAAAAAATCAGGAGAAAAAGAAAAGGATGAAAATCAAAAGCCACACTTGCTCATCAACAAAGATGATATGATGTTCACCAGGTACAGTACTACGTACCTTGTCATAACCGCCCAATCTAGTTACAGCTCTCCACAACCTTGCGCCAAAGAAATTAACTGAACATCAGCTTCCACTGAAATTTTACAGTGTATAACTTAAGTAAATAAATAAATATCAGAAGCAAAGCTTACTTAAGGCAGTTTAGTCCCTCCCCATAAAATTTTGGAGGTTTGAATTCCATGTTTCTCTCTCTAAAAAAGTGCTCTAGTTCTTTCATAAAAGAAGATTGATCCTCCTCTGTTCCAGACTCATTACCATCCGACATATCATCCAAGAGGAAAGAGCGCTTTGGGGTCTCATCAAAAGCAGGTGGCGCCAAATTTATTTTATGGACTCCATTATTCAAATCTCCACTTACCCCAATTTCCGACTTTACATTGGAAGATGCAACACAAGGAGGACCAGGTTCATGTCTTACTGATGCACTCTCATTATCAGCATCATTAGCTTTCTTTTCAGCATTAGTAGCAAGCTCGACATTCACATCCTTGTTATCAGTAGGGTTATCACTAGCATCAGCTACCAATTCAGATTCAGGGAAGTCAAGTTTCATGTCTTCCATAGGTTCAGCCTCAAGTGTAGTCATTCCTTCGATATGATCACATGGATTTTGAGTACCGAGCAAGAGAGATGACCCTTTGTCACTGTTTCCAGAAACTTCAATGGCCAACACATCAGAGTTGTTGTCATTGTCTATCAAATTTTCAGTGGCAGGCATCTCTGGCTCTTTTTCCACGTTCATTGAGGTTTCTATGAGAGGCTGGGATGAGTTATTGTCCAGTTTCAATACGTTCTCAGAACCAGGCCCCTCTGTCCCTTTGTCAAGCTCTGCACTGGTCCACTGATCATTATCAACTGATTCATTTCCACCGTCAATCAGCTTCATATTGTTAGTCTCGCCCTCGTCTACCCGGTCATTGTTCTCCTCAACAAATTTGGTATCAGGAGTGGCTGGCAATTCCTTATCGTCTCCAGAGGATATGATCTCATGTTCTTCTGTAGCTTTATCCTCCTCCATCGCAGTATTCGCATGATGAGGTGGTGATCCTTTTTCCTCTAAGAGTCCAGTATCAGGATTGACTGGAAATTTGTTATGGTCTCCTGAGGATATCATGTCATGTTTTTCTGCAGCTTTCTCCTGCTCCATCACAGTATTAGCATGATGCTGCAGTGCTTCTTTGTCCTCAGAGAGTTTGGTATCAGGATTGGCTGGCAATTCGTTTTGGTCTCTTGAGGATACCATGTCAAGTTCTTCTGCAGCTTTCTCCTGCTCCATCACAGTATTAGCATGATGATGCAATGATTCTTTGTCCTCAGAGAGTTTGGTATCAGGATTAGCTGGAAATTCGTTATGGACTCTTGAGGATACCATGTCATGTTCTTCTGCAGCTTTGTCCTGCTCCGTCACAGTATTATCATGATGCATTTCCTCGGAGAGTTTGGCATCAGGTATTCTAGTAGTTTCTCCATGGACTACTGCGGTATCTTTGTCAACCATGACAGAATCTCCGTCATTTTTGAAGACATCCAAACTTTCTTCAACGGACTCTGTGTTCTGTTGTACAGTGTCTTCCAAAGTAGTTTTGATTAACCCTTCTTCATGATTTAATCCCACTACAGGAGGACTTCGATGGAGGCTTGTCTCTTGTGAATTTTTCTCATCATCAATCATTGGTGGATCATCATTATTGGTTCCCTTCTCAAGAGTATTAGGAGTCACCCTGCTAGAAGCAAGAGAAGTACCTTCAATGACCATTGGAAGAGGAGCATCTTTGTGTTCCCTGAAGAGAGCTTCGTTCCTTACTGCTTCTTTTGGATTCATATTCTCAGTTTCCTTTACATTATCCTGGCTTTGCTCTCCAGTTTCAACTTCCTTATCAGTGCTCTTTTCAACTGTCTCACTCCCCATTTCCATTAGATTCTCCATTGTCGATTCCATTTCAACAGCATTCCTATACCAATGCACGCATACAAGAACTTTATATTTCTCAAATACGAACTGCAGAAAACAAATGAAATGACCACAGGTTCGCTTAAGCTCTTAAATTAGGTAATCCCAGAGCAAGAATGTGAAAGGCATAGTACAGATAAGTGGAAGGGAGAAAAAATTAAGGGTCTAATCAATGGTTACGTGGAAGCCTTAGGGCTTTGGGAGAATTAGAGGATCTTCTCACCAAGTTCTTTCTTACTTCTTAGTTGGTTTTGTATTCTAGATTGTAATAAAAGAGGAATCTTTTATAAACCTATCAGTCTCATTGTATCATATAAAGAAAAATATAGCATAGTCCACTACTTAATTGCCAACTAACTTTCCCCCGACTCAAAAGACCACAACACAGAAAACTCAATGCAAACATAAAACACAACATTAATGGAATGAAGGCAACATAAAGCAATAACCTTTTTTTCTTTCTGAAAGAAGCAACATTTTGCCCTAATTTCTATCAATTAAAAAGGTTGAACCTTATCTCTTCTTCCTTAACCCAAACCTGAAGCCCCTTTCGCCCAAATTAGAAGCCCGTTCTTGAAATTCATTAAAAGTAAACAAAACAAAAAACAAAAGCAAAGCCTAATTCCTACAAAATGTCGACGAGGGTGACTAACAAACATCGAAGTGAAATAAAATATTCTATATTCAGCAGCTAATTTCAGAATTTTCTTGAAGAAAAGAAAGGTTTACACAGCTCTAACAAGAAGCAACGTAGTCGCAGATTTCGGATTCATTTATAGCTAAAAAGAACAACCAAATCCTGAATTTCCCAATACCAAACGGCATAAAAAACCAAAAACGCACCTTGGTATAGAAGAAGAATAAGGAGAAGAAGAAGAAGAAGAATAAGGAGAAGAAGAAGCAGAGAAGGAGGGATTTTCCGAGCTCCTGCAGTGACTGAAACACTCTCGTCGTCCTCAAAATTTTACCCACCACCGAGCGAAATCGAGGGTTCCAATTTGAACCGGGGTTTCTAGATTTTGGGCTTACGGGCTTGACCTAATCTCGGCCCGATAAACATCAGCTTTTTCTATCGAATCTGAAATTGTGGGGAGAATTTTTTATTTATATTTTTCAGTATGTTTTTTTAATCTGATAAAAGAAAAATGATTGATAAATAAAAATTTTAATTTTACAAAAACACAAAATAAATAAATATATTTATATATATGTTCATTTTATTTTCTAAGTAAAATGAATTAGTTTGGTTTAAAAAGTTAAAAAATATTTATTTAAAATAACTTTAAAAATTATGTAACAATGTATGTTATACTAAATTTTTATTTTTTTGAAATAATTTTTAGAAAAATTGATAAAATAGCAATTTTTAAAATTTTATTCCAAATATAACACTATTAGTTTAAATTTCCAAAAATAATATAAATTTAATATTAAAACATCTTAAAAAAGAACAAATTGAATCTTAAATTAGAAAAAAACTCATATATAATATTTTAGTTATATTTATAAGTTATTTATGGTAAATCTGTATTTTTAAAAAATAATTTGTGTTATTTTAAGTTTAAAATGCTAAATTTATGATAAAAACTTAAAAATATGATATTTTATGGTATTATTGTAATTTTTATTTTTTTGAAATAATTTTAAAATAAGTTATTAAAGAACATTATTTAGTTTGTTGTTTCTATCATTTAAATTTTTTTTTAAAAAATCCAAATTTAATATTAAAATATTTTAAACAATTTTTTAATTGAAAAAAAATATATAAATTTTTAAAAGTTAATTAGTTGTATATATGTAAACTTTCAGAAAAAATAGAAAATATATACATGAAATACAAAAAACTAGTTTTACTGTCTTTGCTAGTTGTAAAAAATTTGCGATAACGTCAGTCACACATTTCGCTAGTTGTAAAAATTTGACATCTATCGCGCATAGTGTCCCTACAATAAAATAGATTACTGTTCATCATAATAGACATGTAATAAGATATTATAGCCGTAAAAATATTAAATGGTATGATTTCAATTAGATTTTGATAACAAATTTATATTATATCCCTAATATATTATTTAAGAAACTTTTTAACAAAGTAATCTTATTCTCACGTGTTAATAACAAAAATACCATGTTTCAACTTAAATATATAAAAGGGTTTAACTTACTAGAATAATTACAATATATGCCACTGATATTAATTTGGTTAGAGAATAAATATAATTTATTCAACTAACCAAAAAATACTATTACATTTGCAAAAAACAATACTTTTTATTTCTTTAAATTTTTTATACGTTAATTTATAAATAATTTTAAATAAATATAAATATATTTAAGTTACTACCATAATCCCTAATACATTATTTGAGAAATATTTTAATAAAATAATTTTACTCTGACGTGTTATTAACAGAAATATCATGTTAACATGTCATCACTAAAATAAATTTCAAATAAATATATAAATAAGTTTAACTTATTAGAATAATTACAAATATATCATTGTTATTAATTTGGTTATATAATTAATATATTTTATTAAACTAACAAAAAATACTATTAAATTCGTAAAAAATAATTATTTTTCTTTTCTTAATTTGTATATACAAAAATTAATTTTAAAATTAATTTTAAATAAAAATTAAAATTATATAAATATTTAATTTATATTTACTAATAAAATATAATTTGCGAATATCATGCGTGGATATATGAATCTAGTGTAATATTATTTATGATCTATTTAGTATATTTTATCTATAATTTATGTTAGTTTACAATTTTATTTTTAAAATATTAAATGTAAAATAAAAAGTAAAATATGTTAGACAGAAGCCCTAAATTTCCTTGATAGCCAATTCAAGAAAGAAAACAACTTATTACAAAACCATAAAAAAATCCTTCTTTTTCTTTTTTCTTTTCTTCAATATTTCAAACCAAAAACACCACAGAAGACGAGGTTGATGTAACACTATTACAAGACACAGAGTAAAGACATAAAATCCTTCAAAGACTCGCAAGACAATACTGTCAAAGCTCAGAGGAAAGCGTCCTTCTCGAGCAGCTTCACCACATCGAGCTGATTGTTAAGCTTGGCCACATCAATGGGAGATTTACTATCCATGTTTTGCAGAGTACTGCAAGCACATGATGACGCTTTTGAGTCACATTGAACCATTATAAGTTGTTTGAAACAGAACTTGTAATTATCTTTGGCAAACTTACACTGCAGCACCATTCTCTAGGAGAAGGCTTACACACTCTTTCCTTCCATAACCAGCAGCATAATGCAGTGGTGTGTTTTTGTTTTTGTCAACCGCATCGACTTTTGCTCCAGCTTCCAGGAGAACTTGAGCACATTTCATCTATGAATCCATCAAACCCGCAATTAAGCTTTTAAATAACCACATGTAAGCAGAGATAGATTAATGGCAGTTTTGAACCTCCTCCTTCATCAAGTGGATGATAGTAAGGATTCTTAGGTTTGTAAAGCCAATTTACTTGTTTCTCATGGTTCTGTAGCAGTTCGAGAGGCTTTTTCTGTTACAGTTTGTTTGAAAACATTGACATACCTCGCCATATCCACATGCAAAATGCAATGCTGTCCTTCCCTCGGAGTCTTCTTCATCTTTGTTACCACCAAATGCCAAGGCAGCCTTCAAACCCTGATTAGTTCAGAAAATCAATGCAGAGTGAATTTAAAAACCGACATTCAAGCAATAATCCTCATCAGAAAGAAAATCCAGGCTGTCAAAAATATGAGAGATTAAAAGAGTGCAAGCAAAGCAGCTAACCTCGACATCACCGAGACTAGCGGTCTGGTGAATAATAGACTCTTCCTCTTCCCCTTCTTCCGTCTCCTCAGGTTCAGCTGAAACACTCTGGTCTGCTCCAACAGCTACACCCATTGCTTCACCCAGCTTTTTCAACACATCTTTGTCATTCCAGTACCTAACACAAGAAACAAATATTTTCTTTAACACATAAACAAAATATTGATAAATTACTCTATATAAATATGAGAATACACCTAAAGAATGATTCTAACACATAAATACACATACTTCATCATAGCAGAAGGACCACCAGCGTCAATCTCAGCTAATATAGGTCTCAATTCTGGATCTTCTTTCAATCGAGCCATACGCTCCGCAAACTGCTCTGTTGCTCCAGGGTTCCCGAGAGCCTCCAGAAAGGGAGACATTTGTGGATCCTGAAAGAAAAAAGATAAAAACAGAGGATAAAATGTCTAGTGTTGATCAAGAACAATAACAAAAACGGAAGGGATTGTATTTAATACCTGCACCAATGCATTACCAAGGCGCTCCGCCATTGTCCTGAATTCAGGATTCCCCATAACCTGCTGCATTGTGTTCATATACTGTTCTGGATCAAAGTTAGGGAGACTTCCTTCATGCGATGCAGCTGGAACAGATCTCTGAAGCTGCTCAGCTAACTGGTTAAATGACGGATCTTTAGCTATTTGCTCAGCCAATTCCTTGATGCTTGGATCCTGATAAAACAGCCAAACCCGTCAACAGAAAATATAGAACTTCGACTATGCGACTCAACAGAATTTCAATAATCATACCCATAACAACAAATACACAGAAAGGAGACATACATTGAGAATACTGGCCATGCCTGAGAAATCGAAATTATTGAAGTTAAGCGCAGGATCAGCCGGTGACGGTGAACCTCGTGAGCCTGATTCGGGTTTGGTACGCTTACTCTCCTCCTGAGATTCGTTTTTTTTATCTGCGGAAACATTAAAACAATAGTGTATATATAACTCGACGAAACAACCACCAAAGTTGACTAAAACGCTTACATGTCAGATGGAACAATGATCGAATCTGTAAAACGCTTTAAATCGCGAAACAACAATCGAATCTGAGACTAAGACGCTTCACATCAAGATAAACACAATACCTGAAGGAGGAAGAGTTTTCTCTGAACTTGAAGCCATCGGATACGACTAAAACCCTAGAAAAAAAAGGTTCGCAGAGATTTAATTTGGAAACCAAACAGAGAAAATCTTTAAGATTGAAACTGATTCATGATCTCAAGCAATCCAAAATAAGAAAAGATGGTCGTGAAGGCGATACCTAACGAAGCGAGTAAGAAGCTGAGGGAACAGAACACCAAATGGAAATGTTTGTGGCAAAGACAAACGCACACGAAAGCGGATATTATTTCCTTCATTTTAAATATATAAGGAAATGAATTAATTAAAACTTATCTCTATGGATTGGGCCGATTAGAATAGAGGCCTCAATGTATGAGGCATTAGACCCAAGCCCATAAATGTTATGGTCTCTTTTCAGGAAAAACTTCCGATTTCGCGACGAATTTATAAATATAAATCTAGTAATATTTATATATTATATTAATGTTCGTATATTATATTAACTATTTAATAATTTTGATTTCGCCACTTTGTATATTATATTAACTATTTAATAAATATAAATTATATATTAAAATAATTTTTTTTAACATAATTAAAATTCTATTCAATACGTTAAATACATTTATATTTAAAAATATAAAAAAACGGTTTTCTCTCTTCTCTCTCATGCGATTTCAATCGCGTTTTTTCCGGCATACTCTTCGGCAGTGGTTACGAATCCTTCATCACCGTCGATGTTTAATTCTCTTCTCCTTGAAGAGTGTTGTCCGTCGATTGTCGACGGTTTCTTTTAAACCTCCCCCTTTTATTTCTTCAACCCGTTTCATCGCACATCTTCTCTGTTTTTTCACCATCAATTTCACCCTCACTGTTTAACAATGGCGGACTTATCCAAACGAATGCAAGAAATCTCACTTGGCATCAATGAACCGGTAATATCTTTACCGCCTGATCTCTGCACTCAAGCCATCAATGAAACCCGATATTCACTCGTCGGGAAACCGACGAATCCCCGAAGACAAAATCTTCGAGCACTTATGACAACACTGCCGCGTATTTGGAGTGTTGGTGAGACAGTGATTTCTCGCATAATCGACGGGAATCAAGTGCAATTTCTGTTTCAAACCGAAGAAAACCTTCTTAATGTTCTCCGGCGAAGCCCGTGGAGCTTTAATGAGTGGATGATAATTTTACAAAAATGGTCGCCCTCAATATCATCTTCCGACATGAAACATATTCCTTTTTGGGTTCAAATCAGAGGTATTCCCTTGCAATTTCTCACATACTCGATGGTGGTTTGTATCGGTGGAAATTTGGGTGTTTTACTCGAATCCGATTTTAATGTCGAGAACGCACACCGCGTTGAATACGTCCGGGTACGTGTTCTAATCAACATCGAAACCCCTCTTCACTTCCGACGGATTTTTAAATTCGGCGATGAAGAAGTAATTTTACGGTTCAAATACGAAAAGCTTCGGAATTTTTATACGACTTGTGGATTCTTAACTCATGAAGCACTTGAATGCCCGACGGTTGATCCCCCACCTCCGACCATCTCTTCTGATGACTCCGACGATTCTGACGGACCCGGCACGCCTCCACCGGGTTTTTCTCCGAATGTAGAAAATACCCAGAATGTCGCCGGAGAAGAAGCAATTCCTCAGGCAAAACGTCGCCGTATGCATCCAGGTTTCATTTCTGGTTTTTTAATTCATACCGCCTGGTTTAGAGGAATTTTACTCTGGTTTAGTAATATCATGCGGTTTGTGAAATCCACTTGGTTAGATGTTATAACCGGAAACCGGCATCATGGTTTATTCTTAAAATTAATTTATGCCGGTTTAATCTGGTTTAACTCTTGGTCATACTCAACAATTGTATCGGTTTTCCCCTATTTGATTACGGCTGCAAAATTTGGATATGGGACCCACGACTTGTTTATTAACTACACCCATAGTCATGTTATTCAAGTGATACTCCTAATTTTTTTTGGAGTTAAGGACTGGTTTCAGAAAGGTGCTAATGTGGTTGTTATGGGGAATCAGTTGTACTCTACCAAGAACAGATATTTTGCAGAAATTGTTAGTTTGGAGTTCATCGTTAATTTACAGATTCCTGGCTACATATTAAATTTAGGTGATGGTACGGTGGGCCATACTCCACCAGGCTGTGAATGAATATTGCATTTTGGAACTGTCGGGGTCTGGGAGGGTCTCTGACAGTTCGACGCCTAAAGGGAATAAAACAGGATTATTCCCCGGACATACTCTTCCTAGTGGAAACGAAGAATAGTAATGATGTAATTCATGATCTAGCAGCAATATTAGATTATGCTTGTGTTATGTGTATTCCTCCGAATGGAAAAGGAGGTGGTTTAGCTTTACTTTGGAAAACTACAGTTTCAATTTCCTTTATTAGCTATGACGAACGACTTATGGATTGTAAAGTTAAGTACAATGGATTTGATTTCTTTTTGTCTTGCATTTATGGAAATCTCATACGTACATTCAGACATAATCTTTGGGAAAGATTACAAAGAATCAGTATTCTACGGAATGGACCATGGTTAATGTGTGGTGATTTCAACGAAATACTACATCCTCAAGATAAGATTGGGGGACCTCCTAGAGACCCCTGAAGTTTGGTAGGTTTTCAACAAATGATATCATCTTGTAAGATGTCTGACCTCAAATATACCAGAAATAACATGACTTGGGTTGGGAAACGCTATGAGCATTTGGTACAATGTTGGCTTGATAGAGCTACGGGTAACCATGAGTGGACAGCTAATTATCCGGCTTCAACAGTACAGTATTTGGATCTCATCGGATCAGATCATAGACCGGGTATAATTAGAATTCGACGGGACTCAGAATTCGGATGAAAGATTTTCCGGTATGATCCTAGATGGATGTCCCATGACGATTTCAGCGATCTGGTTAAAGATTCTTGGAATGATTCTTCTGGTAATCCTGAACCATCTTTGTCTCTGCGCATGAAAATATGTCGAGCCAAAATGTCCCAATGGAGGAAAAGTAATTTTGTGAATTCTAATCAGCGAATCAGAAATCTTTCTACCGAATTAGATTCAGCTCAAACAGATCCTCATATTGATTATCAGAAGATTGCTTCCTTGAAGGCTCAGTTGAGAATAGCCTATTCGGATGAGGAAAAATATTGGAAACTGAAAAGCAGAAATATGTGGTTAAAAGAGGGGGATCATAATACCAAATTTGTCCATGCTTCTACAAAAAATAGACGATCAAGGAATACTATTACCTATATTAAAAACTGCAATAGTGTAGATATCTTTGGCAATAGAGCTATTGCTATGACGGCACAAGATTATTTTAGACAGATTTTTCAGTCAACCCATCCAAGCAATATGGAAAATGCGTTAAGTCTGGTACAGCCAGTTGTTTCCGAAGATATGAACTCAGATTTGACTAGAGGAATTACGAAGGAAGAAGTTCATCAAGCTATTTTCTCCATAGGGGCCAATAAAGCTCCTGGGCCAGACGGTTTTTCAGCGGCTTTTTTCCATCAAAATTGGAATATTGTGGGTGATGCTGTATTTAAAGAAGTGGAAAAATTTTTCCATTCGGGTTCTATGAATCCGATTTATAATCACACAAATATATGTTTAATCCCGAAGTTGGCCTCTCCAAGAGATATGAAAGATTTTAGACCAATCGCTCTTTGTAATGTCCTTTACAAAGTGATCTCTAAAATTCTGGTCCTTCGCCTTAAAAAGATCTTGGATAAGATTATTGCTGAAAACCAAGCAGCTTTTACTCCTGGGAGACTTATTACGGATAATGTACTTATCGCCCATGAAGCATTACATTCTCTTCGGACTCAACCCAGATGTGCAAAATCTTTTATGGCTGTGAAAACAGATATTAGTAAAGCCTATGATCGGGTAGAATGGAAATTCCTAGAGGCAGTACTAATTAAGAAGGGTTTCTCACAACAATGGATTCGATGGATAATGGAATGTGTCTCCACGGTTTCATTCTCGATTATGATAAATGGAAGTCCATATGGTATGTTCACTCCTGAACGTGGACTTCGACAAGGCGATCCCTTGTCTCCGTACCTTTTTATAATTTGTGCTGATGTATTATCTTCGCTTCTCTCTAATGCGGAAAATAAAGGTTTGATTCAGCCTCTGCGTATAACTCGGGAAGGGCCTTCAATCTCTCACTTATTGTTTGCAGATGACTCCTTATTTTTTGTAAAGGCAAACAGGACAAATGCTTCTAACCTAAAAGATATTTTTCAGGAATATGGTAGTATCTCAGGTCAATTAATCAACATGGATAAGTCGTCAATATTATTCGGCCACAAAGTATTTCAACATTCACGACAAAGCATTCAGAATATTTTGGGTATTCATACTATTGGCGGATGTGGGTCTTATCTGGGCCTTCCAGAACAATTCAGTCGCAATAGGACACATTTAATGAAATATGTGGTCGATAAAGTTCAATCGCGTATTCTGAGTTGGCAATCAAAATTTCTTTCGACTGCGGGAAAGGAAATTTTACTTAAAGTTGTTGCTTATGCATTGCCAGTATATTCTATGAATGTGTTTAAACTACCATTGTCAATCTGTTCATTGTTAAATAAATGCTTCAATCAGTTCTGGTGGGGTTCCACAGCAAATAAGAAGAAAGTCAGCTGGGTTTCTTGGAAAAAATTGGCTCAACCGAAAAGTATGGGAGGTTTGGGTTTTCGGGATATTCAAAAATTTAATCAAGCTTTGTTGGCCAACTTATGCTGGAAACTTCTACACAGACCCCAATGCATGTTGGCTAGAATCCTAAAAAGCAGATATTATAAGAATGATGATCTGTTATCAGCTGTTTCAGGTAGACGGGCTTCTTATGGATGGCAATCTATTTTGTATGGTCGACAGCTACTTCAGTCTGGGCTTTTTCGTACAGTTGGTACTGGATCATCTATTTCTCTTACGGATGCTAACAGGCTTCCTGTTTCGCCACCTCGTCCACCGAAATTACTCCCATATACTAACCCTACCTTAAAAATCCATGATCTCCTTGATAAGGAAACGGGTCAATGGGATGATAGTATTATAAAGGATTTAATAGAAATTGATGATCATCAATTTCTGTACAAATTATTCATCCATAATATCTCTCTTAATGATGGTTGGTATTGGAGGTACACGGACAATGGTGTTTATACTGTTAAATCGGGCTATCGTCTAGCACTTTATAGTGGGAATTCAGCATCCTCTCTAGTACAACCTATACTTTCAGATCATCTGGACCTGGCGAAATCAATATGGAATCTGAAAATTCCGCCGAAATTAATTCATTTTTTATGGAAATTATTATCAAAGGCGTTACCCTTAAAACTTCATCTTTTCAGACGGAAGATAACGTCTGATCCCATTTGCCCCCGATGTTTGGGAACGGAAGAATCTGAACAACATGTGTTCTTTTCCTGCTACTATGCTCAAATGGTTTGGAGAAAATTGGGCATATCGTGTATGTCTTTCTCTGATCCTTCCTCTTCAATATATGATCATATCAGATTTCTATTGGCGAGCTATATGCAGTGTGATCAACATTCACCACAAAAATATATCCCATTTTACATTCTATGGCGCATGTGGAAGGCACGTAATGAGTTGATTTTCAGCAATAAAGACATACCTTATGATACTTTGCTTATTAAAAGCTTTGAGAATGTACAAGAATGGATAGATAGTTTGGAGGCGGCTGGTTCGTTATCAATGGTTTCTAACTCTAATCTCATGATCAACCGTTGGCTGCCTCCACCTGATATGTGGGTCAAATGTAATTATGATGCGGCTCATCGGGAGGGTTCGGTGGCATCGGGTCTCGGTTGGGTGATTCGTAATAATCATGGTTCTTTTCTCTTTGCTGGAATGGGCAAGTTTAACGGTCGACAATCAGTTATTGAATCGGAATCATCCGCTTTAATTTGGGCTTTACAAGCTTCATGGGCTCTGGGCTACCGCTATGTCATATTCGAAGGTGATAATTTATCTCTTAACAACTTCATCAACCACAGAGGCACCAATTTACAACTTCAACAATATCTTCGGACTATTCATCATTGGGTTTCTCAATTTGAAGATATTCAATTCATCCACACTCGGAGATCATGCAATCAAGTGGCAGACTCTTTGGCTTTAAACTCAATTATTTCCAAACATGATTGGTCTTTATTTAATACTTGTCCAAACTTTTTATATCACTTTGTAAACAATGACCTTATTCATTAATAACTAGATTTATACCCACGCCATGCGTGGGGAAAAATATTCATAAATTATATTTTATTAGTAAATATAAATTAAATACTTATATAATTTTAATTTTTATTTAAAATTATTTTTAATATTAATTTTTGTATATGTAAATTAAGGAAAAAAATAATTGTTTTTAACGTATTTAATAATATTTTTGGTTAGTTTAATAAAATATATTGATTCTCTAACCATATTAATAAAATAGCATATATTGTAATTATTCTAGTAAGTAAAACCTATTTATACATTTATTTGAAACTCATTGTGGTGATGACACGTCAGCATGGTATTTCTGTTAATAACACGTTAGGGTAAGGTTATTTTCTTAAAATGATTCTCAAATAATATATTAGGGATGTTGGCAAAAAAAAAATATACATTTATATTTAAATAATCTATTCATATATAATTTAATTTATTCTGTACTTATGTATTAAAATATTTTTGTATATAATATTAACAATTATATATTATTATATTATTTAATTCAAAAATATTTTTATAATTTAAATAAATTACATAGATTTATTGATTTAGTAATAAAAAAATCGATATGGTGTAAATATTTTTACTATAAAAGACAATTTTAGAAAATATGAATTTTGGAACTCACAATGCTTTAAATATAAATGTTAAAAATAAAAAATATAAGGTATAAATCTAGGTATGCATTAAAAAATTAGATTCAAATTCAAATATTATTTGATTTATTAGAAATGCTTGGCATTAAATCAGAATCTACTTTTCAACTATATATACAATTTATTCGTGATTTACTAGTATTAAAAGTTATTTATATGTATACTAATCATATATACAATTATATTCATTATATATTAATCGCATACAAATTTTCTAGAATTTGAAAAAATCTAAATATATTATTTATACGATTATTAAATTTAAAATTATAAACATTAATTATATTAGATTTTGTATAACAATAAAAAAAATTCGTATTTCTAATATTATTCGATTTTCAGCTTTGAGACATTAATATGTTTACACACATTAAAAACCATTTAGAGACAAAATATTAATTAGTTATAATTGCCATTAACGCACTAATCTCAATCTTTCTCATAAATTGGAAAATTGTCATAATCAAATACTTATAATTATCATAAATTTATTAGGTTTAAAAAAATATAGTAACAATAGTTTTAAATACCTAGATCTTAGGTATAAAATAATATATTAGGCTTAGATCCGAGCCATTTACCAAAATTTAATTAGTTATAATTGTCATTTACGCACTAATCTCAATATTAATTTCATGAATTGGAAAATTGTCATAATCAACCAAAAATCACTACTAAATCTAGAAAAAAATATACTTTCTTTTAATCATATATAAACAATTATAAATTCAAAATTATATCTCATTAATCGCATACAAATTTTCTAGAATTTGAAAAAATCTAAATATATTATTTATACGATTATTAAATTTAAAATTATAAACATTAATTATATTAGATTTTGTATAACAATAAAAAAAATTCGTATTTCTAATATTATTCACAAATATTAAAATTCACTTAATTAGAAATATCTCCGGTGTGGAAAATTTAAATATGTTTACAAACATTAATAACCATTTACACACTAATGCTTTGAGACATTAATATGTTTACACACATTAAAAACCATTTAGAGACAAAATATTAATTAGTTATAATTGCCATTAACGCACTAATCTCAATCTTTCTCATAAATTGGAAAATTGTCATAATCAAATACTTATAATTATCATAAATTTATTAGGTTTAAAAAAATATAGTAACAATAGTTTTAAATACCTAGATCTTAGGTATAAAATAATATATTAGATTTTAAATATAAATATTATTAGATCCGAGTAATAACCATTTACAGACAAAATATTAATTAGTTATAATTGTCATTTACGCACTAATCTCAATATTTTTCATGAATTGGAAAATTGTCATAATCTAATATTTATAATTATCATAAATTTATTAGGTCTAAAAAATATAATAATAGTAGTTTTAAATACCTAAATCTTAGGTATAAAATAATATATTAGATTCTAAATATAGATATTATTAAATCCGAGTAATAAATGTTAAATATATTTATTAGTGATATGATAAATATATTATCACCTACGGTTAAATTTTGAAATTTAGGGTTTACTAATAATTGTGGTATTATATAAATCATACCTTCGTCCACAATTACTCTTATTTTTCTTTCAAACAATTAGTATCTCCAAACTTTCTTATTTTTATTTTCCATGACTACTTTCAGCATATTGTTTGTTTTAAAACCATTCAATAATATGTGGAAAATAAAAAATTAGAATTATAAGATTATGAAAGCAATACTCAACTGGTGTTGGATTGACTATTGAAATGGTTTATTTTCATTCAATAGTAAGTTTGATTCTTATTATTTTCACATATTATTTTCATTGTTTGTAAAGGAAAAAATAATTTAGTAATGTATTAATTTTATGGTTTTTTAAACAAAATTATTTCGTTATGCAATATTGAAATATTGCTGATATAGAATATAAAATTATAAAATAATCTAATTTATATTAGATTAGCAGTATTTCAATATTGTAGAACAAAATAATTTTGTTTAAAAAACCATAAAATTAATATATTACAAAAGTATTTTTTTTCTTTACAAACAATTATCATAATATGTGAAAATAATAAGAGTCAAACTTACACTTGAATGATTAATAACCATTTCAATAGTCAATCCAACATCCATTGGTATTGCTTCCATAATCTTATAATTCTGATTTTTATTTTCCACATATTCTTGAATGGTTTTAAATGAGAAATTAAGCTTAAAAAGCCATGGAAAATAAAAAATCAGAAAATTTGTAGATACTACTAGTTTGAAAGAATAATGAGAGTAATTGTGGACGAATGTATGATTTATATAGTACCAAAATTATTAGTAAACCCTAAATTTCAAAATTCATCTTCCATTTATCATATCACTAATAAATATATTTAACATTTATTACTCGGATCTAATAATAACTATACTTAGAATCTAGTATATTATTTTATACCTAAAATCTAGGTATTTAAAACTATTGTTACTATATTTATTTAGATCTAATAAATTTATGATAATTATAAATATTAGATTATGGCAATTATCTAATTAATGAGAAAGATTGAGATTAGTGCGTAAATAGCAATTATAACTAATTAATATTTTGTCTGTAAATAGTTATTATTTGGGTCTAATAATATCTATATTTACAATCTAATATATTATTTTATACCTAAGATATAGGTATTTTAAACTAATGTTACTATAGTTTTTTAAACATAATAAATTTATGATAATTATAAGTATTAGATTATGACAATTTTCCAATTCATGAGAAAGATTGATATTAGTGTGTAAATGACAATTATAACTAATTAATATTTTGTTGGTTTTTAATATCTGTAAACATATTAATGTCTCGAATCATTAGTGCGTAAATGGTTATTAATGTCTGTAAACATATTTAAATTTCCCACACCGGATATATTTCTAATTAAGTAAATTTTAGTGTTGCGAATAATATTAAAAATACAAATTTTTTTTAATTTTTATACAAAATCTGATATAATTAATTATTATAATTTTTAAATTTAATAATAGTATAAATAATATATTTAGATTTTTTAAAATTCTAGAAAATTTATATGCGATTAATGAGATATAATTTTGAATTTATAATTGTTTGTATATGATTAAAAGAAAATATAATTTTTTTACGATTTAGTAGTGATTTTTGGTTGATATAATAAAATATACTGATTTTATAACTAAATTAATAGCAGTAGAGTAATTATAATTATGGTAGTAATTTAAATTTATTTAAAATTATTTTTAAATTGACATATAAAAAATTTTAAAAAATAAAAATTATTATTTTTGTAAATGTAATAGTATTTTTGGTTAGTTGAATAAAATATATTGATTTTCTAACAAAATTAATATTAGTGGCATGTATTATAATTATTTTAGTAATTTAAATTCTTTTATATATTTAATCTGAAAGTCGTTTTGGTGTTGACACGTTAGCATGTCATTTTTGTTATTAACACGTGAGGGTAAAGTTACTTTGTTAAAAAGTTTTTTAAATAATATATTAAGGATTTATAAACGACCTATTACACCATGTTGATTTAATCGTAAATTTTTTTTTGAATTTAATACATGAACATTTAAATTGAAAACGATTCCATCCAACCTTACGGAATATGTTTGTTGTTCTATTAAATCGGATGATGTGGTGACACGTGAATGCCACGTAGATGACAAATGTATGATACATGGTGACATAGTCAAAATGACGTCGTTGTGACTATTTTTTTCGAATGAGAGAAAATCAAAAATCAAAACGACGTCGTTTTTTATTTTTATTTTAAAAAATATTATTTAAGTAATCTATAAATGATATAGATATGCATATTCATTTTTAACATAAGAGCATACTAAAATCATATACATAAATTAATTATTTGTATGAAAGCTAGAAGATAATTTATATACATCGCAAAACAAATAACAAAATTAGAATATGCACTATATAAGTTTACAATAGGACAATTGATTAAAATATCATAATTTTAAGTTTTGGTTCCAAATATAACATTAATTATTTAAATTTCTAAAAATAATACAAATTTAATATTAAAATAATTAAAAACTTGTTTCTAATAAAAAACTTTAAATTGGAAAAAGTGAAACAAACATTTTGTTTTAATTTTATATATAGTTTATTTAAAACAAAATAATTATTTTCACATAATAATTTGTGTTATTTTTATAATTTTATTTTTATTGTGATAAATTTAGAAAATAAAGTTAAAATAGTGTTATTTTAGAATATTAGTTTTTATGATATGCAGAATATATATATTTTAGACCTTTTAAAATCGCTAAAAAAATATGAAACGCAGAAGATACATTTTTCACATATTGTAGAAGACAAATTCTTCACACGTATTAAAATTTATATTTATAATTTTTACTAATATAATATTTAATCTTTTTTACTATTAATAAATTAAAATAGTAAAACATTAATAAAACTCCACAATTAAAATAAAAGAAAATTAACATTTAAAACAATATTTAATATGAAACAAATATATTTGAATTCAAATCATGGCCTTTGAAATTTTGAAACTTTGAGAATATATGTTTATGAACTCTTATGTTGTTAGAATATCAGAAAGCTTTAGAGAGTTCACACAACTAATATTACACTTTGTGCATAAAAACCCAAAAAGGTTCAAAGCTTTCAACAATGGAGATGAAACAAAGATCACCAAACTTTAACAATTGTTACAAACAAACAAAAGAGAGAGAAAAAGAAATAGACCTCACAGCTACAGATGAAACATAACTAAACACTTTTTGTGTTCATCCACCATTTTTAATCATACAGTTTTTTTCAATATGAACCTCAAACCTTCTCTGTGATTGAAGGGTTCCATGGAAACATTTACAGCAAATATTGTTGTGTGTAGTGTGTATGTGCTTACACATCTCTCATGCTAATGTTTAGGCTATTTCTCATTGTTCTTCTCCCAATACCGGTGTTTCCCTTTTGCATCATTGCAACAAATTCTCCATAGTCAATTCTTCCATCCTGTAAGAGAGAGTGCAAAAAACCCAAAACTTTCTCAGCTAATACCAATGGTGAAATGTGGAAGAAAGTCTCAAGAGGCAAAAGCTTACATTGTCTTGATCAACTTCTTTGATTACATCTTCAAGAAAAACATCGGTCATCCCATGTTCAGCGCACGATTGTTGCAGCTCATCAATGGTTATGTAACCACTTCCATCTTTGTCAAAGTACTGAAACGCAGAGACCAAATGCTCTTCTCTATCTAGTTTATTCAGATGGATCGTTGCTGCGATAAACTCGCTGTAATCTATTGTACCGCTGTTGTCCACATCGGCCTAATGATACAACATGAATATGGTTTATAGTCATCTTTAAATAGTTTATACTTTCTCAAAAGGATGCATTTTTACCGCTTCCATAAGATCTCGGATCTCAGTGTCTTTCAAGGTTGAACCATATCTTCTCAAGCCAGCTTTGAGTTCATCAAAAGTGATTGCACCACTGTTATCAGTATCCATTGCCTCAAACATTTCTCTTAAACCGGCAATCTCTTCTTCCGAGAGACTCTCAGCTATCACCTAATTAACCCATAAGTAATATAAAGTCAGCTCAAATGAATGTGATGCAGAGAAGATGAAGTTCAAATAAAGCTTCACCTTTAAAGCCATCTTCTTTAATTTATTCATTGCAGAAAACTGTTTGAGACGAGACAGAACAGCCGGATCAAGTGCTCTATCTGGTGCCACTCCGTTCTCACAGATCCATGGATGACCTGAAAAAAAATGACAAGATATAGTCTAATCAATGTTGTGTGATTTCCAAACGTAACCAATAATCTAAGAGAACACATACGCAAGACATCATGAGCGGTCAAGCGTTGAGATGGACTGGAACATAACATCTTCCGGATCAAATCTTTAGCACTGTCGGATATAACAGGCCATGGGTCAGACTTGAAGTCGATATATCCCTTCAACACAGCATCAAATATTCCTTGCTGTGTTTCTGATTCAAAGAACACAAAAACAGTACTTCAGGAAATTATAATCTATTGCACGAAGAGAATGCATTCAAGTGGCTATATGCCTTGGTGCATACCTGCCCAGAAAGGTGGGACTCCACTGAGTAATATATAGAGTATAACACCAGCAGTCCACACATCAGCTTCTGGACCATAATGTTTGAGTAGTACCTCAGGAGCAACATAGTATGGACTTCCAACAACATCCTTGAAAATTTGGCCTGAAAAATTAGATTATAAAAACACATTAGGCAAAACAAAAGGAGCACTCTAGAGATTAAGCACGAGCCGCTTAAGCTGTAAAGTTAACAATAGATTCAATAGATTCAGAACAAAGAGATCCTTGCAAAATTAACGAAAAATGATGCAAAACAAGATTCTTCATCTAAGATAACCTCGTACTAGTACGATCGAATTCTTTACAACCAAATCAGTCTCTACAATTTTCCTAAGATGCTTTGACACTAAACTTGATACCACATTACCTGGTTTGAAGAAAACGGAGAGCCCAAAATCAATGGCCTTCAGAGAGAAATCATCATCCTTATTGACCAACAAGAAATTCTCGGGCTTTAAGTCTCTATGCATGACACCAAGTGAATGACAAGCCTCAACAACTCCAACAATGATCTTAGTCAGCTCGGCCGCTTTCCTCTCGCTGTAATGCCCTCTCTGAATAATCCTATCAAACAACTCACCACCAGCACAAAGCTCCATCACAATGTGAACATATAAAGGGTCCTCATAAGCTCCTTTAATCGTAACAATGTTCTTGTGACCAGCTAAATGATGCATTATCTGAATCTCCCTCCTAACATCGTCAACATCTTCTTTAGAGATCAATTTTCTCTTAGATATAGACTTACAAGCATACTCAACACCCGTGGCAACCTCAGTACACAGATAAGTTGTCCCAAATTGGCCTTGTCCTAACTTACTGCTCAACGTGTAAAGATCACGAATGTTACGAGTCTTGTGACCAAGAACACTATAAGCTTGGTTGTCCATGTTACGCCGCATAATGGGTTCTTTTACAGGAATCACAATAAATTTGTTGCTGTTGTTGTTGTTGCCGTCCTTCTTCTGAGCTTCTTTGGGGAAATCTTGCTCTGTGGTCAGAGAATGATTGTAGGAAACGATGCTGGTGGTTGTAGAGTTTTCCTCGGGACGACTATTATTCCCCTCGTAGATTTTGCCCTTTAAAGAACCACGGCATGAATTGCCCATGAAACAATGGCAAATTAGTCTCTATTAACAACTTTCACTTTCTTCTTCTCCTCATTCAACGAAACTATTGATAAAGACAATAAGGCAACAAAAAACCCCCAAATCAGACCAGAGAAGCAGAAAAGTATCGAACTTTTGAACGAAATCAGAGAACACACATCAGATCAAGCATCAGAAATCAGAAATTTTTGTAATTTAAACAAATAAAAAAGACATCTCTCCTGAAAACTTGTAATTTTTTATCTGATAGTTTCCTTAAATGTTCATCGAGCATTTACCAACATTACAGGTTATAGATCCCAAAAAAGAATCAAAACAACAACAAATAAGGAAGTTTTAATAAAGCACAAAACACCAAAAGACAGAGGATTCAGTACCGGAATAGCAGAAGAGCATGGATTAAGATTAAGATTAACAAATCTGATTGAAAATGGGTAATGCTTCTGGGAGACAAAGTTAGAAAATGGGTAATAGTTTTTGTAAGTCAATAACAAAAGAAAAGAAAAAAGGTGTCTTCTTTCTTTCTCTTCTTCTTATCTGTAGCAATTTCTCGTTAGGTAATTAGATTCGTTGAATCATCAAAGTGTAAAGAGGATGGTTGCAGAGAAAGGTCAAAAGCACCTTTACGCAGTTTCGTCTCAGCTTCATCATTCGTTGCCCATTTTAATTATAAATTAATCCTCTTTTTTAGGGATCCAAACCAATGAGAATGCGAAATAGGGAAAAACAATAAAAGTGTAATTAGGATAACTTCTTTTTTAAGAGAATGATTATAAGCCAAAGGTTATAGCTTTTTAAAGATGGATGTGATTATACCCATTCAGTTAATAGTTAATTTGATTAACACAACGTAACGATGGACAACTACCTGTTTTTAAAAAAAAAAAAAATTCAAGATTTATTATGTTGACTTTTTTTTATTGGTGATAAAAAAATTCTTTTTTTGGGCTTTCGTCTAGATGTTGAAATAGAATTTTCATCAATTGAATAATGAGAAGCACACGTGACTTAATCTTATAGAAATCCACTATGTTGTACAACCATCCGGATTTATAGTCGAATGAAAAAAAGACAAAGTACTAAAACTTTGAAAAGCGTTATACGGCTTAAAGCAAATCCTTCAACTTGGTATGGAAAAATTGATTTATAATTTCTATAAAATGGCTTTCAAAAAAATATGAATGATGCAACTCTATATGTAATGAAGAAAGTAAAAGACATTTTGATAGTGAACTTATACGTAGACGACATCATCATCATCGGTAACAATACTCAACTCATTGAAAAATTCAAGAAAGATATGAAGTTGGAGTTTGAGATGACAGATTTGGGGTTGTTAAATTATTTTCTTGGAATGGAAATAATTCAAATGATCGTGTAATTTTTCTATCACAAAAAAATATGCATGCAAATTCATTGAAAAGTTTGGCATGAAAGAGAGCAAGAGTGTAAGTATCCCACTTATACCACATGGCAAGAAGATTGAGTATGATGAATAATATAGTGAACCAACAAAGTTTCAAAGCATTATTGGTGGATTATTGTATTTATGTACATCAAAACCAAACTTGATTCCCAAGGGAGCTTGTTTGAAGTCGTATAACACTTTTTGGAATTTTAATATTTTATCTTCTTTTACTTCGACTATAAATCCAGGTGGTTGTATAACTATAAAGGTTTTTGAGTCACATAGAAAAAGGTTGTGTAGAAACATAAATTTTTGGTGAGTGAATAAAGAGTGTATACAACGGTTATTGTGTGGGTGAGATCGGATAGTTTAGAAATCGTCAGTTACGAATTACTAAATAATACCATGTAAAACTGATTAAACAAATTGTAATAATCATATTTAAAAGATTTCTAATAAACGTATCTTGTTGTGTTAACCAAGTTCTACATATTCTCTATATTCTTTGTATATAAAGTTTAGTAATAAATACTCTGGTTGGGCTTTGTTGCAACTTTTAACAATAGTAAAATTTGGTTAATAGCAAAATGAATTCGTACGAATATAATTTTTGAGGAATAGAAGAGAATGAGAAGATGTCATAAAGAAAGGACGAATAAGACTGATTGTTCCACTGTTTTTACAAACTTTTATATGCTCGTATAAGTAAAATAGTGTTGGAGGTGGGATTTCGCATCACAAACATCGAGTTCAATATAAGATGAAATCGGTCCAATAATTCAAATACGTAATTCTCTAGTACAAACGATTTCCGTCACTTTCGAGAAAAGCATTAATATAGTATTTAAGACAAAAAAATTCTTTGAGATTTAACAAATTAGAAATGTATAAAAGAAAAAATTGTTGGTTTTAACTGATTCATCCAAGAAATTAAGAGAGAAATTATTAAATATCTTATTGTATTGGCATTCGCCGAAGAACTAACAGATATATCAGTTTTGAGATCGTATTTACTAAAGATTAAGTTGTGTTGTCTAAATTCTGACCAGAAAATCTAGATTTAACAAATAGTTGACATATATGAGTACTTAGATTAGTGGTTTCTCAAATGAGCGAATAACAACATGATATTCATATGTTGGAACACACAATCTTAAAACATCTCACCGAATTTTTTTTACCTCTTTAGTTTTGCATTCTCTATTAGAAATCCAAAATCTTTAATAAAAAATTCTCTCCCTTGTGAGTGTTAGGTTGCAACAATGTTCTGTTTTTTTTTTCATTGCGTCGACCACAACCTTAGATACAAAAAAAATTTTCATTAACGAAGATTTTCTTTTTTTTATATACAAGAATAAGATACTTCTATGTTTAGTCCAGGTTTTATGGGTTCTCTTGGATTGGATATGATGAGATCTAATTCTTTACTTTAACTTTTTGTCACTGAACACTTATGCATGAGGTTTGTATTAGATCTTGTACAACAAATTTTTCAGTAACAAGGATTAGCTAGCATATAACACTTTAGCTCAAGCCACCATAGAATTAGAAATATGGTTGAAAGCGAAGGTAAGGGAGGAGAACTTAGAAAACTAGTGTACTTTAATCCTTATGACGTTTAATTTAAAAGACTGGCTAGGATTTGTTTGAGATGGAAAATTTTAGACATTTTAAGGAGCATTTTCATTTTCAACATATTGAATACAGGTTAACACACTAAGAAGCTAATTGTGTATATATAGGTCAATTCTATCAAATAGTGAATTTTTTTCGAAAAATAATATTATTAATTTAAATTTATAATAATAATGCAAATTTAAATTTAAAATATATTAAACTTATTTTTAGTAGAAACATTAAACCATAAATTAAAAAAACTCAAATATAATATTTTAAATTTATATATAATTTACTTAGAATAAATAAGTATTTTTTTCACATAATTATTTGTATTATTTTGAAATTTTAGTTTAATAATACTAGTTTTGGAACAAATTTTTTTAAATATATTATTTTAAGTTATTATTCATATATATATATATATATATATGATTTTGTTTTCTAAAAGTTTTTGGTTGAAATCATTAATTGTGTGAACACCAACACTTGTTTTTTTTGGAATATACATGGGCTAAAAACTTAAAATGACATTTTTAATGATAAAAAAAATTATAAGAAAAGTTTAAAAAAAAATGAAAAAGTAAGTGAGCGAATGGTTTCAATAAAATGGAAATAAATATTGAAGAATTTATTATTGTTTCTACTTCATTTATCAATGTACTGCTATACATGTGATCTAACTTTGAAAAAAAAAACTCAAATAAGAATAATAAAATTAAATAGATGAAAAAAGACATTCATGAGGACATAAAAAGTGTCAATAAATAACCTTAAGATATTTTCTCCATCCGCAAATCTCTATAAAAAATTTCCTATAATTTAACATATAGTAAGTGACAAAAAGAAATGCATAGAAAAAGAGAGCCAACATTTGCATTTAACTTAGATATTTATTTAATCCGACAAAGAGAAAATATGAGAAGATATTTGTTTGTAAGCTCTTTAACGAACACAAAAACAGTACTTCTTTTTAGGCTCTCAACTCTCAAATCAAACCAATATTTAATAAATTCGAATCCATTACTTCCCTCAAAATTTTAAAATTTTAAAAATAATATAAATAATTATGTTAAATACTTATTTATTTTAAATAAATATATATTTGAGTTCTTTTTCAATTTAAAGTTTTTAATATATTTTAATTTTAAATTTATATCATTATTAAAAATTTTAAGTGATGTTATTTTTGAAATAAAAATTTGAAAATATACTGTTTTATATAATTATTTTTTTTATTTAAAGAAAATATAACACAAAAGTGAAAATATTATTTTGGAGATTTCTCTAAAATAACATGTTTAAGTTTTTGTTCAAAAAATAACATAATTAATTTAAATTTTTAATAATAACACAAATTTTATATTATAATATATTAAACTTTCATTTTAATAAAAAAATTAAATTCTAAAGTAGAAAAAATAAATCCAAATATAATATTTTAAATTTATATATAATTTGTTTAAAATAAATAAATTTATATATAATTATTTATGTTATTTTGAAATTTTTAGTTTTAAATGTTAAATTTAAAAAAAACATTAAAAATTATATTTAGAGAAGGTTTGAAAATTATATTAAAAACATTAAAAATTAAAAAAACATTAAAAATAATACTCCGTTATATTCATTATCATCGGAGAAGCCAACAGCAAGGTGGGGCGCGTAGAAATCACATGCGCTGGCAACAACCAATTTCCCTCACTAAAAGTTTTCCCTTTAAATGTTCACTTCACCACTCTCTCTTCCTCACTCAGAAATGGCGTCGCCGGCGATTAGCTTCTTCACTATCTCATTCTTTCTCTGCTTTTTCATCTCTTGTTTTGTTCTCGCTCAGAGCAACAAACCCACTGTTCAACCCTTAAATGTCGCTGCCGTGGAGATAAAACTGGTGAACCCTAAGCTTCCGCCGCGCAGTCTCTCCCTCACATCTTCAAAGAAATTCGAAGGATCTTCCGATCTGATTCACCTCCGGTACCATATGGGTCCAGTTCTCTCTTCTTCCCCGATTAACATCTACATTATCTGGTACGGAAAGTGGTCTCGGCCGCACAAAACCTTAATTAGAGATTTCCTCAATTCGATCTCCTACGCTAAAGCTCCTTCTCCCTCAGTCGCCGAATGGTGGCGCACGACCTCACTTTACACTGACCAAACCGGAGCCAACGTTTCGCGATCGGTTATCATCGCCGGAGAATACTCCGACGCGCGGTACTCTCATGGCCAACACCTTACGCGCCTCTCGATTCAGGAGGTCATCGCAAGTGCGGCGAGATCCGCTTTGTTTCCGGTAGACCACAAGAACGGAATGTATCTCGTCCTAACGTCACACGACGTCACGATGCAGGACTTTTGCCGCGCCGTATGCGGATTTCACTATTTCACCTTCCCCTCGATGGTTGGTTACACGATGCCGTACGCTTGGGTCGGTCAATCGGAAAAACAGTGCCCAGAGGTCTGCGCTTATCCGTTCGCCTTGCCGGGATATATGGGTCACGGTGGTCCAGGTGAACTCCGACCGCCAAACGGGGAAACAGGCGTTGATGGGATGGTGAGTGTGATTGGGCATGAGTTAGCGGAAGTAGTTTCGAATCCGTTGATAAACGCGTGGTACGCCGGAGAAGATCCGACAGCGCCGACGGAGATTGGGGATCTTTGCGAAGGATTGTATGGAAGTGGCGGCGGAGGAGGGTATATCGGACAAGTGATGAGGGATAGAAAAGGGAAGACGTTTAATATGAATGGGAAAGGAGGAAGGAAGTTTCTAGTTCAGTGGATTTGGAACCCTAATTCGAAAGCTTGCTCTGGTCCTAACTCCATGGACGAGACGAAGAAGAAGAAGAAATTGATATAGAATTTTATGTTGATGATGATGATCTATATCTATATCTATATTATTTGAGAAACTTTTATATGATTCGAGAAACTTTTTAAGAGAGTAATCTGACGTGTTAATAATAAAAATATTATGATGACATATCAACACTATAGTGAATTTTAGATTAAATATATAAAAGAGTTTAAGTTACTAGAATAATTACATTATATGTCACTAATATTAATTTGGTTAAAAAATAAATATAATTTATTTAACTAACCAAAAAATACTATTACATTTGCAAAAATAATAATATTTATTTCTTTAAATTTTTTATATGTTAATTTATAAATAATTTTAAATAAAGTTACTATTATAATTCCTAAATATATTATTTAAGAAACATTTTAAGAAAATAACATTACTCTGACGTATTATTAACAGAAATTCATGCTAACGTATCATCACTACAGTAAAATTCAAATAAATATATCAATGAATTTAATTTATTAAAATAATTACAATTATACTATTTTTATCTTGGTTAAAAAATTAATGTATTTTTATTAAACTAACAAAAAAATAGTATTAAATTCGTAAAAAATAATTAATTTTCTTTTCTTAATTTATATATACAAAAATTAATGTTAAAAGTAATTTTAAATAAAATTTAAAATTATATAAATATTTAATTTATATTTACTAATAAAATATAATTTACGAATATTTTCCCCCACGCATGACATGGATATAAATCTAGTAATATATTAATTGAAAATTATTTTAACAAAATAACCTTATGTTGACGTATGATTTACAAGTGTGTCATGCTGATGTGTCACATTATTAGAGTATTTTAAGATAAATATTATTTAAGACATAATTTACTAGAGTATTTACGAAAATTGTCATTATACAGTATATTATATTTAAATCTCTAATATTTTGACATACAATGTATTTTGTTATAAAATGTAAATATAATATAAAATAAAATATAAATTTTGAAAAATTAGCCAAAGAAAATATAAAACAAAAGTTTAGTTTAATTGAATATTTATCATATGTATAATTTTATCCAAAATAAATACATTTTAAATCTATTTGTATAATCTGATTTTATTCTGTATTTCATTTTCGTAATCAATATTAAAAAAAAATAAAAAATTATTTTAAATTTGAGACAAATTATATATATATATATGAATTAAATTGATAAAATAAATAATTAATTATTATCTGTGAATAGTTTTTCGCGTGGATCAAAATCTAATTTGTGTTAATCACATTTATAATGATAAAATACCTTTTACTAGAGTTTAGTTCATTGTTCAGATTTAGGTTAGTAGTGTAACATTAATTATTTATGTGGATTTTGTTTTCATACTTATTTTGTTTATATATATTTCAATTAAGGCTTGTACTGTTTTTGTGTTGATTTCAAATACTTTGTGTGCTCTTCGAATTTTTGGATAACGAAAATTTTTAATTCGAATTCTTGTTATTTACTCTACATTTTAAAAAAAAGTTATACATTTAAAATAGAACAATCGACAAACTAACATTTTAAAATTTTTGTTTTAAATATAACATCATTAATTCAAATTTTTAAATATAACACAAATATAATATTAAATACATTAAAATTTAATGTTAATGAAAAATTAAATTTTAAATTGAAAAAATAAACTCAAATATAATATTTAAATTTATATTAATATGTATTTTCAAAAAATATTTTGTATTACTTTTAAAATTTTAATTTTACAATCCTAAATTTGAAACAAAAACTTAAAAATATACTATTTTAAAGTATGTTTACAAATAACTTTTTTGCACAATATATTTAGTCATGAACTGTGATCCCATATATTATTAAAAAATATTGAAAATAATAGTTAAAATAAATTATAAATTCTTTTCCTACGTAGCTAAGTTTTTGTTCTAAATTTAGCACTCTGAACTTAAAATTATAAAAATAACACAATTTATTTTCTGAAAATAAATATTTATTATAAATAAATTATACAAAAATTTAAAATATTATATTTAGGTTTATTTTTTTCTAATTTAAAATATAATTTTTTTCATTAACAATAAATTTAAATGCATTTTAATATTAAATTTGTGTTATTTTAAAAAATTTAAACTAATTATGTTATATTTGGAACAAAAACTTAAAATAATACTATTTTTTTCATTTACCTTTTAAATAATTAAATACTGTACCATCTTTCATTTATTTTTTTCTGAAAATTATTTTATTAATTGTAAAATCGTTGGTCAAAAGTTACAAAAGATTGTATAAAAACTGGACAATCATGAAATATGTTCCAAGAAAATTGAAAAGAGATGGATTTCTTTGCTAGATGATCCGCCGCTTGGTTAACCTTATGTTTGATGTAAGAAAATTTGATCTTCTGAAAATATGGTAACCATTTTCCAATACTGTCAATATACAACTGTAGTTTTAAGTTAGGGATGTCTCCAGTGATCATATCGTTAACAGTAATATTATCTCTTTCATATTCGATCTTCGTATAATCCAACGAAAAAGCAGATTGGATAGACCAAATAAATGCTGTAAATTCTGTTTCAATCACCGTGTATCGTCTTTGGAATGTTCCCATACCACCAAATTGAAAATACCACAATTATTTCTAATAATTTAACCTAATCCTGAATTTTGATTACTTTCATCATATGCCACATCATAATTACACATAGTACATCCATTTTGTAGAAGTTGCCATGTAGGATGTCTATGCATCAATCTCACATCGTGAGAGTCGCATATTGTAGACTTGAGAATATTAATCCATTTTTAGACATTCTCCTGATTTCTATGTAATATATCATTAATTGGTATATTTTGTTGAATATGAAAAAGAGAGAATTCCGGCTCTTTTATAATCTCCAAATTATCCAAAAAGTATATATATATATATATGATCGGAATCTTTGCTCTTATATAATGAGATTAATATTCTCAACTTTTGAAAACTTGATTGATTCCTACACAAAGATGATAGTCCTACATGTCACCAAATCATTTTTGCATAAAACACCGAAAGAAAACATGATTATCCAATTCTTCTTGTTGATCACATATGGGACACAAATTATCCGAAATTATGTGTCGGACATAAAGATTGGATTTTAATCTTTCATTTTTTGTATCTATATATAAATGTTTATATCTATCTATGGAAATGTATACCATTTATATTTATTGGAAAAGTTAATATTTCTTAAATAACCCTGAATTTTTATTTGATTTTACATCATCAAACAATATACATATATAGTAAATAATATAACATTAGAATATTGAAAAATATAATTTACTATATGATAAAATATTCAGAGATAACTTATAATATAATCTTATATAATGTTTGATGTCTATAATGAGAATTTTATATATGCAAAATTTTAATTTAAGACACATATAAATTGGTTTGTGAGATTTTGAAATGTACTAAATGTTTATTTTAAATATAGTTTTTATGTAATTAAATGTTTTATTTTATAATTTTTATCTATACCAATTTTGCTTATTCATTATTTGTGTTTAATTGACACTTGAAGAAAACATAAGTAGAAACATATCCACCTATTTGCAAGGTTACATTTGTATGACTAATTCGTTTTATATAGATGACAAAAAATTCATTGTATATTTACAATAAATAAATAAATATATATATAATCTTTAATTCTAATATATTACCACTCATTTTTTTTTACACTTAACGTTTCTTTGTTTTTTGTTTTTAATATGTAAAATCCAAAATTACATGATAGTTAATTTAATGAAATTGAAGAATTTAGAGTATTTACGGTATATAACACAAAACTAGATTTATACCCACGCCATGCATGGAGAAAAATATTCATAAATTATATTTTATTAGTAAATATAAATTTAATAATTATATAATTTTAACTTTTATTTAAAAGTAATTTTGACATTAATTTTGTATATATAAATTAAGAAAAGAAAAATAATTATTTTTTATAAATTTAATAGTATTTTTTTGGTTAGTTTAATAAAATATATTAATACTCTAACCAAATTAATAACAATGACATATATTATAATTATTCGAATAAGTTAAGCTTATTTATATATTTATTTGAAATTTACTGTAATGATGAAACATAAGTATGATATTTGTGTTAATAACACGTGAGAGTAAAATTATTTTATTAAATTTTTTCTCAAATAATATATTAGAGATTAGATAGCAACTTAAATCTATTTATATTTATTTAAAATTATTTATAAATTAACGTATTAAAAAATTTAAAAAAATAAAAATTATTGTTTTTGTAAATGTAATACTATTTTTTGATTCTCTAACCAAATTAATATCAGTGGCATGTATTGTAATTATTCTAGTAACTTAAACCCTTTTATATATTTAAGGTGAAACTTATTTGTAGTATTGACACATCATCATGGTATTTTTTGTTATTAACACGTTATGATAAAATTATTGTGTTAAAAAATTTCTTAAATAATATATTAAAGACTTTACTATACATTTACTGTTTTGTCAACTGTACACATTCATTTAAACCAATAATACCTCTAAAACCCTACAACAACTAGTTTATGTAGGAACAATATTTATGCAAATTCTGTACAGAAAAGTATCATCATTTATGAGGAGAGAGGCATGCCACGTTGAACTAAGTATAAACATCAACTGTGTTTAATTTTTCTTCTCAATTGTGTCACATAAAGTATAAAACTCCATCCTCTTCACAGAAGAGAGACAACGATTCCGAAAAAATCACACTCCTCAAATTTTGTTATCGACGATTTTGTATGATAAAAAAAGTTTATTTGAAACCGTTTTACTATTCATGTGAACAATGAATAAATCGAAATAACAAAGAATATAGAGGATTAGCAAATAGTATGTGTAAAGTTCATTTTATTTTATTTTATATCAAATTGAAAACAAAATCATTGCATGCAATACAATCCGTTTCTCTTTTTTATGTAGGCTTCTTATACGGAATTATCGAAAAGAATGTTCGCTATTGGTGAAAACTATTCGGACAAAGAGTCAACTTTCACCACAAGACGAAAAGAATTGATGTCATAATGAAGAGAATCGCATCAATACCGCTACCGTTTTCTTCTTCTCATAATCTCTCAAATATTTTATGTATTATGACGAAAAATTGTTCTTCGATCTCAAGTTCGTTGTTCAACTGATAGAAAAAATTGAACACACTAATAAACACGAAGAAGTTCTAGAAAATGATGATAGAGGAAAAAGAAGATGATAAAGAGAAGTTTTCGATGGTACTAATGGTGGTTGTGAGTTTTAGTTCATGTTTTTGATCAGGGGCGGATCTACTTTGTGATGTGGCGTGGTATTCGCCCCCACACAATTTTTTTTTTTTAAAAAAATTTAAATAAAATTATTTTTACTATTTTAATTTAAATATTTTGCAAATGTACCTCATATTAAAAAAATTTCGGTATCCGCCCCTGCTTTTGATGTATTATGATGGAAAAGATTCACTAAATCTATATCTTGATTTCTCTTCTCTTGACAACATTTAATTCAAATGACATACTTTGGAGAAGGTTGAATCACCGTTTTCAAAACAATGCACACGTATTGTTAAAAGCTCTGACGGCATATTTATTAGTGTCGATTGTTTTTTTTATCTATTAGTAATTAAGTAAGTTAACGTGTGACATATAAATGTAACAAGACAACGTATAAGTTTATTAGAAAACATTGTTTTAACATTATAACTTTCATGTTTTAGCATAATATATATTTTGATTACGAGTTATATTATTGTTTATTTTATAAATACGTTAATAGAAAATTAACATTCAATAACTTATATAGTACGGTAAATAAAAAATTTGATATAATAAATATGTTAACATTTTATAAAAATATATAATACCAGTACAAAAATATATAACATGATATAATGATTGGTATGAGTGTTATTTTAAATTTTTTTAAAAAATTTTGGTATATTGAACTAATATACTCAAGAATTTATTGATACTATGAATGATAAAAATGTGTATAAATAACGATGTCGGTTGATACGACAATGAGACATGAAATTTAAAGCAATTAGCAATATAAAAAGAGTTGGTGGAAATTTTGGTTTATAAGTGGAAATTTTGGTGAAGTGCTATTGTTACAAAATATCTCTTTCTACGAAATTCAAAAAAGTTTAAAATTCAAAAGTAAATATGAAAATGACTCCAAATGACTTTTAATATATAAGTATTATTCTTTTTTTCATTTAATTAAATGTTATTTAAAATCTTTACAAATAAATTAAAAATTATTAAACTTTGTTAGTTTTTTAAAAAATTATAAAAAATTGTTTAATATGTAAAATATAACTAGTAAAAAAATAGAGTAATACTATAAACTAACAAATTTTTAAGTTTTTATTCCAAATTTAATATTTTAAATTTAAAATTCCAAAAATAATTCAAATTATTTTCTGAAAATACATATTTACCATAAATAAATATAAATATAATTAAAATATTATATTTGAGTTCTTTTTTCCAATTTAAAATTGAATTTTTTTATTAAAAAATAGAATTAAGATATTTTAATATTAAATTTGTGCTATTTTTAAAAACATAAATTAATGATACTATATTTGAAATTTTTTTAACATAATATTACATTTGAATTTTTTTTCAATTTAAAATTTAATTTTTTTATTAAAAATAGAATTAGGATATTTTAATATTAAATTTATGCTATTTTTAAAAATATAAACTAATAATACTATATTTGAAAAAAATTTAAAATAATATTATATTTATTAATTGTATAAATAAATATAAATTATATTTTGTAATAAACTAGTTATTATTATGAGTAATACCCTAAAATAGCATCTTTTAAAGTTTTTCTTCCAAATCTAGCATCATAAAATTAAATTCCCAAAAATAACACAAATACTTATGTGAAAATACTTATTTATTCTAAATAAATTATATATAAACTTAAAATATTGTATTTGAGTTCATTATTTCTAATTTAGAGTTTAATTTTTTCTATTAAAATATAGTTTTAATGTATTTTAATCTTAAATTTATGCTATTATTGGAAATTGAAACTAATGATACTATTTTCAAAACAAAAACTTTGAAACGTGCTATTTTAGATATTTGCCCTATTATTATAGCTATCTTGCCAAGTAAATTTTGAACATATTTTTTCAGAGTAAATTTGTGTACTTCTCCTTAATTTATTTCTCGGATTGTTTTTGGATTCATATCACTGTTTTCTGACTTGTCATTTAAAATCCCTAACTTGTTAAAAGGTGTTTGATCGTCTTCTCTTTTCTTATTTTTTCAGTTGACTTTGACCTTTAAACTTGTCCTTTTCTCTCCTCTCTCTTCTTTCTTCCCCCAAAATTCTCACCACCATTCTTGCGAAGACTCAGTCTTCTCCTTTTGTTCTTCAATACCCATTGTAGCAAACCCACCTCTTGCTTATATCTCGCCACAAGTTTTATTCAACAAATAAATTAGTCAGAGAGAAAGAAACGAAGAAAAAGAAATTCGTTGAAACAGAGGAAAAAATTGTATTTTTTCTCTCTCTTTTTGTCTACTCGTTCACACCCAATTTCAAACTCCATATACATCCCCTCCTTTCCATCATTCTTGTATACTTTCCTGTAAAAGCACTTTGTTTTAGCTTCACACGCCAATTTTGTTTTCCTCTGGATGATTGTATAGAGTTTAGACAGATACGTCTATATAGTTCAAAAGGGGGCAAAAAGGGTTTGGCTTATTTTCTTTGTTGGTATGGGGCTTTGCTGGTCTTCTTCATCTAATTCTCCTCCAACAACAACACCTAGCTCTACTGGTAACATCAGTTCAGGTTCGTTCCCTCTAAATTCTCTGCTTTTCTTTTTGGAGTAATCTACTGAATTTTTACATCTGGGTTTCAGTTAAACTTTTCGTGATACGTTTTGATTCACCTGCAAAAGCGTTGTGATATGTGTATCTGTTTGTTCAGATGCATAAAGGTTACGCCTTTACATATTCTGTGTATGGTTTAGACTTTGGTTAAACGATGGATCGTTTTGTTAATTGGATTGAGACCCTTCTTTTGGTGTTATGTCTTATGGGTTTTACAGAAAGTTTCATTCTTTTATTAACAGGCTGTGTTCTCTTGTTGTTGTTGTTGTTGAATAACCAAATTCACATTCTAGTAATGCTGTTTCTCCTGTGCTATGCGACTCTGTGTTTTGGGCTTGAATTTCTTTTGCTATGGTTATAATTGAAGCAAGTGCATGTAAGTCATCAAACAACACCACTACTACGGGAACATCAAGGGGAAGTAATATATCTAGCAATAGTGGGTTCTCTTTTGGAAGTGGCGAAGATGCTTACCCCGAGGGTCAGATACTTCCCGTTCCGAATTTGAGGATATTCAGCCTTGCAGAACTTAGAGCTGCCACACGGAATTTCAAGTCTGAGAATGTTCTTGGAGAAGGAGGATTTGGGAAAGTCTTCAAAGGATGGCTTGAAGATAAGGTACAGGGTAAACACAGCAATGGGACAGTGATTGCTGTTAAGAAACTAAACTCCGAAAGCTTCCAAGGATTCGAAGAATGGCATGTGAGTAGAGTCCCCTTTTCGATTGAATCCTGGGAAGTATGTTTCTATGATATGCAATGAAGAGTTTTGTTCGTCTACTGAATAAATTCTTGTTGGTTTTGTGCAGTGTGAGGTGAATTTTCTTGGGAGGGTTTGTCATCCGAACCTCGTGAAGCTGCTGGGATATTGCTTGGAAGGTGAAGAGTTGCTTCTTGTGTATGAATATATGCAGAAAGGGAGCTTAGAGAATCATCTATTTCGAAGTAAAAACCTTGTTTAGTCAGAATCTTTTGCTTATATACACAACTTATCTCGATGTTTCGGTCAGGTAATTCCCCAATCTGATTGATTTGTAATTTGCTTCTGTTCCTCCAGAGGGATCTATTGTTCAGCCACTCTCATGGGAAATAAGGATGAGGATAGCAATTGGAGCAGCTAAAGGTTTAGCTTTTCTGCACGCTTCAGAGAAGCAAGTAATTTATCGAGACTTCAAAGCTTCAAACATTCTACTTGATGGGGTAAGTAAAAAAGATATGTCTTGTGGATTTTATGTAGCAAAATTTCAAGTGTGGAATGCCAACTTGTTTGTTATTGATGCAGTCATATAACGCAAAGTTATCGGATTTTGGATTGGCGAAATTAGGTCCTTCCGACAGTCAATCTCACATCACAACACGGATTATGGGTACTCTGGGTTACACAGCTCCGGAGTATGTGGCTACAGGTACTTCTACAATGTCTTGTCTTCTTTGTTCTTTTGGTTTTGGATGACGAATTCTGAACATGATGGTTGGTTATAACAGGTCACTTGTATGTAAAGAGTGATAATTATGGGTTTGGAGTTGTTTTGGCTGAGATCTTGACCGGTTTACATGCGCTTGATCCTACCCGTCCTACCGGGCAACACAATCTTACCGATTGGATCAAGCCTCATCTATCCCAAAGAAGAAAGCTGCGGAGTATAATGGACCCTCGACTAGAAGGAAAGTACCCTTTCAAATCTGCATTCCAAGTTGCTCAACTGGCTTTAAAATGTCTTGGACCCGAACCCAGGGACCGTCCATCGATGAAAGAAGTGGTGGAAGCACTCGAACTCATCGTGGCTGCCAATGAGAAACCGTTGGAGCGAAGGAAAACCCGAGCTTCCCCATCCAAAGCTCACCAACATGGCTATTCTCGCCCACAACATCTCTCTTCATTTCATCCAAGGCAAACCGCGGCTCGAGCTCACTAGTGTTGTTTTGAAGACACGAGATTCTTTTAAGATAATTAGAACCTATTCGTATGTATGCCACATGGTAATAATAGACAACACAAATCATATGTTGTAACTATTTATGTGTAGTGTTTGTTGTGTGTAATATAACTGCTTCAACAGTTAAACTAGATTACGAAATGTTTAACTAGTATATTAGCCATTTTACACGATTCTGCTGTGAAAGCTGGAGGATGTAGCGAAAATGAGACTGTTGGTTAAGGGGATTGAGGTTCGGTCGTTGCAGATTATATCATAGTGCTCGAAGGTGAGGAGTAGGGCTGGGCATATTAACCGAACTCGAAATCCAAACTCGAATACAATCCGAAATATCCAAATCCGAATAGGTATAGGTATTTGAAAATATCCGAATGATTTTTATTTGTTTAATACTTTAGATTCAAATTGGGGTTCAGGTATACTCGAAATCCGAACCAGCACCGAATTTTGTTTAAATATATATAAATTGAATATATCACATCTTGTTAGTTTATTAGTTCTAAATTTGAATTTTGTTATTTATATATTTAGCAAATGTAAATTAATATGTTTTTTGTTAATTAGAGATTTTTTATTTGATATTTTTAAATATTATTATTAAAAATATTAATTTTCAAATATTTTAAAATAAAAATGTTTTTAAAATTTATCTACTAATTTAAGAATTTAAATAAAATCTATTAATTAGAGTTTCATATTTATCTAATAATATATATTTATCAAATAATATATATATTTATTTAATTATATATATTTATATAAATCTGAAAATATGGTTAAAACATAAAATAGATTATGAGAATTAGTAGGTAGATAATTTAATTTTTATTTTTGATATTTAATTGTTTTTGTTATTTTTGAATCATCGTATTCTTTTAATTATTTGGAATAATGTATATTCATTTTGGATAAAAATACAAAATAATTCAAACCCATATGTATGTCTATTTCGAGTATAAAACCCGAACCAATCCGAATCCGTATTCAGAATCCGAATCAACTCGAATCCGAACTTAAAACCCAAATTTAAAGCCTGAACCGAACCCGAATCCAAAGAAATCCGAACCGAACTCGATCCGAAATTTATAAATAGCCGAATGGGTCTTACACTTATAACTCTAAAAATCTAAAACTTAAAAAACCCGAAAAACCCGAAAATCCAAACCGATCCCGAATGGGTACCTGATTGCCCAGCCTTAGTGAGGAGAGGAGTTCGACCAAATGATTATGAGCTAAACAACACCGTTTGGTGTCTTCATTGATGCATGGGGTTAGTGCCTTAAGGCCCAATAAGCGTCTGTGAAAGAAGAGAAAGGCTCGACCCGACCCGACCCGACCTCACCTGACCCGGACTCACCTGACCCGATTAGAGTCTTGTCTGAAGCCGAAGTCTTTTGATTCTCATTTTCGAGGCCAACGATATGTCGTTCTCTTCATTGCTGTAGTCTCTCATTTGTTATTCGACCAAAATTTTTGTATCAAGAAATCTGCTAAACTGACTCTAGAGCTTCGAGTCTATTCGTCTTTGTTGAAATTTTTGAGGGTTAGGGCTCTTGATCGATTTCGTGAACGCTGTCATTTGTTGAACTAAGGATCTAAAATTGGAATGGGTAGCGGAGATTCAAATCAGCCGCTGAATGCCGTTGATGGTGGTGACGGAGGAGAGACTGTAGCCGTGAACATCAGGTGTTCGAATGGCTCGAAATTTAGTGTGAGGACGAGTCTCGATTCGACGGTGGAGTCTTTCAAAGAGTTGGTGGCGCAGAACAGCGATGTGCCAGCAAATCAGCAGCGCCTGATTTATAAGGGTCGGATCCTTAAGGACGATCAGTCGCTCCTTAGCTATGGTACTTTTTCATGTTTTCTGATTCTATGGGATTTACTTGGTTGAAATCTCATAGGGTTGCGTGGTTAGAAAGATAAAATTAGATTTATGTAAGGTTTTTGTTTTAATGGTGCTTATTGAAGAAGCATGATGATTTATGTTTCTCTTGTCATATAAATTGTTATAGATAACTCAACCCAGCTAGGGGAAGAATATGGTTGTTTACGATAATGATTCAGCCAATTTTTAGAGTTCTTACTTCTTAGTGTTCACGTCAGTTTTTTTATCTGACATAAACTTGGAGAATTCTGACGATTCTTTATCTTTTTGGCATTGTCAACTGTATATTTTTGTTCATCAATGGCTGAATTTCTTTGATAGATGTTTAGCTAGATGCTATGTTCTATTATATTATTTTTGATGTCTGTTACATACTACTTACATTGTTGGAATCTGAAATGATTGTCATGCTGTGATCTGATTTTCTTGGATAGTTTTTCCAAGTTTTATTGTTTGGCCTCATGAGCCTTGATATTTCCATTCTCCGTTTGATACCTAGGTTTGCAGGCTGATCACACCGTTCATATGGTTCGAGGCTCTGCACCCTCTTCAGCAGCTCCTGCTGCTCCAGCTGCAACTGCTGGGAACCAAACCACTGCACCTAGTGTTACCCGAGGGGTTGGTTCAAATGATAGCTCAAATCTAGGAGGAGCGAATCCAGGGGAATCTTTGTTCCCTGGGCTTGGATTTAATCCTTTGGGTAGTGGAAATGCTATACCTGGGTTATTTGGTGCTGGTCTTCCGGATCTTGAGCAGGCACAGCAACAACTAGCTCAAAACCCTAACATGATTAGAGATATGATGAATACACCAGCCATTCAAAATCTAATGAACAACCCAGAATTTATGAGGAGTATGATTATGAGTAACCCTCAAATGCGTGAGCTTGTAGATCGCAATCCTGAGCTTGGTCATGTGCTCAATGACCCAAGCATCCTTCGGCAAACTTTAGAAGCAGCAAGAAACCCAGAGCTTATGCGTGAAATGATGCGGAATACTGATAGGGCCATGAGTAATATTGAATCGATGCCTGAAGGATTTAACATGCTTAGGCGTATGTATGAAAATGTCCAAGAACCACTCTTAAATGCTACTACTATGTCGGGGAATGCTAGAAGCAATACTGGTTCTAATCCATTTGCTGCTCTCCTGGGAAACCAGGGGGTTGCTACACACGGTACCGAGGCTTCTACTAATTCTCCGACACCGAATGCTGAAACGGGGACAGGGGATAGTATTCCGAATGCAAATCCACTTCCTAATCCTTGGGGTGGTAGTGCTACTGGTGGTAAGAAACTGCATTCTCATCCTCTTTAATGCCTGTGGGATTGTACTCATCTTTTGAAGGATGCAATCATGCAATAATATTGTAACAGTAAGGAGTGGTTTGTTTATAACCAATCACAATTTATGTTTACCACACTGGTTTAGGAGCAATAAATTTTTCATGTAGATCTTGCAGTTTGTTGTTAGGAGTAGTTTGTATGAAGAAGTTTCTTTGCTGCTTGTAATGCACTAAATATTATTAAATTTATTATGGGGCGACTTGATAGGCCAGACAACTGCCCCTGGAAGGACGAATTCTGATGGGGATGCGAGAAGCCGTGCACTTGGTGGTCTCGGTGGGCTTGGAGGTCTTGGTGGACTCGGTATGCTTGGAGCGGACTCACCTCTTGGTGGCACTCCAGATGCTTCTCAATTGAGCCAGATACTTCAAAACCCAGCCATGTCGCAAATGATGCAAAGTATACTTTCCAATCCACAATACATGAATCAGGTAGCACCTCGATTAATTTAAACATCAGACATTATTGGGAACATGTCTTTAATGTTTCCCATTGATTCCAGCTTATCAGTCTCAACCCACAATTCCGAAGCATGCTAGATATGAATCCTCAGTTGAGGGAAATGATACAGAACCCAGATTTCCTTCGTCAGTTTAGCTCTCCGGAGATGATGCAGGTCAGTTGGCCTTTGTTGTCTTTATGCATGTGATGTCTCCAACAAAACATTTAGGTATCTGTAAGCTATTTCAAGTAATGAAGATTCTTCAACCTAATGTCATGGATTGTTTTTTTTCCTGGTCTTTTAGCAAATGATGGCTCTACAGCAATCGCTTCTGTCTCAGACTAGGAATACAAGCAGCCAGTAAGTGTGGGCACTGTTTGCTTTGTACTGTTTAACCATAGTTGAGCAGTAATCAAATGTCCTTTATATATATATATATATATATATATATATATATATATATCTTTATTGTATTTTGGGTTGTTTTGTGCTTGGATACTATTGTGACTAGATAATTCTATTGGTGGTGAACGATCTTAGTAGGTAAGAAAATGGATTGAATCACGAGTAATGCAGCAGGTCTTGTATATTTTACTGTCTGATCGTTCGTAACCTCTGTCAAGGACTGTCAAGCATTTTATAATCGTTTTAAAAAATTTGAATAAAATCATAAACATATTTGTTTGTTTTTGGCTCTGCCTCTTAACATAAGCTATCAGTGTATTGATCTCTCTATCTTGATTTCCATAAATCCGTATTCATGTTCCCAATCCATCTTCTCTGTAGGGATCCGGGGCAAACCGGTGCTGCCACAGGTATTCCTAAAGATATTAACTGTATCTGAAGTATAATAAAGGCTTTATATTTCTCCTTCATATAGTAGTCAATCTCTTTGTGCTCATTCCTTCCATGTTTAAGCAAATATGGTGTTATCATATGTGTAGCTTATTGAGTAAATGAGTACCATGTAAATATGTATAGGGATGGGCAATAACGGTGGGCTGGATTTGTTGATGAATATGTTTGGCAGTCTTGGTGCGGGCGGTATGAATCAATCCAATGGTTAGATTTCACTGAGACGACTCCTTCGTTTGTGTGTGTTTTTGGTCTTAATGTATCTGGTGAAGAACATAAAGGGCTTTGGTTGAAACAATGTAATGTTTGATTTCCAGTTCCTCCAGAGGAGCTCTATGCGACTCAGTTGCAACAGCTGCAAGAAATGGGATTTTATGACAGAGCAGAGAACATAAGGGCATTGCTTGCAACCAATGGTAACGTTAATGCTGCTGTAGAACGACTCTTGGGGAGTATTGGTCAGTAAGCAGGTTCGTTTACGGAGAGGTACTCTCATCGGTTTATACAATAAAACAGCTTGAATGTGTTTCAGTAATGATGTTTATGGAATTATTATTTTATGACAGGATCTAGAATTTGTGCAATTTATAAATACCATCGATACATGGTTTAGTCCTTTTTTTTTGACGTTGTTTACATATCTCTAAGAGTTGGAATTGTGAAAGGGATGCATTTACGTTATCTTTTATGTATCAATTTGTGTTTTTAGACAAGATGAGTTTCGTTAAAGAGTCGGAATCTCATCATATCGGGTTTATAAACATCGATGTAACATTAACATTTGTGTTTGAAAGTGTTCGAATGGTCAAGCGTTAGGTGGTCACATGAGATGTCATCGGGAAAGAGATCTAGAAGAGAACCAAGATTCTACTGCTATTGTCTCAATGTTCTCTAGTCGGGAACGCATCCTTTTCTTCAGACACATTGTCAGATTGTTCTTTAGATCTTAGGTTAGGACTTCCATCATATAGGAGTGTTTAAATTAATGTCGACAAAACCTTTTCACCGTGAAAGACAAATCCGCATTATATTATTTGAAAAATATTTTAAAAAATAATTTTATTATAATGTGTTATAAAAATAATTTTATTGTAACGTGTTATTAATATAAATGATATTTTAACGTTTCATCATCACATTAGAATTTCAAATATATATATATACTATATTTATATCCATGTTCTGCGTGGGAAAAAATATTTATAAAATATATTTTATTAGTAAATATAAATTAAATATTTATATAATTTTAATTTTTATTTAAAATTATTTTTAATATTAATTTTTGTATATATAAATTAAGAAAGAAAAAAATAATTATTTTTTAATGAATTTAATAGTATTTTTTGGTTAGTTTAATAAAATATAGTAATATTCTAATCAAATTAATAACAATGACATATATTGTAATTATTCGAATAAGTTAACCCTATTTATATATTTATTTGAAATTTACTGTAATGTTGAAATGTAACCATGATATTTCTGTTAATAACACGTGAGAGTAATATTATTTTCTTAATTTTTTATCAAATAATATATTAGGGATTATGTAATAATTTAATCTATTTATATTTATTTGAAATTATTTATAAATTAACGTATTAAAAATTTAAAGAAATAAAAATTATTGTTTGTGAAGGTGACAATCTCACGCTAAACAATATTGTTAATCATAAAGTTGCAAATCATCAACTCCAACAATACCTACAAACTATTGAAAAATGAATTATTCGGTTCGAAGCAATCAAGTTTCAATATAAATCCAGAGTATGTAATCAGGTCGTAGATGTCCTAGCATCATCGATATTAAATTCCGAAATTGTTTGGAAGTTTTTTAATGTTTGTCAATTATTTATTCGTACTTTTGTAAACAATGATATTTTAAGTTAAATAAAATTTTTGTCAGAAAAAATAAAAATAAAATTATATAAATATTTAATTTATATTTATTAATAAATAATATTATATAATATATTTATTAATAAATAATATTATATAATTTATATTTACTAATAAATAATATTATATAATTTATAAATAGAACCATACCTATGAGTATGTTTAGATTTGACTTTACATTTATACAAATTCATTCATGTTTACGTTAGCGCCTCATATTCATAATTAAAGATTTTATATTGCCCAACGACCAAATGAAAACAAATCATTTAACCAAAAAAAAGACCAAAATCAACTTCAATGATTTCGTTGAAGACGACGTTACAATTATGAAAGACTAATTTGAGGGGTATTATCGGGAGAATGAAATTCATCATCAAAATCTGCCATCAAGCTAAAAGTCATAACATTCGAATCGGCAAAGATTTCATGTGCATGAACCGTGGGGGAGAAGGAGATTGTGTTTCTTCATTCGATCACCATTTTTCTCCCATAATGGGCTTCACTTTTCTCATTCCTCTCATCTTAACATTCAAAGTCTCTCTTTTCTTTTAATAAAGACTAAAATTTCATATTTGTTCTAGCTCATTCTTGAATTTAGAAAGTTTCGAAATTGATTGATGGGTTGTACAACCTCCAAGCTCGACGATCTTCCGGCGGTGGCGCTTTGTCGTGACCGTTGTGGTTTTCTAGAGGCGGCGATTAAGCAGCGTTATGCTCTAGCCGAGTCCCACGTGGCGTACACACAATCCTTGAGAGAAATTGGCAAGTCTCTTCACCACTTCATCAACTACCACCACCGCTTCGCCGGAGGAGAATCGCTTAGGAAAAGCGATGCGGAAGATGACGACGATTCGCCCAAAAAACCGAAACCGAAAGCTAAGTTTGCTCCTCCTCCTGCTGCCCATTCGGATTCTGGGTCGGGTCATATTGATTTCGATTCTTATTCCGACGATATTGATTCATCTCCTCTACATCACTATCTCGACGACGAGAACGCCAGTCAAATGGGTTTTGCCAATTACCCGAATCGGAATCTGCAAGTGAATTACATGAAAAATAGTTCGATGCGTCCTTCCGTCGTCTACGGGCATAGACCTTCGAGCCCTCAAAGAGTTTACATCGGCGAATCATCAACCTCTAACCATAATCCATATCTTTATCCTCGCAATTCGAGTAATCCATACTCTGGGTACCCGAATTACGGACTCGGGTCTTCATCGCCCACTGCTTCGTCAAAACAACCTCAGCCGCCACCATCGTCATTGAGGTCAACGGCTTGGGATTTCTTAAACCCTTTCAATTCGTATTACACTTCGTACACTCCTAGTCGGGATTCGAGAGAGCTGAGAGAGGTAGAGGATATGCCGGATTTGGAGGAGGATGATTTCCACCATGAGGTTATGAAGGAAGTACAGGGGAAACAGAAACTCTTCACCGGTAATCCTCTGAGTCCCGCCATGGACGACAAAGCAGAACCGCCAGGTAACTCTGGTGCTAGCACTAGCGGTGGTCAGGCTTCTATGTATCAGACTGGGCCAAGCATGTCGGTTGAGAAAGAAGAGACTGAGTACGAAGTTCATGTCGTGGAGAAGAAAGTTGTTGAGGATGGTGGGGACGAGGTGCGGAGGAGTAATGCAGCGGCACGTGGCAGTGGTGGTGGTGGCGTCTGGCGTGGGGTGCCTGAGGTTGCGAAAGAGATAGAAGTTCAGTTCTTGAAAGCTGCAGAGTCAGGAAGTGAGATTGCAGATATGCTTGAAGTGGGCAAGCATCGTTATGGTCGCAAACATGGTAGATTTCTTCTTATTTATCTTTTTAGTCTCGTCTTTCACTGTGTGTTGGTTTTCGATGATTCTGTCACAGAAAATTTGCTTCTTTGTTAAAATCAAGTGAATGAAGATTATCATTTTGTGTCAATACATGATTCGATTGCCACTATTGTCACTGAAATAATAGTTGATTTCTCTGCTTTGTTATGTTTGAACCATTCTTAATTCCTAAAAAGTAGATTGTGTCTGTATTGGAGCAGTTTTTTCTAAGACCTCGCACCAGGTTACTACATCCTTGTCTGTGGTGTCATCATCTCAACCATCAACCTCCAAGAGAGCTAAAGCCTCTTCTTCGGCGGCTGCACCTACTTATGCAGACATTGAGGCAGAGCTTGCATTAAGGTCTCGTAAACTTTCTTCGACATTGCATAAGATCCACCTCTGGGAGAAGAAGCTTTACGATGAAGTCAAGGTATGTTGATACATAAATTGTCTGTGTCTTAGTAGTTGATGTGATCTCTTCTGTCACCTCTCTTCTTCTGTTTTTACTCTTTTCCGGTTTGAATTATAGTTTTGTGTGTGGCTTCTCAATCATGTAGGCTGAGGAAAAAATGCGTGTAAACCATGAGAAAAAGTTAAGGAAGCTGAAGCGTTTGGAAGAAAGAGGCACTGAGTCTCAGAAAGTAGATTCAACACGAAGATTGGTGAGAAGTTTGTCCACAAAGATAAGGATTGCGATTCAAGTTGTTGACAAAGTATCCGTTACAATTAACAAGATAAGAGACGAAGAGCTATGGCTGCAATTGAATGAATTGATCAAAGGGTAAACTGGATGAAGTTTAAATGCAATCAGTATTTAATGTCTATAACCGATTTTATTGTGAAAATTCATTAGATGTTGAATCTTTTGCAGGCTTAGCAAAATGTGGAAAGCCATGCTTGAGTGCCATCAAAATCAGTGTAAGGCTATTAAGGAAGCCAGAGGTTTAGGCCCCATTAGAGCAAGCAAAAAGCTCGATGATGATCATCTTGAGGCCACAAGGATGCTTGGGCACGAACTTATAAACTGGATTTTGGGATTCTCGAGCTGGGTTAGTGCGCAAAAGGGGTTTGTAAGAGAACTTAATAGTTGGCTTATGAAGTGTCTTATCTATGAACCCGAGGAAACACCTGATGGTATTGTTCCTTTTTCACCTGGTCGTATTGGGGCTCCACTGATTTTCGTGATCTGTAACCAGTGGGAACAAGCTATGGATAGAATACCAGAGAGGGAAGTTACCGAGGCTATATGCAGATTGACAATGAGTGTGCATTATCTTTGGGAACAAGACAGATTAGAAACCTTGGAAAGGATGATGGGGCATGGTGATTCAAGGGATATAGACCGAGAAGAACAGAAAATACAGAAAGAGATTCAAGAATTGGAAAGAAAAATGGTTCTTGTTGGTCTGGGCGGCGATAACAGTGTCTACCAAACTGACACTAGTATTGAAACTTTAAGATTACGGGGTAGCCTTCAACAGATATTTGAAGCTATGGAGAGATTCATGGTAGAATCTATAAGAGCTTATGAGGATCTCTTGCAGCGTGCTGCTGAAGAAGAAAGCGGCTCTCGAGATTCAGAGGAAGAGTAATGAAAAGCCATGGAGCAAAATATCGCATGAACAAAAGATGATCGAAGACTTTTGAGATGATTCTCGTGCTAAAGGTGTGTAATTTATGCAGGACAATGGCTACATGATGTAGTGTGACTCGGCTACTGGCCGTCTGTAGATTGGTGCACAAGATCTTTCTCAGCCTCGAGCAGCAACCGCTTGACCAAAACACAAGATAAAGAGACTGGTCCATTCTCGGTTAATGAAAAGTTCTCCATAGAAAACGAAGCTACCGTAGTTTTCAAACTTGTCTCTCAATGTTTGCAGAGTACGAGAATACAGACAGTCTCAATGCAAAAGAGGTTGTTGCAACATTTGAAGCCTTGCAAACTAAAACAGAAGTAAGGATGTTATATAGTTGTAACCACAACTGTAGTCTTGATTTCTTTTCTTTAGCATTCAAGTTAAGACCGATCTTCTTGGTTGCAGATTCCATCATAAGAGGAGGTATCTTGGACTAAACTTTCGCCATTAAAATCTTGGTGATGGCAGAATATGAACATGACAAGGAGCTCATTGAAGTAACAAAGCTCATCAACTTAAACATGATTTTTGAAGCTAATCAGGCTTATTGAGATTGCAAAAAGACTGCTATATATATGCTTACTCTCTAACAAAGGTTAAATGTCTATGTATCATACATGAAACAAGAACATAGACAACAACAATGTTACAAAATGATGTTAATAACAGTTCTAATAATACAACAGATGGCACAATGTTTTTTTCAAAAGATTTTCAGTTTTAATAATATAGATGAGATCAACAAACACAAAATACACATATTGTCATTTGAATCTGTTCATGTGACATCTCTTTATCATTACCACCTCGTACATCATCTCAATATTGTCACAAACTAGATAGATTTTTGGATTTATTTTCGTCAAATACACAACGCAAATAAATTTATTTTCACTTTTATTTTTTAGGTTTTTGTTTAGCTACATAAACTATTTTTTTCTTCAGTAAACTATACAAATTTTATAAATTATTGTAATTACACAAATTTTATTAATATTTACATATTAAATCGCTATTAAACTTGATTTTAATTCAAAAATCTTATTTTAACTTATATTTATTTCGAAGTTAACACCAGATTTTCTAATTAAAATAAGGTTTGACAGTGATTTAACGTGTAAATATAATCGAAATTTGTATAATATCAATAATTTATGAAGTTTATGTAGTTTACGGAGAAAAACACAGTTTATGTATCTAAAAAAACTTAAAAAATAATGTGAAAATAGATTTATTTGTATTAATTCGTGTAGTAAACGTGAGTAAACTATAAAGTTTTTTACACCGTTAAATGTTCAATAATGAAACGTTTTTTAATGGCTTGACATATCATGTGACATCTCTGTCACTCTACACGCTTGTTTGAAAATAAGCTGTGGATGCATATATTATTAACATGCTATGAATACGGATCTTGCTGTTACTTGATAAAATTAAAAAAATGGTTATTAGCACACGGAGATACTTATAAATTATTAGCAAATGTTTAAGAGACAGGAGACAAAGCTATTGAAAAGTGCTCGTGTGATGTGATTAAGACCTGACTTTAAGAGATCAGCATTGTCTTTGCATTTTCATATGCCACATTTTACTCTTTGAAGCTTCACACTAAACTATTATTTAAGATTCTTTGAAGATAGGCAATTGCTTTTAATAGCACACAAAGCCCTCCTTTCAAATATATTCATTTCTGTTTTGCAGATTTAAGATTTTATTTTTTGTTTTCTTTTTGTATTCACAATGCTAAAGTTTGAGAAAATTTTCTGTTTTATTCATATTATTTAATTATAATTAAGAGTAATACCATAAAATAGCATATTTTAAATTTTTTATTCCAAATTTAATATTTTAAAATTAAAATCTAAAAATAACACAAATAATATGTTATACATAAATTTACTCTAAATAAATTATACATAAATTTAAAAAATTATATTTGGTTTTTTTTTTCAATTTAGAGTTCAATTTTTTTTGTTAAAATAAATTTTTAATATATAATTATGTGAAAATACTTATTTAATCTAAATAAATTATATATAAAATTAAAAGATTATACTTAGATTTTTTTTCCAATTTAAAGTTTAAGTTCTTTATCAAAATGAAATTTTAATGTAATTTAATGTTGATATTATTGAAAATTTAAACTAATGATGCTATTTTTTAGAATAAAAAGTAAAGAAAAAAGCTATTTTACACTATTGCCTTTCATATTGTTTAGGGTATTACTTAAGAAATGTTTTCAAGAAAACAATAACTTGAATTTAAAAGTTAACTATATAACATTCAAATTTTGAATATATCCAATATAGATAAAAAAAAAATCTTAAAATCTCAATAGATAGTGTAACTAATTCAAAATTTTACAATCCAAATCTGGATCTCTTATTTTATTAACATATATATAATTTTGGTTAGCAATGAACCGAACAGAACCGGAGGTAAACTTAATGGTTTAATTGACATTTCGATTTTCAACATGTCCGGTTTGTTATATCGCAATTGGTTTTCACTTTCCACTACTCATTTTTCTTACATCTTCGATTGGTTTTTTAATGCATTTGTGTCAAAAGTGTGTTTCAAGAATATTATACAGACATAGACAAGATCCTAATTCATTGGTTTTGTCATGTGAAAGCACACATGGTGCCTTATCTTTTATGTTGAATCTGTTTTTTGGCATTGAAATTTGGTTGATTTAAGTTAACTACGTAACTTGTTACTTACGGCACGAAGATTAAACTGTAGGAACTGATGAGGCAAAAAGTATTTGAGAAATCTTTGATCTATTAGCTTTTCTTTCATATATGTACAAATTTTGTATTCATTAGTGGCCTAAGATGTTAAGAACTGAGACTCTGTATTTGATCAAAGACTTAGAGAGAGATTCAAGTCCATCTTCAAGATCTTGAATGCATGATTCTACGATCTGAACATCCTCAAGTTTTAAAGTCTTCTCAGATTGTAATTTGGAGTCAACCCTTGTGAATTCGTTTGCTTCAGCTTCACATGTGAACGCTTTCTGGTTCATTAGCTTTGAGACAAGTGACCATTTGCCATAAGTCTTTGATCCAGACATGAAACAAAACAAAGAATCGAAATGAGACATTGTAACAGCTTCTGCTTCTTCAAACACAGCAAGAGATTTGTCGTTACATTCTTGGTTTTGTTTGACCTTCAAACTCTTGAAGACCTTTTGGAATGACTTTTTGAGAGATTTTCTTGAGTCTAGGTATTTCTTGACCTCTCCCGATAGATCTCCTCGCTTTCTTCGTAGAATGGATTGGATCTCCATGAGACCTTCTTTCATCTGCGACAATGCATCCTTGGAAATGTTGGACAAGTCCAAGATCCTAAGAGATCCATTAAGAAGTTGCTCGATGGCTTTCTTGTTATGCTCTTGAGCTAGAGCTTGTTGTGTGACAGGTAAGCGGATAAGCTTGTCAAGAGACTCGTAAAGCTCTTGAAGATTGTCAAGTTTTTTGCAGATAGAAGAGCTTGAAGATGTTGAAGTTTCCTCAGAAGATCTCAATCGAGTCAACTGCTCATCAACATGAGCAGCTTGTGGGTGAAGTCTAGAAGGTAAACTGTTAGACCTAAGGTGGAAGGAGATGGCCATTTTCGTTTCTGCTTTGTTAATTTTTGATCAAAGAGAAGATGTTGAGATGTTTGTTCTGACTTCTCAATGCCTCTCTTGTCAACATATATATACACTATCAAGAAAGAGAAACGTGAGGAATCTCTTAGTGGTTATAAGCTTATAATATACATTGAGCAATGAACATCATTGTCTGTGCAATGTTTCCCTCCTCAAGTCATTGCATGTATACAATAAAGATGTAACTCAGAACTCAAGAAAATGAAACAGTCGACTTTTGCAACGCGTTTGCATAGTTTATGGCTATCCATTCTTAATTATGCATGTGCAGCTAATGAACCACCATGGCCTCAACCTCGGATCTTGTCTATCTTCTACACAGCAATCACATGGAGTTGAGTAGATAAAACCCAAATAATAAAGGCACCTTGAGATTATAAAATGCAGTGTAGAAATTTCTTCATTCATGAGTCTGCTTGCGAGCTAATTAAGAGTGAAGTATAGTTTTGGCTTTGTTAATCCTTGTAAATTTGACTGTAACCAAAAGAAACAAGTCTGTACATAAGTTTAGGCCTGGATTTTGATTCTACATGATCCTCTTGATCTACCTCCATAACCATTTTGGTCAATACCATGAGAAATATTTCATCATTTTTCATCAGTCTGTACACATAAGTTTAGGCATGTAATTTCAGCTTCTTGATTGATGACTCTAGCTCTAGAACAGAACAATGTAAGAACACTACTTGTACAATGTGTGCAACTTAATAATTGTATATAAAATTGCATACAATAAAATATAAAATACCGATACAAGAATTTTAGAAATATTAGATTTGCAAATGTGAGACACTCTTTTCTTAATTTTGAAAACGCTTCGTATTGTGACGATTGCATGCATGGCGTTCCGAATCCCAGAATACAACGAATGCTTTTCTATGTTGTATTCTCGGACTCACCATGTGAGTGATTTTATATGTATTTTTTATACTTTTAAAATGAGTCCTCTTTTTTTTCATCCTCATTTTCCATCTTTTCGATTTTCTTAGTGATCAATATATAAACTTATGAAAGAGATTACTCTATTTTTAATGATAATTGATTTTCCACTAAAAATCATTATGATTTTTATGTTACAAAACAATAAACTAAATTAATTTGGTTGTAAATTATAACTTAACTCAATATAAGAGATGTTGAATTTGACTTAGTCAATAACTAACAAATCGGGTTTAAACTAAACCACAATAACAATTGTAACGACCACTGGTACATTTGCTAAATTCCGAAAACTCGAAACTCGAGTTCGGTTTATCTTTTTCCACTAATACACTAAAGTGTATCCAAAGTTTTGAATTTTGTTATTGATTCTCCGCTTGATATATATGAGAAATTTTTCCTCTAACTTCTAATGTGAGACAAATTACATTTGTTCATTTTATATTTATCAAGCAACCAACTTTAAATACTAATTTCTCATTCAAACGAACTTTGGTTTTAACGTTTTCGTTAGAAAACTCACTAGAAAGTGATCGACATCCACTTCCGTAAAACCGAATTCCAACAAACAAGAACATTGTCGAGTCTTGAATAATGATTCTTGCTCAAGAACAGAACAAAAACATTGTCGAACAGCTTCTTGATTGATGACTAGCTCAAGAACAGAACAAGAACCACCACCGTAGCTTCTGTGGACCGTAACGTCGTCCAACGTTCCGTGTGTTATTTTGAAAGGTTTGAAAATTTTGTTTAGTAGATTACCACACAATCTTTTCTTGTTTAGTTATCTTCGTAGGGGTTTTGAGTTATTTAACTTTTAAATCAAACCTTCAATTATCAATCATAATTTAGGGGTTTTTTTCATACTGCTTGAGGCCTATCAAAACTTTGCGTTGGTTGTGTTGTACTTAAAGTTTTAAGATTGACTATCATAAATAGAAAAAAACGGTCGATTACACTACAAACTTATCGTTGTAAAATTATTTATAGACGAACTATCCATATAAACTGCATATATTTTTGAATTTAATGTACGAACATTTAAATTACAGTTATTTCTACCAACCAGACAATTTTCGTATGTGTTTTTGATATAAAGAATGACGTAGCTGTTATGTAGGATGGTAAATTTAAACGACATCGTTTTTGCTAAAATATTATACGATTGAATTGTATAAACAAAACAACATCATTTTGATAAATATCAATCATAAATCTATTGTGGAATCGGTTTTTTTTCATCCTAAATAAGGGAAGAATTAGAAACAACACTAACTTCACATCCTCTAATATAGATTGCTCCAATATTGGATGTTAAAATAGGTAATGAGGTTTAATGGATTTTTATTTTGAAGAAATTATTATTTAGATTTATTTATCAAATTTAAGGTTATTGATTTAAATGATTACTAGATAACTTGACGTGAATAAGATATTATAAACTTGATTATTATTATATTTGATTAATATATTATATACATTATATTACATATTTATTATATAAGATGAATTTTATTTGTGTATTATATTTAAAAGTATCAAAATTATATTTTTCAATTTGTAATATAGTTATGTTTTTATTTTAAAATCAAATTATATCTGAAATATATTTTGTTCTGATTGTATATTAAAAATTATGGACATATATATAATACATATTTTTAACCATTAGTTTTACGTGATTGAAAAAACATAAAGTATTTATCGTAATTTTTTAAATTAAATTAATTATTTGAAATAATTATAAATACATAAAAACTAAATAAAACCATAAAATTTAAAACATACATGGTATTTAAAAAAAATTACACTCACTTCTATTTTAATATTACTTTACTTTTGAAAATAAATTTATATTTAAAATTATTATATTACATTTAATTAATCTTACTAATTTGGTCATATACACTTGCAAATTTGGTCATATACAAAATTTTCAAAAAAAAAAAAATAACGCAAGACTGGAAAAAAAAACAGAGACATGTAATGAGTCTATGGTCAAGTCAATGGTTGCGATAATCTTTTCCAATGTCCCCACACAAAGTCAGTGAAAGGTCAAGAAATATTAGAAGAGAAGAGATGATGAACATAAAGAATGCATGAAGAATGGAGAAAATCACACTGAGGTGATTTCGACTTCGACTAAGAAAAAGAACTTTCTGTTATTTTCATTAATGAAAAAATAAACGTTCTTATATACAGTTGGTTAACCGAAACAAACCGGGTGTGGTTAATACATTGCAATTAAACCATAATTAAACCAAAAACTTATTTACATATATCTAATATTCCCCCTCAAGAGGAACCAAAAATGTTTATGAGGTTCATCTTGCGCAGAAGACTGAAGAATTGGCCAGGAAAGAGTGCCTTGGTTAAAACGTTGGCCAATCGATTTTCTGAACGAACATGAAGTGTTTTGATTAAACCCAACTGTATCTTCTCCCTCACATTGTGACAATCAAGTTCAATATGTTTGGTCCAAAAACGGGATTATTAGCAATATGTAGAGCTGCCACATTGTCACAATATAGAGTTGCAGCTTCGAAAACATCAACCCAAAGATCCTTCAACAGATGCCTTAACCAAATCAATTCTTTGACAGCCAAAGACATTGATCGATATTCTACCTCTACGGATGACATAGCCACAATGTTCTGCTTATTAGATTTCCAAGAAATCAAAGCAGAGCCTACGTACATACAGTAGCCTGAGGTGGATCGTCGGGTGTCTAAACAAGATGCCCAGTTAAAGTCGGCAAAGCCTCTGAGCTTAAGGTATGAAGAAGATGGGTAAAACAAGCCTTGTCCTGTAGTGCCTTTCAGATAATGAATGACTTTGTAGACGGCCTGAAGATGAGGAACCCGCGAAGAAGAAGTAAACTGACATAACTTGTGAACGGCGGCAAATGTTATGTCGGGTCGGGTGAACGTCAAATACATGAGCTTGCCAACTAAGCGACGATAATGCTCTGCATCTTCAAGTAAAGAACCATCTGTTTTAGAAAGTTTCAGATTGGGTTCCATGGGAACTGACGAAGCTTTACAACCAAGGAGACCAGTTTCGGATAACAGTTCAAATGTGTACTTACGTTGACAAATCGATATCCCGACAGCATTTCTGGCGACCTCAAGACCAAGAAAATAGCGCAATTCACCAAGATCTCGAAGTTTAAATGAATGTTGCAGAGCAGATTTTAGCAAAGTAGTGGCTGAAGCATCATTACTAGCAATAATAATATCGTCCACATAAACCAAAACCGCCATGTAGACAGTATCAGTATGTCTGAGAAAGAGAGTATGATCACCTGAGGATTTAGTAAAACCAAGCTGTAACAAAGTGGCAGAAAACTTGAGAAACCATTGGCGAGAAGCCTGTTTTAAACCGTATTAGGTGGAAAACTTTCCCCCTCTTTTGGTGAATACCCGAGAGGCAAAGTCATATAAATTTCCTCCGTCAAATCACCATTTAAGAAGGCATTAGAGATTTCTAACTGAGTAAGTAACCAACCTTTTGCAGCAGCTACTGCGAGAAGTAATTTCACAATAACAAGTTTGGTAACCGGTGAGAAAGTCTCTAAATAGTCCAAGCCCTCCTTCTGAGTATACCCCTTGGCAACTAAGCGAGCTTTATATCTCTCTAGACTACCATTAGCATTTAACTTCACCTTATAAACTCATTTACAACCCACATGATGTTTCCCAGAAGGCAAAGAACAAACTGTCCAAGTATTATTGCGTTCCAAGGCAGTGATTTCATCATTCATGGCATCACACCATTCTTTAACAGTCTTAGCTTGATTATAGCTAACAGGCTCATAAATCTTATCTAAGGGCATTCACAAAATGCATATAAGAATCAGATAATGCAAAGTATGAAAGCACCTGTGACAGAGGATGTTTGGTGGATGAATTAACTGAATAACAATGATAATCCTGTAAATGCAGAGGACGTTTAGAGACTCGACGTCCGGAAACATCATTAGGAACATGCAAATGGGAAACATCACTAGGTACATGAGAATCATCGAGAGCTGATGGAGTAACAACCAATGGAGGAAAGAACGACTGAACTTCATCAGAACAGACATTCCGAGATATGAAGACTGTGTTACTTTGAAGATCTAAGAGCTTATAACCTTTATAACCCGGAGGGTATCCAAGAAATACACAAGCTTTGGATCTGTCCTGAAATTTATCTCGATGTTTAGGAGAAGTACTCGCATAACACAGACACCCAAATGTTCGTAGATGTGTATAATCAGGTTGCTTACCATACAACATCTCAAAAGGAGTCTTATTTGAAAGAACTGGAGAAGGTGTTCTATTAATAAGAAAGGTTGCAGTAAGAACACAATCTCCCCAGTACGAAAGAGGTACTTGAGAATGAAACAGGAGAGCCCTGACAACATTCAGAAGGTGCTGATGCTTCCTTTCAACAACCGAATTTTGCTCAGGAGTTTCTGGGCAAGAATGATGAGACAAAATTCCTTTTCTTTTATACAACTCTGCAAATCTCAACTCAGGTGCATTATGTGATCGTACTATTTTAATCTTAGCAGCAAATTGAGTTTCCACCATAGCAATGAATTCAGGGAAAACACTAAGAACATCACTTTTCAATTTTAGAAGATAGACCCAAGTTGCACGAGTGTAGTCATCTACAATTGTCAGAAAATACTTATATCCTTCTTGAGTAATTTCTGAAAATGGACCCCAAACATCAATGTGTATCATTTCAAAAAGAATAGAACACATATTTTGACGAATAGAAAAGGATAACTTCTTCTGCTTTGCTCGCTGACAAATATCACAGTGTAAAGGAACTTTGTTCTTATGTTTCGAAAGACCCAATACATCTGTAAGTAAGTCTAAACGAGTATAAGAACTGTGTCCAAGTCTTTGATGCCAAAGTGAATTGTCTATTACAGAGTTGGTAATAACAGGAATAGAGAAAGTAGCTTTTGAATCATTGTCATTCTCATCCAGGACATAAAGATTGGCAATTCTTCTACCTCTTCCAATCATCATTCCTTGATATCCTGTATCAGACTAGTTTCAGTATCAAAAGCTACATGTACTCCAAGGTCCGTAGTTAATGAACTAACACTGATCAGATTCAATCTGAAAGTAGGAATAAACAAAACATTCTTCAGGATAATTTGATCGTTCACACCAACACTACCAATTCCATCAATAGTAACTGTCATTCCATTAGGTAGATTAACATGGTGTCTAACAAATGTGTTAAGATCCATGAATTTTCCTCTATCAAAACTTACATGATGAGTTGCTCTAGAATCCACAATCCAACTTTTCTTAGTACCAATATATTCAGAAACAGTAAGAATACCTATTAGACTGAGTGTAGAATGTGAAAAAGGATTAGAAGATTGAGAATTAGAGTTGCTGGGAAGATCAGACGGCTGAACTTGAAGCTGAGAGCTAAAGAATGCAATGAAGTTTTAAATCTGATCCTTAGTAAGATTGCCAACAACAGACTCCAAATTGCTAGTAGAAGATTTATCAGGTACAACAATATGAGCTGTGACTGCCTTAACATTATTGGAAGATTTCCCTTTCTCCCAACCAACTGGGTAGCCATGTAATTTGTAGCAACGATCTACAACATAACCTGTTAAACCATAGTGGGAACAAGTAGGCTTGTTTTCCTTTTTCTGAAAAGCATTCAACACTCCAGGTTGAATACCCTGAGAATCAGCAGGCTGGACAACAGTACCATGGCTAGTTTGATAAACTGCAGGATTTGCCATTAAATCAAACTACCTTTGACTATAATCCACAATCCAACTTTTCTTAGTACCAACACATTCAGAAACAGTAAGAATACCTATTAGACTGAGTGTAGAATGTGAAAAAGGATTAGAAGATTGAGAATTAGAGTTGCTGGGAAGATCAGACGGCTGAACTTACATGATGAGTTGCTCCAGAATCCACAATCCAACTTTTCTTAGTATCAACACATTCAGAAACAGTAAGAATACCTATTAGACTGAGTGTAGAATGTGAAAAAGGATTAGAAGATTGAGAATTAGAGTTGCTGGGAAGATCAAACGGCTAAACTTACATGATGAGTTGCTCCAGAATCCACAATCCAACTTTTCTTAGTACCAACACATTCAGAAACAGTAAGAATGCCTATTAGACTAAGTGTAGAATGTGAAAAAGGATTAGAAGATTGAGAATTAGAGTTGCTGGGAAGATCAGACGGCTGAACTTGAAGCTGAGAGCTAAAGAATGCAATGAAGTTCTGAATTTGATCCTTAGTAAGATTGCCAACAACAGACTCCAAATTGCTAGTAGAAGATTTATCAAGTACAACAATCTGAGCTGTGACTGCCTTAGCATTATTGGAAGATTTGCCTTTCTTCCAACCAACTGGGTAGCCATGTAATTTGTAGCAACGATCTACAACATGACCTGTTAAACCATAGTGGGAACAAGTAGGCTTGTTGTCCTTTTTCTAAAAAGCATTCAACACTCCAGGTTGAATACCGTGAGAATCAGCAGGCTGGACAACAGTATCATGGCTAGTTTAATAAACTGCAGGATTTGCCATTAAATCAAACTGCCTTTGACTATAATCCTGATCGTGTATATTGCATATTTCAGCAAGATTAGGTAGAGGTTTCTTCATAATGATTTGACTACGAATAATTGAATATTTTTCATTCAATCCTGCCAAGAATTTTATAGTGCGTGCTCTGTCTACTTTCTTTTGTGCTTGTCGTTGACTTGCACTTGAAATTGTTACAACACCCACACGGTTCAACAACATCAGCAGCATCAAGGTTATCCCAAAGTGTTTTTAAAGTAGTATAATACACATTGAGATCCATAGATCCCTGACGCAAATCCTGAATCTGTTGAACTAATTGAAAAGTTCTAGGCAAATTCGTTTTATGAAACCGATTGTGAAGATCCTTCGAGATTTGAGTAGCATCATCAAAAGACAATATACTACCATAAATCTGTTTCGTCACTGAATTCAATATCCAAGACTTAACCATGCTATTGCACCTAGACCAGATTCGGAAAATAGGATTACCTTCTTCTGGACGAGGCAGTGTGTCATCAATGAATGCAATTTTGTTCTTCGCATTCAAAGCAATCTTCATCGCAGAACTCCATTGATTATAGTTCGATCCATCCAGCTGAACAGAGACGATCAACATCCCTAGGTGATCGACACTATGCAAAAACAACGGAGAGTGTATGCTGTCTGGGTTCATCACAGGTCATGTAGCTACCAGAAGCATCGGAGCATCGGGAATCGATCCTGAGCTTCCAGCACGTATAGATCGTGCAGATCGGCGATTATTTCGACGAAGTGTGACCACCATGGTTAGAAAGAAAAATTTGGAAGAATTTCAAAACGAAACAAAAATATCAGCTAAGCGTATAGCTCTGATACCATATTAGAAAAGAAGATATGATTAACAGAAAAAATGCATGAAGAATGGAGAAAATCACAGTGAGGTGATTTCGATTTCGACGAAGAAGAAGAAAAATTTTATGTTATTTTCATTAATGAAGAAATAAACGTTCTTATATACAGTTGGTTAACCGGGACAAACCGGGTGTGGTTAATACATTACAATTAAACCATAATTAAACCAAAAAATTATTTACATATATCCAATAAGAAACGTCGATTGTTTCTACAATAAAGGTATCGCTTTGATGATTTCTACCTTGTTTTCTTCTCCAAAATTCAATGGATTTTGACGAAGAATTCAGATTTTAGTGTTAATCTGTGGTGCGATGTATTTGTTTTTGTTTAAAACATGTCCTACCAATTTAGTAGGTTAACAAGTGGTGTCAGATTCTGGATCCATGGGCTTATACTCAAGAACTGGTCTGGTCCCCTTTCAAGTCCTGGTTTAGATAATTGTAACTCTGGTAAGCTTCCACACGGCAGCTTCAGCGATGAAGATGATTCCTTTTTCTCTGTTTCGGTATGTCCTTGAAGCATTAGGATGTTATTTGGTACTTCCATGGCTGTTACTTGAGGAAGAAGAAACGAAGTCATCATCAAGTCTTCATCTTGTGCAATTAAAGAAGTGATATCAAAAGACGAGAGAGGAGAGTTTGGGCATGTTTGAATGATCTTAGCTTCCATCTCTGCTCTTTGCTCCAATACTTTCAATGAAGTGGCTTTTCTATATATCTTACACAACACAACGTCCTGGTTTTTAGCAGATTGAAAGAGAAGACAAGATGAGTAAAACAAAGTTGTTTCTTGATTATTTAACATTATGGATTCAGACAGAGATTTTTTGTTATAAGGTATCTTTGGTATGTTGCAATTGTCAGACATTCGAAACTCGTTCATGACCCAATCAGTCTTTACTTCCTCTGGTGTTTTTCTTGTGATCTCACAGTTGGCCTGTCATTATGAATCTTTACCCACGGGTCTTGTCCCGTTTGACCCACTGCAGAACGGTTGCGGGTCGAATGAAAAAAAAAAATTTCATACGCGGTGCAGATGCAGGTCGAGCATTAGTTAAATCAAGACGGATGGTGATTGTAATTTTAATTTGCGGGTTAGCGGGTGCTCGCAAATTTTAGGATTAAATTAATTATTCAAATTGAGGCTCAAACTAATTTAGGATCAAACTAATTTAAACCCAAACCAATTAAATCTTAAATATTTTAATTAAATTATTTAAATATTTTTAGAAATTTTAATTAAATTTATTAAATATTTTAATTTAAATAAATTTATTAAATATTTTAGTTTAATTAAATTTATTATATATTTAAACTAAATTTATTAAATATTTTAGTTTAATTAAATTTATTAAATATTTTAGTTTACTTAAATTTATTAAATATTTTTAAAATGTTTTGAAAAACGCAACGGATCACTTGTTAAACCCGCTAGACCCGTTTGATTAATGCAGGACGGATGCAAATCTGAAAAAATTAATTCGGGGATTAGAAAAATTTGTAGAAAAAAAATCGAAACCCGCCACAAAACAGATCAAGCGGAACAGATCTGTCCCGCTTGAATGGCCTATTTCACACTACAATGTATATTCATGTACGTAACATAGTTCACTAAATCAACTAATCCCTATTTGAACTTTGGAGTAGTTTTAAAATGTAAATGAAAGTGAAGAATGATTGCAGAAGAAATACACAAAATCCAAATCACATTTTTTTTCTTTTCTTATTGGTATCCACAGGTCCAATAGTTCACACAAGCTGAAGCAATGAATCTAAGTTTGCTTAGCTTTTTTAGTTTTAAGAAATCTTACCAAAACTGCTCAAACCACCATACAATGTTGCCCGCAAAAAAGAAAGAGGAAGAATTGATGTAGAAATAGGAGAAACAAAAATAAGAAACAGTAAGTAATAATTCCAACCATGTTATCTGAAGAGCCCCCACACACACAAACACACACAAACTCTGTACTGTTTTGTCTTCTCTTGTGATATTTTTGCCCTTCGTTTAATCTTACCAAAAAAAATTGGTGTCTCAAGCGCCTTCTGCTCAAACTCTGTGAATTTGTTTAGATCTTTCTGATTTGAGACTAACCGGTGTGTATATTCAATATTACACTTGATATCTCGCAAGCCTTTCCTTTACCGGAGGATCCAAAGCCGATAAACATTCCGCCCATGAATCTCCAAGCATCTGGACCCAAAAGATAAATTCAAAGGCATTAAACATCTAGCATCAGATTACTTCTCATGTACTCAGAGCGCAGCGATTGGGATGGTTAAAAACTGAAGCTAAAAATTCAGCATAGCTTACATGCTTATAGCCGTTCAGCACTTGGGAGACTTCGTTCTGTACGTCCTTGCTTCTTATTTCCTGTGATAAAAAGTTGGCAATTGTGTATTAACCAAGTGGTCTATCTCGGTAACTAGATTGATTTAGCTAGCCGAGTCACAGTTCATTTTATGTTCACTTACGTGCCAGCTTGCAATGGCTTTGCATATGAAAACAAGTGAACTAACACCTCCTGTTGGATTCACTTTAACCTGAATTTATGGATATCACTTGTAAATATCCAAATTGATTTACATGTTTCAAGCACAAAGCAAAGAGTTGCGAGAAGTACCACTGCACATAACCCTCTAAATGCATCTTCTTTCTCAATGTCATCATGTACCCTGAAAACAAACTATGATAAGAAATTGATCCGTGGAGCAAAAGTTGGGATTGTAAAGACTCCAAATTCAACACAAAGGCTCTCACTAACATTGACAATGCCATACACCATGGCTTCATGAAATGCTCCATGTGTGGTGCAACAAGGTCTGGACGAATCCATGCTAGTCTCCCTAGTGTAATTGCACTGTTCTCAACTAATGCCTTATTGACATCCTGCTTTACAAGAAAATAAAAATAAGGCATACTTGTTGGACACCACAGTTGATAGACTAAGACATAGCCAAGAGAATCGTAAAATTTATATGCTGGTAGAGTCACCTCTCCATGTTGAAGAATCAGGACTAAGGAAGAGACAACGTTGGTCACAACTGGTGAGACTTCTTGGCGAACCTGAAATATTGAGTTCCTTTAATTCACTAGTCTGCTCTTAACAAGAAATTTCAAAGGCTTCAATAGAAGAAACAATATTATGTTGGTATTACCTTGACCGCTAGTTCTCCAATGGCCCAACAGGCATTATTTGCAACCGAAAGGTTTTCTCTAATGAGGTTTGCATTCTGTACAATGCATAAATTTAGTCAAATACAATCGAAGGGAATAGGTCTATTAACAGTAAAACTTGGATGCCAACCAGTTGCTGGCTTGCAATCTCAAGGAACTCAGGCAGACGGGGTTGTAGATAGACCGGGAATACCTGTCAATGGTAGCCAAAAGGCATTATTTTATTACACTAAACTATCTAACAAAAGAGCATCGAAATTATAACATATAATCTCACATAACTACTGGTCTTCTTCCCAGGATGGTTAGTTCTATTCAAGGAAACTATTTAAAGTACAAAAGAATATGCAGCTTACTCTTGCAAGATCACCCATGAGAGCAAAAGCACTTTGTCTGACATCAGGAGCTTCATCCATGCAACACTTGAGAAGCAGATCCCTTAGATTACTTTGTGAAACCTGTATAAGAATACATCCAATTGTGAAAGTTGGCTCGGTCATGTTAAAAAGAGTTATCTACATGGTGAGAAGAACTTATTACTATGGATAAGATAACCGTGTAAGCAAGACATCAAGAAAAGGGAGTACCAGAGACTCTATCCCACTGCCAAGCCCTTCAGCAAGTCCAGAAAGCAAATCAAGAGAACAGACAATGAATTCTCTGTCATACTGCGCCCCAGCAGAAACAGGATCAGCCTACAAGCAACACAAACAAACTTTGATCAAACAACAAACAAAGCATGCAATGGTTAGATACCTGCCCCAATAAAATATTAAGAACTGTTCTGAAGCCTGTGACTAAGGAAAAGTTGGGAAAGACCACTAGAAATTCGTAATGAAACCTTAGCCAGCTGTTGCAGTTGGATGATATCCATGCATCTCTGGAAAACAGGCTGAGCAAATGGAGCGAATCCTACACCTAAAGCCTGAAACATGGAAACACAATTTGTAAGACCTAGACAGGTCATGTTGCGAATGTCAGACAAGTTCACCTTGTCGGAATAACACATCTGACATTCACAACTGTGATATTAGCAGCAAATTCAGGCTTCCAAACTGAACTTTGATTGAATGCAAAGAAGTTTTGGAATTTTAGCTGATCAACAACTCAAATCTACTTTTCAATGTTCTTCAAATTACCAAAACCTGGGTACGTTTACTGCCTAGGATTGTTAAATATAGTTTCCTTTGTGCAACAGATTCAAGACCTTACAGATATTCTCAAGGCCTTGACATACCTGAGAAATGGATGTGAAGCACTCTAGCAATGGAAATAGATCTTTATCTGAATTTGAAAGTTGTTGCCACTTTGCAACAAGAGGAGGCATCAGAATTCCAAGATAATCAGGCTGCATAAAGGAGGAATATTAAGTACGTACCAAAATGCTAATCAGGAGCTAAATTTACAAGAATAAATTAACCTTGGACAAACCCAATCGCTATACCTTGTTCAGCTCTCCTCTAACCGACTCTGCCAGTGTTCCAATAGCATCATAAACAATTCTTAAGTTCCGCCTCTGGGTATATGAAAATAGTATGTTAGGTAGAGACAAAGAAACGTTTGTTTGAAGTTAATAAAGCCACAACGGTGATTTAGTCTGGAAAAGCAGTTAACTTCAAGGGAATTTAACAACCTGATACTTTCCAAAAGCGCACATTAGATGCTGCAGTATTACTCCCAGGTGAGGGACTAACTCTTCAGCAGCATCCTACACAGATAACTCATAGGTCAACCAACATCCACATATGATATCAAATAAGAACACTGCAAAGCCAATAGGCACCTCTTCAAGAGTTGCAAAGGCTGAACAGGCGGCCTCCTGGACCCGCTTGTTTGTATCCAAGATTCTGCGAAGAAGACCCATAAGTACTTTCTCAAACTGTTCATAACCCTTCGGATGGCCACTTTCCTGGAAAATAAAATCAATGAATCATCAAAGACTGTTTGAACCAGTTGAAGCATGGTATATCCTGTTTAAACCATACCTGGATAAGATACTTGCCAAATCGAGAAAGTGTCCAGCAAGATATGCTTCGAATGAGAGGGAACTTGTCATCTAATAGAGGAAGAAGAAATGCTACGATCTGCAGAAATAAGGCACTAGATAATTAATGTACTTGAACTGAGAAGAGAAAGACCATATATTTGAGATGATAGATATCAAAAACAAACTTGCCCCAGACAAGTGAGGGTAAAGACCATTAATGCAGCCTTCAGCTATAGCCCCGAGAGCCAAAACAGCAGCTTCCCTTTCTTTCCAAGTCTCATCACCAGAAGTTGATAATTTTGCCTGCAGCTTGGAAGAGCAGGGTTTAGCTAAATAGCATACATTTCCAGAGACTGAGAGGCATAGTATACCTGAATAAGAGGCATGAGTGCTGGAAGGATTTCATCTCCAAATACATTAGAGAGAACATCAATAGCTGCAGCACTGCACTTTCTTAAATTCCACACATTAAATGAGTCATCATCCTGTACGAAGACAGTCATTAAAGCCAGATCTATTATCTATAGAATTGATATATTTATCATTTATAACAAGTAAACAACATCTAAATAGATATCAAATGACACAAAAAGTAGATCACGTACATCGTCATCAGCATCCTCTGATCCATGAAGTCTTGATGTATGAAAACGAGGTTTTAAATCCTGTTGGCAAACCAAAACGAATAAAAATTGAAGCGGGAAATTTATAAGAAAAAGCATAGTAACAAGAACAAGCAACTGCACCTGTTCTCTGTCTGGTTGAGATTCATCCTCCTGCAGAAGTGAAAAGTTTTCATACAACTTATAGATGACAAATTAATTGAAAAAGGTGAAAACGCATATAATATCAATAGAAAAGCAACCTCTGCATCCAAAAGAGTCTCGTCATCATCTGCATAAGCCATGTTTGAGAGCAACACCTAAAACAGATCCAAAAGAAATATTACGAAAATGTCAAACTATAGCCGCTAAGGACTGTTCAAATGCACCAAACATTACTCAATATTAAGTACAAAGAGAAGTATCATCATACTGGAATTAGGCGTGGCAGTAACTCTTTTAAGTTCTCTGGTGGCAGCTGAGCGTCACAGTATGCAGACCTGCCAACCAACAATATAGCTTTAAGTACAAATGAAGAAGAGGATGGAATAACCTAGCCAGAACAGAAAATAGCAGAAAAGATAAACCATTTTACCAAAATTCACATGCTTCAAGAGCCACTTCTTCATCAGGGTCTTTGTTAACTTGTATCATGTATTCCATGACATTCCTGAGATGTGGCTGAAATAGACAAAAACGGAATAGAAATCTGACATGCAGGGTAGAAGAAAATCTCAAACCATGCATAAGAAGTACCTTAATGAAATTACCTCTATGGACGAGGGGAGGACTTCAGTGAGATGCACAAACGCTGAACAGACCTTTTAAACAGTAGAGGATAAATATTATTACAGAAGCTAAGAAAGGACTTCCGGAAAAAAAATGGGAATATACAGAAGCTAAAATAATATTCCCCTTACACAGTATACTGATAAAAGTATTTGTAAAAGATACTAAGAAAAAAATTGACTGAATCTTAATTACAGCAGTCAACCAGTGTACGTACCAATTTTCTGACTTCAGCTACAGGATCATTGGCAAGGACAAACAACCCCTGAAGGTACTTATCCATCGAATGGTACAGAGCCTGCAAAACGTAGCTTTTTACAATCCGCAGTCCTCTATATCATATAAAAGAAAGTTTTATAAGTAGTTTTTGCAATACTTACAGCAGGCATTATGATGACATATTGGTTCACAGAACCAAGCGCAAGCTTTCTCAATGAAGCATGTGGCGACTGAAAAAACTGGTCAAACAAAAGAATGGTACTCAATCTTACTGCGACAAACCTTATAGGAAGACAAGAAATCAAAATATAACCTAAAAATCTTAGTGTTACAACTGAGATAAGAGATCTGTGTGTAAATATGAGATGTTCACCTGAAATAACCTAGGCAGAAAAATGTTGATAGGGCGTTCTGCTAAACCAGGCACTTCTGAATCCAATACATGTGGGATATCCTCACAAATCTGATCGATAGACATGTAGATATTACAAAAAAATTTAGAAAAAATTCCACTGATAGCACCTCAAGCAAGCAGAACTTAGTTCACTTGGGCTTATGATTCATGAATGAAGGTAGGAAAAAAAGAAACAGAAAAGGAAGCTCTACATACCTTTGACAATGCATCCATTGCGCCATCCATGTGGTTAAGGTCATTACTGTCTAGACAAGTTACAAGAGCTGGCAAAAGCTCAGGCCATCCAGAAACTCCCTCTATATGAACAATAACACTGATGATAGTTCCAACCGTTGTACGAATATTTCTATCTACTGCTCCCAGACAAGGCAGCAACTCTGACTTGATGTATTTTTGGTTTTCTTGAGCCATGGATGGATATGCACCCTTCAAATTATTTTTCAGCAGCAATCCAGCTGCTTGGCGAACCTCTACAGACTTACCCTGGTCATCGTACAAGTACTCATCAGCTAACAAACAGATGTTAATATATAATGCACGAACCTAATCATACAGCAACAGCAATTTAAAAACCTCAGGCTGGTCTCTCCATCACATGGTCTGAATTTAGAGCATGTGAATGAAACTAAATGTGAAAGAAAAAAAATTCTCAAGATACGACACAATTCCAGTATTCTCTACACAGCATTTTCGTTATATGCGTACAAGAAAACATCAAGTCAATTAGGAAACAAAAAGCAAATCAAACCACAAAGGTCACACACTAAGATAAAAAAACCAAAATATTGGCAAAGACGAAGATGATCATAAGGAAAAAAACCGATTAGGCACAGGAAGCCGAAACTCATAAAGGAAAGAGGAAAGTTTTAGTCTCGAGAAACTAAAGCAATACAACGGAAACACAGAATCGACTAAGTCCAACAACAAACAGAATCCTATATGAAAAGAGATTCAAAACTGCAAAGAATCATCGTCTTCGACTAGTGGATTGAGTCAATACGGGAAAGAAAGAAAAAAAATGGTAGAGCAAAAAACTTAATTCTCACGAAACGAAGAGAAAGTAAGAAAAAAAAACCCAGAACCTCAGCGCGAACGAGGATGAAGATGAGATAGTTGTTGAAATCGGGGAACTGAGAGAAGTGCTGAAGCTGCTTCCAAATCTGAGACTTGTCAACAACGGAGGAAGGAGAAATCTGCTGTTCGAGAAGAACACAGATCTCAGCGAGGCCATCATCTCGGGGTTGCCAGACCGCCGTCGCCGCCATGATTGTGGCAAAAAGGTAAATTCACTCGTGTGAAAGGGGCAAAAGAATATGATTCTCTGGACCAAAAAAAAAGCACAGCAAAAATGTGGAAAGGACAGAAAAGAAGAAGGAGGAGAACACTAAGTTGGGTTTAATGCTTATTTATGTTTCTGTATGGGCTTTTTATGAATTTGTCTATTTTCGTTTTTACTTTTAGGCTTCAACTCGTATTTAAATGATAAGATACTATTTTACCACCTAAATTATCGTCGTCTATGATTTTTTTCTATCCAAACTCTTCGTGCCTTTCTATTAAATCACACAAATTAACCTATGCCGCACTGAAACAGGGACGGGCACTAAAAACGGGGATGGGTACGGATACAAGAAACAGTATATTTAAAATTTGTAGATACGAAGACGACATAGATACGTCAGAAAATATTTATAAATGAAAAATATAAAATCTTAAAATGAAAAATTTTATTTAATAACATTGATGTTTAGGATTTAGGGATTAAGATTTATTATATATTAGAGTTTAGAGTTTAGGGATTAGGGTTTAGGAATTAGGTTTTAGTGTATATTTGTTTTTATATCACAAAAATATTGTAGAAGATGTTTATTTAATACAATAATAATAAAATATAAAAAAATTTGAAAAAATGGCTGTCCCCTTGAAGTACCCGTCTCCGAGACGTTTCCGGGATGGGAGACGGCACCGGAACGGAGTACCCGTGCTACATAAAAATTAACAATACACATTTTAATTTATACGAACTATTGACATATTTCTATAATTCTACAAACTATTATTTTCTGTTGAAATCGCGATAAAAAATTAAAACTAATTGTGTTTATAACTCAAAAACCGATCCAATTAATAAAATGAATCTATGAAAAACAACACGTACTGCGTATCGAAACCTCTACTCATATTTAGTTTATCAATTAGATTGGTGTTTGGATTATGTATAAACACAAATAGTTTCAATTTATCGCGATTCCATCAGAAAATAACAATTTGTGGAACTAAGATACGTATTATTAATTTGTGTGGTCTAGTAGAGAGGTTCGAAATTCAGATGGAAAAACCGTAGATAATGATAAAATAGTGGCGTACCTAATTAAATTTAGTTAGATATCATGAAATGAAATGTAAGTTGTAAGAAAAAAATATGAGGTAGAAACTGTAGATTTACGTTGCATTCTTGTTAAAAAAAGTGATTGATCTAAAGTTTACTAGATCCGACAATGGTTGTTCGGAGTTTTAAGACAAAAAAAATGTATCTAAGTAGTTGATGTGAAGTGTTCAAATCCTTTATATAAGAATATAGTTTCCAGCATTTTCAAAAAATTTATACAATAGGTTCAGTTTTATAAACTACACAAATTTATTTAACTAAATCTATTTTCACCTAAGTTTTAAGAATATTCTATTAATTATAAAAATGGATTGTGCTATTTTTTAAACTATTTGATTTTTGTATACTATATATATTTTTACAATGCTATTAATTAGTAATGGTTTTCGTTTAAATAAATCTTAAACCTAATTTTAAAATACGAAATCGAGCAATTAAGATTGGTTTACTCCTTAATCAAACTTAAATTAAAATCACAACCAACATCAACATACATATAATATTTTAATTTCTCTCAAATATTTGGAAAAATGACTTGAGAACCATTCATATTGAGTTAAATATTGATACCGGTCGGATATTTGAACATATCAAATTGGTTTATAGTTTTAATTGAAGTTTGTTTAAGGGATAAACAAATTCGATTTTTATTTAAAACTAAGTTAAAAATATAGTTAAACGGATATTGTTATTAATTAACGGAGTTATGAAAATATCCACAATATAGAAAGATCGGATATTATAGAAAAGAGTATAATCCGTTTGTATATCTAATAGAAGACTCATAAAGTCCATATATAAATATAATTATTTAGTTAAGTTTATGTAACTGACGGAATTAAACCCTACATAATATTAAAACAAATTGAGCATCTATGTACATATTCTTAAATATTTACAATTTTTCTTTGGTGCTTTCTAATCATATATTAATTTAGATATGTTAGTTTTATAAATACACTGTATATTGATATAAGGCATCAACAACTTTGTGACTCTACAGTAAAAAAAAGTTTTATTCGTGAAGGATCTAAACATGTTCAGATTGTACTGCATAAATTCAACTTACATGTAAAATTAAGTTTGAAACAATGATTTAAGAGTATAAAAGGAGAGATGTGTAGCTTTGAATATGAAATAAAAATCAAGGTTTTATTGTTAAACATATTGAGATATCATGAGTCACACTTACATTGTTTATGTCTTTTCAATTCTTAGAGTCTATTCAATATTCAGATACTAGAAAATTGCTCCCATAAGTTAGTATTTTAATTATACTTTTTTTGTTATATTTTTTTACAGATTTTTTACATATATTTTAAGGCAATCGACTAAAATATTATTTTTAAAATTTTTATTCCAAATATAACACTAAACATTTAAATTTTTAAAAATAACACAAATTTAATACTAAAATAATTAAAAAAAATTTCTTAATATAAAAATTTAAACGCTAAATTAGAAAAGTAAATCCAAACATTATATTTTAATTTTATATATAGTTTATTTGCGGTAAATAATTATTTTTATATAATAATTTGTGATATTTTAATAATTTTATTTTTAATATGCTAAATTTTAATATAAAATTAAAAATGTGTTGTTTTACGGTATTACTCTATATTTTACTGAGTAATACCCTAAAATAGTACTTTAAAATTTTTTGTTCTAAATCTAGTATTTTACAATTAAAATTTCAAAAATACCACAAATAATTATGTAATAATACATATTTATTCTAAATAAATTATATATAAACTTAAAAACATTATAGTTGAGTTTATTTTTTCTAATTTAGAGTACAATTTTTTTCTATTAAAATAAAATTTTAATATATTTTAATCTTAAATTTTGTGTTATTATAAGAAATTTAATGTAATAGTACTATATTTGAAACAAAAACTAAAAATAATCTTATTTTGTCAATCGCTCTATTTTATTTATTTATTTTATGTGAACAAAACAACAATTAATCATTATATAATACTACTAAGTTATGAAAAATATAGAAAGCATAAATAGTAAACTCAAAAACATAAAGTTTACAAATGGCAAACATATTTTTTTTGGTGTGACTATCACTATATATTATTAAAAAATTATGAAATAATGTTCAGTCAAATATCACATCACAATTTCAAATATATATTTGATTTTTACTAAATTAAAATTAAATCAATAAAATCAAATAAGTGAACCAATCATCATAATTGAGATTGAATTCGGTTCGACAATTCGATTATTGATTTTTTATATAATTTTCTTTAATTGAATTATACTTCGTAAAATTTTGTTTTTTAACAAATAAACTAAAATGGTGCTATCATTAAAAATAAAACTGACATAATTAAATGAATGAACCGACTAAACTGAATGATTGATCAAAATGAATGTGATAGTATTTGTATCGTTACATCTGCTTTTAGCACTATAAATGTTATTTTACTAAATTTATACCCACGCCATGCGTGGGAAAAAATATTCGTAAATTATATTTTATTAGTAAATATAAATTAAATATTTATATAATTTTAACTTTTATTTAAAATTACTTTTAACATTAATTTTTGTATATACAAATTAAGAAAAGAAAAATAATTATTTTTTATGAATTTAATAGTATTTTTTTGTTAGTTTAATAAAATATATTAATTTTTTTTTTGTCACTAAGTCACAACGGGCCGACCCAATAGCTCAGTATCTTCATACGAAGATTTAGCACCCTCCTACGAGGAGCGATGGAGTCGAACTCCACACCTCTGGGATGGACGTAGAGGTGGTACAACCACTAGACCACTTGCTCCTCCCAATAAAATATATTAATTATATAACCAAATTAATAACAATGATATATTTATAATTATTCTAATAAGTTAATCTCATTTATATATTTATTTGAAATTTACTTTAGTAATGACACGTCAGCATGATATTTTTGTTAATAACACGTTAGAGTAAAGTTATTTTATTAAAATGTTTCTCAAATAATGTATTAGAGATTATGGTAGTAACTTAAATCTATTTATATTTATTTGAAATTATTTATAAATTAACGTATAAAAAAATTAAAGAAATAAAATGTATTGTTTTTGCAAATGTAATATTATTTTTTAGTTAGTTGGATAAATTATATTTATTATCTAACCAAATTAATATCAGTGGTATGTATTGTAATTATTCTAATAAGTTAAACCCTTTTATATATTTAAGCTGAAACTCTATGTGGTGTTGACACGTCAGCATGATATGTTTGTTATTAACACGTCAGGGTAAGGTTATTTTGTTAAAAAGTTTCTCAAATAATATATTAGGGATTTCAAAATCTTTTTAATAGTATCAGTATATATATTATTGTTTAATTCAACTTTGAAACTAAATATCAGTGTTATTATTATGTTGCTAAAAAATATTGATCATAAATATGATTATACAATGGCACAATACTTGCAAATTTTTCTAATCATGTCACTAAGGATATGATTACAATGAAAATTGATCATTTAGTTGTTGAAAATATTTTAATTCTTAGAATGTTTGTATATCTGTTTAAAGATAAATTTCTTTTCAAAATGCGTCGTATGCAATTTTTTAATTCGTTGTTTTTGGAATAGCTATAAACGAGATTAAAAACAAATGCTAAAAAAATTAGTTTTGTTGTTTTTCAAAATAGCATTTATTCACGAATAATTAATTGTATGTTGCTATCTCGCAAATTAAGTGTAGTGATGAATGGAATTCTTTTTCACATTGACGAATTTTTTTTTCACATTGACAAAACCAGAAAGCCTTCAAAGAAATATTAAATGTTGTACAAAAGAAATTCTCCCAAATATCTTGTTTATTCAGTATATTTTTAGATTTACAAAAAAATATGTTTCAGTTATATGATTTTATTTGACTTTTATGCATTTTTGTTTGAGAAAATTAATTTGACACGACAAATTACGTTGAATATTTTTATTTTATTTTACCAATTATGGTTATTATTTTTACATGTCGATTGAGTTGTTTATATTTTTTCTCAAAACATAGTTATATAATTTTTTTTAACTTAGAATATTAATATTTAAGTAAAACAAAGATATAGACAAAACAAAAGTAAAAACTAGTGGTTACAAAATATATTATATATTAGTCTAAAATTCTTAATATATATATTTGCATTAAAATATAGTCTAAATGTACTTTGATTCTTCAACTAAAATTTATCAAATTTAAATATTTTTTTAATAAAATTAAATATAAAATACAAATAAAACTCATATTATATAATAAACATATAATATAGTACATATAATATTTTGATCAAATATAATAATTATCTAAATCTAATAAGATATTATACTAATGTTAGGCCTAAGGTTTTTGTCACTATATTTACGGCATAAGACCAATAATACCAAACTACATTTGGATTCACGTATTATGCAGGAAAAAATATTTAATAATTATCTCTTATTTAAAATAACGTTTTAAAAAAATATAATAGTGATTATACAAATGAAAATACACAATGAAATCAGATTATATAAATGAATTTAAATTGTTTATATTTTGAATAGATAATTTATTAAATAGATCATAAATTGTAAATTTGATAAATATTAAATTTAGATAAAATGTTGTTTACCAATTTAATAGTATTTTTGGTTAGTTTAATAAAATATATTGATTTTCTAATAAAATTAATAATATCATATATTGTAATTATTTTACTAAGTTAAATTTATTTTTATATTTATTTTTATTTTATTATGGTGATGATATATTAACATAATTATTTAAATATTTTTAAATAATATATTAGAGAATTTTTAGTTTTGTTGAGTTGGTTTTTCAAAAGTTACTTTAGGTTTTTTTTTAGTATATGGTGATTTTAGTAAAGAGAACAAATAAAGAAAATGAGATAAAACGGATTGGGCCTTAGACCCGCACGAGGGTTTATGCTGTATCTGGCAAGTGGTAAGTTTAACCTATAGAGAGTTAGTGACCACCTCACAAGCTTCGTCTTTAGAGTTTTCTTTGCCCTAGATTGACACCGAGCGGGAGATTCCAGATTGAGAGCAGCTTCGAGTGTCTCTCCCCATTTTTCTTGCTTCTTCGTTTCTTATCACCATAGGTAAGCACTGAGTTACTAAAATTTCTTTTCAATTTCAATCTGGAATTCGTCGTATGCTGATTTTCTGCTTGTAGCAGTATCGATATAAATTATTTTCAAAGAGAAACATTATGTCCGAGGAAATAGGGTTTGGAATCGATTTTTTTCATTTGGGAGTGATAAGGCGCACTTATTGTAGCTGATGTTGAGGTTGTGCTTGTTCTTATGCTAATTTACCTTTTAACTGTGTAGATTCTAGGCATTGAGAGAGTGACCTGGTGTTGAACTTACTTGACTTGGATATCTCCTGTAATGGACTTTGATGAGTATGAGTACTTAGAGAAGACTGTTGAAAATCCCCACCTGGAGAATGAAGTTGGCAATGGTGGTGATGAGAAAGCTAAATCTGAAGGGAAAGAGCGGAGTAGAAGCTCAAGACATAGGAGTGACGAGAAGAGAGACGAAGAAGGGGATGGTCGACATTCTAAGCGGTCAAGATCGCACCACCGTTCACGTTCTAGAGACAGAGGGAGGGATAGGCATAGAAGTAGCCGGGAGCACAGAGACAAGGAGAGAGATAGAGATCGAGATAAAGAAGAAAAAAATGGGAAAGAAAGAGAGAGGGACAAAGTCAAGGATCGAGATAGTAAAGTGCGTGACCATGAAAAAGATCGGGAGAGAAATCGATCACGGCGAAGCAGAAGTCGATCAGAGAGGCACCGGAGTAAGGAAAGAGAAAAAAGCCAGGAAATAGAACATAAGGAAAGAGACACCAAGGACCGTGACAGAGATCGCAGGTGCTCCTTCTCTTTTTGATTTAATACTCTTCTCCTAAATGCTTACTTCATTCAATCAATATACCTCTTAAATTGGGTCATACTTCCTGGAGGGACACATGCAAGTCGGTGATGGTCTCCGATACTCTATGTAATGCCTACAAGTTCACACGTTAGAATCTGATACTTAAATTTATGTGCTATGTTTAGTAGCTGCTTTCCCGTTCTATTTTTTCCGAGGAGAGTTCTCCATTGTAGGTTCAGAATATTATTGGTGATGTTATGACTGAAATTCAGGATGCGGGTTCCCAGTGCTTCTATTTTCTTAAATTCACAATTGAATTTGGAAATCTCTTATGCTTTTTGGGTTATGCTACAGTTACTTTGATGTAAGCTATAAGTTTTAACAGGTTCATACTAATGCTATTAGGTCCATTGGTATTGCCATCTGTACAACTTGATGGGGCACGTTCCGTTTAAGATTATCATTGTAATAGAAGGTAAAATGTTTTTGGTTAGACTTCAGGTTGGTCCTGTGCTCAATTTAAAATGAACCAAGATAAGTTTAAATTTATGACTTTAATGTTCATCCCTTGTTGACTTCACATAGTTCCCTGCAGGGCCATTCCGTGCTTCACATGTGTACGCCTATTGGAGAAAAGTTATCTGTTTTATATTGTATTAATATTAACATGTTACTTCATACCAGAAGATGACTTCTGATATGTTGTCTCTGGCATATATTGAAGATGTTGCGACATCTTGTAAAATGAAAAGGTGTCTAGTATCAAATTAAACAAGCTCAATTGTTTGTTATTATGCAGACGCCATAAAGATAAAAAGGAGGACAAAGTAGAGCCTGAGGCTGATCCTGAAAGAGACCAGAGAACAGTTTTTGCTTATCAGGTATGCCTGTTGTGATAACTACGGTTCCTATCAAACACTATAACATGATTGATAATCGTTTTTGTGTGTGGATTCTGTACAACAGATTGCTTTGAGGGCAACTGAAAGGGATGTTTACGAGTTCTTTTCCAGAGCTGGAAAGGTTTGCGGCTCCTCTGCTGGTTTCATGTTACTGTTCTGGCTGCTGGTTCAATTAAATATTAGATAACACATTGCCTTCTTAATCTTGTTTTAGGTACGAGATGTACGGATAATTATGGATCGAATTTCCAGGCGTTCGAGGGGAATTGGGTGAGTTTAGAACAGTTTGACTTGATACTTATGTGGCAAGAACAAGTTTTCTTTCATGTTAAGAATCCTTCAGTGGTGGTACAGTGATAAGCTTTAAGTAGCTTCTGGACAGTGCGCACATAAAGAAAATGCTATGATGTGTCTTGTTTAAGTACTGTTTGCTGGATTCTGAGCTGAAACCTCTGGCAGGTATGTGGAGTTTTATGATGCGATGTCTGTTCCTATGGCTATTGCTCTATCTGGACAACCTCTTCTTGGTCAGCCTGTTATGGTAAAACCTTCTGAAGCCGAGAAGAATCTTGTTCAGTCAACAGCTGCTGCTGCTGCTGCTGCCGCAGGGGGGATGCTGGGCCCCTACTCAGGGGGAGCTAGACGTCTGTATGTTGGAAACCTCCACGTTAACATGTCTGAAGATGATCTGCGGAAGGTAATCTCTGCTTTTCTGGGAAACTTCTCTATGTTTGCTTTTGAGAAAATGCTATTTGGATAAATGGTCATAAAACTGTAAGAACAGAGCTGTTCCTGTACTGTGCAGATAGTCAGATACCATGCCTTAGGGATCTTCAAGATCATACCCCTCTTTTTGCAATTGCTTCATTTTCTGATCTTACTTCGTGTTAATGTAATAATAATTTTCTTGGCATTCCTAGGTTTTTGAACCATTTGGGAGTGTGGAGCTGGTGCAGGTACCTCGTGATGAAACAGGTCACTGCAAAGGATTTGGTTTTGTTCAGGTAGGTGGAGTCAATGTATGTTTTGATATTGTTTTTCTCCCAAATGTGCTTTTGTGATTAACAGGAATATTTTCTTTTTTCTTAATCTTAAAGTTTGCCCGCCTGGAGGATGCTAGAAATGCATTGAATCTAAATGGACAGTTGGAGATTGCAGGTCGTGCAATCAAGGTAGTTGTTCAACTTATTATTGAAATTTTCAACTGATATCCATCATGAAGGTAGTAGCGATCTTTAGTTGTGCTAAGTACTTTCTAGACTCTTAAGAAACAAAGAACCTTTCTCTATGTGGTGATATTGTTATATAAGTCATGAACAAACATCGATGTTCTGCTTAGTGATGTTACATTATTGCATATAGTACCAAGGAAAATTCCATGAGCTATAACACCTGCATGTGGATTCTTTTGGTGAATCTGTCTCCACGGCTTCTAAACATGCATGTAACGCCATAGATGTATGTCTGTTGATAGGGTAATTTTTACCTTCCATCAGGTGTCAGCTGTAACAGATCAAACTGAAGTCCCAGAAGCTGGACAAATGCAAACCACTGGCGATCTGGATGATGATGATGGAGCGGGTCTGGTTAGTACTTATCTTAGTTTTGCTAATAGTATCTCCAAAACAGGACATATTTCAGGGATGTCTAGAGAGAACTCTATTAATCTATTTCACATAATAGATAAAGGAACCACATGATCTAGGATTTGGTATAGATAAGGTATAAACAAATTTTTAAACAGTTTTTTTGTGTGCTAAATCTGGTTCTGGATAACAAAAATAGTCACTAAATGAGAATTATTATATCAATTACGTGGAGATGAATGTATGAAAATTCACTTAATCATCGGAGTGTAGCGGGGTAGGACCACAGTGGACTAAAGGAAAATGGAATTACCTTTCAAACATTGTGGGTAAATGCATTATTTCTCATACCAACTTGGTTGCTTATGCTGCAGTCTCTGAATGCACAATCACGGGCACTTCTTATGCAGAAGCTCGATCGTAGTGGAACTGCATCAAGGTTTCCCTCTCTCCTGTTACATATTTCGGTTAATATATTTTGTGTATTCCTGTTCCACTAAAATCCAATCTTCTCTGCAGCACTGGCCTTGCAGTAGCCCCATCTATTCTCGGTGCACCCTCGACAATGTATCCATTGGTGGCTCCTCTGGTACAAGGTGGTTTTCCTCCTGTTGCGGGACTCGCAGGGGCCGGCATTATTCCCGGTGTAAATATTCCTGCTGCGTTCGACCCTGTTGGCATCCCCAGCGAATGTCTATTGCTTAAAAACATGTTTGACCCATCCACAGAGGTTGGTGATCTGCTAAACATTTTCTTGTGTCTAACATTTCGTACCTCAAGCTAATTTTCGTTATAAATGTTATCTGTTTTGCAGACTGAACCTGATTTTGACCAGGACATCAAAGAAGATGTTCAAGATGAATGCTCCAAATTTGGAAAACTGAATCATATCTATGTTGACAAGTGAGTGAGCTTTAGGATCATGCATTTCCAACTCTCGAAAAGACTAGACTGATCTCTGACATTGATTCTCTGTTCCTCAAAACAGGAACAGCATCGGTTTTGTCTACTTGCGATTTGAGAATGTGCAAGCAGCCATGGGTGCACAACGTGCTCTACATGGAAGATGGTTTGCAGGAAAGATGATTACAGCAACTTACATGGTATCCAAAAGAAAACATGATTTGTGTTGTCTCAGTTTGATTTCTCTATCTACCAACAAATCTTTGTTTTTGGCAGACCACACAGACTTACGAGGCGAAATTCCCGGATAGCAAGTAGAGAGTGTAAGCTTGGGAAAAATTATGTTTGTTTCTGGAGCTGAGAAAGCCTATTTTTTTTAGTATGGTTCTTAAAAGCAAGCATCAATGAAGATAAAATTTCCAATATCAAAAGATTGTTACAAATCCAGTCTTTCGACGTATGTCGTGTCAAATTAATGTTTATGCTTTTACCGGCTTCTTGTAGTTTTATGTCTCTCGATAACCTTTCCCGTCTTTCAATGATACAATTTCTTTATGTTCAATTCAGTATTTGTATTATGCGAACGTATTTTAGATTTGATAAGAATTTTTTTTGACTTTTTATTCGGGGTTTTGAAATCAAAATAAGATGTCCATCTTTGTTTTTTTTTGTTAGTAGGTTACAACGCACCGTTTTACTAATTTGTTCGAAGATTTAATATACTTACAATAAAAAATAGAGTTGAAATCAATAAAAAATAGAGTTGAAATCCATATTTTTAGAATAGATATATAGGTGATGTAACTATTAATTCACTTATTTTCTATTTTTGTTCGTAATAAATCGTTTGGGTTATATATTTTTAAAATGATATGATTTTATATATACTGAAAATTTTGTTTACTGTTTCCACTTGTTCGATCAAAATACTCTTCTTAAAGATTAAATCCAAAATGTCTTGGTACATTTAAAAACTATAGGTAATTTTGTAAAATAGTATTTTTTTAAAAAAATATTATTTAAAATTAGTTTTTAATAATAATATAAATTTAAAATTAAAAATATATTAAAAAATTTTGTTAATAAAAAAATTAAATTCTTAAATAAAAAAATAAATTTAAATATAATATTTTAAATTTATATATAATTTATTTAAAATAAATAAATATTTTATATAATTATTTATATCTTTTTAACATTTTAGTTTTAAATTATTAAATTTGAAAATTTTCTTTTAAAAATTCTATTTTAAAATATTACCCTATTTTATTTTGATAAAATTTTATGTTCCCAGAAGCCGAATAGTTAAAACGTTTATAACGACGGATACATAGGCACAGAGCCAGAATCCGACGACTTGGTTAATCAGATCCAACGGTCCCAGGCTGATTACTTTGGATCATCCGTAATGCTGATGGGATGTCACGGACGAAGATACTTTAAATGACGGATATACCCCCACTCTCCTCCCTGAAGGAAGAATCCATCCCCAGCTCCTCCTCCCTTCTCTTTTGCCTTACAGTCTTTTTACATTCCTCTTCTTATGTTCTTCGTTGCATGTACAATCGATTCGAAAGTATTCTTCTTTTGATTTCCTCTGATCACAACCGGTACTTGCTCGTTTATCGTCGACAATTCATATGTTTCATTTGGAGCTCAATGCGATTATTTTCGCATATCAGCTTATCGGAAATCTTAGATTATTAGTATTTTTTTTTTGCCGTTTATTAACTGGGTTTGACATATGTCCTTTCATGTTGTGTAAATGTTCGGAATGCTCTTTCCCCGTGCTTTGCTTTGAGCTTCGTAAGAGATTTTATTTTCCTTTCTGTGTAAAAGCTTGAATTTATTCGGAAAGCTAATAATCTTGATTTGCGTTTAGCGCAGTTTTGTTTTGTTTTTGCTGTGTTTGCCACTACAATGGATTGTTGCAACATACTGTCATAGCTTAGATCGTAATCTTTTGCAGATCCTTTTTTCTGTAGCTATTGGGTCTTAGAAAAATTCACTATTGGAGTTTAGATTATATCATTGGCTGCTGAAATCATGTTTCTCCTTTTCCTGATTTTCTCCAAGACTAATTGAGTTGATTCACTCGGCATGCATGAATGATTTTTGGCAATGAATGTTTCAATTTTTTCTATAAAAAGTTTTGAGAATGAGCCAGTAATCTCAAGAAATTAGACCAACTTTGCTTTGTTTTGAATTTGTGTGGACAGCTTTTTAAAAACAGACAGTATATATCGATTATTAGTTGAACAATGCGAATTATGCTTCTGACGTTTGAGTAATACTCTCATCATAGCTCTTTTTTTGGCTTTTCAGATGGAACATGAGCAACAGGACCCTGGTACATTAACACATGGTGGGGTGGACTCGCGAATTGATTATTCAATGGCAAATGAGTCTAGATGTGATCCAAAAGTGGATAGCAACAGCAGTCATATAGACAGGTCTGATGAGTCAGTAAGTAAAGAGCATCCTAACATTTATCGACAAGATGTTGTCAGAAACAACATAACAGGTAGTATTGGGGTTGTGAGCGAAGTTGCTGGTGATTCTGACTCTGACAGTGATATTACTGATGAGGAAGATGACGAGGAAGATGACGAAGAAGATGACGAAGAAGATGATGATGATGACAACGATGATAATGATGATGATGTGGATGAAGAGGAAGGGGAAAAGGCTTATGAAGAAAATGATGGTCACGGAGATGGAAATGCTGCTGAAAATCTTGGGGAGAAAAAAGCCGATGGGAATTACAAATGTGGTGCTCTTGAGGGTGATCAGATTCGTGTACTTTGGATGGATAACACCGAGCCAGTTCAAGATATTAAGAATGTAACCGTTGTAGACCGTGGTTTTTTACATGGGGATTATGTTGCTTCAGCTTATGAACCAACTGGGCAGGTGGGAGTTGTAGTGGATGTAAACATATCGGTAGATTTATTGGCTCCGGATGGTTCCATGCACAAAGACATCTCAACCAAAGAGTTAAAACGGGTCAGGGATTTTGCTGTTGGTGATTATGTGGTTCATGGCCCCTGGCTAGGTAGAATTGATGATGTATTAGATAATGTGACCGTGTTGTTTGATGATGGTTCCATGTGTAAAGCCCTACGTGTAGAACCCTTTCGATTAAAATCTATTCCCAAGAATAACCTTGAAGAAGATTCAAATTTTCCGTATTACCCAGGCCAGCGTGTCAAAGCAACCTCTTCATCGATTTTTAAGAATTCCCGGTGGTTAACTGGACTGTGGAAGCCTAATCGCTTAGAAGGTACTGTGACCAAAGTAACAGCCGGATCTATTTTTGTACATTGGATTGCTTCAGCTGGCTTTGGGACAGATTCCTCGGTTTCCCCACCTGAGGAGCAGAATCCAAGTAATTTGACATTATTGTCATGTTTCACTCATGCCAATTGGCAAGTGGGTGACTGGGGCCTTCTTTCATCGGTAAATCAATCTGCTACCATTCCCTTTCATAAACATGTATCGAAATTACGAATTTATGATTCCCAAGCAAACTGTGTGGATTGGAAATACAAAAGTGGGTGTGATTTAGAAGATGCCCAAGGTGAAATAATCGAGAAAAATGAATCTGCTGAAGTTTCGCCAAAAGAAACTAATGAAGATCTTGCCCAAAGATTTTTTTCTATTTCAAAGGAGCCTGGTCATGAACCTTGGCCTCTCTATCGTAAGAAGATACGCAAACTTGTTATCAGAAAAGAAAAACAGGTAAAACAAAAAGAGGAAAGCTTTGAACAAGCTCTTTTGATAATTAATAGCAGAACATGTGTTGATGTAGCCTGGCAGGATGGTACAATACAACGTAGACGTGAAGCCACTACATTGATTCCAATTGAGACTCCTGGTGATCATGAATTTTTCTCTGAGCAGTATGTGGTGGACAAGGCTTCCGATGATGGTGAGAACACAGTTGAACCTAAGCGTGTTGGGGTTGTGAAAAGTGTTAATGCAAAAGAACGTACTGCTTTTGTGAGATGGTTGAAGCCACTTCGCAGAGCACAAGAACCCCGTGAGGTTGACGAAGAAGAAATTGTTAGTGTTTATGAGCTAGAGGGGCATCCAGATTATGACTACTGTTATGGTGATGTTGTTGTTCGATTATCACCTGTTACCAGTGCGTTAACAGCATCTTTTTTAGAGGAGGCAACACAGCAAGACAGCGGATACCAATATACAGAAGACCATAAAGAAGCTATAGGCCTTGATAAAGAAGAAAACGAAGTTAATACGTACCTTTCAAAGCTCTCATGGGTTGGAAATATTACTGGCCTAAAGGATGGGGATATTGAAGTAACATGGGCCGATGGAACAGTATCAAAGGTACGTCAACCTAAAGTAGTCTATTCACTTACAATCCCATGCTGCTCTTGTTTCTCCCCATTACGTGATTTGCAATATGTAGCAAATGCTGGAGTGCTCTAATACACTTGTTGTTCCAATTTTCATCTTCTTGCTGCTTTTTTTGGGATTACAATACCACTTGTGTTATTCCCTCCTTTATGTTTTGGCCTAAAAAGACAGCTGAAACATAAGTTGGAAAAGATTTTATTACCTGTCCAAAGGAATAATTTTGAGAGCTGTTGTTTATTCCTTTTGGGATTACAAAACCACTTGTGTTGTTCCCTCCTTTATGTTTTGGCCTAAAAAGACAGCTGAAACATAAGTTGGAAAAGATTTTATTACCTGCCCAAAGGAATAATTTTGAGAGCTGTTGTTTATTCCTTTTGGTTTTAGGAGACTGTCTGTGCTAAAATACAGTCAAATATATTTTGAATCTGATGGCACTTGGCTTGGTCTTTATTGATTTTTTACCTTTTTGATTTTTTTTGCTTTCTCCTAGGTTGGCCCTCACACAGTTTATGTAGTTAGACGAGACAATGATGATGAATCAATTGCTGCAGAAAGTGAAGCAAATGATGCTGCTAGTTGGGAAACTGTAGACGATGATGAGAGTGGTGCTCCTGAGATTCCTGAAGAGGTTTGTTTCGTTTAAGAAAGTGTTACTCGATTTTTTTGCTGGAACCAAAACAGTGTCCGAAATGGTGGCGCTGGTTTACTTTCTTGCAACACTATTATTTACCATTTTTCAGCAAATTAATGAGAATCTTTGATATACAGGATCTTGGAAGGGGTAGTTTTATTGAGGAAAACTCAGATGCAAAAATCAATACTGAGAATGATTCTGGGAGGAATGGTGCCTTAGCGCTCCCACTAGCTGCAATTGACTTCGTGACTCGACTGGCTAGTGGACTTTTTTCGCGTGGACAGAAAATTGAATATTCTTCCAGTTCTGATTCTGCAGGTGAAATTGGATATAAGCTGGCTGAATTGACAAACCCTTTTGAGGAAAGGGATTCTTTCCTTGATGAGCCTAATCTTCCAAAATTCACTGTGACTGATAACTGTGAGTCAGAGGGCATTCAAGAAAATGCCGAGAATGGTCTGGGTGTGGAGACCTCTGCAATTTTAGAAAACAAAGAATTGGAAAGCTCAGCGAGTGAAAAGTCTGATGAGCCAATACCTTCTAAGGGGGATAGGTGCAGTTTCAGACGCTTTGATATATCACAAGATCCTCTGGACCACCATTTTCATGGTGATGATGGGCATGTAGGTCATGGAGTTCCATCTCACGTGTATATTAAAAATACTATATTGCCCTGTCTCGTCAAATGTGGTTTCTACACATGGCACTATGGCAGTTTAAATTGGAAACTTGATTTTGAATCGTAATATCAAACTTTCAGGAAATCAAGGAAAGAAAATGGTTCAAGAAGGTTGATCAAGACTGGAAAATACTTCAGAACAATCTTCCGGGTAAGAATGCTTAGCTGTATAGTTAAAAATGTTTTAAAGAGTTGTCCTCAATTTTTTTTTGTTTTTTTGTAATGATCAAATTTGTTTTTTTTGTATTTCCTGACTGGTAACGTCCTGTTGTAGTAATCGATTTGCCTCCTGCAGATGGAATCTTTGTTCGGGCTTACGAAGATAGAATGGATCTCTTGAGGGCCATAATAGTTGGGGCATATGGAACACCATACCAAGATGGTCTCTTCTGTTTTGATTTTCACCTTCCATCTGACTATCCTAGTGTGCCACCTGTATGAGTTTCTAATGTTCATTTTCTATTAGATGAATCCAGTGATGCATAATATGAAATAATGTTCTGTCATGTTGCAGTCGGCGTATTATCATTCTGGTGGTTGGAGGTTAAACCCCAATCTGTATGAAGAAGGAAAGGTCTGTCTTAGCCTTCTTAATACCTGGACAGGCAGAGGAAATGAAGTCTGGGATCCCAATTCATCTAGCATCCTTCAAGTCCTTGTTTCGTTCCAGGGATTGGTGTTGAATGCAAAGCCTTATTTCAACGAAGCTGGGTATGATAAGCAAATCGGAACTGCAGAAGGAGAAAAAAACTCACTGGGATACAACGAGAATACATTTTTGCTAAATTGTAAAACAATGATGTATCTTATGCGGAAACCACCAAAGGTAATGACGAAGCTCTGCTGCTATTTCTACTACTCCCGTCACTTTGAATTTCACATTTTCCCAACATCCGTTTCTTTTTAATTTCACATTTCCCCAACATCCCTTTCTTTATCTGCGATGAAATCTGTAGGATTTTGAAGAACTCATCAAAGAGCATTTCAGAAAACGCGGTTATTACATCTTGAAGGCATGTGACGCCTACATGAAAGGATTTTTGATAGGTTCGCTCACCAAAGATGCTTCAGTTATCGATGAGCGCAGCAGTGCTAATTCAACTTCTGTTGGGTTTAAGCTTATGTTGGCTAAGATTGTGCCAAAGCTTTTCTCAACGCTAAGTGAGGTAGGAGCTGACTGCAGTGAATTCAAGCATCTGCAGCAGCAATAACACAAATCTTAAAGGAGCTGCATGTACATCAATCATTGCCAATGAACCAAGTGAAGGTTTATGACTTCTTTACTATTACAGGTCTCATATTCAGATATGTCTGAAATGTGTATCAGGGCTTTTCTTTTGGAGTTAAAACAAGAATTGCATGTTCGTGGGTTGTAACCCCCCGTCTGCTCCAGCAATATTGGCAAATGATTTTTTTTTGGTTGACCATGTTTGGGAGGCTGCTTAAAAGATATATGGGTGCACTACAACAATCATATCTTTTGTCATGGGTTGGTAAAGTCCTTCTAACAAAGATTATTTCAGAGAATTTGTTTCGCTTGTATAGTTTCTGTTACATGAAATCTGGAGCAGTTTCCCTTTGGTCTATTCTAGGAATTGGATACAGGAATTTTTCTTCAACTAACATTCCCTTTTTTCTTTATTTCCTGCAATGGAAGAATCTTCAAAGCGTACTTATGTAGATGTTATTTTTTCTTTTCACTTGTAAAGCACACGCATTTTTGTATGACAACATATGCTAACTTTGGAACATTTTCCTTATTGGTTGTGGTAATGGTTGATGTGTTGGTGGTGGTGATGATGGTGAGTGCTTTGATTCATCTGATGATCATGTAGGTGATGATGACCGCCATGGTGATTGTGCTCATCATAGTGTTGATAATCAACGTCGTTCTTTTCGTTTTGCATAGAACCGGTTGCTATCTGATCTTCATGCCATCCTCTTGATGTGTTTCGGGTTATTTCCAGCAACGAGTTCCTCACATGTTCTGCTTGCATCATCTCGTTATCATTTTTCTGTAACATGAAAAAAAAAGGATATAGTTTTCGTATATTTTGTTTTGGATTTTTGTTTCTTCATTCTGCAGGTGCTTTGGATCATACCTCGACTTTAAAGACATTGGAGACAAGGCTGAGGAAGCGAGTCGTGTTAGCATTTGTAACCTCAAGTCCCAGAGAATCCAGTGCCTCCATTAGCCTTGTGAAGCCTCCTGGTTTGTATTCGCAAATCACCTTTACGAAAAACTCTCTGCCATCTAACTGAGCCACGTCCACCTGCGGCTAAAAACCCTCACCCAACAAACATAAACCGATGTCAATGAGACTTCGGATTTAGAGTTTAATATATAAGAAAGGTAAGAGTTTTTGGTTTCTTCTTATTATGCTCTAACCTCCATTTCTTGTCCTTTATCATTGGAATTCTCAAGATCAACATCTTGTTTCAGGATAGGAATATTGGAGTTACAGGAAAGCCCCGGGTGAAACCCAGTGACCACTGTCCCGTTCAGGCTCATCCCTCCTTGCTGCCGATTAGGTCCATCCTCAGTCTCTGAGTTCTCTTCAAGCTCGTCTTGAAGCTCTTTCGCCTCATTCTGCAACTCCTTAACATAGTTGATCGCATCACCAAGAATTGACGCCCTATCCAACTTCCATCCACCAGAAATAGTTTCAGAAAACACACAATAACAAAGCAGAAACCAAGAATCAAACCCCAGGAGGAGAGAAAATAGTTTCAGAAGATACCTTGGTTATTCTAGGAACTAACGACCGGAGAGCGTAAAGCCTATCGTTTAGCTTCTTCCTCCTCCGTCTCTCAGCCATGAGGTTCTTAGCTTGAGAATGTTTGCCTGACTTCTTCTTGTACTTTGGATCATCTTCATCATCAATCTGATCACTGCAATCTGAACCTGAATCCAACCTACCGTTCTCTTTCATTTCCTTATCATTAACCACTTGCTGTTCGTTCACAAGCAAGCTAGGCTCGCCAATCACCGGAATCCCGTCTTCCGCCACCGTGTTAAATGGGTTCATACCCATCATCTCCTTGTTACTATTGTCCGGGAGATACCCTAAGGCTTGATGATGATAGTCACTCTTCATCTTCAAGTGTTGTTGTGCATCGTAATCACTCATCTGTGGCAAGAAATTGAGCCGCATTTGATCAGTTGAGATATCGTAGGACGACTGGAGATTCATCATTTCTTCATCCTTGGAACCCTTTTGATGGATTTCACTAGGTAACATTCCATACGGCTTCGATTCCACTTCGTCTGCTACCATCATGTTGATCGTCACAGTTTCATCCATCAACATGTTATTACAATGTCCCATCACAAAATCTACCACATTCTGATCTTCAGCCACCTGTACGTACATCACCAAGTAATCACCACAATCTTAACCGTTAGTTAAGAACTAAAACTTAACATAAGAGACATGTCTAGCATACATGTCTTGTCGCAAAGAGCTCCACTAATCCTCCTGGTATAGGAATCAAAACCCTAGTACAGATTGTTTCCTGGATTCAATAAAACACAGACATTTTAAAGAGTTCTTGTGCATATAGAATCATTCATAATGATTATGGACATTATGGTTTATCGAAACTCATAAGAATCGGATAATACCTGCATAAAATTTGGTTCTGAGCTTTCACTCAACCAACCGGTCTGGTTAGTCAGAAGAGTCTCCGCATATATCCTAACATAAAAGTTCATTTTTTTCAGTCCCTAGACTATCTTTTGAAACTATATATGTAAATGATCATACCCGGAATCAAGAGAGATTGAGGAAGGAAGATGGGAAAGAAATTCACAAGATTTGGTCCGAGGATGATGAAACATAGCATCTCTACATCCTCCAAAGCTAAACTCTTCTGTTCCATTGTCCTCTATGAGTTCTGTCCCTCCACAACAACATCCCATCCACTTTACAAACCTGTCTCCTCCCAAAACAAAAAGTAAAATGTGACCATGCCAAAAAAGGGTACCCTTGAGACCCGTGCCCCCTTCAAACGGTGGAGAAAGAAACTGACCCTTCAAACTGTGGAGAAAGAAACTGATCCTACCCTATCTAATGGACCAAATGGATCCAAAACTAAAAAATGATGTTTCAAGTTTCCTTCGAACTTTTCGCCTGCTAATTAAGACTCGAATCGCCATATTTTTTTGTTGCTCTTATCTCTACAACGAGAAGGAACTAATCGGATATATCATTCATCTAAGTCGGCTAAGGGTCAAAGAGTTTATTAAGATGCAAAAGAAGACATCTTATCTATGGACAACAAATCTCCTCCTTTCTGTTTAGAATTCTCCACTGGGTTAAACTATATAAAACTAAAATGCAAGACAAGAAGATTCTTTCTCTCACCTCGGGTTAATTGGTTAGGTTTATTTGAGAAGTTATGGTATATAAGGAAGATGGTTTAATTGATGTCCTATACAATGATTACCCCTACTACACTAATACAATATACGAATAGGATGCATAAGGCAAGAGAGAGAGAGAGAGAGCAAGAGAGAGAGCAAGAGAGAGAGAAAGAGAGAGAGAGAGAGATCAACCTTTGGTCTTCATTTAGTGTCCAAAGAACACAATAGTCCCAAGCTCTTGCACCCACAAGAGGTCTCAATTTCTCCAACAAGTTCTGCATATTCGTCTCCATTCCCTCAAACTAACTACTTCATAATAAAAACCAAAAAGAGAATTAAAGAGACAAAATGTATTTATCATTCACATGACTTTAAAACTAAAAGATAGAACTAAAAATTATCATGAGAAAAATATGCCAACAAGAACTTACAAAAGATTCTCAGAAGAAAGAAAGACTCCTCAAAAATCTTGTGACTGCTGAAAACTTTACAAGAAGAAAGAAGAAAGAAGAAAGAAGACAATGAAAAAGATGAAATAGAAACTAATTAATTCAATCAATACAAAGTTGAGCTTTTCGTGTTAAATAAAGTCACCAAAAACCTGTCTTTCTTCTCTTGTAAGAGAGATTGATTTGTAGCTTTGGTAGGTAAAATGCAGGACATGCATGACGATCAAAGAAGTATATAATATATAAAAGAAATAGAATGAAAATGATGAAAGTGGGCAGATTGCATGAGCTAAGATAACGTGCAAAACCCTAACTACCTTTGTTGAGAGCTTCTCTTCGTTCCGTTTAGGTTATGCATTCTTCTTTCGGTGTCTCAACTACTATCTTACTATCTTTTATCTTTTATCTTTCTTTTTTCTTCTTTTTTTATTCAGATTAGTTTGTTTCTTTTTTAGTTTCTAACAAAACAAAGATATATTAATCGAGGAATTCAGAAACCCATATAAAAATCTTTGTTTTTTGCCACTAAAAAAGTTAAGTTATACTCTTTTTAGTTTTGATGTAAATATATCATAGTTTTAAATTTACATAAATAATTTACATGTTATAAACATATATATAATATGAATGAATGGTGAACGTAGGTATATATTTTATTTATATGAAGTTGGTTGCGTTCAACATCATCATTACACGTTAATTTTTTAAAAATTTAAATCATAAATTGAAAATATTGAACCCAAAAATTATGTTTTAATTTTATATACAGTTTATTTAAATTAAATAATTATTTTCACATAATAATTTATGATATTTTTGAAATTTTATTTTTAGTATGCTAAATTTGGAAAATAAACTTAAAATGATACTATTTTATGGTATTACTCATGTATTAATACGAATAAAAATAAAATTAACACATAAAAGTTAACATAGGTGAACAATCGATCTAGTAGGCATCAGGGACATATATAGAGAACAATCTCTACTTCACATGAAATTTCTAAACCTTCGTTGGACGATGATTAGTTTGCACAAGATACAACGATACTGTAAAAGGTTTTATATGGATTCTACCAACTTAATCCATTTAATCAACGATCCAAATGTATGACCAACTTTTACGACGGATATAGAAGAATTCAAGGTAATTCGGCAGCTTTATCCAGATTTTTTTCTTACCTACCAAACAAGAGAAAATAACACACAAACGAATAAAATATCAAAAGAAGCACGGAAATGAAACTTTATCTTCTCATATATATATAAGTATTTCAATACCACATTAGTTTGAGGATACATTATGTATGTTCTAACTGGTCAACGATTGTAATACTTATACCGAAATGATAAAAAAAAGTTAACATATGTTAATGTATTTATAGGAATAAAAGAATTTTGAATGATTCTATATTAATATCATATGTGTAACGTATAGTTTAATCTAGAATTTGACTAATCGGATCTTATTATACTGGTTAACAATTTCAAAAACTAAATATTTACATTACAATTTGTCTATATATAACTTTACTAACGTATTCCTTTCTAGTATTATAAAAACACATAAAATATTACTTAGTTAAATATTGAATTTAATTTTATTGGAGCAAAACTGGCTATAGGTTCGTTCCTAATCAAATATTCATAGACACAACTGTCATACTTTCATGAAGCTAAATTTCCGATTACGTAACAATTAGCAAACCATTCTCATAATACGAAGTAAGTATTTGCATTTATTCACGCATGTCTCTTCTCTTCTCAACAAACATTTTTATGCTTTGCATATTTATAGTTTGTGATGTTTTGTCGGTAGAAAGTTTAGGTTATGTGGTTAATCAGTGCTTTAATGTTTATTTTAAAAGTTTTGAATATTGTTTCTTATATAGAAAAAATGGACAATTATCTAAAATAATATCTTTTCAAATTTATGTTTTAAATATATTATTAATCATTTAAATTTCCAAAATATTATAAATTTAATAGTAAAATAATTAAAAATTTCTTCTTAATAAAAAAGGGCAATTGACTAATTTAGCACTAAATAATGTTTTAGTGACTAAATTAGCATCACAAACCTAAATTCTCACAAATAGCATTTTTTTAAGTGAAAAATACTAAAATAACCTTATGTATCTTTAACCTAATATTCTGTAAAATTTTAAATCAACTCACAAGGGGGTATCGAATCTTGCACCATTAGATAAGAGAAGAAGTGTGTATCCAGTATGCTACTGTAATTAACTGACATATAAGCATTTTGTTTTGTATATATATATCTATCTTTAGTTTAAATTAAACTTTTATTGTGAATCATAAATTTATATTACTGTTTAAGTTTTTCATTGATATCTTAAGAAATATTCTAATTTTGGTGATTGCAAAATTATTCTCTTCCAATTTCAGGATGTTGCTGTGAAAATTCTCATGGAGCAAGATTGAGCTCGTTAATGAGTTTTTGAGAGAGATGCAAATGTAATTTTTTTTCTTTTTTGATGACGAAAACCGATGTCAATTGTTCTTTTTTGTGATCAAAATAATTGAATATCATTCAATGAAAATTGAAGATATGTCAAAGCTACATGATGGTGCATAAGAAGACATAAGAATGAAGTCGGCATTTGACATCTTTTATGAGTTTGGTGATAAATCTTAGTTTGAAAATTTTCATTTTGATGTTTTCGTTTATAACTTGTATTTGTGATTGTTGATAAACATTTTTACTGATGTTTTTTGGATAAACATTTTTGCTGTTGTTTTTTGGATAAACACTATTGATGAAAACAGTTGGAACAACGTGGTGGATAAACACTTTTACTCATTTAATTTCACGTTTTAAGAAGGAATTCTTAAAACGTAAGAGATATTTCCTAAATTTGCATATAGCTTTCCTAAATTTTGCATAAAATGTGACTACTAACCTAAATTAAGTAAAGATTTTTTAATATTAAGGAAGTATTTCCTAAATAAAATAATTAAATAAAATAAAAAAAAACTAAAAATTGCAATTAGGCAAGTCGAACCTTGGACAATTGTGCAAGAGAAAGAGTGTGTAACCAATACGCTGTTGTAATTAATTGACATACGATATTTTGTTTAATATATATACACTCCTTTAATTAAAATAGTAAAACCTTTATAATAGGTTTGGAGGGGGATCAAACCTTGGACAATGGTTGTGAGAGAAAGAGTGTGTAACCAATATGATACTATAACTAATGAACATATTACCTTTTATTTAATATATATATATACACTGCTTTAATTAAAATTATGGATATTTTAGTCTTTTTTATTTGTTAAAATGCTATTTGTGTGAGTTTTTAAATGGAGTGTTATTATTGACACTAAAACTTCATTTAGTGCTAATCTAGGGTATTTCTCTAAAAAAAATAAACCCTAAATTGGAAAAAGAATCCAAACATTTTATTTTATTTTATTTTTATATATAGTTCATTTAAGATAAATAATTAATTTCACATAATAATTTGTGCAATTTTAGGAATTTTATTTTGAATGTACTAGATTTGGAAGATAAACTTAAAAATACGCTATTTTAAGATATTTTGAATAATACTTTAAAATAGAATATTTTAAGTTTTTGTTCCAAATTTAGCATTATAAACTTAAAATTTCCAAATTCAGCATTATAAAAGTAAAATTTCCAAATATAGCATTATAAACTTAAAATTTCCAAATTTAGCATTATAAAATTAAAATTTCCAAATTTAGCATTATAAACTTAAAATTTCCAAAATAACACAAATTATTTTCTGAAATACATATTTACCATAAATAAATTTTAAAAAGTAATACTCTAAAATAGTACATTTTAAAGTTTTTGTTCCAAATTTAGCATCTTAAAATTAAAATTCAAAAAATAGCATAAATAATTATGTATAAATACTTATTTAATTTAAATAAATTATACATAAGAACAAAATATTATATTTGGATGCATTTTTCCAATTTAGGGTTTAATTTTTATATTAAAATAAAGTTTTAATATATTTTAATCTTAAATTTATGCTATTTTAGCAATTTAAACTAATGATGTTATTTTTGAAAAAAAAATTTAAAAGGTGTTATTTAGATAATTGCCTAATTTTAAATATAATTAAAGTATTATATATGGGTTCTTTTTTCTAATTTAGAATTTAATTTTTCTTATTAAAAAGAAGTTTTAAGATATTTTTATATTAAATTTTTTCTATTTTTGAAAATTTAAACTAATGGTGATATATTTAGAACAAAAAAATTTTAAAATGATATTTTTTCAATTGCCCAAACCAAATTTTGTTTTTTTTTTGTAGATTATGGAGTGAAGTTAATTATCTGAAAATTTAATTAGAATGTTGTAGTGAGAATGGTGTGTTGTAGCTGTAACATTGTCCATTGCGAAATTGTGTGATTGCATTATCATTCGAGAATTCTTTTATTGTAATTAATAATACATGTATTGATATGTTTGTAGATGGTAGATAGAAATTTTTTAACAATAATTAATTAGATTTATACCCACATCCAACACGTAAAAAAAAATATTCGTAAATTATATAATATTGTTTATTAGTACATGTAAATTAGATATTTATATAATTTTAGCTCTTATTTAAAATTATTTTTAATATTAATTATATATATATAAATTAAGGAAATAAATAATTATTTTTATGAATTTAATAGTAATTTTAGTTAGTTTAATAAAATATATTGATTTTCTAACAAAATTAATAATAATAGCGTATATTATAATTATTCTAGTAAATTAAACTCATTTATATATTTATTTGAAACTCATTGTAGTGATAATAGGTCGGTAGGTTATTTTATTAAAATGTCCTCAAATAATATATTAAGTATATTTTTGGTTAGTTTAATAAAATATATTATTGGGAGGAACAAGTGGTCTAGTGGTTGTACCACCTCTACGTTTATCTCAAATGTGTGGAGTTCAACTCCACCGCCCCTCGTAGGAGAGTGCTAAATCTTTGTATGAAGATACTAGGCTATTGGGTCGGTCTATTATGACCCAGTGACAATATATATATATATATATATATATATATGTATATATATATATATTATTTTTTAATCACATTAATAACAATGATATATATTGTAATTATTTTTATATTTTATATTTATATTTATTTGCAAAATATTATTATTTGAGATTTAAATTTTATATCTACTAAAAAATATTGATTATTATTTCAGTGTAATGATAGTTTTTATTCTAATAATTAATTATTTTTAGGGCAATTGACTAAAATAGTACCATTTCAAGTTTTTGTTCCAAATATAGCACTAATAATTTAAATTTCCAAAAATAGCACAAATATAATACTAAAATAATTGAAAAATTATTCCTAATGAAAAAAATTTAAACCTTAAATTGGAAAAAGTGAACCCAAAAATTATGTTTTAATTTTATATATATTTTATTTAAGTTAAATAATTATTTTTACATAATAATTTATGCTATTTTGGGAATTTTAGTTTTAGTGTGCTAAATTTGAAAGATAAACTTAAAATGATGTTATTTTAGGGTATTACTCTTATTTTTATGCAAAATACATTTTATTCGTAAAATATTGAAATGATAATTTTTTTTACTTAAATAACAAACACTTATGTTTTAAAAATTAAACTTATAAGTTTGATAGCATATGCTAACACAATGCGATAAAATATCAATTATTTATAAAAATTTTGTATGTATAATTTAAAGAAATAAAAATGATTATTTTTCGAAAAAAATAATTGTTTTTAGTTAATTTAATAAAAGATATTAATGTTCTAACCAAATTAATATAAATGGTACATATTGTAATTATTTTAGTAATTTAAACATATTTTTATATTTATTTGAAATTTGATAACACATCATCATAATAATATTTTTATAAATAACACGTTGGAATATGAATAAAAATATTTTTTAATGAATATATCAAAGATTTTATTGGGATTAATATATGTGTATGTTAGGTTTAGTTTAACTTAAGGTTTAGTCGATATTCTATAAATATAATTTTTATTCTCACAGGTTAAATGGTTTTTAAGACCGACTGTGAGTCTTGAAAGCTTTGTAACCACTTTGACGGAGTAATCAATCATTGTGGCAGAATTCGATAAATTAGGTTTTTGAACTCTTATTTCTGCTTTCTTCATTCATTTTATTCCTTTGTTGGAAGTTCACTAATTTTTTTTACAGTAATATCATAAAAAAAATAATTTATTTTTAAATTTTTGGGCAAATGTCTAAAATAACACCTTTCTAAGTTTTTATTCCAAAAATAGTATCATTAGTTTAAATTTCCAATAATAGCACAAATTTAAGATTAAAATGTATTAAAACTATATTTTAAAAGAAAAAAACTAAACCCTAAATTGGAAAAAATAAACCCAAATACAATACTTTAAGTTTATATATAATTTGTTTAAAATAAATAAGTATTTTTTATATAAGTATTTGTGCTATTTTTGAGAGTTTAATTTTGAGATGCTAAATTTAGAAGAAAAACTTGAAAAGATGCTATTTTAGGGTATTACTCTAAATTTTTTCCTTTAAATTTATCATCGCAAAATTAAATTTCCAAAAATATCATAAATACTTATGTAAAAATATTTATTTATTATAAATGAATTGTATATAAACTTAAAATATTATATTTGGGTTCATTTTTTCCAATTTATGGTTTAATTTTTTTATTAAAATATAGTTTTAATGCATTTTAATATTAAATTTTTGTTATTATTAGAAATTTAAATTAACGATCATATTTTTTGAATAAAAAGTTAAAAAGGTATTATTTTAAACATTTACCCTTTTTTAACGTAAGTTTGGCAATTTTAGTTTGTCTTGGTTTTTAAAATAGTTTTTACAACAATATGTCGCAATCGTATTTTTTATTAAGAGTAATACCCTAAAATAGCACCTTTTAAAGTTTTTTTTCCAAATCTAGTATCATAAAATTAAATTCCCAAAAATAGCACAAATACTTATATGAAAATACTTATTTATTTTAAATAAATTATACATAAACTTAAAATATTGTATTTGGGTTCATTATTTCCAATTTAGAGCTTACTTTTTTTTTCTATTAAAATATAGTTTTAATTCATTTTAATCTTAAATTTATGCTATTATTGGAAATTTAAACTAATGATGCTATTTTTGGAACAAAAACTTAAAAAATGCTATTTTAGACATTTGTCCTTTTATTAATATTAGTGACAAACGAACATAACTATAACTATAACGAACATAACATAACTACATTATCTTATTTTAAAACAATACCAAAATCATTATAACTAGTAAGTAGTGAAAAGAAAAATAACTTAAATAAACATAAAAATTAGTTTATAATATCATAAAAAACTATTTTTTAAAAATATTATTAATAATTTTATTTTAGCAAAGATATTATTACTGTAAAAAGCAATTGAGTTAAAATTGTTACAAATGTATAGTTAAATTCTACATTTTTTATTATGTCGGCATATTTTACTATTAAAGTAAAAAAAAAAGGTGATTAATAACTTAAGTTGTTGACCGTATCACACGTGACAAATATATTAAATTGGTTAAATTAGTAAGTGTGAACTAAGAGAAAATTAACTCTTTTTTTTTTTTTACTTTCTTCATCTCAGCTTTGTAATTGTCAACTTCTCGAAGTCTTTTGAGTGATTTGCAACGACTATCTCGATTCTTCTACTAGCAATTAATTCTAAAATTTTTTTATATCAAAATATCATAAACAAATATATCAATATATAACAATATTTATCGCCCTAAATAAATGCATTTATGACATAAGTTTTAGGGAAAATGTCTAAAATAACATATTTCTAAGTTTTTTTTGTTCCAAAAATAGAATCATTAGTTTAAATTTCTAATAATAGCACAAATTTAAGATTAAAATGCATTAAAACTATATTTTAATAGAAAAAATTAAATTCTAAATTAGAAATAATGAACCCAAATATAATATTTTAAGTTTATGTATAATTTATTTAGAATAAATAAGTATTTTCACATAAGTATTTATGCTATTTTTGGGAATTTAATTTTATGATGCTAGATTTGGAAGAAAAACTTTAAAAGGTGCTATTTTAGAGTATTACTCTAAGTTTTACATATCATTTTTAATATATTATTTCAAAAATATTTTTAAAAAATAATCTAACGTATTATTAACAAAATATTATATTAATTTATTATCACTAGTTTCAAATAAATATATAATAAATTTAAATTATTAAAATAATTATAACATATGTTCTTGTTATTAATTTAGTTCGATACTCAATATATTTTATTAAAATAATAAAAAATTATGATTAAATTTTGTAAAAAATAATTATTTTTATTTTTTTTAAATTTATATATACAAAAATTAATATTAAAAATAATTTTAAATAAGAATTAAAATTAGATAAATATCTAATTTTTTATTTACTAATAAACATTATTTTATAATTTACAAATATTTTTCTTCACTATAACAAGTATAAATCTAGATGATTTTTAATTAGCCTTAAAACACAAAATGTTATCGTTGCATTGACTGTAAATATTTACAACAAGTAAACAAAAAATAATTTATCGCAAGACAAATCAATCAACGTAATTCATATAAATTTACGAAAATATTAAAATATATTATCATTAAATCAAAAAAAAATTCGTACACTTATTAATTTTTAGAAAAGCGGTAACAATATTATAAATAATAATACTTTTTGCTGATTTAGGAAAATATTAATAATACTTTGTTATAACCTTTTTCTTTCTTTTTTAACACAGCTTTCCGAAAACATTATGGGTATTAAAATAAATAAAGTACTTAAACCATAAATTAAAGTCAATTATAAAACGATGAATCATAGTAAATTATAATAATTAAACCATGAATTGTAGTTAATTATAATGGTCAATCTCGTCGAATCTTCAACCATTCTCTTCCCAATTCCCCTCTCAATAGTTTAAAGGTTCCGGTCAAATCAAATGTATCCAAATACGAATCACCTCTTCTTATATATACACTTTTGATTTTCATTCTCAACAAAATTGTATTTTGCTTCCTTCTTCTCCGCCCAAAGGTCTCTCTCTCTTTCTAAGTGTATGTGCAAAAAAAGTTTGGAGCTTTTGATCGGAATGCTTTACTCTTACAGAGATTGTTTGTGGGGTCTGTTTTTTTTCATGTCTGAATAATTTTTGTCCTAATTAGTAAATGAAAACAGGTCCTGGAAACTTTATCACTTGTAAATTTGAGGGCCCAGAAAATATGAAGAACAAAAAAGTTTTTTTGTTTTGGTTGTTGTTGTGGGGATTGTATGATTCAATAATATCAAAGTTTCTTTGTGTGTCTTTTGGTAAAGTTTTCTGTTTTCTTTCTACCTATTCTTTGCTTCTCTCTTTTCTCAATCATGAATAGTTGTTGAAACCTGAAACCAAAAAGGAAACCCAATGGTATCGGAGTTGTTGTATTCTATGCTAAGTTATGATTTTTAGCTAATTTATTTATTGAATCTAGGTCTACAGTATTGACCTTTTTACATTACCCTGAATTGATTCTGTTCAAACAAAAGAAAACCCAATAAAGGTTTAGTTTCTTTGTTTGTTGTTCTTTTCTGCAGTTCATGCTGATATGCTTCTTATTTCTGGAAAATTTTGCTTTTCTTTTGTTTGATTTCAGTTACTGCATTTGATTGAATCTATACCTTGATTTACGCTATGGATATCAATCGAAAAGCTCACCCGGATTGCACATATTCCACAAACCCTTTCCATGAATGTGCTTCAGATTGTTTAGAGAAGATTGCTCAAGGCCGTGGGAAAAAGCATTCAAAGAAACAAGGTACTTTCAACTTTCTCTGTCTTCTTTGATGGAATCTACAGTTTGTTTGATTCATTAATCTATGAATGTGCATTGCCATGCTTCTTTATAATGTTTCCTCTGATGAATTTGTTTGATTCTTAAGTGTGCTACTTCTTGATGTGTCTTGGCATGTTTATGTATTGCTTCAAATGGTTATTTGTTAGCATCCTTAGCTTTCGATGTTTTGCAGCTAATTCTCCACAAAGTTGAATACTATCTTTCCTTATTCTTGAGTTGTTTATCATACAGCTGCAAAGATTCTTAGCCTCTCAGGGAGTTTTGGTAAGAAAAAGACGGAATCACATCCACCGTCACCTCTGAACACAAGGAACTATCAGAACGGTTCTGCTGCTAATTCCCCAAACATTCATCAATCAAGAACTTCACCAGTAGCTGTGAAGAGGAAGACTGTTCAAGAAGCCAACAAATCTTTCCCCTCTTTATCATCTGATGAAATCTCTATTGACCTCAATAATCAACATGATTCTTTCAACCATAAGCCAGATAAGCCATTGCATACGGTTCCTCTATCCACAAACAGCATGGTATTGTTATTTGACTTCTTTCACTTATCAAGTTTTATCATCTATTTAGGTGTATGTTGATAAATATATTAGAGATCCGAAGAATCTGAATCTTTTGTTAGTTTCCAGACCAAACTAGCGGATACTGTCATCTTAACATGATCTGTTTTGTTTGAATATTGTTCAGGCAGACCATAGCAAAACCGTATCACCAAGACCTCGAGAGCATGAACACATTGGAAAGAATGATACAGCCAGTGAGATTAGTGTCTTCAATGTTGTAAGCCCTCCGAGATCATACGCCAATGATGATGATGACGAAAGCAATGATGATGAGAACAGAGTAGAGCTTGACCTTGAATCAGTAATGTCAGACTCCTGTGTTTCGGTTGGAAAATACCGTGTGAGCTCGAGTGTCTCCACAATCCTGCGGTCAATCATTGAAAAACACGGAGACATAGCTGCTAACTGCAGGTTAGAATCAGCATCAATGCAATCCCGATACCTAGAGTGCCTATGCTCATTGATACAAGAGCTTGGATCAACCCCAGTCGGGCAGTTAACTGAACTAAAAGTGAAAGAGATGCTCGCAGTTCTTAAGGACTTAGAGTCTGTCAACATTGACGTTGCCTGGCTACGTTCGGTTCTCGAGGAGTTTGCTCAGTATCAAGAGAACATAGACTCAGAGAAAGAAAGACAAGAAGAGTCAATGAAGTCTAAGAAACAAGAACTGGAGATTCAAGAGGCTGATTTGGCTCGGATTGAGAAGGAAGCAACAGAAGTGAGTTTGAGGGTCGAGGAGATAAAGACGGAGCTGGCTAAGCTCGAGATAGAGCGGTTGCAGATGGAGGAGAAGGGATTTAAGGTTGAGAAATTTAAAGGGAAGTCTTTTCTTGATGAGCTTCTTTGATTGTTTGTTGATATATAAGAGTAAACTGAATACTCCAAAAGAGAAATAATGTTTAGTTAAGGTTTGAGAGTTCTTTAATAGTCAAAATCTGATCATGAATTATATTTATAATAAATATTTTGTTTTATTATGATTTGAACACAATACAAACATTTGTTTTATTTCGTAGCCGGAGGAAACTGTGTTATACGATAAAACGTTGTTCGTTTAACTACGGTTAAACGCTGTGGTCGACCATAATAATCTGTGGTAAAATAATTTTAACCGTTTCGGAATTGTAATGTTTGCGATAAAAAAATTGCAATAAAATCTGTGGCGACAATCTGCGATGATAACAAACAATAATATAGCGTGTAATAGCAACGTTTGACCGTATGTCGATGCCGCAGTGTGTGTGGCAGACAAACGAACAACGCACATATAGTTTTTTCAATGAGAGTAATCAAGATATTGTCCAAGATATTGTCCAAATAAATCTTTTACTCTATTGATAGAAGGATGAGAGGAGATTGGGGAGGAATTAACATCTATATTAACTTGAATTTTAATAAATGATATAATGTATGGTTTTAAATTTTTTAATTCACTTGGTGTTGTATTAACAACATTTTCATATATATATATTTAAGTTTGATATGTAAAAGTTTAAAAAATTAAATATGTATAATAAAAAAATTTTAAATGGATTAAATTAAAAATAAATATTAAAGTTATTAAAAGTTATAACAAACCTAAAAAATGTCAAAATAACTCTATAATTATGTTGGGGCTATATCAAGTTTTTGAACATATAGGGTTCACTTCCGTTTATTATACGAATTTATGCGAATAAATTTATTTTTATCCATATTTTTAGGTTTTTTTAGTTATATAGACGGTGTTTTTTCCGTAATTTATACAAATTTAATAAATTATTGAATTATACAAATTTCGTTAACGTTTTCATGTTAAATCGATATTAAATCTTGTTTTAATTCAAAAATTTAGTGTTAACTTTGAAATAAACACAAGTTAAAATTAGATTTATTTTAATAAAAAATTAAATTCTAAATTTAAAAAAACTAAATATAAAGTTTTAAGTTTATGTATAATTTATTTATAATAAAAAGTATTTTTATATATTTATTTATGTTATTTTAAAACTTTAATTTTATGATATTAGATTTACAATGAATTTTTTTATAGAAAATGTTATTTTAAAATATTATTCTATAAAATGGTGCATTTTGTTGAGACATTTTGTTGATGTTGAATTTGATTTTTTCCCAATCATCTCATTTAAGTTTGGTTCGGTTTTTTTACCCCACCGCTAAATACAAACCGAGTCTCCAATTTCCGGTTCAGGTAGTTGCCTCTTGTTATTCAATCTCCCACCACACTGAAAACTGAAAAATCTTCATAGCTTCTTCGCCTTCGAGACGATGCAACGAGGATGATCAGCTCAATTCCACTGGTTGCCGAGTAAAATGGCGGCTCTGAAACCACCCGAATGTCAGTTACTGAAAACCCTCACATCGATTCTCACATCGGAGAAAACCCGTTTGCTCGAAACCCTAAACCCCTACATCCCTCAGATCACACAGCCTCTCCTTTTCTCTCTATTCTCTTCTCCTTCTCTCGCTAAGAGACCTGAAACCCTCGTTTCTTTCTTCCATTGGTCTCAGACTTCTCTTCCCGAGGCATTTCCGTCCGACTCACCGCTTCCTCTTCTCTCCGTCGTCCGTTCTCTTCTCTCCCACCACAAATTCGCCGACGCCAAGTCGCTTCTCGTCTCCTACATTCGCACCTCCGATGCATCTCTCTCACTTTGCAACTCTCTCCTCCACCCTAATCTTCATCACTCGCCTCCGCCTTCTAAAGCACTCTTCGACATTGCCCTCGGCGCTTATCTTCAGGCAGGAAAGCCCCACGTTGCGTTGCAAATCTTCCAGAAGATGATTCGGTTAAAGCTCAAGCCAAATCTGCTAACTTGCAACACTCTTCTCATTGGTTTGGTCAGGTACCCTTCTAGTTTTTCTCTGTCGAGTGCTAGAGAAGTCTTTGATGATATGGTTAGGCTTAATGTTTCGCCAAATGCGAAAACTTTCAATATCCTGATTCATGGGTATTGCTTAGAGGGCAAGCTTGAAGATGCCGTAGGAATGATAGAGAGGATGTTTAGTGAATTCAAGGTTCATCCTGATAACGTTACCTACAATACGATATTGAAGGCAATGTCTAAGAAAGGCCGTTTGAATGATGTTAAGGAATTGTTGTTGGATATGAAAAAGAATGGATTGGTTCCAAATAGGATAACTTATAATAATTTAGTTTATGGTTACTGTAAGCTTGGTTCATTGAAGGAAGCATTTCAGATTGTGGAGCTTATGAAGCAAACAAACATGTTGCCGGATCTTTGCACCTATAACATGTTGATTAATGGGCTGTGTAATGCGGGCAGAATCAGGGAAGCCCTTGAATTAATAGATGAGATGAAAAGGTTTAAGTTATTGCCCGATGTGGTCACTTACAATACGTTGATCGATGGGTGTTTCGAATTGGGGCTTAGTTTGGAGGCTAGGAAGTTAATGGAGCAAATGGATATTGATGGAGTTAAACCTAACCAAGTGACTCATAATATATCTCTCAAGTGGCTTTGTAAGGAAGAGAAGATGGAAGAAGTTAGTAGAAAGGTTAAGGAATTGGCGGAATTGAATGGGTTTTCTCCTGATAGAGTTACTTATCATACTCTGATAAATGGTTATTTAAAAGTTGGCGATTTGAGTGGTGCTCTTGAGATGATGCGTGAGATGGGGCAGAAAGGCATTAAGATGAATACTATTACCCTTAACACCATTCTCGATGCTCTGTCCAAAGAAAGGAAAGTTGATGAAGCTCGTAATTTGCTGAATAGTGCACGCAAGGAAGGATATATTGTTGACGAGGTTAGTTATGGCACATTAATCACGGGATATTTCAGGGAAGAAAAGGTGGAGAAAGCTTTGGAGATGTGGGACGAGATGAAGAAGATAAGGATTTATCCTACCGTGAGTACTTTCAACTCTTTAATTGGAGGTCTCTGTCACAATGGTAAAACTGAGTTAGCAATGAAGAAATTCGATGAGCTTGCTGAGAGTGGTTTGCTACCTGATGAAAGTACTTTCAATTCAATTATCCTCGGATACTGCAAAGAAGGACGGGTTGAGAAAGCATTCGAATTTTATAACGAATCCATCAAACATTCTTTCAAGCCTGATAAATATACATGCAACATTCTTCTCAATGGTCTTTGTAAAGAGGGTATGACCGAAAAGGCTCTCAATTTCTTCAATACACTTATCAGAGAGAGAGAGGTCGATACAGTTACATACAACACGATGATCTCAGCTTTCTGCAAGGACAGGAAGTTAAAAGAAGCATATGATCTTCTATCAGAAATGGAGGAGAAGGGACTAGAGCCTGATCGGTTTACATACAACAGTATTATCACTTCACTTATGGAAGATGATAAGCTGAGTGAAGCAGAAGAATTGTTGGAGAAAGTTTCTGAAAAGTTTGGCTCGATTAAGCAGAATGTGCAGGTAGATACAGAGAAAAATCGAACAGCAATTGAATCAAATGAGGAACTTAACACAGAAGCTATTGCTTACTCAGATGTAATAAACGAGCTTTGTAGTAAAGGAAGATTAAAGGGGTCGTTCTAGATCATAGACAAGGTGAAGGAGAAACTCTTTTGTTTTGGTTTCCTTTTGTATTTCGATTTTCTTAGAGCATACTTGTTACAAAAAGATACTGTAATGTATTTTTCATGTGATAATCAGAATGGTAAAACAAAGAATTGCAAAGTTTATGATTCTTCATTTCTCTCATTTTTGTACAACTGGATTTGTTTTCTTTTTTAATAGAGTTCTTGATAACAAAAACAAATGGAAACCAAAAAAAAACGAAAGAAGACAAGTATATGAATCACAAGTGTAGTGAAATTTGTGATTGAAAGACTCAGTAAAACAAGAAAGTCGGCCATTTAATTTCTGAAGTATAATCATATTCAATTTGGTAATAGAAAATCATGTGTCACTATAGATACGACAACCCTAATTTTCGGTTGTTCCTTCTTCTCCTTCTTTGCTTTTTTTTTGCTTTTTTGGATTTTTTTTTTCCTTTTTTTTATTAGTTATATTCGTTTATCAACCATAAAAATATGTAGTTACAATAATTATATTTTTGAACCGAAATAGTACAAATATTTCTATGGAACCTAACCAAATTCACCAAAAAAATAAATTGAATGTGCCAAAAAACCAAATCGAATACGCCAAAAAATTAATCCAAATGCACAAAAAACCAAACTGAATATACCAAAAACTAAATCGAATGCATTAAAAAACCAAACTGAATGCATTAAAAAACCAAACTGAATGCATTAAAAATCAAACCGAATGTATTAAAAACCAAATTGAATGCACTAAAATAAATCGAATAAAATGAAATTATTATAATAAATCGATTATATAAAAAAATTTCAATTAAATTGAAATAAAATTGTGTTTCGGTTTACTTTGAATACATATTTATACATAAACCGAACCGATTAATCTAAAATTAGAATCGAACCGAACCGATACAGTGTTCTTTTCCTTTCGATGCGATTTCAGGTAAACCGTAAATCTTACAATTTTGTCGGCCCATCGATAGCCCATAATATTCTCGGTATTATAAATAATACATGATTTATATTTTCCTAACATCTATTTTTCCTATTCTCCAGAACTCAGAATTATCGTCAGCGAATTTCTGGGTGTTCTTTCTCCGTAAAGCAAAAAAAAAAACTTGCGAATTCCTTCGAATTGTTTCTTCTCAGGTTGATTTCTTGATGCGATTTCAGTTAGTGTTTTTTACTCTAAAGTTTTTGGTTGTTTCATCAATTTAAATCGTTCGATTTGAACAAAGATGAAGGAGGACGTGATTTACTTGTTTCACTACTCTTTGTTTTCTTTAAAAGTTGGGTTTTTCTTACATAAATGTGGAAACAGATCTAGATTTGTAGTGAATTTTGTAAAGTTATGATTCACAATCGTCCCTCTCGGGTTTTAGGGTTTGAATAAGTTAGCTTTTATCTCGATTCAAATTTGCATCAAATTAGGAAATTTTCATCCAACCAATCCAGTTAAAGATCTTATTTGCATCAACCTAATGTGCCTATATGTTTATGTTTATGCAGAAGATATAGTTTGATTGTAATATTACGTCTGCTTTCTTTTTGTTATTACAGTCAAATCTCAATGCTGTATTGTATAATTCAAGTGGCCTGCTAATTGGTTTTTGAACAGTTTTGCAGACCTGGAAATATGGATAGTGAGAGAAGAGTTCATCCTGACTGTATTAACGCCTCGAATCCTTATCACGAGTGTGTGGAATATTGCTTTAAGAAAATAGCTGAAGCAAAGGCTAGATTAGAGAAGCAAGGTACTGGTTTGTGTTCTTCTTCTTTTTTTCTTCGTTTCTGTGGCTGAGCTGTGATTGATGTATCTATAGTCTGGTATGGATTCGTTTCCTGTGATTGTGGTTTATGATTTGATGTGTAGCAGTAGCTGTTTGATGCTTTTTTGTCTACTTGCGAGGATATTCGTTTAGTAAATTTGTGAGTGAATTTGCAAAAAGTTTCTGGTGATGCTACAATGCAAGAATTTTTGTGATGCACTCTCTCGATATAGACATTTTATTCTTCATTGCAGTGTCCTGTTTAATAAGAGTCATGTCTGATATAAGGCCAGTGTGAATTGCTATTCTGAGTCTTGTTTTACTTTATCGTGTACAAAAAGGATTAGTAGGTGGGGCCACTTACCCTGATGCAAAAGTTCACGAGCAGGCGAGAGAGTCACATAATGACAAAAGAGTAGAGGAAGATAGTTCTGAAGAAGAAGATGAGGATGAGGATAACCAAGAACCTGAAGTAGATGTGACTCAACTTACAGGGAGGAAGAAGAAGTTGTTTGAGTTGAGACTTAAGATGGTAAGTCTTTGTGCAAAGTCTTAACTCTTTAAAAACAAATTTTAAGATCGTTTTATATATGTAACTCTTCCATTTGTTATCGATTTCTCAGAATGAAGCAAGAAAATCCAATCAGACAGATGTCGGGTCTGAGAAAAAGAAAATGGAAGCACCAACAGAAACAAAAGGAATTTCAAAACAGAAATGGTTGGAGGAGAGGAAGAAAAAAATTGGGAAACTTCTCGATGCTAATGGTTTAGACATGACAAAAGCTTATATGCTTGATACTCAAGAAGCAGCAGAAACAAAATACAAAAAATGGGAGAAAGAACCCACACCTTCTGGTTGGGACGGTACGTACAATTCTCACTCTACTCTCTTATGATTTGTTTTGTTAACATTCCTGATTATATCTCAATTATTGCGAGGCAAATGTATGAAATGCTGTATCTTTTCTTCTACAGTCTTTAACCAGAAGACGTTATACAACGCATATAAGAAACGGACAAAGAACATTGAAGTTGATGTAGAGGAGTATAACAGAATGAGAGCAGCTGATCCAGAGTTTTACCGCGAGGCATCAAGCTTGCAATACGGGAAGGTTTGTAATCTGCTGTTTTGGTTAACTGGAGATGCAAATCTAAGCAAAGAGTAATCACCATATAAGTTCAATCATGTGTTAATCTTTTGCAGGCTCCAAAGATTTCACAAGATAAGATAGATAAGATGGCAAAGGAGCTTTTAGACAGAGAGCAAAAGCGACAAGACTTTAGCAGGAGGAGAAAGTTCCGGGAAGAGAAGGATATTGATTCGATCAATGATAGAAATGAGCATTTCAACAAGAAAATCGAGCGTGCGTTTGGGAAATACACACTGGAGATCAAAAACAATTTGGAACGAGGAACTGCATTACCTGACTAAGTTACTTGAGATCTCACATGGGAATGGATTTCTTGTTCGAAAATTAAACTTATGTCTTTCTTTTTTGTTTGTCCTTATGAAAAACTGAACTCTTTAGCCATTTAAGTTCCAATCAAAGTTCTGTACCATTAAATTTTCTCATTAACGGTTTGGGTTAATATGGTTTGGTTTTTCTTAGTAATTTGAGTTTTAAATTTTAACTAAAACCTGTTTTTTATAATATCTAATTTCAAAACAAAAGCAACTGTTTTTTTAAGGATAAAATTTGGATACAATCGGAATTTGAATAAATTTTAAAACAATTTTTAAATAGTATTTTTTAGTTTTTATTCTAAATATAACATTATTATTTTATATTTGTAACATTAATAACATTAATTATTAAAAAATTTAAAATATATTTTTAATCAAACAAATCTAAATTTTAGATTAGAAAACATGAATTCAAACATAATGTTTTATTTATGCATAAAATAATTAATTGGAGTAAATAATTATTTGTAATTTAACTAAGGTAAATAATTATTTTCAAATAGTAATTTATGCTATATTTAGAATTTTAATTTTATTTTATTAGATTTAAAACAAAAATTTGAAAATATGATATTTTATGGTATTATTCTAAATTTTATCAATTTAGATAGACTGATTTTTTTGTTCAGAATATATATGTTTTTGTGTAGATTTGGTATATGTTGATTAAGAAAAATTAGAAAAAACCAAAGAACCAATTTATAATAGTGCTGATCAGTCAGTTTATAACCAAACCTAAACCATAAACTGAAAAAAATCTTGGTTGGGTTAGTTTAGGTTGGGTTAGTTTAGGTTTAAAAGTTCAACTTTCCCTTAAACTGTAAAGGGTTGATTCCAAATACCACAATGATTTAATATCGGAATAAATTAGATTTACGGTACTGAATTATTGGTGTTATGATGTCTGCTGTATAAAATTGTCGGCACAAAGTAGAACATATTATAATTGAGATGTTGAATAGATAAAATGGAGTATGATATGCAAATGTTGATACAATAGAGATTGAAATAATGTTTGATGCAATGATTGATATAATATTATCAAAACAGAATGCAATATCAAACACAAGGCTGATCCATACACTAATACTGATACAAAAGTTTGAAGCCGTATTTGATGAAATAGTTCATACAATCATCAATATAAAACAAGAATATAATAGATAATTGCAATGATCTAGTCATCAACTTAAAACAAAATATGTATAAACTCTAATTAATATGACTAAAATAATTTAAAAAAATATCAATTCTTTTTAGGTAAAACTAAATGAATTCATAAACATTTTATATATTCAATGTTTATAACGAATCAGCTAAAACACGTAAGCAAACAATATAAATAAAGAGAAAAATTAGATATACAAACTACAAGAAATCTTAAACATAAAAAGCAATTACAATACCAATTCAAATGGTGAGAATTCGACACCAAAACAAAAGTATAGATTATGTAAGCATAAAAAGCAAAAAGCACTTTAAATAATCTTTTGGATTTTCTATAAAAATTATCACCCATAAAAAAATCTAAATAACACATATTTTTACATGACAAAACATTGAAAATTGTTCATGAATATTATGATTTTATTTTATTTGATAACATCATTTGTTAAAAATAGTATTTACACAACGTTGAATTATACGCACGTCACTTGTTTATATTTTTATGAAAAAATAAATTTTAATAAAAAATAAGATAACAAACAAAAAAATTATCTAACTAAACAAAATAATAATTTTTGACATCAACATTCATAATGATTGCATAGAAAACCAAATAAAGTAATATGAAATAAATTAATGTCCACGTAAATAGTCATATATATAGTATAAATTTTAATTGAGAAGAATAAGTGATATAGTAGTTGTACCACCTTTACGTTCATCACAGATGTGGAGTTCAGTTCCATTTTCCCTCGTATAAAAATGTTAAATTTTCGTATGAAAATGTTGGTATATTAGGTCGGTCCGTTGTAACTCAATGACAAAAAAATTTTTAATTGAAAATAAACAAAATTAAAAAGAAAATAAAAGAAAATTTACCAGGAGATTGTTGATGTTAGAAATTCCGACTATTGTTATAGTAGACTACCTCTTAATATTCTTTTTCAGCAAATTTCACCATTTAATTCTTTTCTTTACATTTCTTTTCAAAAGTATAAGAAACCATCTTTTAAATTGAGGTCTGATAAAAAATGTGTGTTATTAGAGATATATAGATGGTTGTATAAAATTTATTAATAACTTTGTTTTACCAATAATTTAGAATTTTAATTTTGAATGTATAGATTTTATGAAATATTTGGATTATGATTATGTGAAAATAATTTTAGTATATAAATATTTTAGTATAATGTTTTTTGTTTACAAATGGTATTAACTAATATGTATTAATTATGTAATGGATATAAAAATAGGATTAATGAGTGATATGTATAGTAAATATTATAGTAAATTAAACTATTTTTGTCAAATGTGCTGTGAAATGCTTTGTGGTAATACTAATTGTTTTGAGTCCTAAATGTTGTTATAGTCGATACCCCTCGATTAATACTTTGTTGTCAATTTGGAAGACAATTTGTTAAATATAAAATTTTTTTTAATTTTAATATAGTAGATTTAAAATAAAAAAATTTAAAATTATTATTTAGGATAATATTCAATTCTCTTGTTTTTCATTTCTTACTATTCTACTCCTATACTATCCCTAATATATTATTTGAGAAACTTTTTAACAAAATAACCTTATCATGACGTGTTAATAACAAAAATACAATGCTGACGTGTCAACACCACAAGGACTCTCAGGTTAAATATATAAAAGGATTTAACTTACTAGAATAATTACAATACATGCCATTGATATTAATTTGGTTAGAAAATAAATATAATTTATTCAACTAACCAAAAAATACTATTACATTTGTAAAAACAATACTTTTTATTTCTTTAAATTTTTTATACATTAATTTATAAATAAATATAAATAGATTTAAGTTACTACCGTAATCCCTAATACATTATTTGAGAAACATTTTAATAAAATAATTTTACTCTGATGTGTTATTAACAGAAATACCATACCGACGTGTCATCACTAAATTTCAAATAAATATATAAATGAGTTTAAGTTATTAGAATAATTACAAGTATATCATTGTTATTAATTTGGTTATATAATTAATATATTTTATTAAACTAACAAAAAAATACTATTAAATTCGTAAAAAATAATTATTTTTCTTTTCTTAATTTATATATACAAAAATTAATGTTAAAAGTAATTTTAAATAAAATTTAAAATTATATAAATATTTAATTTATATTTAATAATAAAATATAATTTGCGAATATTTTTCCCCACGCATGGTGTGGGTATGAATCTAGTTAATTTCATATTTAGTAAAAAAAACTCCAAATCTAAAATAATATTATTTTAGGTCCTGCACTTAGATACCATCGCTCTAGCATACAGTTCCGATCTACCAAAATAATTAAAAGAAATATCAATTAAGTTTTTATGAAAAATGAATTCATAAACATTTTATATATTCAGTGTCTATAACGAATCAGCTAAAACACATAAGCAAACAATATAAATAAAGAAAAAAAATAGATATACAGATTACAAAAAGTTTTAAAGGAAAAAAAGAATATTCAGTGGTTTGACCGATTTTGTTATTAATTCTAATCAATTTATTATGATACATAATTTATTAGCATTAACTATGAAAAATATTTGTTTGCATTCAATTGAAAGACATTTTGTTAAAAATAGAAACGAAAACTTATAATTATATAGACATAACAAAAATGTTTCTGATTTGATGTCTTATTCATACTATAAATTTCCATGAAAATAAAGAAAATTAGTTGGAGAAGAAAATAAATTTTACCAGAACAGTGTTGCTGTCTGACTATTCTTCTTGTAGACTACCTCTTAATACTTTTTTCATTAAATGTCATTTTAATTCTTTTCTTTACATTTTCTTTCAGAAAGTATAAAAAAATATATTCTAAATTCATTAAAGTAAATTTCAAATAAATATGTAAATAGGCTTAAGTTATTCCAATAATTATAATATATGACATTGTTATGAATTTGGTTAGAGTATTAATATATTTTATTAAACTAACCAAAAAATACTATTAAATTCATAAATAATCATAAAAATACTATTATCTCAAAACATTTATAAAAATATTCATAATTTAATTTATTTTATGATCATATATTTAAATAATTGTTATATAATATATTATTAATTATATATATTATTATGTTATTGAATTCAAAAAATATTTCTATAATTTAAATAAATTATATATGTTATTGATCTCATAATAAAATATATTGATGATTTAATTAAATTAATAACAAATTATATATATTGTAATTATTATAATAATTTAAATTCATTTATATATTTATTTTAAAGATGACACGTCAACATGACATTTCTGTTAATAACACGTTAGGATAATGTTATTTTCTTAAAATAATAAATAATACTATAAAATAGTACTACGTATAATGTAGGTATAAATCTAGTATATAGTAAGACATGGATACCACACCTTCTCTTCAATCCATTATCCAAAAAAGAAAAAAAAATAATGGCTTACAAACTTTCATCAATTTTCTTTTTCATTGCTCTCATATTTGATTTTTTTGCAATCATTCTAATCCAAAAAAATACCGATGATGTCAAAACTTATGATACATTTGGCTAACACATTACGATGTTGAACTTCTTTATTCGACCCCCGAGGATGTATCATATATTTTTTGCAATAGATTTGATAAGTAGATAAGGACGAGTTGTATCTATTATGAAAAATCAAATATTCCATATTTAGATTTGATAATTAGGTAAATTTGAAAAACAAGTTGTATAAATCAGGAATCCTATGTGTTAGGGTTAGAGGAGTGTTATAAATATGTGAAGAAATGATCTTAATCCTAAGTCACCTAAGACTCTGTATCTTTCTCATTAAACTAAATGGTGTAGTTTTAGTTTGTCTTTGTATGTATACATGTATACCTGCGTGCATATAAAAGCAGAGTAAGTGAGAATTTCAAAGGAGAACGACGATACCGAAACAGAGTGTCGTTGTTTGCTTGAGAGAGAGAGGTCGAGTGCAAGAGTCATTGTATCTCGAAAGAGAAAACGCTTTATGAACTAGTGGATTTCGGAACAAGGTCCCGGGGAGACGTAGGAGAGTAATCTCCGAACTACTAAAATTCATGTGCGTGTTTTTCGTTTCTAATTCATTCGTAAATTCGAGTTAAACTTCACAATACCAAAAAGTTGTCTCATGAATACTTACGACTGGCAAAAGTATTGGTGAAAGGTGTATACATGTGTCTGACGTCGTCCAATCAGACAGAGTAACATAATGAGAAATTTGTCGATGTTGTTGATAGTGTTTATCTGAAATCTATAGCAATTGAAGATGTGATGAAACAATGTAGTTAAGTGGTAATGAGAGATGATGTGTCTGGTGCTATTTTCACATATCACGTAGAAAAAAATGATACACTTGCTTAAAATATAGAATTGTAATTGATTTTTTTGTTATATAGGATTTGTTTCTGCAATATATCCCAAAAATATATGTTAGAAAATCTAATCTCGTGAAAATCTCTGTATTTTTTTATTTAGTGTATCTAATTACTTTTATACTTCAAATCTCAAATTCTCACTGACCAAACATAGAGAAATCATAATAAATAACGGTTAGAATTTGAAGAGTGAAAAAATGAAGTATGGAGAATTTGGTGTAGTGTCTCCTTATCATTCTCTCTCTCTCCATCTTCGTCTGCTTTCGAGTCCTTTCTCAAAAGGACTATTTCTCCTTCTCTCTCTCTTTACTTTTCTGAAAAGAAGAAACGTGACGTCACATTGTTTTCTTGCTCCATGCATCATCTTTTTTATTCCATCTCCCAAGGCTTTATTATTACCACAAAAAGAACAGGTGTCAATAAATGAGTGGCTTATGATCCGACCATGGGATAAGAACAAATCAAGAACCATAAGATAACCGGACGTTTTAGGGTTTAATAAAAAATGTAATTAATTTTAGAGTTTAATTTTCTAATATTTAAAGTATAATTATATAGTTGTTCTAGAAAAATATTTTTGACAAAAAATATATAAATAATATTTTAAAATAATATTGTTAAATTTTTTTATTTAAATCTAATCTCTTAGAGTCTATTTTTTTAACATTTAAAGAATAATTTTATATTTTTTTAGAAAACTATTTTTGAAAAAAATTGAAATAATATTTTTAAATTTTTTTATTGCAAATCTAACTTTTTAAAATTCAAATTTATTACAAATAATTATATGATTTTTTATTCTAAACAAATTGTACATAAATTTAAATCATATAAAATTTATTCTAAATAATTATATGATTTATATTTGTTCTAATTTAAAATTTAATATTTTTTATTAATTTTTTTAATATATTTTTATTCATAAATTTATTATATTATTGAAAATTCAACTAAAAATAATATACTAAATAACATATTTTTAAATTTTTATTCCTAACATTCTAAATTTAAAATTTCAAAATTAGCATAAATTATTTTATAAAAATATTATTTTAAATTTTTTTTAATAATAGTATTTAAATGTTTACTCAAAACGTTTATAAAAATATTCATAATTTAATTTATTTTATTATCATATATTTAAATAATTTTTATATATAATATATTATTAATTATATATATTATTATGTTATTGAATTCAAAAAATATAAATTATATATGTTATTGATCTCATAATAAAAAATTAATAACAAATTATATATATATATATATTGTAATTATTATAATAATTTAAACTCATTTATATATTTATTTTAACGATAACACGTCAACATGATATTTCTGTTAATAACACGTTAGGATAATGTTATTTTCTTAAAATAATGAGTAATACCATAAAATAGCAGTATTTTAAATTTATCTTCCAAATTTAACATAATAAAAACAAAATTCCAAAATATTACAAATTATTACGTGAAAATAATTATTTACCTTAAATAAACTATACATAATGTTTGGATTCATTTTTTCCAATTTAATGTTTAAATTTTTTCATTAAGAATAAATTTTTAATTATTTTAGTATTAAATTTGTGTAATTTTGAAAATATAAATAATTAGTGTTATATTTACAACCAAAAATTTGAAATAATACTATTTTAATCAATTACCCTAAAATAATCCTCAACTAATATACTAAAAATTTAACGTTAATGATGTGTTTCTTCAAAGCAAACTTCATGATAATTTGTTTTGTTTAAACTTAGCAAATAATTATTTCATAATTCTTAACTAAGACTGAAACTTATACACAAAGATTCTTACCATTGGTTCACCATACTCAATTAGTTAAAAAAGATATGAGGATTTTTTTTTTCTTTTTTAGTTGCACCTAATTCCAATTGTTGTTTTTCAACTTTTTTCATGTAAGGTAAAGGTTTCAAGAATACAAATATAGAATGCTCGCCAAATCCAAACTTCTATTTAACAGGTGAAACAAAATTTTCAAGCAAGATCCAATTTTTGTTGGTAAATCCAAAGATTAGCTACAAAGACTTGAAAATGTTAGTCTCAATATAGACTGAATCCAAAGAATTGGCTCACAATAATTGCTATTCCAAGTCCTATGGCAACAAGTGAAGACACCCACGTTAGTTTCTCTGTGATCCTAGGAACCTTCTCCTTCAACGCTTCGCTACATGATCCTATAAACACCGTGTAACTTCCCATAGCAATCACCGTACCAACCAAGAACATGGCGAGAAACGCAGCACCAGCTAACCGAGAAGGAAGAGCTAGTGCAGGCAATACCATCATCAAAGCATCAGGTTGCAGACCGTGAACAATCCCTGTTGCAAATGTAGCAAATCCTATCTTCTTCTTCTTCTTTTGTGAATTTTTTTCATCTGTTTTACCATTCTCCAATGCAACAACACATGATTCAGGGATCTCAGAAGCTTCTTTGATTCCCATAGCACCAATCACGAGGAGGGTCAAGCCCACCACTCTTGTACCCCAAGTTCTTATGACTTCAATGTGGAGCCTATCTTTAAGAAGCAGAAATATTAGACCAAAGATAAGTTGACCAGCGTCGTGACCACATCCCCACAGGGCTCCAACTGCAGCACTCTCCATTCTTGTCCGTCCAATCGAGAGTGGAGCCAAAGCAGCAAGGTGATCGGGTCCAGAAAGCGTGTGTAAGCAACCAGCAAAGAAACCAGTCCAGGCACTTGTTAGTATTTCAGTCCGGAGGAGTTTTCCACCAACAGCAGCGCCACTAGATTTCGTCACGGTTTGAAAGCTAGCAAAAGCAGGTGGTGCAAGAATAGGGTTAAGCAAAAGGACAGCTATAGCAGAGATTATTATGATTGTTCCAGCCGATATAGTCTGCAAGAAAACACAGAATCGCTTAAAGCAGTGAACAATGTGAGATTCAAGTACACAACGAAAAGCTCTTGACTGCAATACTTAACAAAGGGTTAGTACATTGCCCTTAGTTACAGAACAAAGAAAAAAGAAACTTGTAGGAAAATTTCACTTAACCTTTCTCTATCAATACTTTACAAAGATCCACCAGTTGGCATGTTATACCATTGAAATAGATGCGCACAAAATCAGTCAAAAGTAATGTATATGCAATTGGAGATTTCTGTGCAAAGAGATTTACAAGTTTATCTAAAACAATGCAGATATAATATTGCATAAAAGTTGAGGATCTGAGCATATCAGAATCTAACAACGCAAAAGGATGTCGAATATTCAAGAAGCAGATCAAGGTTTACTTGATCACGAAACACTAAACTACTAGAAATCGATCCCATGATACTTGAAACCATTATACCCTATAAAATTAATGCTCTTCTCAATATCATCTTCTTCTCTTTTCGAGTTTACTACCACGATAATTGTTCAAGCCCAATAATTTTACAACAGAAAAGGCATCGATATAGACCAGAAGATTCATAAAAATGTTGTTACCTTTCGCTTCTCACAACTCTTCTTTGTGATCCGCTCGAGAAATCCTGGATTAGGTTTCCACTCATCGGCTTTGAGAGATGAAGGAGACTCAAACAAGAAATTCCTAGTCTGATTCAGTCCTGGATACACATCCGGCGACGAATTTTGGCGAAAGTGGCAGGAAATGGTGCTGACACGGCGTGAATCGGGACGGCGAGAGAAGGCAAAGCTAAGGCTAAGCGAGTGGAGACTGTAGACGCGGGGGAGGTACGGAGATAAAGGGGATTTAGAAGGAGAAATTGTGCGAGACAATGGTGTTTGAAGAAGCCTTTCCATGGCGTTTCCTTCTCTTACGTCCGATAAGCTTGGAGGAGGCAAAGACTTCACAGAACTGGAAAAGCAAAAAAGAGAGGGAGACTTGTGTTCTCGATTGGTGAGGACTGAGGATAAACTTAAAAAGATCTAATTATTTTGTTGTTTTCTTGTAAATAAAAAAATATTACTCAATGCCTTTGTATACATATATTATTATTATTATTTCTTCTAAATAGAAAGACATTATTCAATTAGCTCTCTATTTAGCTTGGTCATGATTTGATTTGAATTTTGGTTAACTTTTAATATATTAATTAAAAAATATTTTACTAAAAACGAAAAATAATTTATAAAAGGAAATTGTTTAAAATAATATTTTTTAAAAATTTTGGTTCTAAAAATAGTACTACTAATTTAAATTTCTAAAAATACCACAAATTTAATATTAAAATAATTATAAATATCTTTTTAATAAAAAATATTAATAATCTAAAATACCACCATTTTAAATTTACTTTTCAAATTTATTATACTAAAAATAAAATTCCAGAAATAGCATAACATATGTGAAAATAATTATTTACCTTAAATAAACTATATATAAAATTAGAACATATGTTTGAGTTCAGTTTTTCTAATTTAAGATTTAAATTTTGTTCATTAGGAAATTTTTTAATTATTTTAGTATTAAATTTGTACTATTTTTAGAAATTTAAATGATTATTGCTATATTTGGAACCAAAAGTTGAAATAGTGCTATTTTAGTCAATTGACTATAAAAAATTTAAATTCTAAATTAGAAAAAGTAAATCTGAACATTATGTTTTAATTTTATATATAGTTTATTTGAGATAAATAATTATTTTTACATAGTAGTTTGTGCTATTTTAGAAATTTATTTTTAATATGATAGATTTAGAAAATAAACTTAAAAATATGTTATTTTAAGTTATTACTCATTTACAAATGTGTCAAAGTGTCACCGTATCAAAACATTTTAACATAAATATTACATAATTCATTGTTTACTAAAGTGTTTACGAAAACTATAATTACATAAATATTTAAGGGTTGGCGATCTATTTTCCCTCGTAGTATACCCATATAACATCAGATCTAAGCTTTTCACCTAGTACTAGTTCTACACATATCAGAAGTTAAAGACTTATATCCAAACGCGTATAAAATTCGAAACTTAAATCTCTCCAATATTCTAATTTGAAATTACATTACGGCTTAATTACGGTTTATTGTTTAGTAACTAATGCGTAACCATTCTAAACAGAAAAGAAACCACAAATAACCAACTAAGATCCGGATTACCTTTTAACCAATCTATTAAACAACTAGCCAAACCCGAAATCTAAATAAAAAGACCACATTTTGAGTTTAAGAAGGAATTGCTTTCGGGTTTTCGCGGGTTTGTGGGTCGGATATGGGGTCAAAACGGGTTTAAAATGGGTTTTAATTTCCAATTTTGCTATGATTTGTTTGGTATAAGGTTCAAACCCGATAAAACCAAAACAAGAGCATTTAAGTGTGGATATAAGTTTTTAACTTCCATGTGTGGAAGTAATAATAGATGAAAAGATTGTGTGGATTTGATACTATATGGGCATAGTACGAGGAGAAATAGATCGCGAGAACAATATTTAATAGTATATTATATGTAAATTTCTAATATTTTATTTTGATATAAAATTCAAATACAATATAAAAAAAATATTAAATATTTTAAAAAATTAGTTAAAAAATATATAAAAAGTTTGGTTTAGTTAAATATTTACCGCATTTATAATTTTTTATCTATTTAATAATATTATCTAACCAAAATATAAAAAAATTCATTTGTATAATGCGATTCAATTGTATATTTTATTAACCAATCGGTTAATACTTTAAATAAAAAGAATTTTTGCTGAAATGTTGTGGAGATCCATTTCTTTTCTCATTGAGTTTCATTTTATAACTTGATTTTACTATTACCTACATTATGTGCAAAAAATTAATAATTATATAATAAAATTAACATAAATTTTAATTAAAAATAATTATATTTATCACGAAACTTGTTATACAAAATTTAATATATATATTTATCTATATATAAATGTATGATTGTTTTGTATAATGTATTATAACAAATAAATAAACAATCCTTCCACTTGGGTCCTTACAAATCATCATTGGTTTCTTTCCTTCACTGCGTTTTCTATCTCTCTGCAAAACTTTCGTCTCTCTTCCTCTCGTCCCCAGTAAGTTCTTGTTTTTACTTCATTAAACTCTCAGATTCTCTTTGTTTTCACTTCAATTTTATTTTGCACTTTCTAATTTCTTTTCTATCGTTTTTCTTCTGTGAATTTCGTCTTGGATCAAGACTCCATTTTGTTAAAAATCTTAGATATCAAGTTTGAATATCAAACAATTTCGATCAATAAATTCTCTGAAAAAGGTCGAATTTCGCTCGAAAGAATCAAGAAATTGCAAAACCTATTACAGTTTTCTTCTTGATTTCAAACTTTACGCAGGAAACCGTATAATCTTGTAATCCAGTTTATATTAGTATTGTTCGTTTGGTCGCTGCAGGCGGCTGCGGCTGCGGCAGACGTTCAACACTACGACTGCGATTGCGATAGATGTTGTTCGTTTGTTTGCTGTCGCCGGTTACGATTGCGGTTGATCGCAGATTTTTATTTTCACCGCTGTTTTAATCAGCGGTTGAAAAAATTGCGACGTATGACGCAGTGTATGACCGTTGTGTCTGCGACAGCTAAACGGATAACAATCTGCCGCACCCGCAACCGTAGCTTCTTACGACTGTCAAACGAACATAACCAATTTTGGGATCAAAATGTGTAGTTCTACGTTGAGCAATTTATAAACTTTTGAGATTGGGATTTATGAATATCTCTCTTGCTTTCAGATTTTTCTTCAGAAATCACTAACATCTACTTGACTAGGCATGTCAGCTAACAATGGTGGTAAGCTTTAAAAACATGCTCTTATGGAACATTTTTGTCAATGTTCTCTTCTGTGTTTTGTTTTGCTCATTCTTATGTGTCATAGTGACAGGAAAAGTCATTGTAATCATGGGAGTAAGTGGTGCAGGAAAATCGTAAGTTTCATTTTTAAAGGACTCAATCTGTACAGTAGATTCAGAGTTTGAAGAAAGAGATTGAGTTTAATGGCATTGTTTCAATTTCTTTCATTTTGCTAGCACCATAGGAATGATGTTGGGAAAAGCTCTATCTTGTGATTTTCTTGATGCAGATGATTTTCACTCTCTATCAAACAGAGGTAAAAATGGATCAATATCTTTGACATCAGTTGAGAAAATTCACGTTTTAACATTCTTCTCATTGTTCCCTCACCAGAAAAGATGCGCCAAGGCATTGGTCTTTCAGACAAAGATCGAATCCCGTGGCTTGAAAAAATACAGGAGCAATTGCGAAAACGTTTACTCGATGGAGAAACAGTTGTTCTCGCATGTTCTTCATTGAGAAAACAATATAGAGAAATCTTGAGAGGCTCTGATCCTGATTACAAACATGGAAGCTATTCGAGTTGCAAGGTGATGTTTGTGTTATTGGAAGGTAATGCAGAGGTTATCGCTGCTCGATTACAAAAGAGAGCTTCAGAGGGAGAACATTTCATGCCTCTCACTCTTCTTCAGTCTCAGTTTGATCTGCTTCAAGCTGATGATGACAGTGAAAAAATATTCAAAATCAATGTGGTTTTAAGCCCTGAAGTTATAGTCAACACAATTCTTGAAATGATAACAAACCCTTGAGAAGATTTACTAAATTCTCAGCACATTGTATTATTACTAATCTATCTTTTTACTCCATGTATTCAACATACACAAGAGACAAAACTTACTCTCTGATCCGAGTTTCCAAATTCTGATTGAACAACTTTGGTATACATTTGTTATCTTTATTCATCCTCTTCTTTTCTTTTCTTCTACAATTAGTCTAGATAAGAACATGTACTTGAAGAGATTTTGGTGTCTCTTTCGCATGTCAAGATGGAAAGTGATTAGTAATGGACGAAAATGGGTGAAAATAGGACTTTCCAGAGATCTCACTCCATAGAGCATCAAGGAAAATCCCAATATACCAAACTCCTAAAGCTGCAAGTTTCAGAAGTTGAGAATTGTATGCATCTTATAACCGATTTCAGACAGAAAGTGATTAGTAAGGGTCGAAAGCGGGTAAAGGGATGTTGAGTTACAGTGTTACTACAGAACATGGGATATGATAAGCAACGAGATTCAAGAACCATAAGCATAGGAATTTCCAGAGATCTTACTCCATAGAGCATCAAGGAAAATCCCAATACCAAATCGTAAAGCTGCAATTTCAACAATTGAGAATTCATGAATCTTAATAAGAGATTTCAGGAGCGAAAATCATCTGACAAGATGGGTTCCCAAAACTTTTTTTTCTTTCCAAATGCAGCATTCAACCTCATCTATAAGAACTTAAGAAAGAAGATACTAAAGTACAAAACCAGAAGGTAAGAACAATGTCAAACTCGATTTGAATATGAACAAGTCTTATTCCTAGCTTCGACGAGCTCAATAAGGATATAGAATTACATAAGAAAAGAAAAAGAGAGAAATCGATCTGAGGGAAGTTGGTGAACTCTACTACTGGAAGAAAATTAACGACCCTTTGTGAAATATACTAGTACCACATGAGTGATGATACTTCAAACTACACGAGGCCCACCTGTTGCAAGAACTAACACCATGAGTTCATAAACTAAATCTACTGCAAATCACAAAATTTAAAACAAAAACGATGAAAGAACCTCATATATCACAAGCAAGAGAAAACAACAGAATGATCAGAGAGTATTAGAGTTAGTAAGCAATAGAAGATATGTAAGTAACTAAGAAGACTAAAAGAAACCGTAAAAGCTAACTGTGGTGGACAAAAGGTATTAGAATTTCACTTTTCCTTTTATCAGTGTTGGATGCATTGACACTGAATGTTGCAATTCCATTACTAGATTTAGTGATCGATCTCCTTGCCAGCTAAATTCTGATTACTCAAGCATTGTAGTTGGTCAAATTCACAACCATTTAGCCCTTGCTCGTCCATCGATGCACCTTCTCCGTTGTTCCAATTTTGAAGGCAGTACAAGTTGTCAACATCGCATTGCATATTGCAAGGATTCATTGTGTATGAAAAAGGAGGCACATTTGTTGTAACTGTAGGTTTTCGATAAGGAAATGAACCAATCTCTCCTTGTATTCTTCCTCTTATATCCACAAGCAAACACTTCAGCCTCCTAACCTCAGCTTCCAATGCAGCTTGACCTTGCAATTTCTTCAAAAGCTGATTATTCACAGCCCTCAACTTGATAACCTCATCTTCCAACGAAGCAGCTTTCGCCTTCTTCTTCTCTCTATACTTCTTAACAGCTTCTCTATTCCCCAAAGGTCTCCTTTTGATTATCTTACCTGAATATTCCGAAGTGTGGTCAGTAGAAACTTTCTCGTCCTTCTCCAAAGGAAGAATCTTAGTGTGCACATGGAGACATGTGTGAGTATGTGTGTTCTCTGGTCCCGGAGGGTTACAAGTGTGAATGTGAGTACAAACATGAGAATCCCTGAGAAACTCATCAAAGAAAGAATCATTCCAACAGCTGCTAGGTAGTAAATCGCCACAAATGTTCGAATTTGTAAACGCTTCCTGGTTCGAGAACTCAAGGTCACCGTTTTCCATTATACAGAAACCCAGCAAGCAAAACTAATAGGTGTTTCTAAACAAGTAGTAACCTTTTGACTGATCTTAACACAACACTATTAAGACTTTCTGGATACAATTCGAGCTTTTCGAATTCAGAGGGATTTGGAATTGAGAAACTGATGGGCGAAACGGCGACAAGGGTTTAGAGAATTAGAAAAGGAAACCCTAGAGACGCAAAGGTACTCGCTCCTAACATTGATCATACAGAGCGAAATAACAGATGGCATCATTTTCCATGGTCAAAAGACATTGACGTAAGAAAAGGGATTCCGAGTTGCAGAGATTCCTTTTTAATTTACTAGAAGAATGACTATGGATTGAAGTTATTAACGATTAATTATTATATTTGAAATTAAATATTTAATTTATTGAAAATTATTAAAATTATATTTTAAAATGTATCAAAATTATATTTTAAATTTATGTAAATAATTTTTTCTAAATTTATTTCTTTTTAATATAAATGATTTAATTTATTTGTAATATTTAAAATTTTCTTGTCATTTAAAATTTATATTGAAAATAGGTGAATATTAGTGAAATCAAAATTTCAAGATAGAGGAAAATCGACCATCAACAACATTTAATTTTGCCCTTACAAAATAGAAATCAACACCTCCACAATAATTTAAATGTAACTACGATATTGCTCGTCGAAAAGATAATTTTTTTTCATGTTTATGATGGATTGTACGCGATAATAACAATTTTTTAATTAAAGTAGGGAAAAGAAAATTTCAGGGACGTTGTACTGTTATTGAAGCGAAATTTACTACACTTATCCGGGTCTTACAATGCACATGGTATATGAGATTCCGATATGTTATCTTTGAAGGAAATAATTTGACGATAAATAATCTTCTACACAATAAAACCGTCAATCACCAACTCTAACATTATATCAAGACGATCAAATTATGGTTCAACAAGTTTGAAGGAATCAAATTTCAACAACAACCGCGATCATGCAATCAAGTGGTAAATGCTTTGGCTAAATCATCAATTATTTTTCGAGATGTTTGGAATATTTACTCATTTTGTTTGTATTTTTTACGATCATTTGTAAACAATGATATTGAAAGATAATAAAATTATTATTGTTGCAAAAAAAATTAGTGAAATGAAATGTTTAGCTATTTTTAATTGGTCCCATGCTAAAAAAAGTTTAAATCATGGAAACACATTACAAACTCGTTAGTCGAGAAGATAATGAGGCATGACTCCTCTTCTCTCTAGGGTGGGAAAAAATATTGGAGTAAATTTTAGGAGTTTATGCTAATGTTCGTTTGATTACTATAGAACTGCAATAAATGATTATTTGTTACCTACTGTAATTATTTGTGGTTAGTCGTTGCGATTACATGTTCCATTTTGCATTCTCGTTTTTTAAACCTGACTAAAATATCAAAAAGTTTGGTCTCTACAATTAGAACGGCAGACAAACTAAAATTATTTGTTGTTGCTATAATTTCAACTGCAGCCATAACCATAGCCGTCACAAACAAATATCACTTATATCTCATTCAACAGATTCTAGAGTAACTTAAAGTTTCAGAGTAAATGTCATTTATCATTGAGTTTAAAAAATAAATTATAATTGGTGACTGTAGTCTATGGATATACGAACAATATCTACGGTAACTATAATCTTAACTACAACCGTAATTATTGGTAGTACACAAACGAACTTATCTTTCTTTTTAAATGAGACTCAACAATAACTTAAAGTTTTAAGGTAAACAAACAAACCTCACATATGTATCTTTAAATAAATTCTAGAATAATTTAAAATCTCAGAATAAATATCCTTTTTATCAAGAATAAATGTCATTTTTATCATTGGTCTCACATTTGTCTTTCTAAATAGATTATAGACTAATTTAAAATTTCAGAGTAAATGTCGTTTTTATCAAGAATAAATGTCGTTTTTATCATTAGGTTTAAAAAATGAATTGTAAATACTGATTACAAACAAACGAATAATATCTAACGCAACAGCAATCTTAACTATAACCGTAATAACTGGTGATAGACAAACTAACTTGTCTTGTTTTCTTAAATTAGAGTCTACAATGACTTAAAGGTAAATTAGGGCTTTCTTAATGAATGAACTTTTCTTCGGGCCTGCATCGTTACAATCCACATTTCTACGTATTTTGGTAAGCACGACTACATTTTTCATAATAAACACAACAATCGAAATTTGTTCTTATTGAATCCGCACGTACCAAATGTCGCCCACATTTCTCTTTCGAAGTAATTGTGTGTTTGGCCGCCAAATTAGGCTCTTCACTACAAAAACCTTAAAATTAGAAAATTCAATGAAACAAAGAAAACCAAAATGAGAGAAAAAAAACAAGAAAATAAAAAGGAGAGTTATTTACACAACAAACGGTGAATTCTCAAATTGAGATGCGTAAATTTCTCTGAAACCTTATGTTCTTTACGAAACATTCTCCTTATTTCATTGTTTTTGTTTTTTCAGAGTCTATTGTTTGAGCTCTAACACAAAGAAAGACATCTCTAAGTGGGTTCTTGTCTTAAATAAAAGAATCAAAGAAGAAAGAAACCAGTTAAATGAGAATACAGTCTTCTAATCATCAATGGCTTTTCTTAGCCATTCTTGTGATTCTCATCTCTTTCTTTGGAGCTCTCTCAAGCGCCGAGGAGAAGAAAACAAAGAAGAATGAAGTAACTTATGATGGAAAATCTTTGATCATCAATGGAACTAGAGAATTACTTTTCTCTGGCTCCATACATTACCCTCGTAGCACTCCTGATGTAAATCTTTCATAACAATCTTTCAAGTATAATTTTGGTGTTTTTAAACTAAATTATCACAATTATGTGATGTGGGTTTTGTTCAGATGTGGCCAAAAATCATCAAAAATGCCAAACAAGGTGGTTTGAATACGATTCAAACATATGTCTTTTGGAATATTCATGAGCCTCAGAAGGGAAAGGTAGAAATCAGCAAAACATAAAAAAAGATTCATCATTGTTTTTTGTGCTCGATCACGATCTATTTCCCCTTCCGAACTATCGTATAGCACCAAATACCTGTAGAACTAATGTCACGGTTTATATATCCACGTTGGAGAAGTTGAAAACATATTTTTCCCTCAATTAAAAGTTAAAAACATATTCCCTCCTGTATTTAAAGTTCGAAAACTAATTAGAAATAGTCGTGGTTCCTTTTGTAAACCAAATACTTCAGCTGTTCGGGAGAATTTGGTTGTAAACTTTCAATTGAGGGAGAAATATGTTTTCAACGTCTCCGACGTGGATATACAAACCGTGTCATTAGTTCTACGGTTATTTGGTGTTATACGATAGTTTTGAGTGAGAAATATATCATCAGCACTTTTTTTTTAGGGTTTTGAGTTTTTGTTTTTGTTTTGTTGGAATAGTTCAATTTTTCAGGTAGAGCAGATTTGGTGAAGTTCATAAAATTGATTCAGAAGAATGGTATGTATGTAACCTTGAGGCTTGGACCTTTTATTCAAGCTGAATGGACACATGGGTATGTATATATATGTGTTACATTTCTGTCTTTCTCTCCAAATTCACAATGGTTTTGTTACTTCTTTATGTGACATGTTCATGGTTATGGTTTATGATGAAACATCAGAGGACTTCCTTACTGGCTTAGAGAAGTTCCTGGGATCTTCTTCCGTACAGACAATGAACCATTCAAGGTACTGTATCTCTACAACTGTATGAAATGTGTTTGGTGATAGAACAATCAAAAAGAAATTTGGATTGGTTGCAGGAACATACAGAGAAGTATGTTCGAATGATACTTGAGAAAATGAAGAAGGAGAAGCTTTTTGCTTCACAAGGAGGACCAATTATATTAGGACAGGTAATGTAAAAAGAAAAAAACATGTTTCTAAGTTGAAAAGATGAATCTTAAAGTAAGTTTAAATTGCAGATAGAGAATGAGTATAGTGCAGTTCAACGTGCATATAAAGAAGATGGATTAAACTATATTAAGTGGGCAGCTAAATTAGTACATTCGATGAATTTGGGGATCCCATGGGTTATGTGTAAGCAAAATGATGCTCCTGATCCTATGGTAAGTAATATTTGATAACACTTTAATTAAAAAAAAAAATTTCTAAAATATTATAAAATAAAATTTATTCCAAAAATATTTTTATTTTTCAAAAATATCATTAAAAGATTATAATGTTTTTTCCAAATATTCTACAAAACTAAAGCTAAATTTTAAATCCTGAAACCTAAACCGCAAACTCAGATATTCAAATTACAAATCTTTAAAGTCATTTTTAGTATTTCTGGTATTTTTGTAAAAAACTTTTAATGATATTTTTTGGAAATAAAAACTAGTAATGATATTTTTGAAATAAAAAACTATTTTTAGTATTTTGAGATATTTCTATGAAAATTAAACCCTAAACCTAAATATTTAAAATTTTAAACCATAAAAAGCCATTTTTAGCATTTGTGGGATTTTAGGAAAAATAACTTTTAATAGTTTAAAAAAAAAAAATAAAACTAATATTGGTATTTTTGAAATAAAAACTATTTTATGGTATTTTTTTAGATAAAATGAGTCTGAAATATAATCATAAAAGGTTAAATGTAATTTTAAATGTAATATTTTAAATTATAAATCTTTTAAAAAGTCATTTTTAGTTTTTATGGTATTTTTGAAAAAAAATGTTTAATGAATTTCTAGAAAATAAAAACTAATATTGGTATTTTTGAAATAAAAACTATTTTATTGTATTTTATGGTATTTTTTATAGATAAAGACGATTGAAATATAATCATAAAAAGTTAAGTGTAATTTAAAATGTAATATTTTAAATTATAAATCCTTAAAAGTCATTTTAAGTGTTTGTGGTATTTTTTTTATACGAAAAATAATGATTTAGTGATATTTCTAGAAAATAAAAATTAATGATAATATTTTGGAATAAAAAATTTATTTTGTAATATTTTACGATATTTTTCTTAATTAAAAACGATTTTGAAACATAATCATAAAAGGTTAAATGTAATGTTGATAACAGATCAATGCTTGTAATGGTAGACATTGTGGTGATACATTCCCTGGTCCTAACAAAGACAACAAACCTTCTTTATGGACAGAGAATTGGACTACTCAGTGAGTTCTTCATATTACCTCTTTTAACTAAGTATCATCTTGAAACAAAAGTACAAAGAGAGGTTCTTTTTGATTGTAGGTTTCGTGTTTTTGGTGATCCTCCAACACAAAGATCTGCAGAAGATATTGCCTTTTCTGTTGCTCGTTTCTTTTCCAAGAATGGAAGTCATGTTAACTACTACATGGTATGTGATTCAAAAACCCTAAAGAAATCCAGATTTATATGTTTGAAAGAACGTTGAGGAAATTGTTTGTTGTCTTCTAGTATCATGGAGGTACTAACTTTGGAAGAACCTCTGCACATTATGTTACTACTCGTTACTATGATGATGCACCTCTTGATGAATATGGTAACATAAAGTATACATATGATCTTTGTGAATTACTAATATGGAGTTGTGAGTTAGTACGTAACGTTTCTCATTTTGTATAATATAGGATTGGAAAAGGAGCCTAAGTACGGTCATCTACAGCATCTTCACATCGCACTTAACTTATGCAAGAAGGCACTTCTTTGGGGCCAGCCTCGAATTCAGAAGCTTGGCAAAGATACAGAGGTTAGATGCAGATTCTTACGAAGAAAAGAGTCATCAAATTCTTGATTCTTGTTCTTCTGTTACAGATTCGATACTATGAGCAGCCTGGAACAAAAGTATGTGCGGCGTTTCTGGCTAATAATAACACAGAATCTGCAGAAAAAATGAAATTCAAGGGTCAAGAATATGTTCTTCCACCTCGATCCATTAGTATTCTCCCTGACTGTAAAACAGTTGTTTACAACACCGCAGAGGTAATGATGAATGAATTAGGCCTCTTATTATGGTTCATTACCCACGGGTTCCGTCCCGTTTGATACGCTGCGGGACGGTTGCGGGTCGAAAAAACAAAAAAATTTATATACAGGGCGGGTGTGGGTTTGGTTTTATTATTTTGCGAGTTAACGGGTACCCACAAATTTTGGATCAAAATCAATTAATCAAAATTTAAACCAATTTAATCATAAACTAATTTAATTTTAAAATAATTTAATACTAAACTAATTTAATTTTAAAATAATTTAATCCTAAACCAATTTAATACCAAACTTGATGTTCAAAATTTGTATAATTTGATGTTTTAAAAATTGAATTTCGATATATTTGATGTATTAATGTTAGATTTATTATTTGGATTTATTTTTATTAAATATTTTTAAAAAGTTTAAAAAACGAATCGGGTCGCGGATCATCTACAAACCCGCTAGATTAATGCGGGGTGAGTGCGGATTTTTAAAAAATGACTCACGGTTTTTGCGGATAAAAAAGATTTATGAAAAAAAAAATTTCAATCTGCCGCGGGGCGGGTCATGCGAGGCGGGTGCGACCCGCTTGACAGACCCGCTTGACAGGACTAGAATGAATGTCTTTTTCGTTATACAAAGTTTTCTTCCTCAAACAAAGAAAATGAATCTTGAATCACACTCTTTGTTGTTTTGTTGTATAGATTGTATCTCAACACACATTTAGGAACTACATGAAGTCGAAAAAGGCGAATACAAAGTTTGATTTCAAGATGTTCACAGAGACAGTGCCAAGTAAGCTCAATGGTGATTCTTATGTCCCTATTGAACTCTACGGCTTGACCAAAGATGAGTCTGATTACGGATGGTACTCAGCAAGGTAATGATATAACTGTATACTTTTTTCTCTTATGATAACATCATATAATTAAGAAACGTTCGTGTTTGTTTAATTAGCTTTAAAATAGATGATAATGATCTTAAGAAGAAAGAAGTTAAGCCTACTTTGAGGATTGCTAGTCTTGGCCATGCATTGCATGCCTGGCTCAATGGAGAGTATCTTGGTAAGAACTTATATAACATTTTTGATGTTATGAAGAAGATTTTCAAGAAGTTGACCTAATAAATGAACTTTGTTAAGGAAATGGACATGGTAGCCACGAGGAGAAGAGTTTTATCTTTCAGAAGAAAGTTGCTTTAAAAGGAGAGAACAAGCTTACAATATTAGGAGTTTTAACAGGATTTCCAGTAAGAAAAAACTCTTTTAATAACATAGAAAATTTTCAAATTTTAGTGATTTGTGATTGTTTTGTATCAACAGGATAGTGGATCTTATATGGAGCATAGATACACAGGACCACGTAGTGTTTCCATCTTAGGTTTGAGTTCTGGAACACTTGATCTCACTGAAGCTAGTAAATGGGGAAACAAGGTTTGTTATGAATCTTACATACTTTCTCGATTTTCATGGCAGTTTTTTTATCTGGTTTTTTGAAATCTGCAGGTGGGTATGGAAGGCGAAAAGCTCGGTATCCACACTGAGGAAGGATTGAAGAAGGTTAAATGGCAGAAATTATCAGGAAATCCACCAGGACTTACATGGTATCAGGTGATAAGAACTCAACTTTTCCAACAAGTAATTAGAAAGAAAACTTTGAGGAACAAGAATTGTGATACAATGAGATACTGCAGACATACTTCGATGCACCAGAGAGCCAAAGTGCAACAGCAATTAGAATGAATGGAATGGGAAAAGGTTTGATTTGGGTGAACGGAGAAGGTGTTGGTCGATATTGGATGTCGTTTTTATCACCTGCAGGCAAATCTACACAAATCGAATATCACATCCCTAGATCTTTCTTGAAACCCAAGAAAAATCTTCTAGTCATATTTGAAGAAGAACCAAATGTGAAGCCAAAGGAAATCGATTTTGTCATCATCAATAGAGACACTGTATGTTCTTACATCGGAGAAAACTACAGTCCGAGTGTCTTACATTGGACCAGGAAAAATGATCAAGTCCAAGCAATTACCGATGAGGTAAATCTCACAGCTAATCTCAAGTGTCCCGGCACTAAAAAGATCTCCGATGTGGAATTTGCTAGTTTTGGAAACCCTACTGGGACTTGTGGAAACTTCACTCTTGGAACTTGTAATGCTCCTGTCTCTAAGAAAGTTATAGAGAAGGTAAAGAAAATTTGGCTTTTTTTTATGTAACTAATGTTAATTGTGATAGAAGTAACACAAACTGCTTTGCTTTTGCAGTATTGTTTGGGTAAAGCAGAATGTGTGATTCCGGTGAACAAGAAAACGTTCCAGCAAGACAAAAAAGATTCATGTCCTAAAGTTGTGAAGAAACTTGCTGTTCAAGTCAACTGTGGTCGTGACAAGAACTGAGTAGATATATATATTTGCTTTGTTAAACGGTATTATGTTTTATTTTTAATTTAGTAGATATCAAAATTATGCATCGTTTTGTTGTTTTATTTACTTTAAATTATTAAATAAAATATTTATCGTACAGCTTTAAATTTTAGGTTTTTTTTCTAGAAAAATAACTTCCATAAGAACAATTGTAATTCTGCTAAATCAAATTTTCGGTAATGTTCTTACTAGTCTTCCTACTTACCATGTAATTTTATATTATTTTGCTGTCTTACTTTTGAAAAAATTAAATTTAAATAGTTAATTTTTAATAATGTTCTTACTATGCATTTTATTAACTTTTATACGTTTTCAGCAGTTCAAGTTTTTTCATTAAATCTCCAATTTGCCAATTAAAATATTATTGATTTCTATCTTCTCAATATTAAAATATAAATGAGTTTTAGAAAAAATGATGATATTTTATTAAAAAAATGACATGATTAAAAAACATTATGACATAACGTTTAATCAAATATGAAATGAAAATTTTAAACATAAATTTTTTTTTAATAAATTAATCAAATATGAGATAATAATTTTAAATATAAATTTATTTTCAAAAAATAAATTAATCAAATGTGAAATGATATTTTTAAATATAAATTTATTTTCAAAAAATAAATTAATCAAATGTGAAATGATATTTTTAAACATAAATTTATTTTTAAAAATAAATTAATCAAATGTGACATAACAATTTTAAACATAAATTTATTTCTAAAAAGTTAATTAATCAAATATGACATAATTATTTTAAATATAAATTTATTTCTAAAAAATAAAGTAAATTATATATATCGGAAGTTAATTTAGAAAAAATATTTAATACATATATGTTTTCAATTTTATGTTTTTATTTAAGTTTTATATATTTATAGTTATTTTAATTAATTAATTTGGTTTGATAAATTACGATGATTAATTTGTATTTTTTTTCCTTATTACTTTTAGATGTTTATTGAGTTTATATTTTAATCAACATGATTTGTGGGAGAATCCTATCTAAAAATTTATGGTATTTTAAGATATTTCTCTAAATTTATTTACAAGAACTGATATCAAAATTACTTGTTCCACTAAATACATACTTTTAGATATTTTCTCTAAGCAACAACAAGACAGCTTCTAATGTATATGCAATGAAGTGACCAAACATGAGCCCAAAGTTGCACACAAACTTAAAATTCAGATCTTATTAGCAAAGCCTTCTGCTTCGACTCTGCTTCTAGTAACAATGTAACAGATTATATTGCAGGCAGGCAGTGGAAATGTAATGCATCGATGCGCATGCTAACTACGTACTCTGCTTACCACTGGAGGTAGATGTTGTCATAAACGATTCACCACATCCGCATTGCCCTTGTGAGTTAGGATTGATGAACACAAACTCTGATCTGCAATTGGGAAAAAGGTTCATGTAGGTTTTAAAACTGGGCTTATTTGTGTGTGTACTGTAATGTGACAGAGATCCAAACCTGAGTTTATCATCTACAAAATCCATCTTGGTTCCAATAACATGCATTAAGGCCTTTGGTTCAACAAGTATTCTCACACCTTTCTCCTCCACCAGTTCATCGAATTTCCCTTTCTCATCTGAACGATACTCACAGAGAAAACAGATTGTAACAGTAAAAAAACTCAGACTATTCCTAGTGATAATGATGATAAATTGTGCATTAGCTGATGGGCAAGACAGTGATTCAGTACATTGTACTGAACCATACAATGACACTCAGGACTGCGTTGTTGGCTAGTTCAGTATTTTTGTCGATATAAACAAAAGTTAGTGTAAACCTGATTACCAAGTTCTAGAACAACAAAGCATGAGCTAAGCATCTAAAGGATGAGAAACAAGAAACATTCACTGGAAGAAATGGACGTGGCTTCTTAATCAAAATTCAAGAACACAAAATGTTGCGGATCTACCAAACCTGAATGATTTACTCTAAAGTCTAAACCACCAAAGTTTTGACTCTAAACCACCAAAATTCGACTATAAACCATATAGTTACTTAGAACATAGCAAACTTATGGAATTTTCATTCAGCTCCAAGACGACTTTAAGAGAACTTATGCATTCATTCAGCTACGAATTTATCTCATAAGAGAAGAACCAGTAATCATTAAGCCTAAAACTAAATAGCACTTGATATATAGCAATGCATATGACGACTTCTTCATCAATGAGCCAAAATAAAACAGATTCATTACTACTGAACATACATAAGCATTCCCAAATCTCATATTGGTTTTGCTGTCAAAAAGAGGAATATGAACAAAACATGACAATGTTTAGTTTTTCTTCAGCACAAGACTAAAAATTGAAAAATCAAAATGCCATAAAATCAAGATTGAAACTTTCATCCAAAATCATCAGAGAAACAGCAATTAAGGAGGTAAATTGAAATCATCTTAGAAAATGAAATTCAAGAGAGTTACGTGAAGCTACCGGCGTAATTTAGGGTGTAAGATAAGCCGTTGCAGCCACGAGCCTTTACGCCCAATCGGAGGAAAGGTTTCTGCCTCTGCTGCAAGAGATGATGAACCCTAGAGGCAGCTTCGTCCGTCAAGGTCAACACTTTCTTACTCATCGCCGGTCCAAGTCTTGCGGCTGCGGCCCTCAAAATTCGAGAAGCCTTCATCGATAGAATTTCCTCCTCGGAAAATTAGAGATTTGCGGGCATAATTGATTAGATTAATCCAAAGCTACAAAATGTCTCCTTTTACCATAGAGTTAGATAACGTAGAAGTATGGTTTTGCGTTTTTTGCTTTGAGAAATACGATTATACTAACCGGATAAATTTTATAAACTATTTTTAATTTACATATTTATTAATAAATATTAAATAAATATAAATATATTTATGTTGGTTTGTAAGATTTGTTAATAAATTTTAAAATCAGTATAAATATATTTATATCTTCTTAACATTAAAAGAAAAATAAATTTTTAAAAAATGATTATAAAAAAATAACATGATTAAAAAAAATTATGATATCATGTTTAATCAAATATGAGATAATTTTAAATATAAATTTACTTTTAAAAAATAAATTAATCAAAGAGTAATACCATAAAATAACATATTTTAAAGTTTTTTTTCCAAATCTAATATTTCAAAATTAAACTCGCACAAATACTTATGTAAAAATACTTATTTATTTTAAATAAATTATACATAAATTTAAAATATTATATTTGGGTTCATTTTTTCTAATTTAGATTTTAATTTTTTTATTAAAATATAGTTTTAATGCATTTTAATCTTAAATTTATGTTATTATTATAAATTTAAACTAGTAATGCTATTTTTGGAATAAAAACTTAAAAAGTATTATTTTAAACATTTGCCCTTAATCAGATCCTTTTAACATTAAAATATAAATAAATTTTTAAAAAATAATGATATGTTATTATAAAAATAATCTGACTAAAAAAATTTATAACAAGTTTAGTTTTAATTAAATGTGATATGATAATTTTAAATATAAAATTATTTTTAATTAAATTAATAAAAAAATAAATTTATTTGGATAAACATATTAGCTACTTTTAACACATATAAATATTTTTTTATATTTAGTGTTGGTAAAAAAACTAATTGACTTAAATCATTAATCAATTATGTTTATATTTATATTTGGTTAATTCTAAAATATATAAATTATTATCCACAAAATAATGTGGGTTACAAAAGTTAAATTGAATGGTTAACATTTCATTACAGTTCATTTTTCATTTATTATGGTGTATAACGTTTATAAATCTTTTATACCATTGTTTTTTAGATGATAAAAGAAAATACATTTATTTTTTTAGATGATAAAAAAGGTAATTGACTAATTTAATATTAAATAAAATTTTAGTGACTAAATTAATATTTCAAACTTAAATTCACACCAATAACATTTTTTTAAATGGAAAACACTAAAATAATCTAGTTTAATTTTAACTTAATCTTTTTTGTGTTGTTTCTTTTTTTTAAAATTAAGGAAATTTTAATTTTTTTAATTAGATAAAATGTGTATTTTGTTTTTTTAATTGAATAATACCCTAAAATAGCATTTTTTAAAAATTTTCTTCCAAATCTAGCATCATAAAATTAAATTCCCAAAAATAACATAAATACTTACGTAAAAATACTTATTTATTCTAAATAAATTATACATAAATTTAAAATATTGTATTTGGGTTCATTATTTCCAATTTATGATTTAATTTTTTTTTTATTAAAATATAGTTTTAATACATTTTAATCTTAAATTTATGCTATTATTAGAAATTTAAACTAATGATGCTATTTTTGGAACAAAAATTTAGAAATGTGCTATTTTAGACATTTGTCCTTTTTAATTGGGTAAATACTGTGCATAAGATATTTTTACCTGAGTGCTATAATTACCATTAAATTTTTATTTAATGCTAATTTAGGATATTTCTTTAAAAAAAATACTATTAGTTTTGAGATGAATAAAAATAAAATACTGTTATTTTTAGGATAAATAAAATACTGTTATTTTTTAGGATGACAAAAAAAAATCATTATTTTTTTAAGAAAAAATCCTTTTACCCCGTAGGGTAAAGGGAAAGATACCGAGAAGTCTATTATACACTGGAAATCTAAGAGATTTTCGATAATATTTGTTTTCTGTCACTGAAAGATCAAATCTGAGTTCAAAATATACATATAAGTGCATTTGTAATAACAAACATATCTATCACGATTCACTATCATATGTAGCAACCGTCTAATGGGCCTTCAATATTTGGGCTCTATAGTTTCACTTGGGCTCTACAGTTTCATTTGGGCTCTACAGTTTCATTTGGGTTCTAGAGTTTCATTTTCCTCGTGCAAAAACATGACCACAGAAAAAGACAAATTTTGATAAAAAAAAAAAATTTACTTCTGTCAACTACGCAAAATTAACCACTAAATCTATCTGTCAACTACACAAAATTAAGCGACTAAATCTATCTGTCAACTACGCAAAATTAAGCGACTAAATCTATTTTTACCCGTACTTTTTAGATCTTTTTAACTATATAAACTGTATTTTTCTTTCATAAATTATACAAACTTTATAAATTATTTTAATTGCAGAAATTATATTAATATTTACATATTACATAGTTTCTAAATCTAATTCTAATTCAAAAGTAGTAAAACAAAATTTATAGTAAAACAAAATTTAATAATAATTTAATAGATAAATATTAACGAAGTAACTTATGAAAAATTTAAAAAATATACAAGTAAAATAAATTTATTCGAATAAATTTATGTAGTTAAACCGAAATAAATCCTAAAAAAAAATATCGATAATCTTTTTCTTTCCCTATGGCTATAATTTATACTTTGGAGTCAAAAGTCAAAAGATTGGTATCGCACAGTCCAAAATTTAGTACTTTAGTTTAACCCTATCCATTAAGAAATGAATTCACCTGTCAGTATATGAAGCTATGATAATGTTGTTTAAACAGATTTTATCGCAATAGTTAATATTATTATTCGAGAGAAACACCAAACTGAAACGATCCAAGAAAAGCAGAAACATGAAAACAAACACAGTAGAAAACTGAAAAACAACAAAAAAGCTACTAATTGGATCATGAATCTCTCTCAGATCTAGGAAATCTGACCACAATCAGCAATCACAACACGCTTTGAAGTCCTTCCGGAGTCAGATCCAACTTTCTCAATGTTCCTAACCACATCGAGTCCTTCAACAACTTGACCGAACACGACGTGCTTACCATTAAGCCACGAGGTCTCTTCAGTACAGATGAAAAACTGAGATCCGTTTGTGTTTGGACCAGCGTTAGCCATTGAGAGAATACCTGGACCTGTGTGCTTCTTAATGAAGTTCTCGTCCTTAAACTTCATACCGTAGATCGATTCACCTCCGGTTCCATTTCCTGCAGTGAAATCTCCTCCTTGGCACATGAATTTGGGAATCACACGGTGGAAGCTTGATCCCTTGTAGTGAAGTGGCTTTCCACTCTTTCCGATCCCTTTCTCACCGGTACAGAGAGCACGGAAATTCTCCGCCGTCAGAGGAGTCGTGTCAGCGAAAAGCTCCATCACGATCCGACCAGCGGGTGCGTCACCGACGGTCATATCGAAGAAAACTTTAGGGTTCGGCATCTTTTCCCGGAAATGGATTTAGGAGAAAATTAGGGTTTCTGCTGTTTGGATACAGCTTACAAGAGCGTATTTCTTCTTATAGAGAGAATATCGAAAAAAGGACCGTTGATTTGAACACGTGTAACAATTGTGAAGCGTTTAGTTAACTTTGGTTAGATTAAATCTAACTAGGGTTAAAGTTTGCGTTGATCCTAGGCAGGGTGTTTGTCGTTTTTACTTTTTTACTGGATAGAATCAAATATATGGGATCATGAACCGTAACGATGTCGTTTTATCGATTAGTTAACGGATCTATGAAAATTTAGGCCCAATATAGGAAAAAATAGTCCAATGAGAATTTTATCAAGAATAAGAATTTACAAAGTTTCTTAAGAAAAATGGAAAAGTATGAAAAATTCTCCAATAAAACTCGCAATTAAGAGATTAGTGTTGTTCGTTTGTCTGCCGCAGCGTCTGCGGCAGGTCGCTGCCGCAGACGCTGCGGTTAGACGCAGCAATATTGTTGTTCGTTTGATCGTCGCAGGTTGTCGTTGCAAGTTGTATCGCAATTGTTTGATCGCAAACGCTATAATTTCGCAGCGATTAAAAATTTTGATCGCAGTTTTCTGCGGTCGACCGCAGCGTTTGACCGCAGGATCCTGCGGCTACGAAACGAACAGGCCTATTGTTTATCTAGACAATTTGTCACTTGATTTGAGGTTCGTTATTAATATGAAAATTTGATACATTGAAATAAAGATTTCTATTCTTAGATTGTATCGACATAGAATTGCAACTTCAAATTGAAAATATCTTCGTTGATTAAACGATTATGACACTACTATCTCTTCGATTGCCGATTGTACTAGACAAATAAGTGCTGAAAATTCTGCTTTTATGATTGCATATCGACTTTGAAATTTTTCCATATCTCCTTCAATAAAAATACCCTGATCATTTTAAATTATCCAACGAAATCATAAATATTAATTTTTTTCGCGATGAGATACATCATAGTTGTATTTAACTCAACTTCTCTGTGGGAAAAACCAATGGGTTAGGGAAGAAAAAGAAGTAATTTGTTGAGTAGAAATCATATGGTCCCTAGATAATATCTATTTCTGAACATTTTCATTACTCTTGTTGACAATACTCACAAAAAGAATATTTTGACGGTTGTAAACAAGAGCATTCAGATTCTTCCATAATTTCCAAAGAAGCTAAAAAAGCACATATTTTGTTGATATGATTGTAGGTTGAGATTAGAAATCTTATTTTATCTTGAAAATATGTTTGTGAGTCGGCCATAACTGCGATAGATATATTCTAGCTGTCTCCAAACCATTTCTGCATAAGAGCAGCCAAAAAAACATGATCATCAGTTTCCTCTAAAACTTCACATCTAAGAAAATTTTTATCTGAGATAATTTGGCGATTCAACAATCTGGATTCCAATCCAATTGGTTTCGATAATAATCTCCATAGAAAATGTTTAATTTGGTCTAAACTTGAGATTCTAAATATCTTTTGCCAAGCAAGGGTCGAGTGAAGCTAGAGATATAGATGATTTATCCATTTGTTTCTTGATCAATAGAGTTTGACTATATCCCGATTTTACTATATAGAAGCCATATGGGGGTATATCTCTAGAAAAGCCATCTTTTGTATTTTATGAATGGAGATAAATTTTATAGATAAGATGATGATTTTATTTTTCAATTAAATCTGAAATCATGTCTCCATTCCATTGTCTACAATCCTGATATATAAGCATATTAATAGGTAAGTTATGAATGGTATAAGGGAGTAATTTTGGAGTCTTTGGCAAAGAAATCGAAAGGCAGGCAGATGAGCTTACTGAAATAGATTTTCCATCACCCACACAACTTTGTAGACCCTGTGATAATAATTCTCATCCATGAAGAAGAGAAAGCCATCCATAAGATGATCAAGATCCTTTTTCAACATTCATAAAATTCTCTTTTCTAAAAGATCTACTCATTAGTGCTCTATATAAAAAACTATGTGGTCGGTTTAACAATTTCCAATATTGGTTAGCAAGAAGTGCCTGATTAAAGGTACTCATCTATGTTGGAAATAATTTACTGCGTTTGGTGTATATGGTATTTGTTATGAATCATTTTAAATACTTATTGATTTTGGTGTGTAATGAATTAACTTGTATATTTAGAGATGAATCACTGAATGAGGTGAGAATTGTGAAATAAGAGACTCAGCAACAAAATTTGAGCAAAAAGAAGCTCACACAGAAATTGAAAATTGTATGTTTTGAGTCTTTGTAATTATTTTTTTTAAGTTTGAATTCTGATTTATTTGTTTTGTTGCTGCTGAACATTTTGAATTCTGTCTAAAAATTCACTTGTATTCAGGTCAAATATATGTGTTAAACATGTTTAAAAATTTTAATTCATAAAGCGGTAACGAGCAAGACTTCCTTAATTAATATAAAATGGGTGCGAGTTTCGAATCTGCACATTTGCGGGTTCAATAGATTCGATAATTTTCATTCTTTTTTATTTGAAATTATTTTGACTTATTTTTATGTGAAATTTTATGTAAAATTATTTTCTCTTATTTTTTATTGATAATATGATAATTCGATCGAATTCGACTATTCCCATATATATCAAAAATGGTGGAACATATGTATATCATGTTATATGTATATACTATATCTTACAAAAGTTTACTTAACACATATAAAAGCGGAGGAGTTAGTGGGCTATTGTTTGTATCTTTTCTACATACATCCTAAAAATTGGAATTCGACTCCACCATTCGAATGTTAAATATTCGTACAAAAAACCAAAAATTAGTTCACACATACATATTAATTATGTTTAATTTTGGTCCGTTTTTTTTATTGCTACTCGTTTATTACCAACTAGCTATAGGTTGAACTACGGGGAATCCGGATTCAATGAGTTGGAGATCCGGTTTTCAACACATCGTAGTTTTTTCAACTACAGAGGCCGAATATATGGATTTGACAGTAGGTACAAAATAAGGATTGTGGCTGAAAGGAATTACAGAGAAACTGAGATTTGAACAGAGGTGTGTTGAAATATTTTGTGATTCACAAAAGGACGAAGCATATCGTAGTGAGCAATTTATAAAGGATGTAAATAGGAACTCTTGTGAATCTGGCTAATATTCTCACAAAATCAGTTCTAATTAAGAAATTCGAAAAAAGTTTACAAAGATTGTGGATATTAAGCGATGAATCTAGCTGGAATCAAAGGAGTTAGGGTTTGTGTTTCGGCGGTGGAACTGACAACAGGAAAGAGAAAGGAAAGTCTTCTCTTTTGAGGTTCGTACTTATTTGGCTTCTGTTTCAATAATTTTTTTGGGTGAATCCATTAAGCAAATCGAAATGGAATTTGTAAAGTTACGATTGGGCTAATGGAATTAGGTCTAGAAATTTATCAGGTGAAGCCCAAGATATGTTAGTATACAGATAATATGAGTGAAACCCTAGTTTCTTTAGGTGTAATCGGATTTTGCTAATAAAAGCGACAGTAGCTTTTATGAATGTTAGTCGCAATAGTTTTAACCTGAAGAAGACAATCATTTCACAAGAGAAAATTCATAAGGAAACCGATCATATCTGAGATACGTTTACGCTGTTCGTTTGTCTGCCGCAGCGTCTGCGGCAACGATCTGCGGTTAGACGCTACAATATTGTTGTTTGTTTGATCATCGCAGTTTGTCACCGCAAATTCTATTATAATTATTTGATCGCAAACGCTACAATTTCGCAACTGTTAAAATTTTTTTACTGTAGTTTTCTGCAATCGACTGCAATGTTTGACCGCAAAAAGTTGCGGCGCACAAAAATTTGCGGCAGTCAAACGAATAACGTTTGGCCGTATAACGCAGCCGCACGGTTAAAAGTTTTAACCACAGTTTTTTGCGGTCGACCGTATCGTTTGAAAAACAAACAACGTTTAGCTAGATGACATAGACACGTAGCCGTAACTTCCTACGAATACGAAACGAACAGCTCTGTTGAAGAAGCTTGCTTGATTTACTTTTTCTTCTTCTCTATTATCTCTTTATATGGTGTTTGTCTTTGTGAGGTACTGATGTGTGTTGGTTTGTGAACTGATAGGATTGATCTAGTGGACTGGAGATGTTCACCTAAATGTACCAAGATCGGATTTGACTTTGAGAACTCGTATATCACCTTGTTTTTTAAATTATCTGCATAACAAGTAAAAGAATAAATAAGTGAGTAACTAGTTCACATTATAATCTGGTTAAATCTGGAGAGATAGATTTCCAACACTATAAACTAGATTTAGATCCACACCTTGTGTGGGGAAAAATATTCACATATTATAATTATTTATTTATTTCTAATTGATTTTTTTATTTAAAATATTTTCTAAAAGTTTAATATTGATTATACAAATAAAATATAAAATAAAAATCAGATTATACAAATAAATTAAATTATCAATATCTTGGGAAGATAATATTATTAAATAAGTAAAAATTATATATGTGATAAATATTGAATTATTCTAAAATTTGGTTTTCTCTTTTGTTTGACTAATTTTCTAAAAAATTAATATTTTTATTTCATATTATGTTTGTCTTTTAGGTTAAAATATTAGTTATATACATATAGTATAGTAATACATATTGGTCTAATGCCATTTTCGTAAATACTCTAGTAAATTATGTCTTATATAATATTTGTTTTAAAAAGCTCTCATGGTTTGACACGTCAGCATGACATACTTGTAAATCACACGTAAAGATAAGGTTTCTTTGCTAAAATGTTTCTCAAATAATATATTAGGGATATATTAGGGATTTGGACCATAATAGAAAATAAATAGTGATACACATCATATTAAATTGGTTGAAGAAAAAAAAACCAATATTGTTAATAAAACTCTCATTGAAATATTTGTGAACTACTATATAAGAAATATAGGTAAATTAATTTATTGTCAGTTGATAAATTCAAATTTAACCAATATTAAAAAAAGTTGAAAAAGGTATAATATATAAAAGTGTGTATCTACCTAAATGTTTTTGAATTTTTTTTTTAATTTCTAATATATTATTTAAGAAATATTTTAATAACATAACGTTATTTTGACTTGTCATTATCATAATAAATTTTAAATAAATATATAAATAGATTTAACTTGATAAAATAATTATAATATACATTATTTTTATTAATTTAGTTAAAAATAAATATATTTTATAAAACTAACTAAAAAATATTATTAAATTTGTAAAAAAATAATTTTTTTCTTAATTTATATATACAAAAATTATTCTTAAAAGTAATTTTAAATAAAAATAAAAATTATTTTAATATTTAATTTATATTTAGTAAAAAAATAATATTATATAGTTTACGAATATTTTTCCATATGTTATAAATTTAATATATAGAAAATTAGATTGCAGAAAAAAAGAATAAAAATTGAAAAGTAGGTGTTCTTCTTAACACATTAAATCAGTAAATATTTAATTTATATTTATTAATAAAAAATATTATATAATATATGAATATTTTTCGCTATGTATGATGTAAATATAAAAAATTTGATTGCATAAAACAGGAATAAAAAATTAAAAGTAGGTGGTTCTCACATAGGGCCCATAGGTCCCAAGAGAAAAATGCATATGGAATTGCTGAAAGACAAAAGACAAATGCTTGATTTAGATTATGACAATCTTTCTATTACTAAAGCGTTTCTTTTTTTACCAAATCAGCTCCTTTGATTATGCGAAACTGCTGTCTATTTCACAGACCATTTTCTTTTCTTTTTTTGGTTTTAAAATTTATATTATTTTATTAATATAGAGGAATACCCTAAAATAGCATCATTTTAAGTTTATCTTCCAAATTTAGCACAATAAAGCTAAAATACCCAAAATAGTATAAATTATTATGTAAGAATAAGTTTTACCTTAAATAAAATATATATAAAATTAAAATATAATGTTTGGATTCACTTTTTCTAATTTAGGATTTAAACTTTTTTTATTAGGAATAAGTTTTCAATTATTTTAGTATTAAATTTGTGCTATTTTTGGAAATTTAAATAACTAGTACTATATTTGGAACAAAAACTTGAAATGATGCTATTTTAGTCAATTGCCCTATTATATAATGCTTTATTGAAAGAAGATATAATCTCGTTTTAAAAATGATACTGAAACTAACCATTTCATAAAAAAAAATTAAACCCTAAATTGGAAAAAATGAACCCAAATATAATATTTTAAGTTTATATATAATTTGTTTCAAATAAATAAGTATTTTTGCATAAGTATTTGTGCTATTTTTGGGAGTTTAATTTTGATATGCTAAATTTGGAAGAAAAACTTGAAAATATGCTATTTTAAGGTATTACTCAAAAATTAAAGGTTAAATTGAAAAAAATGAATCTAAATATAATATTTTAGTTATATTTATAATTTATTTATGATAAATATATATTTTTAGAAAATAATTTATGTTATTTTTGAAATTTTAAGTTTAGAGTTTTAAATTTGGAACAAAAACTAAAAAAATGATATTTTATGGTATTACTCTTAAGTTTTTAATGTAATCTGTTAAGTATCTGGACCAATCTTCTGTTGGAAAGAGAGGGTTTTACACCTTCAGTCGAAATTTGTCAACCGGTTTGTTTTAAATGAACCGAACGTGTAAATCCTTAACCGTATAAAAGGATTAGTTGGTTGACGGGTTTGATTATGGTTTTTCTTTTCTGTTAATTTTCTGATTGCTATTACTCTGTTCTTGGGTTAAAGAACAGGGGGCGACGGTGGGTGATGAATCTTGGTTTGTAAGATTCATCGAAATACGTTTTGTTTGCTTAGTGGATTGTTGGACTGAGTCTAGCCCCTGAGACGTAGCTTTCATACCAAAAGTGAACTCAGGGTAACAAATCGTGTGTTGTCGTTAATTCTTGTGAAATTCTTGAAAGTGGGTGTAAATCTTCTTCAATCTTAGAAACGTAGGTTTTCTGGGTGAGAGATAGAATAGGTTTTCAAAAGTAATCGTGATTTGAGCTCAACAATTGGTATCAGAGCCATTGTTTAAAAATGAATTCTACCCGGATTGAGGTGGAACGTTTTGATGGCACCGGCGATTTCTCTTTGTGGAAAATCCGGATGATGGCCCATTTCGGAGTAGCAGGACTCAAGGACGTAATTCTCAATGACAACTTTGAGATAGAAGAGTCAATAGCAAAGAAAGACGAAAAAGAATCCACGGACGATGAGATGGATCCTCAAGTTTCAACAACCAAGATGGTCATCGATCCTGTCAAGGTGGAAAAGGATGATCGTGCTCGGAATTTGACCATCTTGAACATAGGTGATCACGTGTTATGAAAGGTAAAACATTGCACTACTACAGCCTCTACGTGGTCACTTCTTGAACGCCTGTATATGCCAAAATCATTGCCGAACAGGATATTTGTGCAATCTCAATTCTATACTTTCAAATGTGATAGCACAAAGTCAGTAGATGTAAACGTTGATGATTTTCTTAACATCATTGCAAAGATGGGTAGTTTGAATGTCACGGTCTCAGATGAAATTCAGGCTATTATTTTTCTTAACTCTCTTCCCATGATCTTTGATCAACTGAAACATACATTGAAATATGGCAAAGATTCCATATCATTGGAAGAAGTAATCTCAGCAGCAAAGTCAAAAGAACGTGAGATTGCAGAAAGTACAAAGGCTGACAAGGGACAGTCGACAGTGTTGTATGCAAATGAGAGGGGGAGGCCAGTAAAAAGGGAGTACAATGAGTCAAGAAGTAAGAGCCGAAGTAAGTCGAGAGGGAGAAAAGTCACCTACTGGTATTGTAAAAAGGACGGTCACCTGAAAAAGGACTGCTATGCCAGGAAAAGGAAGATAGAGAATGATGGTGATGGGGAAGTAGCAGTTGTCATAGATCAGCTTGAGATTATGACAGCATCTACAGATCATGGTGAAGATGAATGGATCATCGACTCTGGGTGCACTCACCACATGACCTTCCGGAAAGAGTGGTTGTCAGACTTTCAAGAAATCAAGTCCAGTAAGATTCTTCTAGGAGATTCACACACAGTGGAGACTCTTAGTACTGGATCAATAAGACTGACCACAACTGGAGGCACTATCAGGCTTCTGAAAAATGTTAGATATGTGCCTAGTCTTCGAAGAAATTTGATATCAACTGGAACTCTTGACAGCCTTGGTTTTACTCATAAAGGTGGAGAGGGATATATCAAGTTCTTTAAAAGAAATAGAATGGCTCTTCAAGGAAAGTTAAAGGATGGACTTTATAAATTGGATGGAAAGACAATAGTCCAAGAAAGTTGTATAGCAGAAAAAATCCCTGAACCAGAATCATCAGTATGGCACAGCAGACTAGGCCACATGAGCTACAAGAATCTGCAAATTCTTGTTAGGAGTGGAATTTTAAAGAAGAAAGAAATCGGTCAAGATGTCTTCTGCAAATTCTATGCTCTAGGAAAATCGAAGAAAGTGAGTTTTGATACTGGAAGACAGGAAGCTCATCAGGCCTTAGAGTATATACATGCTGATTTATGGGGATCTTCAAATGTAACCCCATCTCTTTCTGGAAATCAATATTATCTATCTTTGATAGATGAATTCACGAAAAAGGTATGGATATGCTTTCTCAAAAGCAAGGATGAAACCTTCCTCAAGTTTTGTGAATGGAAGAAACTTGTTGAGAACCAAATAAACAAGAAGGTTAGATATCTCAGAACTGATAACGGTCTAGAATTTTGTAATCTGGCCTTTGACAAATTCTGCAGGGAAAATGGGATCACTTGACATCGCACCTGCACATACACACCCCCAACAAAATGGGGTGGCTGAGAGAATGAATCGCACTATAATGGAAAAAGTGCGATGTCTCTTGTTTGAATCAGGTTTGGATGAGTGTTTTTAGGCTGAAGCAGCAGCCACCTCAGTTTACATGATAAACAGGTCACCTACTACATCACTTGGTTTTAAAACACCAGAAGAAGTATGGTTAGACAAGCTCCTAGGATATAAACACATGAAGAAATTTGGGTGTGTTGTGTATGTTTACCAAGACAAAGGTAAATTGAAACCAAGAGCTGTCCAAGGTATTTTCTTGGGGTATCCACCAGGGATCAAAGGTTACAAAGTTTGGATCCCTGAAGGGGAAAACATCATCATCAGCAGAAATGTGAGGTTTCAAGAAGAGAAGCTGTATAAGGATTTGAAACTCGACAACTTGTCCAATAAGGAGCAGAAATCCTCAGAGCCTGGGAGGCTAATGGCCATTCAAACTCCAGATATAGATCAGAACAATGCCAACATGGATCAAGGTGAAGGTGTTCAGGAAGATAATCATGAAAGCAGTGAGTCTGTACATGATGAAAATCAAAATCAAAGGTCAATCGAATCAAATAGAACGGGTCTGACCAATTATCAGTTGGCAAGAGATAGGAAAAGAAGAACTGTTATTCCCCTAGTAAGATTCAGCGATTTTGATTGTTCAGAAGCAACATTTGCATCTGTTACAGCAGGTATGATGAATGTTGAAGAGCCTAAAGATTATTATTCTGCATCTCAGCTCAAGGAATGGCCAAAGTGGAAAGCTGCAGCAGATGAGGAGATGGAATCCTTATAGAAAAACCACACTTGGATTTTGGTTGATAAACCAAAAGACAGAAAGGTAATTGGATGTAAATGGTTGTTCAAAATAAAACCAGGGATAAGTGGAGTGGAGCCTGAAAGGTATAAAGCTCGGTTAGTGGCAAGAGGATTCTCTCAAAAGGAGGGAATTGATTATTAGGAGGTTTTTGCTCCGATAGTGAAGCATGTATCCATAAGCATTCTGTTGTCCATCGTAGTTCAAATGAATCTTGAACTGGAACAGATGGACGTTAAGACAGCCTTCTTACATGGTAGTTTGGAGGAGGACCTTTATATGCAACAGCCTGAAGGGTATGAGGAAAGGCAAAGGGAAAATAGAGTGTGCCTTCTGAAGAAGTCTCTTTATGGCCTAAAGCAGTCTCCCCGACAATGGAATAAGAGGTTTAATCAATTCATGACATCCCAAGGTTTTAAAAGGAGTGATTTTTGATATGTGTGTCTACACAAAAGAATTGTCCACAGGTGAGCATATGTATCTACTTCTCTATGTTGACGATATGTTAATTGCAGCAAAGCATATGAAACATATCAAACAGCTTAAGGATCAGCTGAGTGACACCTTCGAGATGAAGGATTTAGGTGGAGCTCGCAGGATTCTCGGTATGGATATCAACAGAGATCGTGATAAAGGGGTACTGGAATTGTCACAGTCAAATTATCTCAGAAAGGTAATTAAAAATTTCAGAATGTGTGATGCAAAGATTTCATACACCCCGGTTGGAGCTCATTTCAAACTCTCTCTGACTAAAGATGGAGAGGAAGAAATAGATATTGAAGTAACACCTTATGCCTCAGCCGTAGGAAGCATTATGTATGCGATGGTTGGGTCTCGGCCAGATTTGGCCTATGGCATTGGACTGGTGAGTAGGTTTATGAGCATACCTGCAAATATTCACTGGGAAGTAGTAAAATGGTTGCTCAGGTATATAAAAGGATCCCTGAATGTTCATCTGCAGTATACAGGAGATAAGAATTTTCAGTTGCAAGGTTTTTGCGACTCAGATTTCGCAGCTGATTTAGATCGCAGGAGGTCAATCACTGGTTTTCTATTCACTCTGGGTGGAAATGTAGTAAGCTGGAAGTCTGGACTTCAACAGATTGTTGCCTTGTCAACAACTGAGGCAGAGTATGTTGCCTTCACTGAAGCAGTCAAAGAAGCCATTTGGCTCAAAGGTTTGTTAAAAGATTTTGGTTTTGAACAAAAATTTGTCAAGCTTTGGTGTGATTCTCAGAGTGCTATATGTCTGGCTAAGGACTAAGCATATAGCAGTGAAGTTTCATTTTATAAGGGAGGTTATAGCTGCAGGAGATGTGGAGGTGTTAAAGATTCACACCAGCTCAAATCCAGCCGATATATTGACTAAAGTCGTTCCTATCGACAAATTTAATTCAGCATTGAATGTGCTAAAGATAGTTCAGAACTAAGTTTTGAATGGAGTCAGCTAGACGGTATAAGTCCGTGAAGCATCCTGTTAAGCAAGATCAGAAGAACAGAAAATTAAAGTGGTGAAGATTGTCCAAGGTGGAGATTGTTAAGTATCTGGACCAATCTTCTGTTGGAAAGAGAGGGTTTTACACCTTCACTCGAAATTTGTCAACCGGTTTGTTTTAAATGAACCGAACGTGTAAATCCTTAACCGTATAAAAGGATTAGTTGGTTGACGGGTTCGATTATGGTTTTTCTTTTCTGTTAATTTTCTGGTTGTTATTACTTTGTTCTTGGGTTGAAGAACAGGAGGCGACGGTGGGTGATGAATCTTGGTTTGTAAGATTCATCGAAATACGTTTTGTTTGCTTAGTGGATTGCTGGACTGAGTCTAGCTCCTGAGACGTAGCTTTCATACCGAAAGTGAACTCAGGGTAACAAATCGTGTGTTGTCGTTAATTCTTGCGAAGTTCTTGAAAATGGGTGTTAATCTTTTTCAATCTTAGAAATGTAGGTTTTTGGGGTGAGAGATAGAATAGGTTTTTAAAAGTAATCGTGATTTGAGCTCAACATAATCTTATTAATTAATGATAATAACTTGTAAAATTCAAGGGAATTAGTTAAGTTTATTGTATTAATACTGGTTTAAAATTATAGAAATTGTTAATCATAAAAACTGATGCATTTAAAATCAAGTTTTAATTTGTTTGATTAATATATGTGAAAACTTGAAATAACACATTATTTAAGAGAAAGATAGAGAGAGTAAATTTTTTGGGTAGAATTTTATAGAGAAAACAAAGAAACATAAAATAATTGAAGTATTGAAAAACGAAACAAAATGGATGATAAGCAAGTCTCGATGAGAGAAGAAGATGAGCTTCGAGAGATCTATCTACACAGTCACTAAAACTAAAATTTCCACACTAGCATTTGGATATTATCCGTTTAGATTTTAGTTTGGCTTTTTCAAATTTTGGATATTTCGATATTAAATTGTAGAACTCATTTGAATATTTCAAATTTTTGTTTGGATTTGATTTGGGTTAGATCCAGCTCTATTCAGATTCGGATCGGATTCAGTTATTCAAAATATTGAAAAAGAAATAAAAAAATTGGTTAAAACATAAATATAATTTTGTTTAAATTTTGATTATTATAACTAATAAGTTTCAAATATTTTAGTTATTTTTAGTATTTCGATATAAAACTAAATAACTGATATTTTTAAATTTATAATGATTAGATTATATAAACTGAAAATAATTAATATTATAGATATATAATTGTATTTTAGATATTTTGAATATTTATTTGATTTTCAGTTTGATTATACTTTTTTTAATATAGGAATGTAGGATCCATTTGAGTTTTGTTTGTCGGTTTTAGTTTAATTGGTTCTACTTTTTGGATCGGTTTTGATTTGGTATTTCAATTTCAAATATTTTGCCCAAACCTTCTTCTGCCAAGCAACCACAATCTGGTATTTATCTTCAAAACTTTAGACTTAACGAGCGAATATACATGGATAATTGACAAAATAATATTTTTTAATTTTTTTTTATTTTAAATATAGCATTATTATTTTAAATTTTTAAAAATATCATAAATTTAATATTAGAATATATTAAAACTTTTTTGTAGTAAAAATAGTTAAATATTAAATTGAAAAAAAAATCAAATATATTTTTTTATCATATTTATAATTTATTTATAATAAATGTATATTTTCAAAAAAATAATTTATACTATTTGACATTTTAAGTTTACATTGCTAAATTTGCAATAAAATTTTATATTCATTATACATATATTAGACAAATTAAAAATAAATCCACATAGCATTTATGGTTTATCTTGTTAACATGGTGAAAATCAAATGGACCATACTACCATAATAGGACCAAGTGAACATTTTTTTATACACATCTCTCTCTTAGACACATAGATACACAATCCATGCATGTCTTTATAAATATATACACCACACTCATCATTTTCCACCCAATTCTCACTCATCCATCTCTGTCTCTCTCTCTCTCCATACACACAAAGCAAAAGCTTTTCTCATAAAACCCCAAAAAACAAATGGCCATCCTAAAGAAATCTACAAAACTAGCTCAAACAGCAATGCTGAGGCAGATTCTGAAGAGATGTTCAAGCTTGGGGAAGATGAATGGAGGAGGATATCAAGAAGAACATAATCTCCCATTTGATGTACCAAAGGGACACACTTCCCTGTCTACGTAGGACACAAAAGGAGCAGATACATATATAATCCCTATCTCATTCTTGACTAATCTTGACTTCCAATATCTTCTTAGAAGATCTGAGGAAGAGTTTGGTTTTGATCACGACATGGGTCTTACCATTCCTTGTGATGAACTTTTTTTTTCAAGATCTGACTTCCATGATCCGATGAGATCTTACTAAGAACAAAAGTAAGAAGACTCAAGCTGAAGGAGATGGAGATAGAGATGGGTAAACATCCTCTCTCTCTCTGTCTCTCCTTTACTTTGGTGAGTCTGTAATGTCTTCCCACTATTCTCTCTCTCTCGTCTAATTTGGTGATATTTTTTTATCGGTCAACATTTGACTCGTCTAACCAAAATAACCAAGATGGAGATTTTTGGGTTTATGTATGTGAAAAAAGCTTGTAATATTTTCTTCACGGATATTTGGTTGTTATTATATATCTGAATGGGGTTATTTACGATCTTAAATAGTAATATTCGTTTGTCAACCGCATAATATTGTGACTACGATAAATTATTGTTCGTTTAGCTGCCGTAATTATATGTGATCAATCGCAACGGTTAAACGATGTGTTATGATGTATGGTAGTAATTTTCTTCATTACTAATTAAAACAACGGTGAAACTAAAAGTATACGATCAATTGTAATCGCAATCATCAACGATAAACAAATGAATAATATATGTCCCAGCTGACAACGGCATCAAACAATTATTATGTAGTGAGTAAAAACTGTGAAATAGTCTTCTTGTACATATTTCCTTACAAGCAGTGTAATAAAACTTCGATCATAATACTTTCATGTAATAAAATGTTATTATATGTGAGTAGATTCGCTAATCCTCAATCATTTATAATAAATTAAAAATAAAAATAATGTCTCATGATATAACAGTGAATCTAAGATTCATTCATTGTGTTTATTTCCTAATGCAATGGTGAAATAGAGCACGAAATTGTATGTGAATAAAAATTAGCAGTCTCTCTCTCTCTATACATAACACTTTAGTAGAACTAAAGATCCATGTGAACCCCAAAACTAATTACTAAACCTTCGAATGGTTACATATTATTGAATTGCATACTTCAAACATAGTTTTTGATTCAAATCTACCATATCATAAATAAAATTGAGCAATTTTTTAAAATATCACTTTTTTTAAAATTTTATTTTAAATGTAATACTAATCATTTAAATATCTAAAATTGTATAAATTTAATATTAGAATAATTAAAAAAATTTCTAATACAAAAATTAATCTTAAATTAGAAAAAATAAACCCAAAGATTATCTTTTAATTTTATAAAATTTCTCTCGTCTAATTTTTAAACTCTTCTTGGATTTTTTATGTGTCAACATTTGACTCGTCTAACCAAAACAACCAAGATGGATATTTTTGGGTTTAGATATGTGAAAAAAGCTTGTAATATTTTCTTCACGGATATTTGGTTTTTATTAAACTATTTATATCTTGGATATAATATTATTAAATAGATAAGAAATTGTAGATGTGATATATATTCAATTTAGCCAAATATTTGTTTTATATTTTGTTTGAATAATTTTCTAAAATTTCTAAAAAAAATTTTATATTGTATTTGACTTTTATATCCAAATATGAATTTACATATAATATACTGTTAAATATTTGTTTAACGTTATTTTTGTAAATATTTTAATAAATTATGTCTTATGTAATATTTATCTTAAAATATTATCATAGTATGACACGTCAACGTGACATACTTATAAACCACACATAAATATAATTTTTTATTAAAATGTTTCTCAATTAATATGTTAGAAATATAGTCGGTCTTTAGTTTTAGTAAAAAAAACTATTAATATACCTTTAAACCCTAAAATCTAAATATTAAAACTCTAAATCGTAAAACTCTAAACTTTAAACTTTAAATCGTGAAACTCTAAATCGTAAAAATCTAAATCGTGAAACTCTAAATCGTAAAACTCTAAATCTTACCTATAGCAGCCGCATGTAGTCAACTAGGGGAAGCGATTTTGGTATTCTGAACTATGTTTCCAGTGACCTCCGACATCTCTCTCTCTCGATCTCTCTCTCCCCCTCTCTCGTTCAATTGTTGTCTCTCTCAATCTCTCTCTCTCTCAATCTCTCTCTCTCTCTCTCAATCTCTCTCTCTTTCAATCTCTCTCTCTCAATCTCTCTCTCGTTCGATCTCTCTCTCAATCTCTCTCTCGTTCGATCTCTCTCTCAATCTCTCTCTTTCTTCGAGTCTCTCTCTCTCTCTCTCTCTCTCTCTCTCTCTCTCATTTTCTCTCTATCATTCTCTCTCTCGTTTTCTCTCTCGTTCTCTCTCTCGTTTTCTATCTCTCCTTCTCTCTCATTTTCTCTCTCTCTCTCTCTCGTTCTCTCTCGTTTACTCTCTCTCGTTCTCTCTCGTTTACTCTCTCTCGTTCTCTCTCGTTTACTCTCTCGTTCTCTCTCTCGTTTTCTCTCTCTCTTCTCTCTCTCGTTCTCTCTCTTCTCTCTTTCTCGTTCTTTCTCTAAATTTTTTGAATATTTTAAAAAAATTTAATTACGAAGCGAATGCGGGTTATAAAATATTAACTCACGGATTTCAGGGATAAAAAGAATTTACGAAAAAACTTTTGAAACCCGCTGCAGAACGGATCAGGCGGGATGGGTACGACCCGCTTGACAGGCGTAGTCAATGATCAATTATATTATCCAAACCGGTCCAAATCGAACTGATACGATATCCAAACCAATTTCTTAGTTTTTAAATGGGTTTACTTACGTCAACTACACAAATTTATGCGACTAAACCTATTTCCACCCGTTTTTTTGGACCTTTCTTTAACTACATAAATTATATTTTTCTTTCATAAATTACACAAACTTCATAAATTATTCTAATTGCAAAAATTTTATTAATGTTTACACGTTAAATAGCTACTAAATTCGGTTGTAATTCGAAAATTTGCTTTTAATTTGGGTTTATTTTGAAACTAAAACTAGATTTTTGAAATAAAACAAAGTCAATTTAACGTGTAAACATTAACGAAATTTCTGTAATTAGAATAATTTATGAAGTTTATGTAGTTAACGGAAGAAAAACACAGTTTATGTAACTAATAAAAGACCCAAAAAGTACGGGTATAAATAGGTTTATTTGCATAAATTTGTGTAGTTAACGGAAGTAAACCCTTTTTAAAATAGATATTAAGTCTTCTTACCCGAATCATCCCTAATCCAAAAAAAACAAATAAAACTAATCTGAATATTTAATATCTGAATATTCGAATACCCAAATATCTAATATCTGAATATTCGAATACCCGAATATTCAATATTCGAATACCCAAATATCTAATATCCGAATATTCAAATACCCAAATATTCAATATTCGAATACCCGAATATCCAATATTTGAATATCCGAATACGCAATACCCGAATATTCGAATACCCAAATACCCAATATATGAATATTCGAATACCCAAATACCCAATATATGAATACTCGAATACTCAAATACCCAATATTTAAATATCTAAATACCTAATACTCGAATACCCGAATACCCGAATATCTGAATATCCGAATATCCAAATATCCAAATATCCAAATACCTGAATACCCGAAGATCCGAATATCCGAATACCTAAATACCCAATACTCGAATACCCGAATATCCGAATATCCGAATATCCGAATACACAAATACCCGAATACCCGAATATCCGAATACCCGAATATCCAAATACTGAAATACCCGAATACCCGAATATCCGAATATCCGAATACTCGAATAACCGAATATCCGAATACCCGAATACTCGAATAACCGAATATCCAAATACCCGAATACCCGAATACCCGAATACCCAAATACCCAAATACTCAAGCATTTGCATAGATATGCGTACACCCATTACACCTCTAAAGTAGTCAGTTAATTTCAGTAAAGCCAAATCTTTTTTAAAATCTATTGATTTAATTCGAGAGATCACACACGCGTCCCAAAATTACAACACTGAGATCGATTATTCCCTCGCGGAGTGTTATCGAAGCAAAGTGACGACTTAGGACCCAACAAGTGACTTCTCAATTAGTTTTTACTCGCACGAAAACCGACGAAAATAGGAAGAGATCTTAACTTCCCCGTTGCAAACTTTGTTGCTTCTCAATCGATTTTTCTTCAATTGCATATGATTCTTCAGTTTCCAGCAACTTGTACTTTTCTTCTCTGATTTTGGATTTCGTATTCAAAGTGAGTAATCTCCATTTGTGATTCAGAGATTTATAGGGTTTAAACTATCCGGAGAGAAGAACGAAAAGTATGGAATTAGGGATTGTGTGGTTGATTAGAGCCGCTTGGATCGCTGCTATACTTCCTATGGTGATCGCTTCGATACCCAGTTCCAAGCTGAGCTCTTTCCATGATCTCGTTTTGGGTTTCGCCGGGAGAGGCAAGATTCTTCAGCCGTCGTCTCAGGTTTTTATTTACCTCCTCCATCGTTCGTCAAATTCTTACCTTTTTCCTTTCGAAGAAACTCTCTGAATTTTTTTTCCCACTTTCTTCGAAAATTTATCCGTTTCGGTTTCTTGGGATTCGTTTCAGATTTTACAATGGATGGATGTTTTCAGATTTTATAATTTCTCTATTGCAGAAGTTGACAGTTCCTCAGAAATTCTTTGCTCACTTCTATGTAATCGGAGTGGTGTGGACAACTCTTCTGCTCGCTATCACTTGGATGTATGGTTGCAAAGTGGCACCTTTGACTCCCGAGGAGTTCCAGTTTTCCGACATTGCAAGCCGCTTAACCGGAGGTTCTCATGTTTTCTCCTTTCATAAATCCCATTTGACTCCTGTTGAGTATCGGTTTAAAGTGTGGCGAATAGTGTTTTTACTTCTTCTGATGGAAATGCAAGTTTTGAGACGCCTTATAGAGTCAATCTATGTATTCAAGTATAGCCCTTCTGCTCGGATGCACATTCTTGGCTATCTCGCTGGATTGTTGTAAGTTACTCAAGAAAACTCCTCTCACATTTAAGATGTTTATAGTTTGGTTGGCTTTAATTTGGGTGTCTAGTTTCTATACAGCAGCGCCTTTTTCACTCTGCGCCAACATTGCTCCAGAGGTAGCACGATTTGCTGGAAATCAATTGGCTGAGTTCATTGCTAAAGGGAAAGGACATGATTCAATCCCTGAGTTTAATTTATTATTGTCTATAAGCCCTTTGATGAAGCTTGGATCATGCCAGTGGATTGGTGCAGCCATTTTTCTCTGGGGATGGATACATCAGCGCCGCTGTCATGCAATTCTCGTATGTTTTAACACATTTAGTTTTTGCTCACTTTTCGTGTGTGTTATGATCGTAAGAAGCGCAAAGCATTAATGTAGGGATCACTCCGGGAGAATATTAGCCAAGCGAACGAGTACATAATACCGCATGGAGATTGGTTTAGGATGGTTTCTTGTCCACATTACTTGGCAGAAATCGTAATAATACTTCCTGAATAGATATCTTCTTGCTCTTCTTTTCGCATCTTGGCTAATCAATATGATGCTCTGAAATATAGGTTTTATATGCGGGTTTGGTAATTGCGAGTGGAGGAACAGATATAACTATCTGGTTACTCTTTGGTTTCGTGGTACAGTGCACTTTCTTATGTCCAAAATCATCAATGAAACTGCTTTGTTTATGAAGGTTGTTTGGATTCTGAGACATAGTGTGTATGTCCTTTTATATGTAGGTTGGGAATCTGGCACTGGTGGCTGGAGAAACGCACCGGTGGTATCTCCGGAAGTTTGAGGATTATCCGACTAACCGGTGTGCCATGGTCCCATATGTCTACTAAATGGTTAAGACAGAGATGGAAACACAACTTAACCAAGGTTGTTGTACATTCATGTTTCTGTAAATGCTAATTTATGAAAGACTTGTTGTACTATGTTGTGTTATTTCTATTACCTACTCGTTTCATTGTTGCTTTCTTCATGTCAAGAATGTATTTTATTACATAAACAAAACTATGACTTTGGGGCTGAGTTCAACTCGTTTTTTACTTCAGATATTATACATTTAGGGTAAAAAAATTCTACAAATGCAGATGGTATCTGTTCGTTGTATATTCACATACAACAAGTGACAGAAAGATGAGGAAACAATGGAAGAAGAAGAAGATGGAAAGAAAGGAAATGCTACAAATGAATAACAAACGAATATTGATAATATATAAATTTAAAACATTTTAACCAAAAAAACATTATTTTTACATGTCATTACAACTATTTGGTGATGACGTATATTAAAATTTTAAATATTTTATTATATATTTTATTTGTATAATTGATATTAAAAATAAAAAAAATATTTTAAATAATAATTAAATTATGTAAATATATAGTTTATATTTATTTATTTATAATCTTTATGAACCTTTCGAGTTTTAGAAGACAACTCACTCAACGTAATCAAGAATGCCAGATGCTGCTTTAGTATTCTATTCATTAGTCTTTCTTTATCATTCATAATGAATTCTTAATTGTCCAAATTAAAATTTTAATATTTATAATATATTAATTGAGACATAGTTTGATAAAAAAACCTCATCTTTATTGTCCAATTTACAAAAAAAAACTTCATTTTAATATCCATTTTACAAAATATGTTATATTGATATGTCCAACTATCACATCATCTTAATATAAATATTAAATAAAACATAATTTATTAGTATATTTATAAAAATTATTATTATATAAATATTTAACAATATATTATATATAAATTTTTAATATTTCGATATAAAAGATATTTTGATATAAAATACAAAAACAATATAAAAATATTATGATTTTAAAAATTAGTCAAAAAATATAAAACAAATATTTAGTTTAATTGAATATTTATCACATCTATAATTTTTTTATTCAATAATATTATTTCTCCAAAATAAAGATATTTTAAATCTATTTGTATAATTTGATTTTATTGAATATTTTATTTGTTTAACCAATAATAAATTTTTTAGAAAATTAGTTTAAAAAGAGATAAATTATGTATATAAATTTATATTTATTAATAAATAACTAATTATAATATGTGAATATTTTTTTTCGTGTACATAGATCTAAATCTTATTAATTATCCATAAAATATTATTTAAGGAACATTTTAAGAAAATAATATTATCCCGACGTGTTGTTAGCAGAAATATCATAATGACGTGTCATAATAATAGTGAATTTCAAATAAATATAGAAATAAAATTAATTTATTAGAATAATTACAATATTATTAATTTGGTAACCAGAAAATACTATTAAATTTTGTAAAAACAATTATTTTTCTTTCTTTAATTTACATATACAAAACTTAATATTAAAAATAATTTTAAATAAAAGTTAAAATTATATAAATATTTAATTTATATTTACTAATAAACAATATTATATAATTTATAAATATTTTTTTGACTTGAATATAAATCTAGTTATTATTATTATTTGTTCGGTCAAATATCAACATGAATAGTTATGTTTAGAAGGAACTTTTAATAATACCACATGACACTTATTCACATGCTTAAGTGTGGAGTATAAAGTGTCTCAAAAATGAGGATTATAGTATTAAATGACCAAGTTATCTTTATATTATAAATGACACATGCCAAATTAATATTTCATATGTTTTTTTCTTTTTGACTTCAATATTTTGGTGACATGGAAGTACATATTCCAATTTTTGTATAGATTAAATCTACCTGGTCAAATTATTTATAAGTCAAACATAATTATGAATATCTTACTATATATTTGATTCTTATTTAAAATATATATTACAATTATATTAATATAGACATTCGACCAAAATTATATTACAATTTTATATTCGACCAAAATTGATCAATTTCGTTGTAAATGTAATAAATCACTTTTTAAATTACTTTATTTTAAATTCCAAACATTTAATGACTAAACCAAATTAGTTTCCACGTCGGTTAGATTAACAAATCAATGGTCTTAAATTCCTTAAACTCTCTATTAACATAAAAAATTTATATAAAAACAACATAGTTTAGCTGGTTGTAAGAGGACTTATCAATATTTATAGTCTCTTAGTGTGACATGTTTTATGCAATATCAAAAACTAGATTTATACTATGGAGAAAAATATTGATAAATTATATAATTTTATTTATTTAAGAAATATAAATTATATATTTATATAATTTTAACTTTTATTTAAAATAATTTAAATATTAATTTTTGTATGTGTAAATTAAATAAATAAAGATAATAATTTTTTGAAATTAACAATAATTTTTATTTAGCTTAATAAGATATATTGATTTTCTAACCAAATTAATAGCAATGATATATATTGTAATTATTCTAATAATTTAAACTTATAAATAAAAGCTTTTACCCCTTTAGTTTTTTGAAATTAACAATAATTTTTATTTAGCTTAATAAGATATATTGATTTTCTAACCAAATTAATAGCAATGATATATATTGTAATTATTCTAATAATTTAAACTTATAAATAAAAACTTTTACCCCTTTAGTTTTTTGAAATTAACAATAATTTTTATTTAGCTTAATAAGATATATTGATTTTCTAACCAAATTAATAGCAATGATATATATTGTAATTATTCCTTTTACCCCTTTAGTTTTGACCTCTCTTTAGAAACCCAAAACCCTTGAATAAAAGCTCTCTTTTGTGAGTGTTGAATTCCCACAATGTTCTGCCTCTTTATTTATCCTTGCTCGTTCGTGCAAAACCTTAGATACAACTTTCTTTTTTTCTCATAATTCTCATATCTCCTTTTTATTGTAAAGTTTCCTTATTCTTTTCACAAGAATACATCCTCCTTTAAGACTCGAATTTGCTTCCTTTTTCCACACTTCTCCTTTTAATTCAGGCATGTTAGGTCATTCTAGATGGGCTTCACGAAATCTAGCTTCTTCCTTTTTCTGTAGTTCATTGCATGATGTATTGACTCATCTCTTGTACTACTTCCTAGTTAGCTCAAGAATGTTTCAACCTACTGCATCTTCAATTTTCCCCTTTTTGACTTGTGTGTCTCACAAGCACCTGAACAGCAGACTCATACCACGAAAACAAAAACAAAACACATACCAAACAACAGCCACAAAGCTTGAATCGAGTTAATCATGAAATTCACTTCCTTCTAGAGATAAATTATTCTAATAATTTAAACTTATTTATATATTTATTTAAAACTCATTGTGGTGGTAACATATCATCATGGTATTTATGTTGATAACACGTTAAGATAAGTTTTTTAAAAAAAAAATGTTTCTCAATTAATATATTAATGATATCATTGCAATAATATCATTTCTGGCACATAGAATCAACGAGATTCACAAACGTTATTGTTATTTTTATGGATGTTAAAATAGGTTGACTTTGACCAAATAAACCCTACCCGTTTAAACTCTCTCCATTTAAATCGAATTCGTTTAGACCCGTTTAAATTTTAGCCCGGTTATACTCATTTAGATTTGAGCGCACATTGATCCGTTAGACTCATTTGACCCATTTAGTTACAAAAAAATGAGTCTGCATTGAACCGTTAGACCCGTTACTCGTATTGATTTGTTTAGCGTTTAAAATCGGATTTGCAAAAGATAGAGGCGCAATTAACGTTGATATAATTTTATAAAACTAAAATCTTAATGGCTAAACGAGCTGACCTGTGTAGTGACGAACCGTAACGAGCCAGTTTATTAAAACACATTTAATTTTTATGGTATAAGATAAGTCTATTTATTACTTACTACAATATATATATATATAATAGATCATAATAAAGTTAGTAAAACATAGTTTTTGTTATATCATTCTTTTGTATATATAAAAACTAGATTTCAATAATAAATTATTACTGATATTTTTAGAACTATTTTAAAAATTGTTTTTTGTGAATTATTTTAATTAAAATAATATATATATATATATATATATATATAATTTTTAAACATACAGTAAAAAAATTTTACGTATTTTTCGGTAGAAACACATCGTTTATGGAAAATAGTTTACGAAAAATGAAAAAAAAATAAAAATAAACGGACTAACTAATGTAATGGTGGGTAAACCCATTAAACCCGTGAATGTAAACGGTCCATCAGAAACCCGCTTAATATTTATCTAATTAGATGGGTTATGGATTAAAATTTTTATAATGGACACCCGCTTTTTTTAGGCCTATTTTAACATCTCTGATTATTTTTGTACATAGATCATTTGCTTTAATAGGGAATTTAAGAAATTTAACATTTTTAAATTGATTTGATTTGTTAAGCTAATCTACATCGAAATTAATTTGGTTTGGTCAAAGCCGTTAAATAAATGTGTTAAACGATTAACAAAATGATTAATTTGATTCCATTAATAAAAATTTGAAATTAAAAGAAGTAAATCAATAAAAATTAGTGGTTTACTAGATTTATGTCGAAATTGATATTTTTTTTTACCGACTATGTAAATTTTAGAGTTTTTATAGTATTAATATAAAAACTAATTTTGCACTTCGTTTATCATTTTTCTCCAAACTTCCATAATTTTTTAATCAATTTCATAAAAACACAAAAAATCAAAATCATATCAAAAATTCAATACTTGGCAGATTTTAGCTATTTGGGCCAAACTACATTTTATATACTCGAAATGTTGTACGTAAGATTATTGATATTTCTATTAAAAAATTTATGTGGTTTTTTTAGTTTATAATATAAGACGATTGACAAAAATAATATTTTTAAAAAAAATTTGTTCTACTTATAGCGTTAGGACAATTCATAAAAATAACAATTTATGGTATTTTTAGAATTAAAATTTTTTTTTTTGTTATTAGACCACAATGTGCCGACCCAATAATCCAACATTTTCATACGAGTATTTAACACTTTTGTATGAGAGAAGGTGGAGTCGAACTCCACATCTTTGGAATAAACGTAGAAGTGGTGTAATCAATAACTTACTTATTATTTTTCTGGAATTTTAAATTTAAAATGATAAATTTGAAACAAAAATTTTAAAAAAATTTATTTAAAATATTACTCATAGCATTATTAGTTTAAATTTTTTAAAATAATATAAATGTAATATATTCAATGTAAATAGAGCAAATGTCTAAAATAGCATATTTCTAAGTATTTGTTCCAAAAATAGCATCATTAGTTTAAATTTCTAATAATAGCACAAATTTAAGATTAAAATGCATTAAAACCATATTTTAATAAAAAAATTAAACCCTAAATTAGAAATAATGAACCCAAATACAATACTTTAAATTTATGTATAATTTATTTAGAATAAATAAGTATTTTCACATAAGTATTTGTGCTATTTTTAGGAATTTAATTTTATGATGCTAGATTTGGAAGAAAAACTTTAAAAGGTGCTATTTTAGAGTATTACTCATGTAAATATGACTAACGCTATGTTTTTCTCTTAGATATAAACATTTTCCCATACATATGAAATTATTAAATATACCAATATAGAGAATATTGTCAAAGAGAAAACAAAGAAATATTTTATAAATAAAAAAAAACAAAAACAAAGAATCACAAATAGGGCCGAAAGCCCAAACCTAACCTCACCTTCTTCCATCACTTCCGCTATTTAAGGAAACATCTCCGTTCATACACTTCTCGCTCATCCTCATTTTCTTCCATTTAATTCCCTGAAACTTTCCCGAGAAAACTCGCACTCTCATATTCTTTCTTTTGTTCCCTCAATATCTTAGCTTCGTAAAATTCCAGCTCTGCATGTTGAGGGAATCTTTCAGAGAATAGTTGTCTTACTAAATTCAGATTTTTTTCCCATTTTAACCAAATTTTTGTTAAGCTTCTCCTGAAAGTTCGTCGTGGGGAATTTCGGGTCGGGTCGGGTTGTTAAAGGCGGGTTTCACGGCGGTGACAGATTAACCTTCTGCTTCTTTTGAGGGGGTTAAGCCGAGGCAAGAGCCTCGGCGGGTTTCAAATCCCCCACCTTCACAAAATCTGGAAAACTAAAAACTACAGATTCATTATTCTTTACTAACCAACTTCGTTTTCTCTTCCGAGTTTTTGTTTGTTGGTTCGAAAATTCGTTTTATACAAAAGCAAAATTCTGATCGTCGCTGAAGGAAGAAGAGGATGCCTGCTCCCATTGATGCTGGCGTTTTCATTCCGGCGTCGCCCACTTCTGCCGTAACTGTTGACGGTTCCTGCCATTGGTCTCCGTCGCTCTCCTCCTCGCTTTACCGAATTGACGGATGGGGCGCTCCGTATTTCACCGCCAATATTTCCGGCAACATATCCGTTAGCCCTCATGGCTCCGACACTCTGCCTCACCAAAACATCGATCTAATGAAGGTCGTTAAGAAAGTCACAGATCCGAAATCCTCTGGTGGTCTTGGTTTGCAGCTCCCGCTCATCGTTCGGTTTCCTGACGTTTTGAAGAATCGGCTTGAATGTCTCCAATCGTCGTTTGATTTCGCGATCCAGACTCAAGGCTATGATTCTCATTACCAAGGTGTGTATCCGGTGAAATGTAACCAGGATCGATTCATCATCGAAGATATCGTCAAATTCGGATCGCATTTTCGATTTGGATTAGAGGCGGGCTCGAAACCTGAGATCCTTCTAGCGATGAGCTGCTTGTGTAAAGGTAATCCTGATGCGTTTCTTGTGTGTAATGGTTTCAAAGACGCTGAGTACATCTCCTTGGCTCTGCTTGGGAGGAAACTGGAGTTGAACACAGTGATTGTTCTTGAGCAAGAAGATGAGCTTGACTTAGTTATTGATCTTAGCCAGAAGATGAACGTGAGGCCTGTGATTGGGTTACGAGCTAAGCTGAGAACCAAGCATTCAGGTCACTTTGGTTCAACTTCTGGTGAGAAAGGCAAGTTTGGATTGACCACGATCCAGATCGTTCGTGTAGTTAGGAAGCTTCGTCAAGTGGGTATGCTTGATTGTCTCCAACTCCTCCATTTCCATATCGGTTCACAGATTCCGTCAACAGCTTTGCTCTCCGACGGTGTAGCTGAGGCTGCTCAGCTTTACTGTGAGCTTATCCGTCTGGGTGCTCATATGGAAGTAATTGACATTGGTGGTGGGTTAGGTATCGATTACGACGGGTCTAAATCCGGGGAATCGGATCTCTCTGTTGCTTACAGTCTTGAGGAGTATGCTGCAGCTGTTGTTGCCTCGGTTAGGTTTGTTTGTGATCAGAAATCTGTGAAGCATCCAGTGATATGCAGCGAAAGCGGTCGAGCCATTGTTTCTCATCACTCAGTGTTGATATTTGAAGCTGTTTCAGCTAGTCGCAACCATGAAACCACAAGTGATCTTCAGTTTTTGCTTAAAGAATACTGTGGGGAAGCTCGAGGTGATTACGAGAATCTCTATGGTGCTGCTATGCGTGGTGATAGCGAAAGCTGCTTGCTTTATGTTGATCAGCTGAAACAGAGATGTGTTGAAGGATTTAAAGATGGTTCACTGAGGATTGAACAGTTAGCTGCTGTTGATGGGTTATGCGAGTGGGTGATTAAGGCCATTGGCGCATCGGATCAGGTTCTTACTTACAATGTCAATCTATCGGTTTTCACTTCGATTCCTGATTTCTGGGGGATTGATCAGTTGTTTCCCATAATTCCAATCCATAGACTTGATCAAAGGCCTAAGACGAGAGGGGTTTTATCTGATTTGACTTGTGACAGTGACGGAAAGATCAATAAGTTCATAAGCGGAGAGTCAAGCTTGCCGTTACACGAGCTGGACTTCAATGGCTGCAACGGTGAGCGATACTTTCTGGGAATGTTCCTAGGTGGGGCTTACGAGGAAGCTCTCGGTGGAGTACACAATTTGTTCGGCGGACCAAGCGTGGTTCGCGTCTTGCAGAGCGATGGACCTCACGGATTCGCAGTAACAGGTGCTGTTATGGGTCAATCATCTGCGGATGTCCTCAGAGCAATGCAGCACGAGCCTGAGCTAATGTTTCAGACACTTAAGAACAAAGCTAAGGATAAGGGAATCAACAAACTAGCTGCATCGTGTCTTGCTCGTTCATTCAACAACATGCCTTATCTTTCAATGGAAACCTCCACAAACACTTTGACCACAGCGGTTAATAACCTTGGCGTTTACTACCGCGATGAAACAGCAGCTGATAAAGATGAGAAATGGGCTTATTTCGGAGGTGTATTGAAAGAAACTTGACATCCTTTGCTTTTGATCTTCACTGTACGATCATAGTTATTGTTTTCAGGTTTTAAAAACTTAAAGTTGTTTGTTTGTAATAATCATAACCACATTAATGTAACAGCTTTATGGAAACGATGTCGTATCAAGAGAATAAGAGAAGCATGTGGTTGTGTGACACAACACACACATGATGAAATGGATGGTTGTGTGTGAGAGTATCATTAAATCTATTTTACTTTGGAATCCTTATTTTGTGGCTTTTGTTCATCTGAATTTTTGGGATGCCAATTTTGGATCTTGTAGAAAAAAGGGCATATTTTGGAATATTATGGACCATGTTTCCATGTGGACATCTATAAGATTTTTAAATTTGTGAATATCAAACATTGTATAAGGAATTCTATTAACTTTTGTGAATATTTATTCTTTTGGAACGAATCCAAAAGAGACAACAACCTTTCATGAGTACAAAAGTTGAAGATGGTAGCAACCGTCTAAAATACCATTTTTATATTTTTTAAAATAACATTATTAGTTTAATTTTTTAATATTAATAAAAAAATTTAAATTAAATTTATTTTTAATAAAAAATTTAAATTATAAATTAGAAAAAGAAACTTAAATATAATGTTTTAAACTTATTTATAATATATTTAAAATAAATAAATATTTTTATATAATAATTTATCTTATTTTAGAATTTTAATTTTAGTATTATATATTTGAAATAAAAATTAAAAAATGCTATTTTATGTATTAATCAAAATACTTTTATAAATAGGATAAACGCACTTAAACAGGGACGTCCGAAAATAATAACAGGTAGAGAAAAATAATATTCAATATTTTTACTAAGTTTGTTAGAAAAAATAATCAAAATTATCCCAAACAAAATTGATATACCAAAAAAGATTGTGGTTAAAATAAATAAACTCGAGAAAAGATATACATTTGTTTCGATTGACGAAAATATTCTTACGCACATTTTCAGAGATATTATATTATTTTTTATTATATATATATTATATTTAAAATATTATATTCTTTTTATTATTTAAATTTTATTTTAAATATATTATGAAGTTGGGTTGATCCAACAACATAATTTGGACTTCATTATGAAGCAACATAATTGGGTTTTGTTTGAAAACGAAATGGCCCTGACAAATAAACAGATGACATAATATCTATAATCCAAATCTCTTTTGGATTAGTACGAGATATTTTGTTCTTAGAATCTCTTTTGAATATTCTGTTTTGTGTTTATCTTTGCTAGGGTAAATTACAAATGTATAATCTTATATAAACTGTCGTAGGTTCCTGGTTTTTTGTACAACACAACAAAAAACACATTTGAGTCTTCTTTTGAAATAAGATTGAGAGTACCTAGTTTTGGTACTCGGAAAATTTCTTGGTGTTATTTCTATCTTTACGTTGGTTTCAACTTTTACAATTGGTATCAGAGCCATTGGTTCAACGTAAGGTACCTGTAAAAGAAATCACCAAGAGGTAGTAAAGGTCAGAATACCACAAATAATCATTTCAGGAGAACAACAACAAGGTTAAAATACTCATCTAGTGTTTTAACAGTCAACAACAAAAGATGTCCTCAAATTTACGTCAAATCTCACAAAGTCTCATTTAAAACAGGAATTATAAGACGCTTATAATTCTGAACGGGAATTATAAGAGGCTTATAATGGATCCTGTAAATGGGAGATTTGATGTAGATAAATTTGATGGAAAAATAGACTTTGGTCTATGGAAATATAAGTTTCTAGGCACACTAGAACTTATGGGATTAGAAGAAATCCTAACTGAACTAGAAACAGTGGTTGTAGGTGAAGATGGCAATCCAATACAAATTCCAACAGATCCACTCAGAGCAGCAAAGGAAAAACGGGTTAAAAACATGATTGGTGCAAGTTTCACTGATGTCATTCTCCGAAAGGTTGTGAATGAGCAAACACCTTTGGAAATGTGGAAGGCTTTGGAAAACGAGTATCAAACAAAGACATTACCCAACAGAATCGATATGAAACAAAGATTCAACAGTTTCAGAATGGATGAGAGCAAATCAATCGAGGAGAACCTGGACAAGTTTCTGAAGATGGTGCAAGACTTGGCTAGCCTCAACGTGAAAATCTCAAATGAGGATCAAGCCATCCAGATTCTCACAAGCTTGCCTAAACAATATGAGTCACTCGTTGACACTCTCAAGTATGGTAGTGGTAAGGATACCATAACAGTAAGAGACGTCACTACTACAGCGTATTCTAAAGAGGTAGAATTGAAGGAAAAGAGACTATTGAATCAATCTAAAGGAAATTCTGAAGGATTGTTTGTAGGACCTAGAGGTAGGTCTCAAAACAGAAACACAAATCAGGGGAGATCAAAATCAAAGTCCATATCAAAATCTAGGCCTAAAAATCCTAAGGGATGCTGGAAGTGTGGCAAAGAGGGTCACTGGAAAAGAAACTGTCCAAAAAGGAAAAATGACTCCAAAACAGATTCAGCAAATCTAGCAGCCGAAGAACCTCTAATTCTTACTGCTAGTACAGAAGTGAATAAAGATGAATGGGTTTTAGATTCTGGGTGTACATTTTACATTATACCGCAGAATGAACTTCTGTTTGATTTGGAGGAATTTGAAGGCAGCAATGTTCTTATGGCCAACAATACTGTCAACAAAGTACAAAGAATGGGAAAAGTGAGAATTATCAATCAGATGGATCTGAAATAATTCTGTCCCAAGTAAGGTACATGCCAACAGTAGGAAGAAATTTGATTTCCTATGGATTATTGGAAAAATCAGGATGCACCTTTGAGGGAAAGGATTTTAATATCACTTTCTACAAGGATGGAAAGAAGGTCTTATCAGGAAAATACAACAATGGATTGTATTATTTGCAAGGAGTAGTTACAAAATATGAAGCAAATGTGACTAGTGCTATCACATATACGACCAAACTATGACATTCTAGATTTGGACATATAGTGCTAGAGGTTTGGAAATTCTCGCTAAAGGAAGATATATCCCAGAAAAGGAGATATTAAATCTAGAATTTTGTGAAAATTGTGTGTTGGGAAAATCACACAGACAAAGTTTCAAGAGGACAACTCACAAGTCAGGAAGCATTTTAGACTATATTCACTCAGATTTGTGGGGTTCTCCTTCAACCCCACAAAGTCTAGCTCGATGTCAGTATTTCGTCAACTTTATTGATGATTATTCAAGAAAGACATGGATATACTTTCTGAAATCTAAAGGAGAAGTGTTTTCTAGATTCAAGGAATGGAAAACAGAAGTGGAAAATCAAACGGGAAAGAAAATAAAATGCTTAAGAACTGACAATGGTTTGGAGTTCTGCAATAGTCAATTTGATGAATTGTGCAAGGCAAGCAGAATCAAAAGGCACAATACCTGCCCATATACACCACAACAAAATGGTGTATCTGAGCGCATGAACAGAATGATCATGGACAAGGTCAGATGCATGCTGACAAAATCTGGTTTAGAACAACAATTCTGGGCAGAAGCTGCATCAACAGCAGTTTACTTGATTAATAGAGCACCTAATTCATTAGTTGAGTTCAAACATCCAGAAGAAATTTGGACAGGAGCAAAAGTTGACTTATCAAATCTAAAGAGATTTGGATGCACTGCCTATGTGCACTCAGTCAAAACAAAGACAGAACCAAGAGCTATGAAAGAAGTATTTGTGGGATATCCTAAAGGAGTAAAAGGATATAGGATTTGGAATTCCTGAAAATCTAAAGTGTGAAATCAGTAGGGATGTGGTATTCAATGAACAAGAAGCCTACAAAGACACACTTAAGATTCCAGAAGATTTAGATCGAAGAGAGAAGAAGGAAAAGAAAGTAAAAAAGGTCACCTTCAAAGCTGATCTAATCCAAGGACCTACAAATCAAAATCCTAGCCTGGAAAATAATTCTCAAGGAGGAGCTATATCAGAAACGGCTAATACAGATAGTCCAGAGGAGTTTAGACCAGAAAATGATCAAGAAAACCAAAATCAGGAGCAAGCTATTCACAAAATCTGGAAAACTATATGTTAGCAGAGACAGAACAAAGAGAAATACTAGAGTACCCTTTAGATTTCTAGATACTGATTTTGTAGCGTATGCATTATCTGGTGCAGTAGCTATAGATATGGAGGAACCAAACTCCTATTTAGAAGCTCAACGAAGCACATATTGGAATCTGTGGAAAGATGCCATGGAAGAAGAAATGAATTCTCTAAGGAAAAACGAAACTTGGAAAATTATGCCACGTCCAGAAAACAAGAGAATCATAGGGTGCAAATGGATATTTAAAAGAAAAGCTGGAATCCCAGGAGTGGAAAAACTTAGATATAAAGCTCATTTAGTTGCAAAAGGATTCTCCCAAGTTGAGGGTATTGACTATAACGAGATTTTTGCACCAGTTGTTAAGCATGTTTCAATAAGGATAATGCTTTCAGTTGCGGTGAATCAAGACTTTAATCTAGAGCAACTGGATGTAAAAACAGTTTTTCTACATGGAGTTTTGGATGAAGAAATTTTTATGGAACAATCTGAGGGTTACATAAAAAAGGGAGAAGAGAAGAAGGTATGTTTACTTTCAAAATAACTTTATGAACTCAAACAAAGCCCAAGACAGTGGAATAAACGGTTTGATGAATTCATGTTGAGTCAAGACTTTCACAGAAGCAAACACGACCCATGTGTCTATGTGAAATCAACCAAACAGAAAGATAAAGTTTATCTACTTATCTACGTGGATGATATGTTAGTGGCTTCTAGGGATCTTAACGCAATTAAGAAGCTAAAGGAAAGTTTGATGTCTGAATTCGAAATGAAGGACTTGGGACCAACCAACAAAATTCTAGGTATGGAAATCATTAGAGACAGAAAGAAAGGAGTTCTTAAGCTGTCTCAAACGAAGTACTTAGATCAAGTCCTTAGTACCGTCAACATGAAAGATTCAAAACCAGTAACAACACCCATAGGATCTCAGTTCAAACTTAAAAATTTGAATGAGAGTGAAACACCTATGGAAGTTACACTAATGGAATAGACTCCCTACTCTAGTGATGTGGGTTCCCTAATGTATGCTATGGTTGGATCAAGACCAGACTTAGCATACTCAGTAGGGTTAGTGAGCAGGTTCATGAGCAATCCAGGAAGAACTCACTGGAATGCAGTAAAGTGGATTCTGAGGTATCTAAAGGGCACTAAAGATTTGGCATTGACATTCACAAGAAATTCAGAATTTGATATTCAAGGGTTCTGTGATGCAGACTTTGCTGTAGATTTAGATAGACGGAGATCTATTACTGGATATCTATTTCAGGTGGGAGGAAATTATGTAAGTTGGAAATCAAGTCTACAACACGTTGTAGCTTTATCCACTACAGAATCAGAATACATCGCAATAACCGAAGCTACCAAAGAAGCTATATGGTTAAAAGGGATATGTAGTGAATTGGGTTTAGTTCCAGAAAACAGTATTGCAAAAGTCTATTATGATTCTCAAAGTGTTATATGTTTGTCTAAGAACAGTGTCTATCATGAAAGGACAAAACATATAGAAGTCAAGCTACATTTCATCAGAGACATAATTGACAAAGGCGGGGTTACAATCCTAAAGATCAATACTAAACTAAATCCGGCAGACCTAATGCCTAAGTCATTACCTGGAATGAGATTCATGGAAGGACTGATTCAGCTCAGGGTACTCTGAGCTGGAGGAGGAGCTCACCAGGTCGATTGGTACCTTGCAATAACAAGACAACATCTTGTTAGGAATAATCCAAGAAATCGACCAAACAAACCAAAACAAGGAAAGCAAATTGGTTTGATTCAAGAGCTCAAAAGAAAACAGCTTTCAAGAAAACATCAATGCATGGAATAAAACAGTGTTAGGCAATAATCATTCTAAATCAAAATCGGATTTAGAAAGAAAAATGCAAAAGGAAGAATAAACCAGTTCGGGTCAGAACCAAAACCGGTTTGGGTCAGAACCAATACCGGTTAAGTTCGGTTCTAAAATCGGTTTAAAATCAGTTTTCGAAACCGGTCCTTAACCGGGTCCTTAACCGGGTCCTTAACTGGGTCCTATCCTAAACCGGGTCCTAAACCGGATTCTAAATCGTTTCTCAATCGGTTTCTAAACCGGGTCGTTAACCGGATTTAAACCGAATCCGGTTTGAGTAAAACCAAACCTAAACAAACCCTAAAAGTTACCTGGCCGCCGCACGGAGGAGACTCGCCGAGGGGAGGAGACGCACGCCAAGGAAGGTCACCAGAAAGAGGAGAAATCGCCTGAGGAGGGTAGATCCGAAGGCGACGAGGGCAGATCCGAAGGTGAGGAAGGTAGATCCGCTGGAAAACCGCCATGAGGAGGCAACTCACGGTAGAAAGACGGGGGAGAAGGTGGTTGAAGAACGCGTTTTCGGAAAGAGGCAAGATCTGGACGAGAAGACACGCCGGAGAAAGAAGGCGACCTCGGGAAGAACAGATCTAAACTAGGGGAGAGTCGCGGGACACGTCAGAGATGCAGATCTCCTCGGGAGGAACCGACGCTGGTGAGAAGACTCGGCGATGATTCGCGGTAACGATGCCGTGGAGAGACGGAGGCAACTCATGGAGGTGATTCGCCTAATGGTGAAGCTGGGAAAAAACCCTACCGGAGGAGGCGCCGCTCCCGGAGAAGCACGCGACGCCGGCAAACGAAGGAGGAGCTGGAGTCACCGAAAGAAAAGGAAGAAAAATCTTAAGGAAGAAGAAAAAAGGGGAAAATCATAAATTGCAACTAGGGTTTCTCGATATTTATGTGTCGGGTCAAAGGAGGAGAATTATGAAGTTGGGTTGACCCAGCAACATAATTTGGACTTCATTATGAAGCAACATAAGTGAGTTTTGTTTGAAAACGAAATGGCCCAAAGATGACAAATAAAGAGATGGCATAATATCTCTAATCCAATTCTCTTTTGGATTAGTACGAGATATTTTGTTCTTAGAATCTCTCCTGAATATTCTGTTTTGTGCTTATCTTTGCTAGGGTAAATTGCAAATGTATAAGCTTATATAAACTCTCGTATGTTCTTGGTTTTTTGTACAACACAAAAAAAAACACGTTTGAGTCTTCTTCTAAAATAAGATTGAAAGTACCTAATTTTGGTACTCGGGAAATTTCTTGGTATTATTTCTATCTTTACGTTGGTTTCAACTTTTACATATATTTCCATGAAATCGGTAGAAAAATTTATACGAGTAGGTCATGAAATAATCTTAATTATAACAATTTCAAAAAAAAATTATTCAACAAAATAGGAATAAGCTATTTTGTGGATAACTTTCCGAATCTACTTTCCTTTCTTTTTCCCTTCTTCTTTTTAATCCTTTTCTGAATTTTCTAAAAAAATTACTCAACAAATTACCAAAAGTTTCGGCACGAATATGTCATGCCACTAAGAAAAAAATAATAATATTATGTCACGAATATGACACAAATTGTTTTGCTTATATCCTTAGAACAAATTCCAATTTATATTTAATCATTTAATTAGTTGTATGTCATTATATTATGTTTAGTAGATATTAGACTCGTAGTGATTAGTGAATCCTTGTTATCCCTAATATATTATTTGAGAAATATTTTGAGATCGGATAAACAGTGAGTAAGAGTTTCCCTATTTAGGAATCCACCAAGGATTCGAAAATAGGCTAAAATCAGATTAGAAGATGATCTGTTAGGAAGAATAATCGCCTTGAAGTACTAAGATTAGAGATGGAGAAACTGATCGATAACAATGGCGGTGGGAGAGTGGGAGAGAGAAGATGAAAAATAATTTTCTGGTTATTTTTCCCAAAGTGGTCGAATGCCTTACATAAAGTTTGTTACAAACTTAAACCAACATATTAAAATAGCAATAAACCAAAAATTACATAAACCGAGATTAAGCCATGATAATTGTGATTTCCTAATACATATTTTTGAAAAATAACTTTATCGTGACGTGTTATTAACAGAAATGTAATGTTAACGTATCACTAGAGTGAATTTCAAATAAACATATAAATGAGTTTAAATTACTAAATTAATTACGATATATGCCATTGTTATTAATTTGGTTAGAGAATCAATATATTTTATTAAACTAACCAAAAAATACTATTAAATTCCTAAAAGATAATTATTTTTCTTTCCTTAATTTACATATACAAAAATTATTATTAAAAATAATTTTAAATAAAATTTAAAATTATATAAATATTTAATTTATATTTAATAATAAATAATATTATAAAATTTGCGAATATGCTTCTGCATACAGTATAAATCTAATATATATATATATGCCAAAAATGTGTTTAGTCAATTATCCATAATTGAAATTTTCTGATTTCAGTGAAATTTCAAAAAATATATATTAGTCAAAATTGGGTACTACAAGTAAAAGAAAGCCATAAATTCGAAAACAAATCCCTGTATAAACATTTACATAAAGCAAAGTACTATTTCATTAGGTTAACGGCCGAAAATGCACAAATAAAAATGGAAAAGAAATATAACATTGTTGGAAATGTATTTATAGTATAATATTATAATTATACTCCAATAAAAATTATAATTTTTGATAATCGTATAATATTAGTTGGGTATAATATTTGAAACCCTTATAATATATGAGTTTGAAAACTTATTGTTTATAATATATGACTATATACAATCAAACATGTAAATAAATTGGATCCAAATCTGTTTTTTTTTTGTTACTCGTACACAACAGATCGATCCAATATTCTAACATTTTCATACGAAAATTTGACATTTTCATATACGAAGCAAAGTACAGTCAAACTTCATACTTTTGGCAAGAACATAAAGATAGTATAGCCAATAAACCATTTACTACTCCCGATCTAAATATGTTTAATTGTAGAAATTTTTAATCATATGATAAAAATAATAGTTATTGTTGAGTAAATAAATTTTAATTGGATTAAGAGTATATACTCTACTGGGCCATTTCGAGCATAATAATCACAAAGAGTATATTATCTTCATGCATGAGATAATAACATGTTATAGAATAATAACGTATGGTGATAGTTGTTCATAGGTCGAAGCAAACAATTCGAATAGAATAAACTGAATTTTAACTAAATGGAAAAATAGATTTTTGTTAGAATTCGGTTATAAAAAATTAATTAAACGGATATTATTTTGGAAAATCATGGTTATTGGTTACTAACCGAAACCGAAACGACAACCAAAATAATATCAAAAAAACCCAAATTATTTTTGGTTATTTTCGATTATCGGAAATATTTAAGATATTTTTAGTTTTTTTTAGCTATTTTTGGTTAATTTTGGTTATTTTTGCTTATTTTTTAATTATTTTTAGTTTTACATTTGTTTTCGATTATTTTTGATTATTTTGGTTGTTTTTGGTTAATCAAATTATTTTCGATTAATCGAATTATTTTTAGTTATTTTTGATTTTTAAATTTAATAATCAAACTGATCGAAAATGAGATATAACCTAAACCGAACCAAAATATATAAATAATTGAATAGATTTTTAATCTTAACAACCGAAAAATCGAAACCAAAAATAACCGAACCGGAATAAACCTACAATCTCAACCAGACAATTCGAATATTGTAGTTTATCCGGTCTATGTGCATCTAAATACCATTAGAGGATGGAATGTTAAACAATCTCAGTACGACGACATAATACCTAGAAATATTCTGAGAAATATTTCATATTTTTGCCGAAAGAACATTGTGTAAATACACAAAAATTGCAAATAAAATAAATAATAGGAAAAGTGAAATGATGTAAAACATGAATTTAAAAATTTTAGGATTCCAAAATTTTTGCAGAATTCAAAATTGGAATAATAATAATAATATATTTAAATCAAGGAATTAATTCAGACACCATATTCAACTAAAAATACTAATGTATAGCTAATCATATGTTATTGTATTAAACTATTATGTTTAACATTTTTTTTCCAGTGAAAAATATTTTTTTTTCCAAAATATAGATTGAATTCAGGTTGTTAAATATTCGTTAATTGATCAGGTGTGATTATTAAAAACAGCTTAAATCAAATTTAGTTGGCTACATGATACTTTGCTCATCTTAAAAACAATATTTTTGATGAGTTTATTAAGCATAAGATCAATATAGGCACAACCACATACATGAGTTCTGAAAGCATTGGCCACCAGTTACCATTTACAGAAAAAGGTGTGACAAGAGATCAACTAAACAAACATGTTGATACGAGAAGAATGATCCAAGTCTTATCTAAGATTAATAAATCATGAGTCTAGTTTGTTTGCTCGATGTTGGTGGTTGCGGTTAGAATTATGGTCAACATTGTGATTACGGCTGTAGTATATGATGTTCGTTTGTTTGTCACCGGCGATTACGGTTAATTGATGTAAATTTTTAGTCGTACCGTTATTTTAATCATCGATAAAAAAAATACGACGTAAAACGTAGCATCTAACTACTGCGATTGATCGTAAATAATTGCGATAGATAAAAGAATAACAATCTATCGCAACCGCAACTTGTGCGCCTGGCAAACGAACATTACTATTCTGCAAGCATAACTTATGATATGATCAACTTTAAAAAAGTTATAAAGGAGAAAGCTACATTAAAATAAATCAGGATTTAAAGGTGAATGAAAATGCAAAAACTATTAGAAATAAAAAACTACGGCAAGCAGTGATACAGAAACTAAAACAATATGTGTTTCTATTAGAAGATTTTTTAGATGTATTCTATAGTCTCATCTAAAAGACTTTGAACAAGTTCAAGACGCCCTTGACTTGTTACACTAGCATCAAACGTTCACAAAATTACACACAATCTTGAAACAGTTCACCAAAACTTTTTTACCCCTTTAGTAAATATTGTATCTTCAGTAAATATTTGATGAAAACATAAAGGCAAGTCTACCAAGTCTGTATCAAGAAAAACGTATCTGCACCAGCAAACAAGTGAGTGAGTTTGAAAATTCAAAATCCAGAAGCCCTAGCTCACGAGATTAATAAATCATGAAGCATTAGTAATCTCAGCCTGAGTAAATCAAGAGCACTTTGGCCTGTGCGAGAGCAATCGAAGAAGAAGCCAAATTCGGGAATAATAATTTAACCAGAACCGAACCGATCTGTTATTTCAATCTAATTCGGTAAATTATGTTTTAAACCCAATAAACCGAAATTTAAGTTTTCCAATACATTACCGACCCGATCCCTAATCCCAATTGGATTCAGACTATTTCCTAAAATCTCCGTTCTTCTCCGCTTGTCCAATTCAACATTTTTTTCTGTAATCTATTGACTTACGTCTCTTCAATGACCTTCTACAAGCGTCTGGCTCTATTAGGGTCTCAATCCGCGACTTCCATTGCTAGATCGCGAGGTCTCAGTCTCTCTCAAGGCCTTCTTGATCGTCGTCCGTTCCCGTACCGCGAAATTTCCGAGCTCACTAAAGTTAACGGGAAGCGTGCGTTTCTCGTTGATACATTGGCTCTGGTAACATAATCTCTCTCATTCTCTTCAATCTCTTGTATGTTTAGTTTAATCCGTAGGTCTATTTCATTTCTCTATGTACCAGATCCAGAGCTAGGTATGAACTTTTAGCATTATGAATTTCTTATTAGTTTGGAATCTCTTGTATATATTTTTTTTTGTAAATTTCTTTACAAGTATGTTAGGCGATGAATTTATATAGCTTCTTGGGTTTATATTGAGTTTTTCTTTATTTGTTTCTGTGACAGGTGAGAAGTCTTGAAGCTCAAGGTGTTCCATCTAAACAAGCTGAGGCAATAACTTCTGCCATCACCGAGGTTTTGAATGATAGTTTGGAAAATGTCTCTGAGTCTTTTGTTTCAAAGGGAGAAATGCAGAAGGTAATAGTTTCAATTGTTGTTTCCTTCATTTGTGTGCTATTGTATTGGGCAATGGCTGACCTTACTGTATTACTTGTGTGCTGCAGATTGAAATGATTCAAGAGTCAAATCTTTCAAAATTTAATTCTGAAGTTAAAAGTTCTCAGGTAACATACTTTTTTATATAGTTTTGGTTCATTATGTTGCTTATGATTTACCAAGTGCTTCATAACCTTGAAAACATGTGGCTTATTTTGTATGTGCAAAAGTTATTGATGTTCTTTAAAAAACTATACTACTTGTGCTACGTTTATAATCTCAAACCTTTTGCCAAAGTTTTAATTGGTTTTGAGGATTACAATGCTGGGCTTCTCATTATTACATACATCGTCACTCTTTTTGTTGTTCGATTTAGGAATGATTTTCTTCTCATTATGGATAGGTTGAGAGGTTGTATTACTTGTGGAAGTATATGATCTGAACTATTCGTAGTGATATCTGGGGAAGATTGGGAAATTAACACAATGTAGGAAGCTGTGTTTTTTTGTCTCTGAGTACTTTAGTTTATCTAGGAAGATGGCATGTTTAGTTTCTCTTTAAAATTCGAACTTTTTGTTGCCAACTGTTTATATGAGTTGGTTTCTTAGGCACTTGTAGCTAGAAAAACCGGTAATATGTGTTTATTGCTTTCAATCTTACTGCAAAATTTCATTTTGTACACAATATCATTGTCTATGCTTCCATGTATAAACCAGTAATAAGGTTTAATGATTATAATTCTTCTTCATTTTTTGTAAAGGAGCATCATTTCACTGTTTTGCAACGTGAGACAGAAAAATTACGAAGCGATATAGAGAAGATGCGAAGTGAGCTAAGGTTTGTGATATAATATGCCTTATATTGTGCTTTAACCAATATGAATTTAAGACCTCTCACTTGACACAGATATGAAATTGATAAGGTCACAGCCGGACAACGCTTGGATTTGAATCTTGAAAGAGGGTAAAAAAAGCATCCACATTTTTGCACTAGGTTTATTTGGTAATCTGGTTTTGATTGTCTTGTTACTCACAGTCGAATACGTGATGAGCTAGCTAATCAGAACTCGGAAACAACAAACCTCACAAACAAGCTTGATCGGGTAATAATAATAATAATAACTTCACTACACAATTTTCACCTTAAAACTTAGGAAGATGAAAACACATAATGTGTTTGTTGTTGTAGGAAATTCATGCATTGAGAGCTCAATTAGAGGCTACAAAATACGAGGTAATCAAATATTGCATAGGTACACTTGTGTCGATTTCAGCAGTTGGACTCGCAGTCCTTCGTATAATGTTGTAGTAAGATCCACAATGTTTAAACCAAATTTGTTCTAACTTCTCATCATTGTTTGAAATATGCCATTTTTTTTCTGGTGATCAGAAACTGAAAAGAAACTATGATGATATTGTATTTGTTATCTATTTTGATAACAGCCTTACCAGAAGAGTTTTTGAAAATTGTACCGAGCATTGTGGTCGATCCAAGGATCATTGGTTTACTTTCGTTCGCATTATTAGCTTAGTTTTATAATACAGAAAACGCTATTGATAAATTTTGTAAAAATCAGAACCGATGTTCAATAAACACAGATTCACTTTTATTTGCAAAGTATCCCAAATACAAAAGAATAGGTACTCAGCAATTGTAAGAAAATGAAAACCTGGAAAAAGATGAAGAAGAAATTTTATAAAGTCCAAAATATCTTGGAGCAAGCTTTTAGTTATGGCTAGAAACCACTGACTGTTGTCTATACGGCTGTAATTTCACATAAACCATAGCACCAATATGAAAATTCATGTTGGACCTATTTTTATTTGCGGATTGCTACATCTGATGCTAAGCCCAAAGGAGATGAAATTTGAACAACAAAATCATATTTTCCCGATCCTGTAGACATTTTGCCACCACAACTACCTTTGATTCTCCCGAAAGATATAGTAAATGGAGTGGAGGTGACTGCCCATATATTGCCTCATGAGGAGTCATGTTTGTCGATGTGTGATAAGTCGTATTATACCAAAACTCTGCGAGTGACAACCATTTTTTCCAAAGTTGAGGGCGATTACTGCATATACATCTCAAGTATGTTTCCAATCAACGGTTTACAACTTCAATCTGCCCATCACTCTGTGGGTGATAAGCACTTGACAAATTCAAAGACACCCTGATACAAGCCTCGATTCAAGGCTTGGATGCACGTGGATTTTTTGGAGAAGGTTAGGTGAAAAACTCGACCTTAGACTTCTGGATAGGGGATTTTTGGTTTGGTATTGGGTGAAGGATGAAGTAAACCACATGAGGGGGTGATGAACCTCGTGATAAATCACAAACTTAGAGGTAGGAGGGCTGCTCTCAACTAGGTTCTAAGCGTACAAGTCTCTTTGAGAGAAAAACTTATAGAAGAAAATTCGCACTTTATTAATTATCAAAAAGGTTGTCGAACTACAATTGTTGAAGAAGCCTTATTAATATGCTCGACAGCTTGACCTTCTAGGATCGACTCAAAGAAAGAAAAGGAAAGATTACAAAAGTGCACAAATAGAAAATGTACAAAAGTGCATAACCGAAAAAGGATCTATTCCTAAAATGTTTTTGACTCAAAAATGTAAACAATCTAGATCCTACCCTGCAAAACAGAAAGAGGCATATATTCGAATTGAAAACTTACCTTTCTTACCTCACGGCCAAGAAATGGAAGGTGTCCGTCCTTGTGGCATGCACGCGCCTTGCTCCTAGTCTTTGACTTGGAATAGGGTTAGGAATCTTTGGGACCTGACCTCTCTTGCCACTAAAGCCCAAGTCTCTGAATTTCCTTGCATTGCTGAGAAGCCTTTGGACTCTTCTTTGCACTTCTAGCCCATTGTCCTTAGTCGATCTTCCTCTAGGAGCTTGTCGACCCATAAGTTGAACTTGTGGAAGAGTGCTCTTGATCTGCTCCTTGTCATTGCTCCTGGTGGCACTACTTGTGTAGAGACTTCCTCTAGATGCATGTCCTGAAGCTGGTAGCTTATCTTGTCCGAGTCTTCTTCTGTAGAAGTTGAAATGCTCGTGTATTCGGCTGGATTGGCTGTACCAGCTGGACTGTGCGAGGTACTGGCCGGAATGCCTTCTAGACCGGCCAAGTTGATCCCAGAGTTAGCGGCATCACCAATGGGACCGGCGGTGTCATCCACGTCGCCACCAATTGTGCCGGAGGTTTGGGCCTCTCCGTCGGCAATGCTGATCGGTATGGTCCTATTGGTCGAGGATCCGACGGTACCGCTTGGGCCGGTAGACGTGCCAAATGGCCTGACTATCTCGGGCAAGCTTCCTGGTCGGCCAGTCTAGTCTCCTGGCCGGACATACAACATGATGTCCTCATCATCCCCTCCCTCTTCAGTAGGTTTTGACCTCAAAACTGGTTCATCTGGATGGAAAGGGGCTAAGTCAGTTACGTTAAATGTGTTGGACACATTAAACTCACCTGGGAGCTCGATCCGGTAGGCGTTGTTATTGATCCTCTCTAGCACTCTGAATGGTCCATCTCTTCTTGGTGCTAGCTTGGAACTATTTAGGTTGGGGAACCTCTCCTGCCGTAGGTGTAGCCATACCCAATCGCCTGGTTGAAAGATCACCTCCTTTCTTCCCTTGTTAGCATGCGTCACGTACTGCTCGATCCTCTTCTCCAAGTTCTCTGCTACCTTCTAGTGTAACTTCCTTATGAACTCTGACTTAGATGCTCCGTTGAGGTTGGTCATCTCTGGTGGTGGCAGTGGCGTTTGCTCTAAGGGGGGGGGGAGAGGGTTGAAGCCGTATACTACTTCAAAAGGTGTCTTCTTGGTTGCTGAGTGCACGGCTCGGTTGTAAGCGAACTCTATGAATGGCAAGCACTCCACCCAAGTCTTGAGGTTCTTCCCTAGTACAGTCCTGAGAAGAATTGATAGTGTCTGGTTAACAACTTCAGTTTGGCCATCGGTTTGAGGATGGCAGGTGGTAGAGAAGAGTAGCTTCGTGCCTAGCTTCCTCTAAAGGGTCCTCCAGAAATGGCTGAGGAACTTGGTGTCCCTGTCCGACACGATGGTCCTTGGCACTCCATGAAGCCGTACTATCTCCCTGAAGAACAACTCGGCTGTTTGCGTGGCATCATTAACATTGGCACACAGAATGAAGTGTGTCATCTTGGAGAATCTGTCCACCACTACAAAGATTGCATCTTTGTGGTTGATATTGGGCAGACCTAGAACGAAGTCCATTGATATATCCATCCATGGATGCGTCGGTATGGGCAGTGGGAGATACAACCCGTGAGGTTGCACTCGGAACTTTGCCTTCTTGCAAATGATGCACCTTGCACAATGAGCTTCTACTGTCCTCTTGATGTGTGGCCAGTAGAAGTGTTCTTTGACCACTGCTAGTGTCTTGTCGACACCAAAATGGCCCATGAGTCCTCCTCCATGAACTTCTTGGATGATAAGCTCCCGTTATGATCCTTGTGGTATGCACAACCTTCTCTCTCGGAACAAGAACCCCTCATGGATGTAGAACTTCCCATGACTCCCTGTGCCACACTCCTTGTAGCTCTCGGCGAGGTCATGATCATCTTTATACATGTCCTTGATGTGCTCGAACCCTAACACCTTGGCTTCCATTGCGGATATCAAGGCAAACCTCCTTGATAGTGCATCAGCTACCACATTGTCCTTGCCCTTCTTGTACTCGATGACGTATGGGAAGGTCTCTATGAACTCCATCCACCTAGCATGTCTCCATTTGAGATTGGTTTGCCCTCTGAGGTGTTTGAGAGTCTCGTGATCAGTGTGGATCACAAACTCCGTGGACATCAAGTAATGCTGTCAAGTCTCCAATGCTCGGACAAGGGCATAAAGCTCCTTGTCGTAAGTGGGGTAGTTCAGTGAGGCACCACCTAGCTTCTCACTGAAGTATGCCATTGGTCTCCCTCCTTGGGTTAGCATTGCTCCTATGCCTATTCCAGAGGCATCACACTCCACTTCAAACGTCTTGTTGAAGTCGGGCAGGACTAGCACTGGTGCATGTGTAAGGTTGTCCTTCAAGGCCTGGAATGCCTTCTTCTGAGCTTCTCCCCAGCTGAATCCCACGTTCTTCTTCACTACTACCATCAATGGTGAGGCAATACTGCTGAAGTTAGGCACGAATCTCTTGTAGAAGCTGGCCAGTCTGTGGAAGCTCTTCACTTGGCTGATGTTGCTTGGTGTTGGCCATTCTTGTATGGCTTGAATCTTCTTTTCATCAACTTGTAGGCCCTGTGAACTTACAACAAAACCTAATAAGACAAGTTTATCAGTATAAAAGATGCACTTCTTGAGATTGGCATAAAGCTCTTCTTGTCGAAGGGTTTTAAGCACCAATTCAAGATGTGTGAGGTGATCCCTTAAGCATTTACTATAAACTAATATGTCATCAAAATAAACTACAACGAACTTACTGATGTACGTCCTAAGAACTTGGTTCATAAGGCGCATGAAAGTGCTTGGGGCATTAGTCAAGCCGAATGGCATGACTGTCCACTCGTAGAGCCCTTGCTTTGTCTTGAAAGCAGTCTTCCATTCATCACCTTCCTTCATCCTGACCTGGTGGTATCCACTCTTGAGGTCTATTTTGGAGAAGACCGTGGCTCCAGTCAGCTCATCTAGCATGTCATTCAGCTGTGGTAACGGATGCTGGTACTTGACTGTGATGTTGTTGATTGCTCGGCAGTCCACGCACATTCGCCACGTCCCATCCTTTTGGGTACTAGCAGCACTGGCACGACACACGGACTAAGGCTCTCTCGAACATAGCCTTTCTCCATGAGCTCTTTGACTTGCTTCTCAAGCTCCTTGAACTCCTTTGGGCTCATCCGGTAGGCTGGTCGGTTGGGCAGGGCTGCTCCGGGCACGAGATCAATTTGGTGCTCGATGCCACGTAGGGGAGGAAAACCTGCTAGTATCTCCTCCGGGAACACATCCTAGAACTTGTTGAGGAGAGTTGCTACTTCATGAGGTCGCTCTACCTGCTCGTGTTCTATACTCAAAATTTCTTTGAAGACCATTAGTAACATTAAATCATTCAAAGCTAAAGCTCTCTAGACATGGCTTGGAAGAATAAGAAAATTAGATTTGATAAGTTTTTTTTCTTTACTCATTTGGAGTTGTAGCTCGTGTACCTGGGCAGGTGTAAGAGGAGCTAGGCTGACATTTCTTTTGTCATGCACAAAAGTGTAGAGATTGGTTCTGCCATCATGTCTGGTCTCTTTGTCAAATTGCCATGGCCTTCCTAGCAGAAGATGGCCAGCTTGCATGGGCACCACGTCGCACACGACTTGGTCTTGGTACTTGCCCACACTGAATGGCACAGTGACTTGCTCATGGATCTTGAGCTCCACTTTGTCATCGAGCCATCTCAGTCTATATGGTCGAGGATGCCTTGTCTTCTCTAGACCTACCTTATCAACCATGTATGCAATAGCAACGTTAGTGCAAGAACCACCATCTATGATGAGGTTACATACCTTGCCCTTGATGGTGCAATGACTGTGGAAGATGTTCTCCCTTTGGATGGTCTCTGAAGGATCCACCATTGCACTGAGGATGCATTTAGTGACCAGCACTTCCCCCACATCAGGGTACTCAATGTCACCGTATTCTCCTTCTGGTTCATAGTCCTCTTCATCTTGGGACTCATACTCTCCAGCCTCGGTAATCAGCATGACCCGGTTGTTTGGGCACTCCCTTGAGATGTGTCCCCTACACTTGAAACAAGTGATGTCACGTGATCTTTGAGGGTTAGAGGACTTACGAGGCTCTCTCTGGTCACGGGTTAACTCAGGAGGCTTGCTCTTGAACCTTGACTCGATCACTATGCTCTTGCCCTTGTCTATGGGCTTAGGAATATTGCTTGGTGCCCAAGGAGTCTTAGGCTTGCAGATGTCTTGGCTCTTACGATTGATGTGCTGCTCAGCCTGGACAGATAGGTGGAACAAATCCTTGAAATCATTGTAGATTTACCTTTCCACCTTGCGGCTGTTCCTTTCTTGCAGTCCATCCAAGAATTGTGCTATCAACGCTTCTTCATCATCATTGAGCTTCAGCCTGTTCCTTAGCTTCTGGAACTCTTCATAGTACTCCTCTACTAATCTGGTACCCTGCTTAAGAGTACGAAAACAACGTTGCAAGTCCCTATGAAAGTAAGGTGGAACAAACTTTTGTCACATGATATCTTTCATGTCGACCCATGAGTCTACGGGTCTTAATTTTTTCCTCCTTCGGTCAGAAATTTCACGATCCCACCAGATGAGGGCATTGTCTGTGAGTTGTGCTACTGCCATTGAGACTCTCCTAGGCCCTGATTGGTTGTAATGATCGAAGATATGATCCATTCTTCTCTCCCAATCTAGGTAAGCCTCGGGATCTACTCTTCCTGTAAAACTTGGAGGAGTTAGCTTAACATCAAGATGAGTTACCCGGTTGTAGGCGTGTTCATCTCCATCCTCATGATGTCTAGGAGGCATCCTTGGTCTCTGGTGAAGACCATATGGCTCAAAGCCATCATCTTCTGCCTCTGGTTGCCGTGGAGGTCCTCTCGGCCTAGGGTGATAGTCATGAGGCTGCACGTCCTCATCTCCTTCTGGCTGGGGTTCCTCTTGTTCGTGCCGTGTCCTAAGGTGCTCGGGACCTTGAGCACGGCCTTGCTCAGCCCTCACGTGCCTTATAGCCTGGAATGTCACCGGCCTCTCCACGCGCTCCAACCTCTCGCCGATTGATGCGAGTTGTGTTGGAGTGTGGTGAATATGGCCATCATGGCCTCGGTTGCATCTCTATTCTCTTCTCCTATTGCGTACTACAAGAAAGAAATCAAGTTACTCTACTCCTAGAATTGATTAGGAGGGTTCTTTATATAGAGAATTTTAAAAATATGCAAAAAGGAAAAACTGGGAAATGGAAAATCCGAAAATATGGAGATTTGAGAAAATGGAAACTTTCTTGACAACTATTGCTAGTTGTCCAATTCGAATCCTTTTGGTATTTTTCCTTTTTTCTTTCTCTTTTCTTTTTAGTTTAACTTAAAAATAATAAAAATATGATTTAAACAAAAAGGAAAACGTGAATAGCAATGCAAAAGTGAATCTAAACCCTAGTGATACACGTAGAAGCTAGATGCACTCGGTTTGGAGTTTGATGTTATTTTTTTATTTTTCTTAAATGAAACTTAAACTAATACAAAAACTAGAAACAAAACAAGTTAAAGGATAGAAACAACCTAGTTTAGGAGCTTTAATCTCCGATACCAAAATGATACAAGCCTCGATTCAAGGCTTGGATGCGCGTGGGCTGTTTGGAGAAGGTTAGGTGAGAAACTCGACCTTAGATTTCTGGATAGGGGGTTTTTGGTTTGGTATTGGGTGAAGGGTGAAGTGAACCACACGAGGGGTGATGAACCTCATGATAAATCACAAACTTAGAGCTAGGAGGGCTGGTCTCAACTATGTTCTAAGCACACAAGTCTCTTTGAGAGAAAAACTTGTAGAAGAAAATTTGCACTTTATTAATTATCAAAAAGATTATCGAACTACAATGCTGGAAGGAGCCTTATTAATATGCTCGACAGCTTGACCTTCTAGGGTCGACTCAAAAAAAGAAAAGAAAAGATTACAAAAGTGCACAAATGGAAAATGTACAAAAGTGCATAACCGAAAAAGACCTAAAATGTCTTTGACTCAAAAATGTAAACAATCTAGATCCTACCCTGCAAAACAGAAAGAGGCATATATTCGAATTGAAAACTTACCTTTCTTACCTCACGGCCAAAAAACGGAAGGTGGCCGTCCTTGTGGCATGCACGCACCTTGCTCCTAGTCTTTGACTTGGAATAGGGTTAGGAATCTTTGGGACCTGACCTCTCTTGCCACTAAAGCCCAAGTCTCTGAAGTCCCTTGCATTGTTGAGAAGCCTTTGGACTCTTCTTTGCACTTCTGGCCCATTGTCCTTAGTCGATCTTCCTCTAGGAGCTTGTCGACCCATAAGTTGAACTTGTGGAAGAGTGCTCTTGATCTGCTCCTTGTCATTGCTCCTGGTGGCACTACTTGTGTAGAGACTTCCTCTAGATGCATGCCCTGAAGCTGGTAGCTTATCTTGTCCGAGTCTCCTTGCGTAGAAGTTGAAATACTCGTGTCCTCGGCTGGATTGGCTGTACCGGCTAGACTGTGCGAGGTACTGGCCGGAATGCCTTCTGGACCGGTCAAGTTGATCCCGGAGTCGGCGGCATCTCCAATGGGATCGGCAGTGTCATCCACGTCGCCACCAATTGTGCTGGAGGTTTGGGCCTCTCCGCCGGCAATGCTGATCGGTCCGGTCCTATTGGTCGAGGGTCCGGCGATACCGCTTGAGCCAGCATACGTGCCAAATAGCCCGGTTGTCTCGGGTAAGCTTCCTGGTCGGCCAGTCTGGTCTCCTGGCAGGACATACGACCTAATGTCCTCATCACACCCCTTGCAACAAAAATAATTTCTTCCGAAACTCGCTTACGAAGATAGTATCTCGATCATTTACAATTGTTTTCGGGAACCCATGTGGCTTGAATACATTATCCAAGAAGATTTGAGCTATTTTTGCGGCTGTATATGGGTGAGACAAAGCCATAAAGTGAGCTACCTTGCTCAATCTATCCACTACCACGAATATTATTGTTTTCCCATAAGAAGGAGGCAATCCTTCTATGAAGTCCATAGACATATCAGTCCAAATTGTATCTGGGATAGGAAGTGATTACAGAAAACCTGGGTAAGAAGAATTATCATACTTACATTGCTGGCATGTTTGGAAATTGCGGATAAACGATTGAATATCCTTAGACATCCCCTTCCAATAGAAAGTGCTTTTGACTCTTTGGTGTGTTGCGTCTCTGCCTGAGTGTCCCCCAACGCCTGAACAATGCAACCATTCCAGAATCTTGTTCCTCATTATCAAATTCTTGGGAACAATTATTTTATTTTTCCTCCTCAGAATGTTTTGTACCCACGAAAAATGTTTCTTGGCTTGAGGATCGATTTGTAAAGCCTCAATAATTGTCTTAGTTATCGCGTCCTCTTGATAACTAGCCTGAATTTCCCTGAGTAAATCACATTCTAGGATGGACATTGCCATATGCAAAACCTCTGCTCCTTCCACTCTAGACAAAGCAGCCGCGACGAGGTTCTCTTTTCCTTTCTCATACTGAATTTCATAATCAAACTCCAACAATTTGGATAGCCATTTTTGTTGAATTAGAGTGTTCAACCGCTGTTCCAAAAGGTATTTTAAACTCCGTTAATCCGTTTTAATAACAAAATGCCCCATCAAGAGGTAATGACGCTATTTCTGCACTGCGAAAACCACATCCAATAATTCTTTCTCATATATAGATAAATGGAGTTGTTTACTCTTTAGATGTTTGCTGATGTAGGCGATTGGGTGGCCCTCCTGCATCAACAGTGCACCAATCCCTTGACTATAGTTATTTGTTTCCACGATAAATGGTTTATCAAACTGTGGTAACGTAAGAATTGAAGCATAACAGAGCGCCTGTTTAAGTGCGTTGAAGGCTGTCTGAGCTTCTTCTGACCACTGAAATGCATCTTTCTTTGTTAATGCAGTTAAAGGTCTCGCAATTGTCCCAAAATTCCGTACAAACCTTCTATACTAACCTACAAGACCCAAGAAACCCCGAAGCTGTTTTAATGTCTCAAGTTGTGGCTAGTTCACAACTGCTTCAATCTTTCTAGGATATGTAGAAGTTCCTTTTGACTCAGTGAAGTGACCCAAATACTCCACCCGAGTCATAGAAAAAACACACTTATTCCCCTTAGCAAATAGACTATTTTCTCTCATCAATGTAAAAACATCTTACAGGTGAAGTATATGTGTATCCAGCGAAGGACTATAAACCAAAATATCATAAAAAAATATGAGAACTGATCTCCTTAAGAATGGCTTGAATACTTCGTTCATAAGCCCTTGAAATGTTGTTGGAGGATTAGTAAGGCCAAATGGCATTGCTAAGTACTCGTAATGTCCTCCATGTATGAATATCCTCCATAGCCATTCGAACTTGATTACCCTTAAGTCGATTTTAGAATATTTCACTGACCCATCTAATTCATTCATAAGGTCCTCAATTAATGGAATAGGGAAACGACCCTTCATTGTGATATTGTTAAGCCCTCTATAGTCCACACACAATCTCCACGAACCATCCTTCTTCTTGACCAATATCACGGGTCATGCATAACAGCTTGAGCTGGCTTGTATTGTTCCTCCAGTTAGCATATCCTGCACAATTTTTTCTATCTCATTTATTTGGTAATTCGTGTACCGATAAAGTTTTTGATTAGTGGGATTCGATCCTTCCAATAGAGGAATCTTATGGTCGTGATCTTTTCTGAAGGGTGGAAGAGATGTTGGTTCCTCAAAAATGTCTGCATACCCAGCTAATAAACCTTCAATTTCTTCTTGTATGGTAATTCTGCTGGTTCAGTTTCAAGTGAACATAAGCTCACATTTGTAAGTTGAACCGAATCTTGTACACAGATCATTGATAGTTGAGTTTGTTCATCTTGAAATTTATTTAATTTGACTACCTTCACTTCTTTTACCGAACCTTACCTGATGTCATGTAGCAGTATCTTCTTACCCCCATCTGAAAACGCATTTCCAACTTCTTGAAACCCCAAGTAATAGGACCAAGTGTCTCCAACCACTGAATTCCTAATACCATGTCGCAATAACCCAATAATCACCATTAAATCAGCATCAAACGATATACCTTGAAAGCTCCATTGGAGCTGATTCACCTTTGCGCATATTCCTAGCTTACTACCATCAGCTACAGAAACCCGAGTATTACGTATAAGTTTTAACAGATGTAGAAGTATGGAAAGTTGAGCTGAATTTAAAAAAAGGAAGCTGGGATATATGGAATCCTGAAGAAAAAAGGAAAGATGATATATTCTCAAGATGTAGGGATCTGTGAGAATGAAAATCGTATATTAGGGCTTTTGGTGAAGCATATATATGCAGTGATAGATGACAAGTTGTCCTTTAGGGTTTCAGAGAGAGAAAACTTCGTGATAGACAGAGTGTGTGAGTTGGGTGAGAGAAAACCGAGTGTCACACAGCTGTTGTTGTGTCAGCGAGCTTTTGGGTAGAGTTAGGAATTGGTCAGTCTGAAGAGAGTGTAATCTTGTGTCAATCTGATTAGACAGAACTATGAGAGTTCTGTTTAAATGATTCCAACCCAAGGTGAGTGAAAAACGGGTGTAACACAACTGCTGGTGTGTCAACGAGTTTTTGGGTAGGTTTTCGGAATTGGTCAGTCTCAAAAGAGTGTAATCTTGTGTCAATTTCATTAAACAAAATTGTGAGAGTTTTGTTTAAGTGATTTTTATTTGAATAAAATATTGTTTTGTGAAACGTCTCTCTATTAACTATAGTTCATTAGTATTCTGGTTTTTCAACAGACACCCCAATTGTTATGCTACCTTTTTATCAATGAAATTGTGAGTGGACCCTGAATCAATGAGAATAAACAGGTTCCGCTTTCCATGTACTCCTCTCACTCGCACCATTTTGTAATTCGATATTCCCGCTACTGCATTGAAAGATATCTGTGTAGTATCAGCCTCATTTTCCTTTGTAATTTCCTTGGTAGCCTCCAACCCACTCTCTTCCTCGTCTTCAGTCGATTCCATCATAAACAACTAGGTTTTCTTGTGTTTTAAATAATGCCCAGGTGTGTATTTTTCATCGCAAAATAGCAAAGTCTTTTTGCCCTTCTGTCATTCAGTTCTTCGGTTGTCAACACCCTCTTCGGCGGTATAGTCATCCCTTTTGATTTTTCAGCAACAACAAAACTGTGTATTATTGCTCGTCCTTCATCTTCTTTCTTGCAAGGAAGAATACCACGATTATTACACATGTGTTTAGTGGCTACCCATGATGTATCTCATGCCTGCCATGGATGTGCCTTCTCATAAAACCTTCGGAGGAGTAGGCATTATCTTATGGATTGCGGTTGAAACATCCTCACATGCATCTGAGTATCTGCTCGCAACCCAGCGAGGTACGCGCTAACTAGATACTCTTCTGGCAAGTTCACTCGTGTACGGATAAGTTCGAATTTGCCATGATACTCCATGATTCGTGTTGTTTTCTGCAATCTCTTAAGCTTTACGATTGGGTCATCCAACATTTCCTCAAATCTTTCCTTAATTAAAGCCTTGTAGTTTACCCAATCGTAAACAAGGTTCCTGCTCATCTCAGATTGCACGATCAACTGATGCCAAGTAGCTGCTAAGTCATCAAAATGTATTGATGTTAAGCTTACTTTTAACTCTTCTGGCGTATGATCAATTACGAAAAACTTATCCACCTTAAACAATCACTCTTTAATCTTATCGTCATTGAACCTAGGAAAATCCAGCTTAGCAAACCTCATCATACCAGAATATGAACGACCGATACTTGAGTGCATTCCCCTGTTCAGATCGGTTGACATCGTAGGCAGCATTTGTGAAGATGAAGTTCCTATTCGACCGATGAATGCTTCTTAACCGGAAGACGTAACTCCTTTCGTAGAAATGATCTGAATCGGTTTGAACATTTCCGCGATGCTCTTATCCATTTTTGCTTCCAATGATTCTAACTTCGATCCCACCACTTTTTCGATTTCTCGAGCTGCTACTTCTTTTACTAACGCTTGTGCTCGTGTTTCTGCAATATTTTCCGAGGTCGATTGACTCTAATACTTTTAATACAGAAAACGCGATTGATAAATTTTGTAAAAAACATAACCGATGTTCAATAAACATATATTCACTCTTACTTGCAAAGTATTTCAAATGAAAAAATAGGTACTCAACAATAGTAAGAAAAAGAAAACCCATAAAAATGAAAAAAAAAAATTATCAGAAATTTCGGTAATTTTTATATGTTAATCGATATTAAACTTTATTTTAATTCGAAAATCTAGTTTTACTTTTAAAATAAATTCAAATTAAAACAATATTTGCTAATTAAAATCTGCCATTCCAATTTATGTGATTTTTTTGTTCTAAATTGTGAAAATACCTTTAAGTTGCTTTTCTGCGTCGTCTTTTCTAAAACACAATGAATACGAATCTATCCCTTTTTTTCGACGCACGTTCATTATGTTCATATCGCATCTGCATTTAGTTCTAAATTCTAATTTGACTTTATAAAATTGATTATATCTTCACAATGATTTAATAACTTTTTTCTGACAAAGTGTTTGATAGTTATTTATTACTCTTTAAAATGAGCATTGCAACTATAGTTGGAAATGTAAATGAAGTTGGAAAAATCTATTTAAAAAAGGGGTTGGGATCATTTTCAATAGTGAAAATCACTATTCAAATGAATATTACATATAATATTAGAAACATAAACATTTTTTATATAAAATTTTGAATTTTAGACATTTTTTTTGAAAATATTTGGATACTTTTGATCGATACTAATATTTTGCGGATGGTGAAATATATTTTACATTAAAAGTTCTTGATTATTGATCAAACATTAGAAGAACTAAAAAAATGGAAAACAAAATTTTATTCATTGAATCAAAAACTACTGCAGCTCGTTTCGTAGCCGCAGAAAACTGTGGATACGTCATGTGGTCAAACGTTATTTGTTTGACCGCCGTAGATTCTTGTGGTGAAATATTGCGGTCGACCGTAGTTATTTACGGTAAAAAAATTTAACCGATACAAAATTGTACCATTTTTAATAAAATAATTATGATATAACATGCAACAACCTGATAAAACAAACAATAATAGTATAACGTTTAATCGCAGTGTCTAATCGCATGTCGATGCCGCAGAGGCTGCGGCAGATAAACAAACAGTATAATATCAAATTATTATACAGATTAAATAAATTAATTATAAACATTTGTTGTATATAAAAGATGTTCCAAATATTTAAAAATTATTTTTAAAACATAAAATAAATAAATAACAATATATCTTTTACGAATAGAACCCATTGGCATGAAAAAGTGGATTGTACAAAAAGAAGAAAGTGAGAATAAAAGATAAAGAAAAAATTGGGTCCAGAGATCGAACATTAATAGATTTTGTATGGACAAAAATGTGAAGTGAAAAAGAAAGAAAAGTAAATGATTCCAAAGGTCTCAACTTTCGTTGTCTCATATTCATAGTGAAGACAATTCGTTGCTCCTTACCTCTCTTAGTGCCTCCATATATCTCTCACATTGTCTTTTCATATGTCAATTGGTCAGAATTAAGCTAAATTGTTTTCAATATTTTATACAAAAAAGTATCCAACGTCAAAGTCAGCAACTTGGAAGGATACAATTATTGCATTAAAAATGCCCACCAATTATTAAAATGTCAAATTTTGAGGGAATGCATTTCCATAACAACAAGTTTGAGAATAGAAAAATATAATGGCCATCTTTGTTTGTTTATAAATACGAAATTGTTATTCATTTATATGACGTAGTTAATTACGATAGTTCGTATCGGTTAAATGTTGTATTTTGCAATATAATTTTTTTACTGTTGATTAATACAATTAAAAATTTGTGATCAACTGCATCTATAGCTACCTGCACTATACAAACGAACAACAACTATTATATTATTCTTTTCATGTTATGACTATTACATTATTCTTTTCATATTATGTCATTTGGTGAGCATTAAGTTAAATTGTTTTTAATATTCCTAATATATTATTTAAGAAACATTTCAGGAAAATAACTTCATATTAACGTGTTATTAAAAAATATCATATTGACTTGTCATCAATACAATGAGTTTCAAATAAATATATAAATAAATTTAAATTACTAAAATAATTACAATCTACGGCATTGTTATTAATTTTTTGGTGAAAGAAACAATATATTTGGTTAACTTAACCAAAATATATTATTAAATTCATAAAAAATATTTATTTTTAGTTTCTAAATTTATATATATAAAAATTAATACTAAAAATAATTTAAAAAAATTTAAATAAAAGTTAAATTATATAAATATTTAATTTATATTTACTAATAAAAATATTATATATATTATGAATATTTTTCTCCACGTAAAACATAGATATAAATCTAGTTTTATATAAATATTTAAATAAAAAAATATCACAACATTAAAGTCAGCAACTTGAAAAGGTGAACTATTAAAATGCCCACAAAAATTAAAATGCCAAGATTTTGATGGAATGCATTTCCATGACAACAAGTTTCAGAGTAGAAAAATACAATGGTCATGTTTCATGTTTGTTTGTTTGTTTATGAATAGAAAATTGCGATTACATATGCATTAAATTATTATTCGTTTATGCATTAAATTATTATTAAAATTGCGATTACATATGACGTAGTTATCTACCGTTATTTATTTTAAAGAAATTTTTTGACCAATCATGTTGCATGATCTATGTGGGAATGGAAATATATCGTTTTCGTGGCCTATGGAATTATCATATACCTTGCTTGATGATATACTTTTATTAATATCGGTATTTCATATAGTGTTTGAAAAGTAAATCTGACCTTGAAAATTCACTTTTAGTTAATATCCTTAATATATTATTTAAAAAACATTTTAAAAAAATAAATTTATTTTGACGTGTTATTAATACAAATATCATTCTGACGTGTCATCATCACAATCAATTTCAACTAAATATTAAATAGATTTAAAGTACTAAGATAATTAAAATATATGTTATTGCTATTAAATTTTAGTTAGAAAATCAATATATTTCACTAAATTAACCAAAACTATTATTAAATTTATAAATTATTTTTTTTCCTTAATTTACATATACAAAAAATTAATATTAAAAATAATTTTAAATAAAAGTTAAAATTATATAAATATTTAGTTTATATTTACTAATCACAACATTATATAATTTACTGATATTTTTTCCATTTATGGTATGAGTATAAATCTAATATATAGTTAATGAAATTGACCATTAAAGAAAGAGAAATCCAACTAAAACTTTGGTTTGATTTTTTTTAAAAAGGAATAATAAATTTGAGTCAAATATGTGGTGTTCACATTTGTTCAGATTGAATCAAATATATGAGTTGACAATTTATTTTCTTTCTTTCTTATAACATACCTTGGTAGAAGAGAGTTCAGTAATAAGATAATTTAGAATCTCTTCAAGAAATTCAATTCTTAATTGACTAAGATCCCCAATTAACTTCACGAAGTCATCAATGTTTTCATCGATTGTATCATGATCTCGCATGATCTCTAGTATATTATTTGAGGAAATTTTTAACAAAATAACCTTACCGTAACGTGTTATTAACATAAATGTTATATTGACGTTTCATCACCACAATAAATTTCAAATAAATACATAAATGAATTTTTTTTTAAATTAATAGAATAATTACAATATATGCTAATATTATTAATTTGGTTAGAAAATCAAGATATTTATTAAATTAACCAAAATATACTATTAAAATCATAAAAAACAATTATTTTTCTTTCTTTAATTTACATATATAAAAATTAATATTAAAATAATTTTAAATAAAATTTAAAATTATATAAATATTTAACTTATATTTACTAATAAACAATATTATATAATTTACAAATATTTTTTTCTACGCATGACTTAAGTATAAATCTAGTGTATTTTATTAGATGTTTTAGTAAATAAAAAAAATTAGTGCACATGTGATTTTTAGCTAAAATACTTTAGAATTGCACAAAAAATTTGTCTTCCAAAATATCAAAATAGTTTTATTTTTCCAAAATCATTAAAAATCTACCACAAACATTAAAATGATCTTTAGGATTTGAGTTTAATATTATGGGTTTAATTTGTAGAATATAAGATGTAATTTTAGAGTTTAAATTTTAATTTAAGGTTTGTGATATTTTTGAAAAAAAATTAATGGCATTTAAAAAAACTTATTGATGGATTTTTTGGAAACAATTTTTTTTGAGAATTGTTTTTCTTTAAGTAACGTTCTTCTACACACGTTTTAGTCTTCCCTAAAATGTAGTCTTCCCTAAAAACTCGATCGCAACACAATTCAGTAACGAATATTCCGTTCCACAAATGTAATACATTGCCTCTTATATCTTTCCTTATTTATAGGAAAACCTCAAAGAGGTCCATTAAGAAAAAGAAAATCTAGGAAAAATGGATCATGTCCGTAAATCAGATTTCTTTTCCGTTCTTCTTGTTCTTAGTTTTATCATGAACAGCTTCGTGCTGTTCTGTAATGGAGGTATAACAAGTAGTTATGTCAGAAGATTAGAAGCCACAGTCGATATGCCACTCGATAGCGATGTTTTTCGTCTTCCTCCTGGTTATAATGCTCCTCAACAGGTTCAGCTTTTTATAAAATCTTTTTCTGAGTTTTGTTATGGGTTTTGTTTATATTTTATAAATTTTGAATCTTTTTCCTACAAATGAAAACCTTTTTCTGAGTTCTGTTGTGGGTTTTGTTTATATTTTATAAATTCTGAATCTTTTTCCTACAAATGAAAACCTTTTTCTGAGTTTTGTTGTGGGTTTTGTCTATATTTTATAAATTTTGAATCTTTTTCCTACAAATGAAAATCTTTTTCTGAGTTTTGTTGTGGGTTTTGTTTATATTTTATAAATTTTGAATCTTTTTCATACAAATGAAAATCTTTTTCTGAGTTTTGTTGTGGGTTTTGTTTATATTTTATAAATTTTGAATCTTTTTCCTACAAATGTTTGGTGGGTTTTTTTTATAGTTTCTCTTTCCAATATAATATTGGGTATCACCTTTTTGTGTGTTTTTCAAATCTTGTTTTTTTCTTACAAAAAAGGTGCATATAACACAAGGAGATGTAGAAGGAAGGGCAGTGATAGTATCTTGGGTGACACAAGAAGCACCAGGATCTAACACAGTCATTTACTGGAAATATAATAGCTCCAAAAAGCGCATAGCACATGGCAAATACAACACTTACAAGTTCTACAATTATACTTCTGGTTACATTCATCATTGCACCATCAGAAACTTGAAGGTTTGTCCATCATCATCAACTTTGCTATTGTTGTTATGTGAGATACAGAAAATCGATTATTTCATACCTAAAATATATTCGGATATTCGATCTATATCTAAGTTTTGAAACTTTGCAAAACCGTACATTAATTATAGTTAAATTGAAATTTCATATCTGAATTTCATATAGTATGCCAATTTATACATTTACCATAACATGTTAGAATTCCGTTAATAAATACTGATGTGACATCTATGTGGCATATGACGTGGTAGATGACGTGATATAAACTCATTAAACCGCAGAAGCAGATGAAACGGTTAAGACGCGTGAAATAAATTTGTGCACGTCATCTGAATTTGTACTACATCATTTCCGTTTGTGCAGATGATGTGGCAGATGACGTGACCTTTATTTCTAAGGTTTAGTGAGTTTGTACCACGTCATGTGAGTTTGTGTCACGTTATCTGAGTTTGTGCAAATGACATGGTAGATGGCATGACCTCTACTTCTACGGTTTAATGAGTTTGTGTCATGTCATCTACCACGTCATGTGTCGCATCAGTAACCGTTAATGGAATTCTAACCCCATTAAAATAAATATATAAATTGACATGAAATTCGGATATAAAATTTGAATTTAACTATAATTTGAATTTAACTATAATTAATGTATGGGTTGGTATATCCCAAAAATTTAAGTCTAACTTGAACATCTGTATATACTTTCGATATGAAATTACTAATTTTTCTCTGATATACATTCATTATTTTCTTTGTTGCAGTATGAGACCAAGTACTATTATGTGGTAGGTGTGGGAGAAACAGAGCGCAAGTTCTGGTTCTTAACTCCTCCTAAGATCGGTCCAGATGTTCCCTACACGTTTGGTCTCATAGGTAATTGTCCTGAAACAAGTACATGGTTTTTGACAAAATAGACAATTTGTCTTAGCCCTCCTTTATGGACACTTGCAGGGGATCTTGGGCAGAGTTTTGACTCAAACATAACCTTAACACATTATGAGAAGAATCCAACAAAAGGGCAAGCGGTTTTGTTTGTAGGAGATCTCTCATACGCTGATACTTATCCAAATCATGACAATAATAGATGGGATAGTTGGGGAAGATTTGCTGAAAGAAGCACAGCTTATCAGCCCTGGATTTGGACCACAGGAAACCATGAACTCGATTTTGCCCCCGAGATTGTAAGGCTTCTTGCTTCATCTTTGTTTTGCTTTTCAAAAAATGCTGTAGCACAAAGAGATATAATTCAACTAAGAGCAGCCTTGCTTACATGGATTAGACTGAGATTGAGATGTAAGGTTTTTATGGCAGGGAGAAACCAAACCGTTTAAGCCATTCAAACATAGGTATCCTACTCCTTACCGAGCTTCAGGCAGCACAGAACCATTCTGGTACTCTATTAAGAGAGGACCTGCTTACATAATCGTGCTAGCTTCATATTCAGCATATGGTAAAGTAAACAAAACAAAATCTTTTGATATTCATAAACCGAGACTAAGAGGATCTGAATATTCAATCTCTTTCTTTGGACAGGAAAATACACGCCGCAATACAGATGGCTGGAACAGGAGTTCCCAAAGGTTAACAGAAGTGAAACTCCATGGTTAATTGTTCTGATGCATTCACCATGGTACAACAGCTACGATTACCATTACATGGAAGGTGAAACCATGAGAGTGATGTATGAGTCATGGTTTGTCAAGAACAAAGTAGACGTTGTTTTTGCAGGTCATGTCCACGCTTACGAAAGATCAGTACGAAAAACAAAAACTTTTGCTCATCATGTTTCTTTAAACTATAGATAGATCCTCCTGACAAGAGCTGCTTAAACTGTGTAACCAGGAACGGGTTTCAAACATAGCATACAACCTGGTTAACGGAATTTGCAGTCCGGTCAAAGATCAATCTGCTCCAGTCTACATCACCATTGGTGATGGAGGCAATATTGAAGGATTGGCCACCGAGTAAGCTATTCATTAATGCATGCTTATTGGAACCGGTTTGAGTTTTGATTGTGTAATATGGTTTTGCTGTAGAATGACTGAGCCTCAGCCTAAGTATTCTGCCTTCAGAGAAGCTAGTTTCGGGCATGCTATATTCTCGATAAAGAACAGAACGCATGCTCGCTACGGATGGCATAGGAACCAAGATGGTTACGCCGTGGAGGGTGACAAAATGTGGTTTTTCAACAGATTTTGGCATCCCATTGATGATTCTCCTTCTTTTGATTCTTGACAACATCAGAATTAATCTCATTTTTATGTAACTCAGTGATTCAATAAACATACGAATAAAAATGCATTGTAGGTTAGAGTTCTTGTGCCCTTACCACCAAAAGTAGGTGAGTTCTTGTGTCTTAAGAGTCTGCCATTTACACAAATGTTTAATGATTTTGAGTCTCTAATCGATTCTTTCTGTTTCAAGACTATGTTTTCATTTGATCTCATTCAAACATACTGTACTCTTGTAGGATTCAAATCTATTTAGCCATAATTATTGATGTTTAGTTAAACGAGACAGAAACATGAGTTTAAAACAATTCACATAAGTACAAAGTTGTATAAGTAATGTTGAAATCTGTATCTCCACGAAATTATGTTAATAAAACTATTTTCATTTGTAGTTTTTCGATTTTGTTTTATCTAAATAAATTGTGTTTTTGTTTTGTAAATTACATAAACTTTATAAATTCTTGTAATTACAAAAAAATCAGTTAACATTTAACTTGGTTTTAATTCAAAAATATGGTTTTAACTTCGAAATCAACTCAAACCAAAAACTCGACTTAGATTTAAAAACCTGACCCACATATTTTTTTAATCCCAAATCGATTTGAATCTTTATCGTCGCATGGTTTTTATACTTCGACTTCAAATTTGAAAATTTCTTCCAATGCAACTTTGAGTTCGACTTGAGTTCTGATTTTGTATAATTATAATAATTTATAAAATTTGTGTCATTTACGAAAAAACACAACGTAATTAAATAAAGGCTAAAAAATATTTGTAAAAATAGGTTTAGTCGTATAATAGTCGTATAAGTTCGTATAACTCACATAAATGAATCATATATGTAATTAATTTTAAACATGAGAGCTATCTTTAGGTTGTTATTAATTTGTTAAAATTCCTGATAAAAAGGTGGTCCATTATATAATTCTATCACAACTAAATATAAATAATATATATTATTAGATTTATACACATGTCCTGTGTGAAGAAAAATATTCGTAAATTATATAGTATTTTTTATTAGTAAATATAAATTAGATATTTATAATTTTAATTCTTATTTGAAATTATTTTTAATAATAAATTTTGTATATGTAAATTCAGGAACTAAAAATAACTGTTTTCTATGAATTTAATAATATTTTTTAGTTAGTTTAATAAAATATATTATTTTTCTAACCAAATTAATAACAATGATACATATTGTAATTATTCTAATAATTTAAACGTATTTATATATTTATTTAAAACTCATTGTGGTGATAACACGTTATGTATTTCTGTTAATTATACGTTAGAATGAGGTGATTTTTTTAAAATATTACTCAAATAATATATTAGAGATACTAATAAACCAATACGTTAAATCGGTTACTTCAACTAAAATCAATCATTCCGTAAATCCTAAATCGAACGGAAAAATTATATTTTTCACTTTGAAAATTACACAAGTTAAATTCAAAATATATAATGAAATCATTTTTTTCCTGATGTGTAGTTAAAAATAATTTAAAATAATAGCATTATTGTTGTTACGTTTTTTGTTACCAAAAGCTGATAAAGACAATACAGATATCAAAACTATTCTATAATTTAGAAACAATATAAGGTAACCTATTAATTTGCCTTTGATTTTGTGATATTTTAGTAATCTTTCCATAACAAATGAAGATATAGAATATTTCAGATTTAGAAATGGAAACTTAATGCAAATGTTTTTTATCGAGTAAACATTTCTGGAAAATATACACTACAAAGAAACATATATAAAAAATTAGAACACTTTTCGAAAATCAAAGTAAAAGAGTGATCATACTCATTTGAATTCTCACCGGTTCCTCTAATGAAGTTTGAAACAAAAGAAAACATTCTCAAATCGATAAGACAGTAAAATTTAAAGATCATAAGATAAAAAAGCAAAATTGAAAGATGAAAAATTCTCAAAAACACAATACTTTAAATTTGGATAACTGTTTAAAATAATATTTTTTAAGTTTTTGTTTTAAAATCTGGTAAATTTTCTAAAATAGTATTTTTTAAGTTTTTTGTTTCAAAAGTATCATAATTAGTTTAAATTTTTAATATATCACAAATTTAAGATTCAAATAAATTTCAAAAATTTTTGAATATGAAAAATTTAAACTTTAAATTAAAAAATGAATCCAAATATAATCTTCAGTTTATTTGTAATTTATTTCTATTAAATAATTATTTTTACATAATTTGTGATATTTTTGGAATTTTATTTTCAATGTGTTAGATTTGGAATTTTTTTTTTAAAGTGTTATTTTAGGATAATAATTTTTATTTTTTTTCTTTCATATATACTACTATTAAAGAAATTTCAAAAAACCAAAATTTCATGTAAAAATTATTAGAATCCTTTGTAATTAATCAGAAAATTTAAACTCTATATTGAAGTATGAAAACCTATATAAAATATTTTAAATTTATTTGTAAAATATATAAAGTAAACAAGTGTTTTACACAATGATTTATGCTATTTTTGAAAGATAAAAACTAGTAATGGTATTCTTGCATTAAAATTTTTAAAAGTGTGATATTTTAAAGGATTATTCTTACAAAATATTTTATTTTTTATTGATTAGCCATAAACATATTTCTAAAAAATTCTAATTTGATTTACAAATTTGAAATAAGAAATCTACTTTTTTGTCAAGAGCTTTAATTAGATTATTTTAAATAATATATATATATACACGTAAACATCTAAGTTTGAAGTATAAAATTTGTTATAAGAATAAAACATTCTATGTAATTGTCACTTTTGATTTTAAAATATCCCCTATAAACATGATAGAGAAAAAAAAGAATGAGAAGTAAATAACTCCTTATTTCTAATTAATTTCTCCAAATATATTGAGAACATATGTCAATTTGTTCGTGTACATATCATCTTCACGAGTTGAAAACAATTGGTTGCAAAAATATACACAAATGTCTCCTTAAACTTTATTTTGGATTTTTTTTAGAGTAATACCCTAAAATAGCACTTTTTAAAGTTTTTCTTCCAAATCTAGTATCATAAAATTAAATTCCCAAAAATAGCATAAAAACTTATGTGAAAATACTTATTTATTCTAAATAAATTATACATAAACTTAAAATATTGTATTTGGGTTCATTATTTCTAATTTAGGGTTTAATTTTTTTCTATTAAAATATAGTTTTAATGTATTTTAATCTTAAATTTGTGCTATTATTGGAAATTTAAACTAATAATGCTATTTTTGGAACAAAAACTTAAAAAGGTGCTATTTTAGACATTTGTCCTTTTTTTAATCTAAAATCACAAAATTTAATAATACATCACTTACGTTACTTTAAATTATATTTTAACCCATATTCGAATACGCACTACACGCTAATCGGGTTGTTGAAATGAATCTAGCGTTGAATGAAAAAATTGAAAATTATTTGGCGATTTTGCAAAGTCTAGTTTTTGGTAAATTTATTATCTTATATATAGTAATTTATAATTATTTATAAATATAATATAATTTACGTTTAAAATTGCATAAAACACGTTAAAACTAATTTTAGATCCATTATTTTATGATTTTCATTTAAATTATCAACATAAATTTAATTAATCTTGATCAGAATTTTTTTGAAGTATTTAAAAAAAATTAGACGTACGTCTACACGAGTTATGTAGACAAAAATTTGACATTCGATTTATTTTATCGATTTAAATAAAACTGTCACGGTTAGACAAGTGTTTGGGCGATTAAACGACCGACAATTTAGACAGTTTGGAATATACAATCATCACACAAACTTGCATTATCCTTTAGTCCCACGAGTTAATTAACTTATAATAAGTAAAAAGTTATTTGAAACAAGAAAATTGGTAGAGAACACCAGAATAAGCACTCGAAATTGCAAGATAACACTCAAAGCAAACCCTAAAAGATCAATCCACTTATTGCTTAACAAAAGGGCATATCTAATCCAATCAACTGGATTGAGTTTAGATACACTAAACTTCATTTATATATTCCTCATTTCTGACAGAAATACAGAAACAGTCTTTTGCTTTTCATCTGATCTTGTCTTTGGTGTGGATGAATTCATTAGAACATGCAGAACTGAAAAAAAAAATTAACAAAAATGTTTAGGAACATAGAGAAAGAATGATGTAAACTAATTAAGCATGTAACTATATTTAGACTCACACTGTGCACCAAAAAAAATATTCACACATTATCATTAATTATTTATCTAACAAATATAAATTAAATACTTATATAATTTATCTCTTATTTAAAATAATATCTTTAAAATTTTTAATATTGATTATAAAAATAAAATCAGATTATATAAATGAATTTAAATTATCTATATATTGGATAGATAATATTATTAAATTGATAAGGAATTTTACATATGATAAATAATTAATTTAAAGGAATTTTTGTTTTATATTTTTTTAACTAATTTTCTAATTTTTTTAATATTGTGTTTGATTTTTATATCAAATATTAGAGATTTATATATATTATACTACTAAAATATATTAGAAATTATGTTTGTAATATTTGCTTTAATGTATCACATCAGCATGACATATTTTATATAATATCATTTTCGTAAATATTTGAATAAATTATATTTTATGTAATATTTGTTTTAAACTGTTATCATAATATGATACGTCAATGTGACATAATTGTAAAATACAGATAAATATAAGATTTTTTGTTAAAATATTTCTCAATTAATATATTAGAAATATTAGTTATAAAATTTTCTTAATAATTCATCTCACCACTTTCTTCTTCTTTTTCTTCTCAATGTATGCAAGAATCCCCTTCTGGTTAACGATGGTCTCATCTAAAGCCTAAACCGGAAAAAAAACCATTAAGGAAATTTTAATGAGGTAATATAGGTAAAAAAGCTCTTACCTTTTTAGTCTTAGATAGTTCATCCTCAAGCACTTGAACTCGGTTTAGTGCAGTTTGAAGTCTATTCTCTTTCTCTAAATCGTCATCGGTCGATTTCGAGTCAAGGGACTTGCATTTTTCTTCAAGCTCAGCCATTCGTTTCACCATTAATATGTACTCGGAGCTTGAAACTGGTACTGGAAATTGATCTTGGTTCGGTTTAGACATTTTGGATTCGTCGTAGTAAACTGAGTTTCCGAATAACGCAGCTTCTGTGAGCTTTCGTGGTACGTCTTTAGATAACCGAATCATTGCTACAAGTCCCATCACAAAAGCGATAACCCCTCCCACAAGAAAACTATCATCTTTCTTTTGTGGCCCCTTTCCTACGTAACAGTTTTTTTTTGAAGAGTAAACACTAAACAGAGTGGAATGTATTTAGCAACAAGAAATAAATCTTTAGGCTATAATGTGAATCAATATATAGTAGATTTATATCCGTAACATGAGCGTAGTAAAATAATTATTAAATAAATAAAATATTATTTTAGTTATAACATCTATTATATTAATTTAAGAAATATTTTTTATTTAAGATTTAAAATCGGATTATCTACCAAAATACTGATTATTTTTTCAATATAATGATAGTTTTTTATTATATTTGAATAATTAGTTATATATGTGCAAAATATATTTCACTCGTAAAATATTAGAAATAATATTTTTTCACTTAAATAACAAATACTCATGTTTTAAAATATCAAATTCATAACATATGCTAACCCGTTGCGATTAACTATTAATTATTTATAAATTTTTGTATATGTGGTTTAAGAAAATAAAAAATATTATTTCAAAATAAATAATTATTTGGTTAGTTTAATAAAACATATTGATATGTTGTAATTATTCAAATAATTTAAATATATTTATATGTTTATTTGAACTTATTCTGGTTATATATATCATCATGATATTTTTGTAAATAACATATAGAGATAAAATTGTTTTATAAAAATGATTCTTAATTAATATATTAGGACATATGTACCTAAATTTTTAAATTGTTTTATAAATTTTTGTATATCTGGTTTAAGAAAAAAAAGAATTATTTCAAAATAAATAGTTGTTTTGGTTAGTTTAATAAAACATATTATTTTTTAACAAAATTATTATGAGTGACATATGTTGTAATTATTCAAGTAATTTATACACTCTTGTAAATAACATTTAGAGATAATGTTGTTTTTTAAATATGATTTTCAAATAATATATTAGAACATATGTACCTTTATTTAGGGGTTTTAAATGAGGTTTTGCAGGAAAAGACAGAGGCATGAACTTGTCAACCGCTGCAATATGTTTCTCACTCACCACCTTGTCTTCAATGGGTTTCTTCTTGTTTCTTTCTAGAGGCTACAAATTTAATGCATATATAGAAGAGTCTTAGCTCCATACTTGATGAGAATTCTTAATAAGTTCTTGATAAGCTTACTTCAAAGACCATCGACATTGATATTCCTTCTACTACAAGCTTATCTTCGTCCTCTGAAATAGTTGAGAATTTGGCTTCACGGTTCTTACCCATCTGCAGATTTCCACAAAAAACACACTTGTGTTTGGTAAGAGACTCAAAACAAAACTAACTAAGAACAAGTTAAGTTAACCTTAAGAAGCTCAGGATCATTCCATGGACCTTTATCAGATCGCATGCAGCCTCCTTTTTCTTCACACGTGCAATGGCCACCAAAGAAATGTGGCAACTCGCTAATGAAACAAACGAGATTAGGATGATTTCTAACACAATTCAAGATATAAAACAGGAGTTAAAGACTAGTTAGTTTACCTAGCATCGATGGCTTCTAGCAGTTTGGACTGGTATTTGTTCCCAAGAACATGAATCTTTGATGTCGTTTTTGGATCAAGGAACTTTTTAATTGGACCCCACAAAAGTCGAAATCCAGAACCAGCATTGATGATGAACATTCTGTTTAGAGTCTACGAAAGAAGAGATTTGTTTATAGAAATTTGTCAATACCTTCAAAACACCATAACCTCTATGAGATTAACTACCTCAGGGTAATTTTCGTTGTCGATTTTGAGAAGGCGTTGAAGTAGCTCTCTTGCACATTTGTTGAAGTTCTTAAGCCCCTAACAATGAGAAAAAAATTCCTACATAGTTTGAGATAGGTTTGGGCAAATAATCCGAACTGAATAAACCGAATCAAAACCAAACCGAAAAACATATTTTGCTTGGTATTCGGTTATAAAAAAATAACCGAACGAATATTATTTTGGAAAATCATGGTTATTTGTTACTGACCAAAATAATATCCGAAAAAACTAAATTATTTTTCAGTTATTTCCGGATATTTCGGTTATTTTTTTGTTATTTTTAGTTATTTTGATTATTTTTAGTTATTTTCGATTATTTTTCAGTTATTTTCGGTTATTTTCGGTTATTTTTGCTTATTTTCAGTTATTTTTGGTTATTTTTGGTTATTTTTGGTTATTTTCAGATTTTGAATTTATTAACCGATCGAAACCGAAGTATAACCAAACTGAAACCGAACCAAAATATAAAAATAACCAAAAGAAATTTAATCTTACCAACCGAGAAAATTGAAACCGAAATAACCGATCAAACCGAACCAAATATGCAAATGCCTATACCTAGTTTGGGATATTCAAAATATTTTTTATCGCATTTTTTTCGAGAGAAAGTGTAAGGATAAAAGTGTAACAAACCACGCCTTGCACATCAAAAATGGTTGTGCTTTGATCAATGTGCTTGTTCACTGCGGCTGAGCAAGAAGGAAACTTGATCTTAAACAACTTCTCGAACTCTTTCACATGATATTTTTCGTACCGGTCCATTGTAGTTACTTGCAATAGTTTGTTTGCATCTATTTGACCTAATCTCTCAATGTAAACCGGTCTGCCTTCTTTGTCGACTCCATGGTAGCATTGAGGATAATGCTTAAGTACTTCTTCAACCTCTTCGAACTCAAAATCCTTCATTATTTTGAGAATTTAAACCAAACAAAAAAAGCTTTTTAACGTAAATATTTACTTGGTATTGGGATGCTTCAAGATTTTTTGGACAAAAGGCTTAACCTCAATGATTGTGTCGGCTCCGAAATCCTTTCTCCATTGAAGCATGTCACACCACATTTGCTTCGCTTTCTCAATGTCAAATTTTCTAGCCCTTAAATATCTATTAAATCAAACAAACATAAAAAAGGTTAGTCGTAACTAATATGACATTCTAATGTTGCTCGAAATTTATTTATCATGAATAATACTAAATTTAATCTGTTAAAATGGATAATATTTATCCATATATTATTTTATTTTTTTAATTCTTGAAGTTAAAGTTGCTTTTGATTAAGTAGTTTATATATATATATATATACTATGTATGTGAAACAATTGAGAATGGATAAGATAAAAATCATTTTACCACACATTATCTTTAAATTTACAAATGAGAGAAATATATATACTATGTATGTGAAACAATTGAGAATGGATAAGATAAAAATCATTTTACCACACATTATCTTTAAATTTACAAATGAGAAATATATATATATATATATATATATATATATTATTGGACAATTGAAAAACTAGCATTTTTTTTAAGTTTTTATTTCAAATTTAACACCGTTAATTTAAATTTTCAAAAATATTACAAACTGAATATTAAAATACTTAAAAAAATTTTCTAATGAAGAAAATTAAATTTTAAATTAGAAAAAACCTAAATATAATATTTTTATTTTATTTATAATTTATTACGATAAATAAGTACTTTTACAAAATAATTTATGCTATGTTGAAAATTTTAATTTATAATACTAAATTTGCAACAAAAATTTTTAAAAAATATTATTTTATAGTATTATTCTATATTATTTTATAACATAATCTTAATTTTCATTTTTTAAAAATAGTTTGGGATATATAGGTGATTGCATTCCCTACTAATTTTGGATTTAGCTAACAATCTTAGATTCACATTTCAGAGTCAACCCATATTGATTTTTGATTCTTTTCTTTTCCTCCATTTAGTTGACTTTATGGCACAAAAACACAACAAATGATTTGGCATATTACAGGGAATAATCAAGAAAAGAAAAAAAACCTGAGCATCATGTGAAGATCATCGTGTTTGGATGGTAAAAGATCATCGAGAATAAGAGCTTGACGAAACTCTTCAATAGACTGAAAATCCTCAGCACTGATGTCATCTACAATTTGTACAGACACGATTCTGCTGCTGCTTCTTCGTGTCTTCTTCTTCTTGAATGAGTTCTTGAATCTGTTTGATGCACTTATAGCTTTCTTCTTAAACGAACTTATTTTCACTATCTTCTTCTCATCTTCTGAAATCTCCATATCTGTTTTTCTGTTTTTGACCTTATTGAAGATGAGTGGTTGAGAGGGGAAAAAGATGATAATGGAGAGGATTGATTTGAAACTAAGACATGTAGAAAAGTAGTTAGTTTTAATTCTAACAAGCTATTGATAAGGTCTAAAAAGTTTATCTTTTGTACAATTTGGTTGTTCTTAATATGTGGAAATGAATATAGAATAACCAATCATATCAATAAATATAATAAAGTAGAAGAGAGAACGACGCCAGTTTGGACTAAGTTGCAACCCACCACTTACATATTTTACATAAGACAAAGTATGTCAACAAGTGCCTTAGTCTATATTTGTCTCTTCTTATCTTTTCTTAGTATATTTATAAAAAGAAAGTTAAAGGACAATTAAAGAAATAATATAATTTAAGTTTTTGTAGCATTTATAAAAAATTTCTGAGAATATAACACTTATTTATAATTGTTTATTATAAAAAATAGAAAATTATAATATACGTTTATCATTTACTAATGATTTTTAAAATACACTGAGATTTTCAACAGAGTTAATTGATTTTTATAAATAATTTATAGTTACAGATAACAAAAAAATGATAAATCTTTTTTTGTATTTTATTTAAAAATTCATTTAATAGTAAAAAATTCAAATATTAAATTTTTCTTCTACATAGCACACGTACTATCCTAATTTAATATTAAAATACTTTTAAATTTCTTTTTAATCCTAAATTAGAAAAAAGAATTCAAATATAATACTTTAATTATATTTATAATTTATTTATGGTAATTATGTATTTTCAGAAAATAATTTGTGTTATTTTGGAATTTAAACTTTAGAACAGCAAAAACTTAAAAATATGTTATTTTATGATATTATTAAAAAAATAAAACGGTAATACAAGTGACTAAGGTTTAGATTGAATTCAATTGATAACATTATAGTGAGTTATATATCAAGTTTTTGTAAATAAAAAAAAATATAAATTATAAGACCAAAAGAATAACATCAAATTACTACAATATACAAACATATAAACAAATAGCAAAGCATTTATATTTGACAAAAAGAAATTATGTTTACCGGTTTTTTTTTCTTCACTACTTAGATTAACATTTAATATTAAGAACTTTTAAAAAAAATACTTTTGTTATTTATTTCTTGTAAAACTCATACAAAAATGTTTACAATCTCTTGCTTTAACATATTCAAAATACAGTTTTGTCTACTTTATTAATTTACTTTTCATTATTTATACTCCAATTTAACTTCGATTATAAAATGTTAGTTATTTTAGAGAATATTTAAATTTTCAATAATATCAATCCTATAAAACAAAAATAAATCATTGTGCTTGCAAATTTTTTGAAAAATATTTATTAATATATATTAAACTAACTAATTTATTGGTCTTAATACTATTTCAAAATTCTATATTTATTTATTAGTGTAAATAAAATTAATTAAACTCATGTATATTTCCAATACAGTAGTTTTAAAACAAAATTATAATTACTATATTGTGAGTTGTAATTTTTTTGTAAAATAAGATAGTTAATTTAAAACTGTAAGAACTAATTGAGTCATTAAACTTTTATATTATATATATAACTAGAGATTATCCCGTGCTACGAATATATTATTATTTTATTTTTAGTTTATATAAAAATAAATAGTCTTTGTTAAAGTTTTTCTAATAAATGTAAATATTTTTCATTATCGCTATTTATTAAAAAAAAAAATTTAAGATATTTTGTCAAGAGTATGTTTGTTCACATAATATTAAGCATATTTGATCCTTATATAAATGTTGGCAGACTCAACTAATTCGTAGGCCTAAGGAAGATAAAGAACGATCAATTTTTATTGTGGAGCCCTTTTTGCTCTCATTTTCCCATTTCAATGCTGATTAGGCCCACACTCGTGTGTATGCACGAGTTTTTATTCTTTACCTTATATTTTTTTTTTCTAAATATATATTTTAATGTAATTGACAAAAATAACTCTTTTTAATATGTGTTTAATCAAGGTAAATATGTTTTTGAAAAAATAATTTTTTATTATTTTTATAATTTTAAATTTAAAATACTAATTTAAAAAAAAAAAACTTAGAAAAATACTATTTTATAATATTACTCTAGATAAAATTAGAAAAATAAAAGAAAATCAACCATCCGTAGAAAATAGTGTAACATATTTTTTTTTATCATAACATATGTCAATTTTTTTATGTGCTGATGTATTACCAAAATGGAGAGAGTTGGTCTAAATTTATAGCATAAACTACATTAATACTAACGTCATGTGTGGGAAAAAATATTCGTAAATTATATAATACTAGATTCATACCCACGCCATGCGCGGGGAAAAATATTCACAAATTATATTTTATTAGTAAATATAAATTAAATATTTACATAATTTTAATTTTATTTAAAATTACTTTAAATATTAATTTTTATACATACAAATTAAGAAAAGAAAATTAATTATTTTGTACGAATTTAATAGTATTGTTTTGTGAGTTTAATAAAATATATTAATTATATAACCAAATTACAAACAATGATATACTTGTAATTATTCTAATAAGTTAAACTCATTTATATATTTATTTGAAATTTACCTTAGTAATGACACGTCAGCATGATATTTTTGTTAATAACACGTTAGAATAAAGTTATTTTATTAAAATATTTATCAAATAATGTATTAGGGATTATGGTAGTAACTTAAATCTATTTCTATTTGTTTGAAATTATTTATAAATTAACATATAAAAAAATTTAAAGAAATAAAAATTATTATTTTTACAAATGTAATAGTATTTTTTGGTTAGTTAAATAAATTATATTTATTCTCTAATCAAATTAATATCAATGGCATGTATTGTAATTATTCTAGTAAGTTAAACCCTTTTATATATTTAAGTTGAAACTTCATGTGGTGTTGACACGTCAGCATGGTATTTTTGTTATTAACACGTCAGGATAAAGTTACTTTGTTAAAAAGTTTCTCAAATAATATATTAGGGATTATTTATTAGTAAATATAAATTATATATTTATATAATTTTAACTTTTTTTTAAAATTAGTTTAATATTATTTTTTGTATATGTAAATTAAGGAAATAAAATAATTATTTTTTACGAATTTAATAGTACTTTTTGGTTAGTTTAATAAATTATATTGATTTTTTAACCAAATTAATAACAATAGCATGTATTGTAATTATTATAATAATTTAAACTCATTTATATATTTACTTGAAACTCATGGTAGCATAATATTTATGTTAATAATACGGATATAAATCTAGTGATATATATATAAACACAATAACAATGTTTCTCCTTCAAGCCGGTCATAGTCCAAAGAAGGCCCGACAATTCCATGTATAGTGGCGATATACCTCTGTGTACCCCCTGCATGCCCAAGAATTCTGTCGTTCCTTCATGTAATTTAAGAATCTAACCAATCTCAACAGTGAGATCATCGATTTTCCACAAACCATCTATATCACTCAAAAGACGGTTGAACCCTTCTTTAGGGATCATGGCTATCATCCTCTAAGATGTTCATTAGTTGAATACCAATAATCATATTCTCTGTGAGCTTTTTCTAAGATCTGCGGAGCGCTCTATTCTGCAGAAATATGAAACTACCATCACATAAATTATGTCTACCAAAATTCATCTAGTTGGTTTTGAGACAGTATGGGATAACCATGGATCCGACATTTGGTGCCCAAAACCAATTGCTAACCTCATGTCTTTATAAATCAATCCTTTTAAGGCCATATAGTTTTCTACTATGTTTTATTTATTAAATTTGACCAAATTATAAAATATTTAAAAGAAAACTCCGTCATTCTCTCTACTTTCTCTCTCATGCGATTTTTAGAGTGTATATTCTACCGATTTCTTCGGCGATGGTTTCTTCAAATTCTGGCGCCGATGTGCTCTCTATTCTCTCTGAAGAATGTTTGTCGTCAATCCTTGACGGTTACCCATCCTTATCCAAATTGGTTTTCTCTTCTTCTCCTTTAAATCCTCTTTCTCCATCTTCTTTCTCCTTCTGTTTTCTCCCAACCTTTTCATACGCTTTTACTCTGAAATTCGATTTCTTTTCAATGTCTAATTCTCTTACCAAAAAGATGCAAGATATCTCTTTGGGAATTTCAAAAGAGGTGATCAATTTACCGCCAAAACTATGCACCCAAGCCACCAATGAAACCCGGTTTTTTCTCATTGGAAAATCGGTTCATCCACGGAAACAGAACCTCTGTGCTATGATGACAACTCTGCCCCGTCTTTGAAGTATCGGAGAAACCATCGTCTCCCGTATAATCGAGGGAAATCGTGTTCAATTCCTGTTTTAGACGGAGGAGGGTCTTATCTTGGTTCTTCGCTGGCCTCTAGTCTTTTAACGACTGGATGATCGTTCTACAGAAATGGACACCGGTGATGGACGACTCCGAGTTACTCCAGATTCCGTTTTGGGTCCAAATACGAGGGATTCCGATTCAATTTCTGACTTACCGGACGGTGATGTATATCAAGGGAACTCTCGGTGTTCTTCTAGAATCCGATTTCAATGTGGAGGGTTCCCACCGCATTGAGTTTGTGCGTGTCCGAGTTCTAGTCAATATCGGCAATCCTCTCCTCTTCAAACGCAAATTCCGATTTGCAGAAGCTAAGTCTATTCTCAGTTTCCGGTATGAGAAACTGAGAAAATTCTGCACTACATGTGGTTTTATCACACAAGAGGCCGCCGAATGCCCTGTCTCCGCTGTTCTCCCTTCTCTGGTCGATGATGATGACGAAGACGATGATAACAATGACCCTCTCCCGGGATTTTATGAACCGGTTGATAAGCGATGCCTATTAATGGAATCTGTGGAAAATCTTGACGCCGGACATGAGGCAATATGCCGGAGAGGAAATCCACCTCCCTCTTCCTGTGGTCAACAAAAAACAGGTACGTTGGAATTAGGTTTCTGTAGAAGAATAATCGTAACCGGTACCATAATCAGGACTGGTTTCGATTGTAAATCTAGGTTTTCTGTTAACCGGATGCATAATTTCAATAACCCAGAATTTAAAATCCAGCTGAAATTGAAGATTGTTGGTTTGGTATGCACGGTTTAAGGATGGTTAGTTTGCGATTATTGGGATTCAGTTTTATGGCTATTACAACATTGGTTTTTTCCAATTTTTTGGTGTGGTTATCTCATAAATTTTATCCCGGAAATATTTCTACTGTCAACTGATACTTGGCTTATAATTCTGGTGGTGCACATCTGAGATGTTTAGGTGATAGTTTGGTGGATCATAACCCACCAGGACCAATATGAATATTGGATTTTGGAACTGTGGGGGATTGGGAGGGTCTTTGGTAGTTTGATGTCTGAAGAGAATAAAGAAAAGTTTTCTCCGGACGTATTCTTCCTGGTGGAAACGAAGAATAGTAATAACATAGTACATGATGTAGTTGTTGTTTTAAATTACGAATGTGTATTATGTGTCCTCCCAAATGGAATTGGTGGTCGTTTAGTTTTGTTATGGAAAAACTCAGTTGATTTATCAATTGTAAGTTCGGATGCAAGATTCATTGACTGTAAAATCAGTAATAAAGACTATGATTTCTACTTATCTTTTGTATATGGTCATCCTATCCTAAATATCGATCTAATCTTTGGGAAAGATTAAAGAGACTTGCGATTGTACGGAAAGGTCTTTGGATGATGTGTAGGGACTTTAATGAAATCTTTAATACACATGATAAAAATGGTGGCCATTTTAGAGAGCCATGGAGCCTTTGTGATTTTCAACAAATGGTATCAACATGTACGATGTCAGATTTACAGTTTAAAAGAAATAATATGACATGGGCTGGAAATCAGAATAATCATCTCGTTCAGTGCTGGTTGGATAGAGCTATGGTCAATGAGGAATGGAAAACAATTTTTCCTGCCTCTATGGTAGAATATCTTGATATGATTGATTCAGACCATCGTCTAGGTATTATTAACATAAGAAGAACTTCAGAAATTGGGAAGCGTTTATTCCGATATGATCTCTGATAGATAAATCATAAGTAATTCACAAACATAGTTCGTAACAGTTGGAATACTTATACCAATACATTTACTTCTGAGTTGTTATCCGGACTTATTGCTTGTCAAAAATAAATGTCAGATCGGAAGAAAAAGTTTTTTGTCAACTCAAACATCTGTATCAAGGAATTGAGTTGTACTATTAATTTAGCTAAAACAAATTCAAATTGTGATAACAACACAATCTTTTCCTTGAAAAAAAAATTGTTTAAGGCTTATGTGAAAGAGAAAAATTTCTGTAAGATTAAGAGTACAAACCCAATGGCTTCAATAGGGAGATCGAAATACAAAGTATTTTCATGCGGTCACAAAAAATAGAAGGTCACGCAATACTATTAATTCAATTAAGACGAATGATGGCCAGGATGTTTTTGGGAATAATGTCATTGCCCAAGAAGCTCAAACTTACTTCTCCACCCTTTTTCAGTCATCTTCATAAGGTAATATGGATTTTGTACTATCCAATCTCGAGAAGGTCGTTTCGGAGGATATGAATAAAAAATTGACATCTTCTGTATCACCTGTTGAAGTTTTTGAGGCTATTTCATCAATTGGGCCAAATAAAGCTCATGGACCTGGTGGCTTCGCAGCATCTTTTTAACAGCAAAATTGGAATATTGTGGGAGACGCAGTTTTTTAGGAAGTAAACAATTTTTTTAGTACATGAGAGATGATTTCAGAATTTAATCATACAAATATCTGCCTTATTCATAAAATAGATTATCCAGGCACTATGAAAGACTTCCGTCCTATATCACTTTATAATGTTGTTTACAAAGTTATTTCAAAAGTCTTAATCCTTCGCATCAAAAATTTTTCGGATGGTCTTGTTTCTGAAAATCAAGCAGCATTTATTCTGGGCAGACAAATCACTGACAATGTTCTTATTGCTCATGAAACTCTACATTCTTTAAGAGTCCAGAGAACCTATCCTACATAGTTTATGGCTGTCAAAACAGATATGAGTAAAGCTTACGATCGGATTGAGTGGAATTTTTTGGAAGCATTCCTTCTACGGAAAGGTTTTGCACCCTAGTGGATAACTTGGATTATGTAATATGTAACAACGACTTCATTCTCACTACTAATTAATGGAAGTCCGTATGGTTTTTTCTAACCTTCTCAGGGGCTACGCCAGGGTGATCCATTATCACTTTACTTGTTTATACTTTGCGTTGATATTCTAAGTTCAATGCTTCTTAATGCTGAAAGAAATTATCCCATCAAGCCTTTGCGATGTAGTCGGAATGGACTGCCTGTTTTTCACTTATTATTTGCCGATGATTCACTATTCTTCATCAGAACTGATAGGAAAAATGTTGTTAGCTTACAAATTTTTTTTCAAGAATATGGTAGATTATCAGGTCAGTGTATTAATATGGATAAGTTTTCAATAAATTTTTCAATATGGATAATTTGGCAATAAAGTTTTCAACCATACTAGAATCCATATCCAACAAATGTTAGGCATCATGAATGTCGGAGGGGGTGGAAAGTATTTGGGTCTACCTGAGGAGTTTAAACGCAACAAAAGATAGAAGTTTAAATATATTCTCGATAGAGTCTAATCTCGTATAGCTGGATGGCAATCTAAGTTTTTACACCAAGCTGGTAAAGAAATACTCATCAAAGTTGTTGTTTTTGCGATGTCTGTGTATTATATGAATGTCTTCAAATTACCAAAAGATATATGCAAATTAAGGGATAAAGCGTTGTCCCGCTTTTGGTGGGGATCGTTTGATACTCAACAAAAAATGTCATGGGTTTGTTGGAAGAAAATGGCTACGCCGAAGATAATTGGTAGACTAGGATTCCATGATTTCCAAATGTCTAATCAAGCTTTATTAGCTAACCAATGTTGGAAAATTCTACAAAGGCCAAAGTGTCTCCTTTCACAAATTCTTAAAACTCGTTATTTTAGAAATGGAGATTTTTTTACAGCTACATCGGGCTCTCGGCGTTCTTTTGGTGGGCAATCAATTCTACATGGACGATTATTACTAAAATATGGAATTCAATGGAATATTGGACCTAGCCAAAGATACATCATCAAGATACATCATCAAGACCTAGCCAAAGTCATTTGGACCCTTACACTTCCACCAAAGATCAAACATTTTTATGGTGATTCCTGGCTCAAGCCTTATCTTTAAAATCACATTTATATCATCGGAAAATCACTAAAGATAATAATTGTATCCGATATTGTGATTATGAAGAAGCTGAACTTCATACTTTTTTTTATATGTCCTTATACCCAAGGGTTATGGAGAATGTTGGGTATTTTAACTTCATCCATTTGTGACCCCAACTCCAATATACAGGACAACATCAGATTTTTAATCGCAAGCTAAAACAAATGTCGGTTAGATTCACCTTAAAAGTATCTCCTATTTTATCTCCTTTGGGTCTTTGAAAATCCAGAGATGATTTTATTTTTAATAACAAGAATATTTTGGATGATACACTTCTACAAAAAAGCACAGAGGATGTTAATGAATGGATAAGTTTAACGGTAATGGACAACGTTAAATATTCAGCTACAGAGGTTTCAAATACAAGTCGTCATTGTAAGACTCCACCGCAAAACTGGGTTAAATATAATTACGATGCTGCACATCAGACCGATAATACTCTTTCAGGATTAAACTGGATTATTCGTAATAAACAAGGCTTATTTCTACATGTGGGTAGAGTAAAGTTTCAGAGTCGATTCTCGGTTATTGAAACAGAATTTACTGCATTTATATGGACTCTAGTAACATGGTCTTTAGAGTATAATTCTGAGATTTTCGAAAGGGATAATCAAACACTTAATAACTTCCTCAATTATAGAGCGGATAATCTACATCTACAACATTATGTACGGACAATTCAATAGTGGATTACTAAATTCGAAGAAATCAAATTTATTTATCATCCTCGCCCATGTAATATCGCGACTGATTTATTGGCTTCTACATGGATTATGGCGAATGTTGATTATAATTTATTTCAACATTGTTCGTTATTTTTACATTCGGTTGTAAATAATGATATGTTCAATTAATTAATCCTTTTTACCGAAAAAAATATTTAAAGGCAATTGAAAAAAATAATATTTTTTTAAGTTTGGGTTCTACATATAGCACCATTAATTTAAATTTTCAAAGATAAAATAATTTTAATATTAAAATATTTTTAAACTTGTTTTTAATAAAAAATAAAATTTAAAAAAAATCCAAATATGATATTTCAATTATATTTATAATTTATTTATAATAAATATGTATTTTTAAAAATAATACTCAATATTTAATTTTTGGAAAATTTTGGTCTGAAACAAAGAATTGGGAGATTTCAATTACGGAGATTTTGCTATTAACTAAAGGGGTGTGTAGGTCTTTTCACGCAGAGTTTTTATTGAGAAGGCTTCACCATATTTAGGGTTTTTTTCAGCTTCTTTTTCCACTGTATCGCCGTTCCTCTGTTCTTCAATTTCTTCAATGGTGTGTGCTTCCTCTCTATATCCGTCTCTCTGTTTTTATATGATTTTGATCTGATAATGGTTTCTATTGTTACTTCCAGGCACCCAAGAAGGATAAAGTTCCACCGCCATCGTCTAAACCCGCTAAATCCGGTGGAGGCAAGCAGAAGAAGAAGGTCCTTTTTCAATCAAAATCACATCTTTTTGTTTGATCCGTATATTTCTTGGATTTTTTTCACGTTTCTCTTGATTCAACAGAAGTGGAGCAAAGGAAAGCAAAAGGAGAAGGTGAACAACATGGTTCTTTTCGATCAGGCAACTTACGACAAGCTTCTGTCTGAAGCTCCTAAATTCAAATTGATCACTCCTTCTATTCTCTCTGACCGTCTTCGGGTAACTAACAATCTCCACTCTCTACAAGTTTTCAACTTTATGGTCTGTTTGTTTGTTTATCTTTCAATAGGTTTGGATATCTTTGCATTAGTTTTATCAAAAGCTTTAGTCTTCAAGTAAATGTAGTTAGTGATTGATAACTCTCTTCACTAAGTGTTATTTGTATGACACAATACATTTGCTAATGTGCTTTAAGTAGTTATTTGTTATACTCTTGTAAAGTATATGATTCTCTCACACAGATGTTGTATTGGTTTTTTGTGACCTAATGTTATGTTTCAGATCAATGGGTCGCTTGCTAGGAAGGCAATCAGAGATTTGATGGCTAAAGGAACGATCAGGATGGTCTCAACTCACTCAAGCCAGCAGATTTACACTAGAGCTACACACAACTAAGTTTTCTCTCTTTTGTCCCATGTATATCTCAAATCTTGACTTAACTTTCTAGATGTTAATCGTTTTCCTTTAATCAAGATTTTCAAGAATAAAGTTTGACTCAAAGAAGTTTTCTGATGCAAGAATGATGGTTTGAATTCATTTAAAGTTTGAATATTTAGCTCTCTCTGGTGGTTTTGTCTCTAAGTTGTAATGATAATCAAGAACATCATGAAGACGATTTTGCTTTCCCTACCCTTAAAACCGCACATGTTTGAACTCTTGGGACAGAAAATGGTCCACAGTCATACTTTGAGTAGTTGAATTGCTTGTTTCTCCCTGATGATCATCTACTGAATTCTCGCTGTCTGCAACTAGATGCGGTTTTTCATTCACGTCGGGTTGAATACTATAGGAATAGCTGAATCGCATCAAAGGCTAATGATTGAAGTATTGGCATCATTCATAGTTGATGATGAATATGTAGACAGAGGTACATTGAACAATTTTGTTTCAATTGTAATAGACTTAGAGATAACTATGATCTTTCTAGTCTTATTGCTCTTTTACGACATGATTCAGAGATGCTTTTAAAGCTAAAGCTAGATCGATACAAAGATGCTTTAAAGTTCTAGCTCGATGGGTATAGTTAACACTGCGATTTTTCGGTTGTGGTTAAACGCAGATTTTTAATCACACTGTTGTTTTAGTCAGCAATAAAAAAAATTGTGATGCAAGATGTAACGTTTGATCAATGTGATTGATCGTAGATAGTTGCGCTAGATAAACGAACAACAATATACTACAGTCGCAACCGTAGAAAACATGATCATATATTTTTAATGTTTTGTATGGCGAATTATTATGACAACAAATTTTTTTTTAAACTATAATATATTTTTAAGCAAATAAGTATATAAGTTTAGAGTTTATTTTAATTGTAATATAGATTTGGAGATAAATATAATATGATTATTTTAATAAATTGCATTGTATAACATAGTAAATACTACCGTATGTAATGACATAATACAACATATTTCATTAGTACCACTATTTATCATATTAATAAATTAGTGTCCATTTTGTAAAACGCAATAGTTAATGGAAGAGAAAATATGAAATATGATTAAAAAAAATGTTAGCACAATTGTTTAAAACACTATTTTTTCAAGTTTTTATTACAAATAAAATACTAATCATTTAATTTTATAAAAATAGCATAAATTTAATAGTAAAATAATTAAAAAAAAAAATTTAATCAAAAAAATTTAAACCTTAAATTAAAAAAAGTAAATTCATATACTATATTTTAATTTTATATATAGTTTATTTGATCTAAATAATTATTTTTACATAATAATTTATGATATTTTAAAAAATTTATTTTTAATTTGTTAAATTTGAAAATGATAAAAATAAAATATTTTGAAGTATTATTTAAAAAATTATTCTATATAGATAATATAGAACAATGAAAGAAGATTGTGAAGTGACATGAGGTACTGAAAATATTGATTTCAATAGATGCCAAATTAAGTTTATGTTTCAATAAAAACTTAAAAAATATTATTTTATAATATTAATAATCCGAACTAAATTTAAATTTGAATTGGTTTATACCAAATTATTCGAACTAAACTCAAGTTTTATAGGACTCAAGCTGAAGTTTATTAACTCGAATTCGAAGTTTTCTTCTTTTGTCTCCTGAAATAATTTTAATAGAGAAACAAAGATCAAAGCTTAACCGGGTACTTGGCAACACAATGTTCCCAAGGACTATTAACCGAAGGCTTAACATTGCGTAGAGCCACCCAAACCGCACTATTACACTTAAACCCTGACCCTAAAGCAATCTGCCAAGCTTTGTTCCCTTTCTTCATCCTACCTTTAGCCTCCGTATAAGCCAATTCATACCAAATAGAGCTCGAAGAAGTATTACCAAACCTATGCAAAGTTGATCTCGAAGCCTCTACATCTATTGGTGATAGCCCTAAACTCTTTTCTAGCTCATCTATCACGGCTCTCCCGCCGGCGTGGATACAGAAATGATCAATGGAACGTTTGAAATCCGGGACGTAATGCTTAACTTTGTTGTCGAATAATTTCTTGCGTAAATATGTTATGAGAAAGAGAAGCTTTTCGCTCACGGGAAGAACCAAAGGACCCAATGTAGCTATGTTTTTTGTGATTGTTCTCCCAGCGACAGAGGTTATGTCTTTAGTCAAGGAGACACCGGTTATGCCCTTTTCATCATCTTCTTGTTGAACGCATCTGAAAGATTTGTCATCAGCTCCGGTATGTGTCCGGACCGTGTGAACCAGCTTGTACTTGTATGTGTCCGGATCGCTGCTCCACCGACACGGAACAAACAGTTGGTTACAAGCATTGACCTGTTATCACCAATGTACATGTTGCGGCTGAGATTTTCTGTGCTGACCACAAGAGCATAAGTGTTGTTATGAACTTGCAACAAGTCCTTGGCTAGATCGATAGCGATGAGACCTGCGCTGCAACCCATACCGCCAAGATTAAAGCTTTGGATGTTGCTTCTAAGTTTGTATTTGTTTACTACCATCGCTGAGAGCGAAGGAGTCGGGTTAAACATGCTCGAGTTCACTATGATTATACCAATTTCACGTGGGTTTACTTTTGTGTTGGCTAAGAGATTGTCAATGGCATCGAAAATGACTTGTTCAGTCTCCTCACGTGCAGCTGCCATGCTCTTAATACGTGGGACGTTTAAAATTGCATCTGGAAGGTATGTCTCGTCCCCGAGACCGGAACGTTCAAGAACCCTAATGAAGAAGTCCAACGACGAGTCCTCAGCCAGTAAACTTGAAGAAGGATTTATTTCTTTATTCTTGTTGACATTATCTATAATCTTTTGTACTGTGACCTTTTGATGAGGAGGCGGGAGATGACAGGAATAGTCAACGAGATAAACGGGTCTAGGTCGGGTCACGAAGTAGAGGAATGAACAAGAAGCAAGAACCGCAGAGAGAATGGTTAAGGTTAATAGGTTGTGTTGGAGATGGAACCAAAGGTTGTCAACATCTTCATGGTTTAGGCTTGATGCTTTAATGGCTAAAAATGCCATCAACGGTAGCAAACATAGCTTGAAAAAGTGGGTTATGAGGTAATGGTAGAAAAGCTTTACGTTAGCCATTTGATAAAATGTGAGGACAATGGAAATTTTTTTTAAAAAAGGTAATCTCTTTCTATGTCATCTCTCTCTTTTTATGCTCTCTACTTTTTGATCTCTCTACATGCACATATTTTTAGAATTTCCACATGCATCGAAATATTATATATTGTTCATATGTGTGTTTGTATGATATGTTAAGGAATCTTTTTGAAAAACAAGAGATTAGTCATGTGGCTATGTTCTTGTACAGCTAATGCCTAACGATAATGTGATGTGTAAGTTACACAATTTGTAAGCGAAAGCAAAATTGTGTTGAGAGTTTTATAGTCCGGTTCACATGTTTGTACTCTGTTTTTCCTTGCTTGTTAAGTTCCCCTAATAACTTTCCACCGTCGTAACTAATTGATTCTGAAAATTTGGGCAGCAGTATAATTGGAATATAGCACACAAAAAATTGACGCACATTATTTTTAATATATTAGGCCTGTTCGTTTCGTAGCCGCAGGAACCTACGGCTGCGTCATGCGGCCAAACGTTGTTCGTTTGACCGCCGCAGGTTCCTGCGGTCAAAAGCTGCGATCAAAATTTTTAATCGCTGCGAAATTATAGCGTTTGCGATCAAACAATTGCGATACAACCTGCGGCGACAACCTGCGGCAATCAAACGAACAACAATATTGCTGCGTCTAACCGTAGCGTCTGACCGCAGGTCGTTGCCGCAGACGCTGCGGCAGACAAACGAACAGCGCCATTATTTACATTTTAAAAAATAACATATTATTAACATAAATATCATCATCACATGTTATCATTACAATGAATTTCAAATAAATATATAAATATATTTAATATATTAAAATATTTACAATATATGCTATTGTTATTAATTTAATTACAAAAATAATATATTTTATTAAACTAACTAAAAAATACTATTAAAATTAGAAAAAATAATTATTTTTATTTTCTGAATTTACATATATAAAAATTAATATTAAAAATAATTTTAAATAAGAATTAAAATTATATAAATATCTAATTTATATTTACTATAAACAATATTATATAATTTGCGAATATTTTTATCTACGTGTATAGCGGCATGGTTATAAATCTAGTTTGATATATAAAGGAAGAAATCAAAATCTAGTTTGATATATAAAGGAAGAAATCAAAATCTAGTTTGATATATAAAGGAAGAAATCAGTACAAAACATCATACAACGAGAAGAGAATGAGCTAAGAGAGAAAAAAGAACCAAGAGTAGGAGAAACTACATAATAAGAAGTTAGGTTTTTTTTTTGTTCTTTCATATTTTGTTTTGTTCTTTTCTAAAACATATAAAGTTTGGTAACAAATTTGAGTAAATCTTTGATTGATAGTGAAGTTGTTGAAAACGGATCTCACCCGAGAAATATCTTAATGAGAATTTGGTGATAAAATTTTTTTTTGTATTTTAAGTTTCTAAATTCATCACAAAATCATACAATCAAAACCCTAAAAAATAGTATTAGAGCAATCTAGATTTTGATCATTAGTGCTGAGAACATGGTAAAGAGTAAAGATAGACGACTTTGTTGAAGATTGAAAAATGTATGATTAAAGTTTGAGGAGATTTGATTGTAGATCAAAACTTAAATAGAAGTTTATTTTGCTTTGTGTCAGGTTTATGTGAAGCTCAAGAGTATTATGATCAAGATTTAAATGGAGACCATCAAGGAGCTTGTTGGGATCTAAACTGTTCATAATTTCAAAGTCGACTTTGAATGTCAGCTGATGAGAAAATTAGTATTACATAAACCAAAAAAGTGTGATAATTTTTTTTCTGGCACATATGATTCAAGTCAACAGATCAAAGACGAATGAATGTGATATTGCAACTTGACAAGAGAACTAAAAGATCTTAAGGTACGATCTTAGGATCTTTCAAAAACAAGTTTCAAGCATCTAACCATAGGACTGGATATTTGGATATTCGATTCGATTTAGTTTCGGTCGGTTATTTTCGGTTTCGGTTTTTTCGGTTGATTAGATTAAAGTTCTATTATGTTATTTCTATATTATGGTTCGGTTTTGGTTCGGTTATACTTCAATTTTGGTTGGTTTGGCTACTAAATTTAAAAACCAAAAATAACAAAAATAACCAAAAAATAACCAAAATAACCAAAAAATAACAAAAAACTGAAAATAACAAAAAAACTGTAAAATAAACAAAAATTACCAAAATTATAAAAAATTACCAAAAATAACCGAAAATAACCAAAATATCTGAAATATTTTTGGATAACCAAAAATAACCAAAAATATTTTCGAATATTATTTTAGTTTCGGTTCGGTTTCAGTTAGTAACCAATAATCATGGTTTTTTAAAATAATATCCGTTCGGTTAATTTTTATAACCAAATACCAACGAAAAAATGTTTTTGGGTTCGGTTCATTCGATTTGGATTATTTGTCTATGTCTAATCTAATGGCTTAAAGGAAAGTTAAAGGCATAGGATACTTTATGTTCTAAATGGAATGATTCTTAGTGTTACTTTGCAATGGACTTGTATCAATAGTCTTCTTAGCATTGAGGTGTGTCATTTTTGTTTAAACAACACTACAAGACATGTACATGTTCACTTTGTTGGAGGAAATGTCAAAGTTATGACATTTAGTATTGATAAGAATATTATATGGTGAATAAGTTTAAGGTCTCCATAGTGAGGAGAACTGTTGAAACCGGCCCTAAATTTAACAAGACCGCAAACGAGAAAAAAAAATCATTAACAATATATTAACAGATTTCGAACCCATAAATTTAATAAAGAAATTTGTTTTTATTTATTATTGTGGTAAAAATATTTTCAAAATAAAAATTAATTATTTTTTATTAATATCGAGAACTGCAAACACGAACTTGCCTCGGTTGAGTTCAGGATCGTCCTAGTGTTGATTCAAACACGTATTTTTTTCGTCAAGTCTAACAAAGTACCGACTAGCAAATAGTGTTAAAAAGCACATAAGCCATGATAATATTTTTTTAAAAATACAGAAATAATGAGTTTAAACATGCATTGGTCCATATAGAATAAAAAACGACGTTAGTGCAATCTGGTTAACCTACATGTGTCAAAATACACGTTCAACGTCTAGTTTTTAGCACTATCAAACCCATCTCGGTAGACCAAACAGCAAAAAAAAACTTGGGGCACACCAAAATAGTCAAACCCAACTAGAAGATTACAAACCTATAACATCAACGACATCTTCCCACCATTTCATCAACACTTAAGGACGTACAGTCAATCTTCAGCAAATCCAACTGCATACAAATATATTCTTCCGTACAGTCAATCGTCAGCAAATCCAACTGCATACAAATATATTCTTTTTGGATCTCACGCTGATTGTATACACTGACACTTGTCAAAGGATTAGAATAATTGTTCAGCTATAACAACCCTCCTTGTGTAATCGTTTTAATCAATCAATGGAAATTTGAATTTTCTTCTTCTCTTAAGCTTCATTAGTGTTACTCACATGGTATCATAGCCATGGTTAATGAATCAGACTCATTTTCAAATAATATTTTACAATGTGTTACTGTAAAACTTACCGAAAGAAACTATCTCTTATATATAGAAGATTCAATTTGAATCATTTCTTGCTGGACAACTGCTCCTTGGGTATGTTAATGGAGGTGAACCGTGTCCTCCTACGACGCTTTCCACTAAAACATGAGACTTAGTGACAGAAACCAGCAACCCAACCTTCATCAACTGGTATAGGCAAGACCAAGTAGTTCGGTCATGACTGCTTGGATCTCTATCTGAGGATGTTCTTAACAAAGTTTATCACCTAACAACATCACAAGAGGTATGGTTTGCTCTTGCCAAATACTTTAATCGTATATCTACTTCCAGACAGTTTGAACTTCAACGAAAACTTCAGACTATTACTAAGCAAAACAAATCTATGGATGAATATTTGTGTGAGTTCAAAGGGATTTGCGACCAGTTAAATTCCATAGGATTACCGGTTACTGGAAATATGAAAAATTTTGGGGTTCTCAATGGATTAGAAAAATAATATGAAGCTATCACCACCTGTATGAAAACTCGATGAATAACTTCCCTAGAGAATCGTATGAGTGTGGTTTCGTAGATTACTGGTTTTGATGACAGGTTACAAAAAAATATGATGCTTTTGTTGAAGTAAATCCACACACACCTTTCGCTGCTACTCATGGGCAGTATCCAGGTTACTATGCCAGAGGACAACAATTTCATCGGTTTGGAAGTAACCGAGACAGAGGAGGTTATTCGACTCGGGGTCGTGGATTTCATCAGCAAATCCGACAACCTTTTTCTCCTCAGAACAATTCTTCTAGTTCAGAACAAAAGCCGGTTTGTCATATATGTGGCAAAGTGGGGCACATCGCCTTCAAATGCTTTAAACATTTCCATCATGCATATCAATGTGAAGAGCTACCTCAAGCTCTAAGAGCTATGAAGATCTCATACTATACTCCTGATAATGGCATTGATTGGTACCTAGACACATGGACATCAACGCACGTTACAAACTCAACAACTCATCTTCACTCTTCCCAACCATATGAGGGTTCTGATTCTATAATAGTAGGGAATGGAGACTTCCTTCCTATCACTCATGTGGGATCCATAGCTCTTCCAACACTAAAAAGTACTCTGTCTCTTAATGATGTTCTTGTGTGTCCACAAATAACTAAATCACTACTCTCTGTTTCTAAGCTCACGGTTGATTATCCTTGTGAGTTTATCTTTGATTCTGACACTGTGTGTATCAAGGACAAGTTGACGAATCAGGTGCTCAGTCAGGGGCAAAATCGTGAAGGGCTATATAGGTTGGATGATTCTCGATTTAAGGCCTTCTTCTCTTCTCAGCAATAGTGTGCTAATGAAGAAACATGGCATAGACGTTTAGGACATCCTCACCGTGGAATACTTCACCATCTATCTACAATAAAGGCTATCTCTCTGAATAAATCTAACTCGACTATGTGTGAATCATGTCAGTTAGCCAAAACCAGCAAGCTTCCCTTTTTTAAGTATGAATTTCAAGCTTCTAGGATACTTGAACGAATACATTGTGATGTCTGGGGCCTTGCACCAGTTGTTTCAGTTTATGGGTTTTGATATTATGTTGTGTTCATTGACAATCTATCACGATTTAGTTGGTTTTATCCTATCAAGCTTAAATCAGATGTCTTCTCTGTTTTTAAAAAGTTTCAGAAAATAGTTGAGCTTCAATACAACCACAAAATTAAAATTTTCCAATCAGATGGAGAAGGTGAATTTGTTAACTCTGAATTCATCACTCACCTAGCAAATTGTGGAATTCAACAGTTCATTTCATGTCCTCACACGCTACAACAAAACGGCACTGCAAAACGTAAACATAGACATCTAACTAAGCTTGGGATTTCAATGATGTTTCAAGGGAATGTTCCTCAAAATTTATGGGTAAAATCATTTTTATTGCAAACTTCCTAATCAATTTGCTTCCTACTTCAATGTTGGATAATATTGTCAGTCCTTTTGAGGTTTTGAATAATCATCCTCCTATCTACACTGCCTTGAGAGTCTTTCGGTGCATCTATTTTTCTTATCTAAGGCCATACAGTCATAATAAGATTGATTCAAAGACATTACATTGTGTATTTGTGGGATATAGTGAGAAATACAAGAGATATAGGTGTCTCCACCCCCTACTGGTCGAGTGTACATCAATCGACATGTTTTATTTGATGAATCTCAGTTTCCTTACAATGGATGTTACAGCAAATATCTACCAACAGCTACAACAAAATTACAAACAGCTTGGCAATTAGTCAGGGAAGGGTCTCCAGCTCATCCTCATGTTTCAGTTTCTATTTCAGAACCTGATATTCAACATAGAGTGGTTATTCCACATCTTTCTCCTCCCACTCTCTCACAGGTGAGTATTCCAGACAGCTCCCCAAATACTTTTTCAGTTGTAAGCCCATCTCCTGAGCTCAATTCTCCTGCTGCTAACAACCCACTATCCTCTACAGCATCTATGTTCTATGAGACAGACTTTCCACCTCCGTCTCCTTCCACACAACCTGCAACAAACACTCATTCAATGAGAAACGTGCCAAAGATGGGATTGTTAAACCAAACCCAAGGTATGTAATGCACACTGTGAAAGACATACCTGCTGAACCACACATAATATTAGTTGCTCTTAAACATTCAGGCTGGTATGATGCAATGAAAGAATAGTTCGATACTTGCTCGGAGACTAACACTTGAGAACTTGTTGATCCCCCTAAAAACATTAATCTCTTGGGATGCAGGTGGGTTTTTAAAACGAAATTCAAAGCTGATGGAACCTTGGATAAACTTCGAGCAAGATTAGTAGCCAAAGGGTATGAACAAGAGGAGGGGATCGGTTTTCTGGAAACCTACATCCGTGTTGTTCGAACAGGAACAATACATATGATACTTCACTTCTCAACACTTGAAAAGTGGGAGGTTAAAAATCTTGATGTGAAGAATGCGTTTTTTCACGGAGATCTACAAGAAACTGTTTACATGCATCAACCTCCTGGTTTTATTGACCCAAATTATCCACATCGTCTCCATAATACATGACACGTGTGATCGCCTCGTACTTAACTTATAATTCATTTGAAATCTCATATAAAGTATAAGTAATAATTCTTTTTATTAAAAGAATTCTCGTCAAAACCAAATATAAATTTAAAAAATATAAGATAATAACTTTAAAAAAAAATCCAACGATACTCAAGATTCAAAATAAAATATATAAATAATGTTTAAAAATTCTCAAAACGTAGCACCACCCCGAATCACTGCATCACTACTGCTCGAACTCACTGCATCCAAAAGGAGGCTTGAGTAATATAATTACTCAGTGAGACAATCACGTCTACCCACTTATTCCCATTATACAAATATGTATATAATCTTGATAATTACTTTATTTATGAAAGAAAACTAGCACGATTGATTCCACAAAAAGGTTGACACAAATACTACCAAGGTATATGTATTTAAATCGTGTTTGCCTAAGTCGCAACCACTCTTCCTCATCCCTAACGACGCTGGTTTAAGAATTTGGAACCCCCAAAGCCACATCGGCTTTCCACCACGGCCACGTCGGCCTATTTGCTCACGTCGAGCTTCCGTCACATCGACGGTTATTTCTGGCCTGCCAGCCATCAATGAACTATGACTCAACACCACTGTTGTCGTAGCCCAACACCCATCAACGCAGTTGAACCAACTAACGTTGCTCCAGTACACCATACCCGTGTTACGTGAATATTACATTCACCAGAACTTATTCCCACATTAACAAATCAGCCATTATACTTGCTCAGACTAAATATTTAATATTTATTTAATAATTATATTAATTTATTCCAGTTAATTAATTGATTATGGTTTATTTTATTATATCCTAATCCACCATAAATAATTTAACATCTTTAACGAGTAAACCAACACATAACAATTTATCTCTCTTAATAATTAGGTCAACATAATAATCTCCCTTAAAATAATATATTAACATAATATTTCTACTCTTTTCTCCCACCACACCACACAAATACACCACCCCATTCCTATTTATTTTTATAATATTTATTTATTTATTATCTAATAAATCCCTAATATGTTTAACTCATTTTTCTGATAAAAACACCATTAATTTTTACAATAATTAACTAAAACACTAATAGCACATCTGGTTTCAACCTCTAATTTTCTCCCTAAATGAAGCACTCATCAAAAAACATATACATAATTGTATAATAAAAATCATAGATCATGCCTCACCTCACGGCGAAACTTGAGTTAATGGAATGTTGGAATCATCGGTCGTGCATAGATTTCTCTTCCTCCGACGATGGTACACACGAACACCTGGGCTCTCCAACGCTGAACTTTCTACCCCTCTGCTCTGTCGAAATCTCTCTCTTTCTTTTGCTGCCTCTAATCCCCTTTGACGACGTCTTATATAGCCATTAGGGTTAATTAGAGTTTTAGGAAAATTGTCCGTTATACCTTCACTTCTATTTATATGGACTTCATGGTTTAAATTTAGGCTCGAGATATTACAATCCACATCGTGTGTGCCTATTAAAGAAAGCTATCTACGGTTTGAAACAAACACCTCGTGCTTGGTTTGAAAAATTCACATCCTATCTTCTTGAATTTGGATTTGTGTGTAGTAAAGCTGACTCCTCTTTGTTTGTGATCCATACAAAAAAGAGCATCATGTTCCTCTTGTTGTATGTTGATGACATGGCTCTTACTGGAAACAATCCAACTTTAATCACTACACAGTAATCCAACTTTAATCACTACTCTTCTACATACGTTGAGTGACAAATGCAGGATGAAAGACTTGGGGCCATTTCATTAATTTGGGAATTCAAGCTACCTTCACGGATAATGGTCTGTTTTTGAATCAAAAATGGTAAGTTACATATCTATTTCATGCCACACAAATGACTAGTTGTGCTCCAATGCCAACTCTCCTGTCATTGCAGCTAGACAGAATCCCACATCAAGATACATTATTCTTGGATCCTACCTATTTCACGAATGTTTCTGATAAGCTTCAATACCTTACCTTGACACGTCATGATGTGAAATTCATAATAAATTTTGTATGGATGAAGATGCATAGTCCATCTGTCTCAGACTTTCTGCTGCTTAAGAGAATTTTACGGTATTTGAAAGGAACTCATCAAATGGGCATCTATCTCACCTTTGCCTTAGTTTCTACTTTAAGAGTATATTCAGACAGTGACTGAGCAGATTTTAGAGACACTAGACGATCCACAGGAGGCTTCTCCACATTCTTGGGTTCGAACATAATCTCTTGGTGTGCTAAGAGATAGCCCACTGTCTCAAGATCATCCACGGAAGCTGACTATAGAGCCATGTCTTATGCTGCTCAATAATTTATCTGAATTGCTTCCTTACTTCGAGATGATAGTATTCCTCAATCTTGACCAATTGAGTTCTACTGTGATAACTTGTCTGCTGCATATCTTTCAGCAAATTCAGCTCTGCATTCTCGGTCGAAACACATAGAAACTGACTACCATTATGTCCGAGAAAAGGTACCTCTTGGTACACTCCTTGTCAAGCACATTCCTGCATCTCATCAATTGGCAGATATATTTATAAAGTTTTTGCCACAATCCAGCTTCTACTCACTCAGATTTAAACTCGGAGTTGATTCTCTCCCTAACCTCGAGTTTGTGAGGGGGTATTAGCAATATCAAACCCATCTTGATAGACCAAACAGCAAAGGAAAACTTGGGCCACACCAAAACAGTCAAGCCCAATCAGAAGATGACAAAACCTGCAATATCAACGATATTTTCATACCATTTCAATAGCACTCAAGCACGTACAGTCAATCCTGAACAAATCTAATTGCATAACAAATATATTCTCCTTGGATCTTATGTTGATTCTATAGATTGACATTTGTCAAAAGATTAGAATAATTATTCAACTATAAAACCTTCCTCGTTTTAATCAATCAATGAAAATTTGAAATTTCTTCTCTTCTCTTAAGCTTCATCAGTCTTACTCACATAGTTGTGGATGATTATTTGTTGGCATAGATAAGTCCCAAGGTTGTTAACACTTAACATTCATAGCTCTCAAATCATCTTCTTGGGTCATTACTATGGTCATCAAACGTGGTTCCCATTGTCTAGGCTCAAAGAGGAAAGCCACAGGAGATGGGTTTGGGTCAATGACTTAGAGGACCGAGTTCTGTTTCTTGGGATTAAATGAAATCTTTGCTATTCTGCAATGTACCTTCCCCGTATAAAGAAGAACTGCATCGTGTTCATTGAAACTGAATACTGTCTTTGAAAGAATCCTTTTGTATTTCTTAGGAACCAGAAAGACCAGTAAGGCTTTGACTGAATGCAGAAGCTATAATATGGGCGCATTCGGCCAAAATGGAGAATCTTTGGTTTCTTTGTGGGATTCTGAAGATGCCAAATCCAGCAAATGCTGCTGATATTAAAAGTGTTCTTCACCGTTTCTATTGTTAGTAGAAGACAGAAATGATATTCTAGTAAAAGAAAGGATACAGAACAAATGTGATTTCATCACATATCATTATGTATCAAATCTAATTTAAGTGTAACTCAAGAAGCTTACTTTGTTCTTGCTTCAACATTATAGATGTTTAAGCATAACTACATGAAGCCATAACTATAACTGTCTGTCCAAGATGAATCTAAATCGAATCGATACCTATTTGCCAAACTCTTATGGCATAGACTACAACGTGAGAGTGATAATCCAAGAAGCATCACATTCAAAGTACAAGAACAATCAAACCGTTTTTTATTCAAATAAAAAGGAACAATAAACAAGGCAGAGGCAAGTAGACTAGGAGTGACCACTTAATAGTTATTGACTGAATCAGAGGTCAAGCTTAACTGGATATCGATCAATGCAGTGTTCCCACGGACTACTAACTGAAGGCTTGACATTGTTCAGAGCCACCCAAACAGCACTGTTACACTTAAATCCACTTCCAAAAGCAATCTGCCAAACTTTGTTACCTTTCCTCATCCTGCCTTTGGCTTCTATGTAAGCTAGTTCATACCAGATTGAGCTTGAGGAAGTGTTTCCAAATCTGTGCAATGTCATTCTCGATGCCTCGACATGAGCTTGTGAAAGCTGCAGATTCTTTTCGAGCTCATCAATCACAGCTCTACCACCAGCATGAATACAGAAATGGTCAAAGGCAAGCTTGAAATCCGGAATGTATGGCTTCAGCTTAGAATTTAACAGTCTCTTTGCAACCAAAGTCGCGAAAAACAGAATCTGCTCGCTTATGGGAAGAACCAAAGGACCCAAAGTAGTGATATTCGCCTTAAGCGCTTCCCCAGCTATAGCCATAAGATCTTTCGACAAAGAAACTCCGGTTTTACCATTCTCATCCTGCTCTTGGTAAACACAATTAAAAGCCTTCTCATCAGCTCCTTTATGAGTTCTCACAGTATGTACCAGCTTGTACTTTGACCTTCTACGATCTCGAGGCTTGTTAGACAGCAAAATCGCTGTTCCACCAACCCGAAACAAGCAATTCGGGATCAACATTGCCTTGTTGTTACCAAAATACCAATTCTGAGTGATGTTTTCTGTACTAACCACAACAGCATAAGTGTTCCTATGAACTTGCAACATATCCTTAGCTAAATCAATGGCGATAACACCAGCACTACATCCCATTCCACCTAAATTGAAACTCTTAATATTTCCTCTAAGCTTATACTTGTTAACAATCATGGCGGATAGTGAAGGAGTTGGGTTAAACAAGCTGCAATTCACGACCAATACACCAATCTCTCTAGGGTTAATTTTGGTGTTCTCGAAGAGTTTGTCGAGAGCACCGAACATTACCTGCTCTGCTTCCTCACGCGCTGCTACCATCGTCGGACGAGGCGGGATACAGTGTAAAGCCTCAGGGAGATAAGTCTCTTCGCCGAGACCTGATCGTTCTAGAATCTTTCTCTGAAAATCGAGTGAAGACTGGCTGAAATCTTCGATTAGCTTAGAATGATCCATGAATTTCTGATAATTGACCTGAAGACTCGCTGGAGGAAGATAGCAAGAGTAATCGACAAGGTAAACAGATCTGGGTCGGTTCATGATAAAGACGGTGGAACCGAAAACAGTTAAGGCGGAGAGGAGAATGAAAGCGACGAGATTGTACTGGAGATGAAACAGTTATGGCCTTCAGAGTATCAAAACCACTTGACATACTTTCTTTACTAAAAACTTGTTTTGTGAGGAGTGTGGTTCTGTAATGGCCAATCATATTTTGTTAAGATTTGTGATCGTAGTATCTGATTGGTTAATAGCAGGATAAAATTTTCTAATGTATTTTTTAACTGTATGTGTTTCCAGTCGAAACTCAATACTAATTCCACAAATCCCATAAAAATCCAAGGTTTTTTTGCAACTAAAGACATCTACGGATAGATCGTTCATTGTTGAGGAATAGGTAAAAATGATTTAAAACTTGTTTCAAATAGGAAACTAACTTCTAGGAACAAATTTTTGCAAAATTAATCCATAATAGTAGAGAAATTACAAAATATCCATTTTAACTTTAAAATAATGTAAAAATGTTAATTACGTTTCCTCCCCTACAAAGTATGTGTGTTTTTTTGGAATCAAAATATATTTTTTGAAAAGTTTAACTTGATAAATAGAAACAAAACAGATTTATGGAAAAGTTTATTTTTTACAAAAAAAAACCTTGTAAATTTTTCTTTGTTAGCCAAATATAAAACACGCTTCTTGATAAATGTGTTTTGTTAATAAATTATTTAAATCAAATAAATCATGAAATATGTAACAAATTTTAAAAATTATTTTTAACATAATTTATACATATCAAAAGCAAATAAAAATTATAATGAATTAAAAAATAAGGAAATTGAATTCGATCTAATGGTATCAAATGTTTGATAGTTTTTGTCCTTATGTGTTATGGGTTAATAGTTGACTTTTGTATAGGGAATTCATGTTAGAATTTGAAAAATCATGATAAATTTGAAAATTTAGATTTACAAATTTTTTAGGGAAAATTGTTTGATTTATGCATTTATTTACATATCTTTACCATATTCATCTATTTTTTAACAAAATTTCCGTATATTTAGTGGAAAATATTCTTGTAAAATCTAAAATTGTATTTTAACAATTTCATCAAAATACTAAATTGACTATTTGATATTTTGTAGCATTAATTGCTTCTTCATATAAAGTAAGATGATCATTTCTTTTCCTTTATAACCTCTTCTATCTAATATTTAATACTACGGGTTGGCACCCCCAACATATTATCATCGATATGGAGTGCAAGTGACGAAGTGTTAAGTACCATAAAACCAAATCATATTGTCTTGTATCATTTCAACAAGTTATTGATGTTTGCAATCACCATCAACTACAAACATTTTACCTCATCTTTGATTATCCACAGAAAAATTTCATGTTTCTATCATATTCCACTCTACATAGACAACAAAATTTGGACTATTATCTCCAATATAATTAATGAATTTTATTATATCATCGTACACATATTACCTGCTTTGTATTTTATTTACAAAGCAGACTTCAACAGAAGTCTACTTTATCGAAAAAAATCGCTTTGATGACAAAAAAGAAAAATTTGCAACTCACCAATTTTTTTTTTCAAATCAGACTTCAAAAAGTCTACTTTTTCGGAAAAAAATTGTTTTGATGACAAAAAAAGGAAAAATTTGCAATTGACCAAGTGTTTTTTCCTAAACAGGCTTCTCGAAAAGTCTGATTTGTCAGAAAAAAAACCGCTTTGATGACAAAAAAACTTAATTTTTTGCAATTGATCATGAATTTTTCCCAAAACACATTTTTTGAGAAGTTTGCTTTGTCTGAAATAAATCTTGTACACTTTTCGATAAATCTACTTTAGTGACAAAAAATGTTAGATTTTTTTTGGCAATTAACAATGATTTTTTTCCAAAGCAAACTTGTCGAAAACTCTGTTTTGTGTTATGCAATTAATATTTTTATCACCAAAACAGACTTCTCGAAAAGTCTGTCAAATTTATTTCGGACAAAGCAAACTTCTCGAAAAATCTGCTTTGAAAAAAATTCATGGTCAATTGCAAAAAACTAACCTTTGTTGTTATCGAAACAAACTTCTCGAAAAGTGTGTTTTGGAAAATTTTTTAAATAATTGCATAAAACTAAAATTTTTTGTCATCAAAACAGTTTTTTCTTGATCAATCATATTTCTCGAGAAATCTAACATAGACAAAACACGAAAACTAAATATTAGATCTTGATTTTTAAGGTGAGCGACTTCACGGATAACCAATATAAACTTTTAGAAGCTTGTTTTAACAGATAGTGATGATCTTTTGCAAATTGAAAGCTTTTAAATTTAGTGTGAAGAGAAAAATGAGAAGAAATTGTGAAAAAAAATAAAAAAAGTTTAAATAAATAAGATTTGATAAAAAAAATATAGGTAAACAGCGGGTGTGTCGATGGCATTAAAAGCTCCTAATAACCACGACAATGGTGGTTGTGTACAATGTCGTAATACTTTTGAAAAAAAATTTCATTATGGTAATTTTGTATTTAAAAAAAAAAAAAAATTTTAAGATAATGACAAAGTTGTAAATAGAATTACTGTTGAAAAATAAAAAAGAAATAAAATATTATTTTTACAAAAATAAATTTAAAAGATTTAAACTTGCATTTGGACAATTTTGTTAGGTTAATTTTGCAAATCACCCAAAATAATTTATATTCAAAATGATGAGAGTCCATAAAAACATGAAAGTATGATTAATATTTCGATAAATATATATATATATATATAATCTAATTAATATACATTTAAATTTGTCACTAATTGGTCCAAACCTAAATAGTATAAAAATAAATTAATATAAATTTTAATAATCATGAAAACCATTTATTTATCAACTAACTACACAATAATTTTAAGACTAGATTTATTAAATAATTCTTTAAAATAGTACTATTCAAAAATTTTATTTTAAATTTAGTATCACTAATTTATTTTTCAACAATAATACAAATTTTAGTATTAAATTTTGTACATCATAAATTTAATTTAAAAAAAATGTTATCATATGCATAGGCACGAAATAGAGTCTAAAATATATTTTAAAATGTATACCTCAATATAGATGAGTATTTCTGATTAAAGAATATGCTTAGAACTAGTAAGTCTAGTATTTTTCTTATTTTTTTCATAGAATGAGGAAAAATGTCTACTTAAGAGAACATATTAGTTTTCGAGAAATAAACACAGAAGATTATGCTTAGCTGTCATAAGGCTACAAAAATATGCTTTTTGCCTAATGATAAGAAAACTACACGAACTAAACTAAAAAATTACAGCCAATTTGCAAATATTATTTAATCTCGAGATATTACATTGTTAGTTGTGTAAAACGTTAGTGAATGAACTATGCATTGATAAACAACAAAATCTTTGATAATATCTTTCTTTTTGAATTAATTTTTTGCTACTGATATATTCTACAATGTTAGTATTTATCCTAAAATGGTAATATCTATTGAAATCTTAATTATTTAATATTTATTTTTGTTAAAATAATTTATTTAAGAGTAATAGCGTAAAATAACACGTTTTAAAGTTTTTATTGCAAATCTACCATTCTAAAATTAAAATTTTAAAAATAGCACAAACAATTATATAAAATATGTATTTATTGTAAATAAATTATACATAAACTCAAAATATTATATTTCAATTCTTTTTTTAATTTAGGATTTAATTATTTTTTATTAAAATGAAAATATATTTTAATATTTAATTTGTGTTATTATTAAAAATTTATAATAATTATGCTATTTAAAAATAAAAATAAAAAATAGTGTTATTTTGTCAATTACCCTTTTTATTTAATATCGATATTGTTGAAAATTGAACAAAACAACCATCGTTAAAAATAAAATAAAATAAAAACAAATTCTGTCTAGATACGCATAATTCGTTAACAAATAAATCAATATATTCGATTTTGTTATCTTCTAGTGTGTGTTCATCAGCAAAACGCCCTTTCGATATCTCAAACCATCGCTTTTTCCTTCATCCCATAAAAACCCTAAACAATAGAAAAATTTTGCACCTCTTTGATCACAGAATGAATCACGAAAGAAATCCAAATAATCATATATCTCTTGATCTCTCTTTGGGTGTTTGTCGTCAAGAAGAAGATCCTCTCGAGAACAAAGGCCAGTTCATGCAACTTTTGAGATCAGTAAGTGAACCTCCACAAAACCTCGAACCATCTCCTCCTTCTGCACATCACTTGACACCTCATGGACACTACAATATCCTTACAACCCCTTGGAACGTTTCTGAATCTGCTCTTCTTCCGACTCCATTGGTTGATCTCAACTTACTGCCGGCTCCACCACCTTACCCACAGCTTCCTCAGACGTCTCCGATCCAACATGAGACCTTGGATCAAACTCCACGGCCTGTACCTAGGTTAGGTCGGCCACCAGTGGGTCATCAAGCACGTAACTCATCAAGAGCAGTTGCAGTTGACAAAAGCCTCGGTGATATGGAGATCGAACCACCGTATCCATGGGCTACAACAAAGCCAGCCGTAATTCATAACCTAATATACTTGACTTCCAAGAATATAAACGTGATTTCTGGGCAAGTCCATTGTCGGCCATGCGACAAGACTGTAACGTTGAAGTATAATTTAAAGGAGAAGTTTGTGGAATTGTCTCAATACATTGAAAAGAACAAAGAAGTGCTACGTCAACGAGCACCAAACATTTGGATGTATCCGAATCTAACTCCATGCGACTCATGCCAAAGTGGGATGAAACCGGTCTTTAGCGACAAGAAGGAAGAAATCAATTGGCTGTTTCTTCTTTTAGGACAAATGTTGGGATCTTGTACTTTGATACAACTTAGGTACTTTTGTGACAAGACTAATCAACATCGAACCGGTGCTAAGGATCGTGTCCTCTACTTAACTTATCTTGGTCTCTGCAAGCAGCTAGAGCCCACCAGTAAACTATTTAACTTGTGACTCTTTTTATCAGAATCAGTCAGTGATTATTAGTTGCTTTTTAGGGTTTGCTTTGGTATGTAATCATCGTGAATCCTCTTTAGGGGTGTTTATAGGGATCACGTTTTTATTTTTTTAATGAATAAGTTTATTCTTTTGTACTCTTGTTTTGTAATGATTATTACTCTGATAATCAATACGAAACAAAGTTAGTTTTAGTCAACTCTATGAAAAGTATTCATTGTAACCATGAAATCGAAACAAAATTATTAATAGTAGATTTAACTAGAAAACGAAAACTCATGAAATCAACAAAAAATATTGTAAATTTTCAAAGTAAGACTGTAATTTTTTGGATCTTGTTACCAGATGTAAAGATTTTTTTTAATGTTTTTTGGAATTTTGTTGTGGTTCGATAATGTTCACAAAATTCGACCAATTCCTACGAAGCTGAGTAGTCCTTTTTTAATCATTATCGATATTGTTTCCAATTTTATTGTATGATATTGTGATATCTGAGGAGAAGTTGCTTTTTGAGTGAGAAGATAGTAGGGTAGTTGATAAAAATAATATTTTTTAAATATTTTATTTTAAATTTGGGTATTTGCAAAATTGATATAAAATTTACGTGTAAAATTAAACCATTTTAAAATTATTTTTATAAAACTAACTTTTTATATATTTTTATCATTTAATAATAACTTTATTTACAATTTTGTGATTAATTTATAATTAATTTTAAAAAAGGAACAAAAAATCATTATGAACAAAATTTTTAAACATATTACGAAAATATCATCTTATTTATTGCACACAATCACCATTGTCGTGGTTGTTATGAGCTCTTAATTCCATCGACATACCCACCATTTATCTCTATTAATTTATCAAATCTCATTCATCTCTTTCATTTTCTCATATTTTCTTCTAATTTCTCGGTTCACACTACATTCAAAGCTTCCAACTTTACAAAATATCATTATTATCCGTTAAAAACAAGCTTGTGATTCTATACCGGTTTATTTCGGCTAAAACAAACTTCTCGAGAAGTATAATTTAATCGGAATAAACGGTTTTTCTCACCAAAATATACTTCCCGAGAAGTCTACTTTGGTGAGAAAAACAGTTTATTCCGGCTAAAACACACTTCTCGAGAAATTTGCTTTGGTGAGAAAAACAGTTTATTCCGGCTGAAGCAGACTTTTCGAAAAGCCTACTTTGATCGAAATAAACTGTTTTTCTCATTGAAGCAAACTTTCCGAGAAGTTTGTGTTACATGCGAAAATACACACCCCCCAGTTTTATACACTTATCACAGGAGGAAGAAAGGTCAGTAGGAGATTGGGCTGATTGGGCTTCTGGAAAAAAAGAGAGCAGGAGGAGAATCCACATCACAGGGGTAAGGAGCCGAAATTACAGCAGGGCACAACCGAAATCACGTGGGGAGGAAATCGTTGGGGCTACTGTACGAGAGATTCTATTTTCTTTTCTTTAAATAAGAGGTAGGGGAAAATGGTTGTTTTTTATCAGGAATAAGAGTACTGTTTGGGAGGGGAGAATGATCCTTCGAAAACATTCTCGGATTACGAGTATTTTGAGATATTTGCAATCAAAATCATCTTTCTAAATTTCTGCTTCTATCAACTTGGTATCAGAGCACTAGTTCTGGGAAATCATGGTGAAGAAAGGAGAACAGATTAAGGAGACGGAAACCATGGACACGATCGATGTTGCCCGCTTCAGCAACCTGGAGAAGGCTGTCGAAGAAATGAAGTCCCAGCTGAGCAGGCTCAGTGTGTTAGACCAACTGGAGGAACTGCTTACGAAGGGGGAGCTCCGATCGTCGCTGGCAGGGAAAACAACGACGGCTTCCATGCCGGAAAAGGAAGAGGAGGTCAGTCAAGTGGTTACCAAAGGATGTGAGAGCTTAGAGATGGGAGAAGGATCAGGCTCGACAGCTGAAAAGGGGCACACAAGCTCAGAACCACTGACGCAAAAGGTCGAAATACCCGTGTTTAACGGGGAGAACGTGGAAGGCTGGATATTCCGACTTGAGCAATACTTCGAAATGGGAGTATTCGCCGAAGAAGACAAGGTGAAGCAGCAAGCGTCAGCCTCGACGGAGAGGCGCTCGAATGGTTTCGATGGGAAAGGGAAAGAAACCCTTTTCTGAGCTGGGAACATATGAAAAGAAGAGTCCTGGAAAGTTTTTCAGCCGGAGGAACCATCTCACCTTACGATCGACTATTGACGTTGTGGCAGAGTGGCTCGGTGAATGAGTATTACCACGAGTTCAAGCTGCCTGCTTCTTAGTCGTAGGAGATCAAGGAGATGGTGCTCGAGAGACTCTTAATGATTGGGTTGCAGCCCAAAAACAAACCCTAAGTCGCCCCGAGAAGCGCCGCTACCCACATCACCATTTGACTGAAGCGGAGGTCAAGGAATGTCGAGCTCAGGGTTTATGCTATCGTTGCGACGGAAGATGGTCAGTGGGGCATCACTACTTCTACCGAGAGCTGCAAGTCATCATCGTGAAGCTGGACGGGACGGAAACGCCCTTGCTCGAGTAGGAGGAAGCCGACGCATGTGAGGAGGTGCATGGAGATGAGGAGCCGGAGCTTGCAGAGCTATCCTTAACACCTTAGCCGGGTTTTCTTCCCCCCGTACATTGTATTTTTGAAATGTCATAAGTTTCACACCGCGATGAACTACACAGCCGACAATACCATTTCGGAAAGCTCTCTCAAAGATCTTTGACGTGCCAATAGGCCTAAGACCGATTGGAAATGTTTTTGACCCTAAATTTTGATGTTTAGATACTCTTCCGGACGTTTTTCTCGGGCTGAAACAATCACGACCTCGAAACCATTTTATCGGCCATCTCAAACTCATCGCATCGACCATCCAAAACGTTTCAACTATCTAGAAAAGGCCCACACATCATGTGGATTGTTGTTTATCACGTTGAGCTCAAAAAGAAGCATTGAAAAAATGGAGGAAGAAGATATTTACGATTGCATGACATGTACTACCGGGTGCGATCATACCAGCACTAATGCACCGGATCCCATCAGAACTCCGCAGGTAAGTGTGCTTGGGCGAGAGTAGTACTAGGATGGGTGACCTCCTGGGAAGTCCTCGTGTTGTACCCCTTTTTTATTCACTCGTTTTTTATATGTCTATCGCAAAACATATAAAGTCTAGGAACGAATGACTAAAATATTTTCAAAAGGGATGATAAGTCTAGGAAATATGATATGTGTGACGATGTTGACTATTGAGGACATATATTAACCTGGATAACTGAACTAGGATTTGGAACCTAGAGGAGCAAGTTAGAAGGATTTTCAAGTGATACAGATGATGAACAAGAGGGCATTAGGGTTTATGAAAAATCATGATGTTGATTATAAAGAAATATAGTATAAGATTAAGATTTCGTCCACTTTGCAATGATGTTTAGACATATGAACTCTCATGAAATCAAGATGATATGATATTTTTTACACAATGCAAAAAAATTTTATATACTCAGATATACATTAGGAAATAAACATCAATATCAAAGTATGTTTATAAAATTTCTAATACAACTTCAATACAGTTTAAATTTACTAAAGTAGATTTGACAATGCTTTAGTTCAAAATTTGATGATATATGACCATTATTTCCGGTATTAAAGTAAAGTTTATGATTTTACTTTTTCTTATATTAATTATGATTCATCATATTTTCTAACTTATATATAAAATATACTATATTTTCACCATCAATATTAGTATATATATATACATATATATATATATATATTTTAACAACATTTTTAAAAATGTAAATTCAGAATTAATGGGTCATAATTGCGGGGCATCGTTTAAAATGTAAATATATATATATATATATATATATATATATATTTAGTCATTCGTTTCTCTTATAATTGCGGGGCATCTCACAACTTCATCGCCCAGAGGTTAGTGTAGTCGTTGAATATTCTGATTGATACTACTCGTGGATATGGTGTAATATTGGCGACAGGGAAGAAAGTCTGTGGGGATGGAATATGCCTCTAAGTAAGGTTGCACTTACCTACAGTGGTTACTGAAGCCGATTTCTTGCCTCTTCAGTTAGGTAACGCAGATCTTATACTAGGAATGCAATGGTTAGAATAAGTGGGTTCGATGGTAGTCAATTGGAAATTACAACTTATGCATTTTCGGAATGGGAAAGAGAAAGTGACAATTACAGGGGATCCTAAGCTGTATACGGCAGAGGTATCCTTGAGAGCTATGGGAAGAGCAATTCAGAGGCAAGAGAGTGGAGTATGGATCGAAATGGCAAGTGCTCAAACAGAACCAAAATCAGGAGCAGTGATATTACCAGGAGCTTTGGTGAGGTTACTGGCTCAATATCATGGGGTTTTTCAGGAGCCCCGAGGACTGCCACCTTCGCAAGGACATTAGCATGACATTCTACTGAAAATCGGAGCCGAACCAGTGAGGGTGCGACCTTTCAAATATCCTCAAATCCAGAAAAAAGAAATCAAGAAGCAGGTGTGAGACATGTTAGCAGCAGGGATAGTACAACCAAGTTGGAGTCCATTCTCTTGTCCGGTACTCTTGGTGAAGAAGAAAGACAGGAGTTGGAGGTTCTGCGTCGACTATAGAGCGCTGAATAAAGTCACCATCCCGGACAGATATCCAATTCCAATGATAGACCAACTCTTGGACGAGCTACATGGGGCAAGATATTTTTCCAAGCTGGATTTGCGCTCAAGATACCATCAAATTCGTGTTAAGGAGGGCGACATTCTGAAGACTGCATTTCGGACTCACGACGGGTACTATGAATTCCGCGTGATGCCTTTCGGTCACATTAACGCCCCAACAACATTCTAGGCGTTGATGAACAATATATTCTGCCCTTATTTGCGCAAATTCGTATTGGTCTTCTTTGATGACATTCTTGTCTTTAGTTCGGACCTTAATACCCATTGGGACCATTTGGAGGAGGTATTTAAGGTGCTGCAACAGCAGGAGCTCTATGCAAATCAGAGTAAATGCCAGTTCGAATGCAGCCAACTTGAGTATTTAAGGCATATCGTGTCAAGAGAGGGGGTAGCCGTAGATCCTGCCAAATTACACACGATGAAACAATGGGCTCAGCCGACAAATGTAAAGCAACTCCAGGGTTTCTTGGGTTTAACAGGTTATTGCCGGAGATTCGTCAAGAATTACGGCGTGATTGCACGACCCTTAACAACCCTCTTGAAGAAAGATGGGTTCTTATGGAGTGACGAAGCCACAATAGCTTTCCAGCAGCTCAAGGAAGCCATGATAACAGTACCGGTGTTGGCATTGCCGAATTTCGATATATAGTTCGTAGTGGAAGCGGATGCTTCGGGATTTGGATTGGGAGCGGTCTTGATGCAAAATCAACAACCCTTGACCTATTACAGTCGCGCACTAACGGAGAGAGAGAAGCTGAAATTAATATATGAGAAAAAATTAATGCCTATAGTGTTGTCAATTCAAAAATGGCGACACCATTTGCTAGGAAGGAAATTTGATGTACGGACTGACCAAAGAAGCCTAAAATTTCTATTGTAGCAACGTGAGGTTAGTGTGGAATACCAAAAATGGCTAGTGAAGTTGATGGGGTTCGACTTCGATATATGCTACAAGCCGGGTCGAGAGAATTATGTGGCTGATGCGCTGTCGAGGTATGGAGTAACAGCCTCTCTGATGGCAGCAGTCATACCAGTCAGCATTCAGCTGGAGGAGTTGATGCAACAAGTGGAAACGGATGCGGACTACAAAAAGATAATTCAAGCGCTACAAGCTGATCCAAAGTCTCATCCGGGGTATTCATTGGTTCAAGGGAGGTTGTTATTCGGACAGAAGCTGGTAGTGCCAAGATCCTCACCAATGGTAGAGGTAATACTCCGCGAATACCACGATGGACCTATGGGGGGGGCATGCGGGAGTGTTGAAGACACAACATCGAATAGCCGAATTGTTTTATTGGAGAGGGATGATGACCCGCATCCAGAGGTATGTGGCGAAATGTGTAGTTTGTCAAAGGTATAAGTATTCTACATTAGCTCTGGGAGGATTGCTCCAGCCATTACCAATACCGGAGAAAGTATGGGAAGACATAAGCATGGATTTTGTGGAAGGATTGCCATAGAATGAAGAAACAAGCAGATCAACATAGGAGGGAAGTGCAGTTTTTGGTAGGTGAGTGGGTTTACTTGAAAATCCGTCCATATCGGCAAAGAACTCTAGCTAGAAAGGTCAACAAAAAACTTGCTGCTAGATTTTATGGACCTTATGAGATGGAGGCACGAGTAGGAGAAGTGGCATACCGACTCAAGCTACCTCCAACAGCAAAAATCCACAATGTGTTTCATATCTCTTTGCTGAAGAGGGCGGTAGGCGATAAAGCAGAAAGTTCCCCCCATCCTGAGCAATTGACAGCCGAGTACACATTAAACACGGAACCGGAGAACATTCAGAGCATGCGCTGGAACAATAAGGCGGGACATCGAGAATTCCTCATTAAATGGAAGGGACTAGCTGATCATGAGAATTCGTGGAAGACTAGGTCGTTTTTGCAGAAGCAATTTCCATGGTTTGATCTTGAGGACAAGATCCTTTTTAAAGGGGATTGTAATGTTACATACGAAGATACACCCCAATTTTATACACTTATCACAGGAGGAAGAAAGGTCAGCATGAGATTGGGCTGATTGGGTTTCTGGAAAAAGAGGGAGCAGGAGGAGAATCCACGTCACAGGGGTAAGGAGCCGAAATTACAGCAGGGCACAACCAAAATCACGTGGGGAGGAAATCGTTGGGGCTGCTGTATGAGAGATTCTATTTTCTTTTCTTTAAATAAGAGGTAGGGGAAAACGGTTGTTTTTTTATCATGAAATAAGAGTATTGTTTGGGGAGGGGAGAATGATCCTTTGAAAACATTCTCGGGTTACGAGTATTTTGAGATATTTGCAATCGAAATCATCTTTCTAAATTTATGCTTCTATCAGTTTGCTTCGGTGACAAAAACAGTTTATTTCAACTAAAGTAGACTTCTCTAACAAGTCTGATTTAGTGAAAAAATTTAGTATGTGTATAATGATATAATCAAATTCATTAATTTGTACCACAGATAATGGTTCAAATCTGTGTTGTTTGTGGAGAGTGAAATATGACAGAGACTTGGAATTTTTCTGTAGATAATATAAGAGTAGGTAAAATGTTTGTAATTGAAGATGATTGCAAACATCAAAAACTTGTCGAAATGATACAAGATGATTACAGATTCGATAGGCAATATGATGTGTTAGAGATAAGTTATGTTCTACCACCTGCGTTGTTAGATAAAATGTCGTGCGATACTGCTCCTATGAAAGTGACAAACGATAGACAAGTTCGTAACTTGGTTGAGTTATGCAAAAATCATGTTATACGTTTTTGTATCTCTTTGAAGCGTGAAAATAATTCGTGTGAGGGTGATGATGTCTCTGATGATGATGAAGATTTAGTTGTTACTGAAGATGACAATAATGTTTACTCAAAGGGTGAGAATTACAGTTTTTACGGTAAAATGAAAGATGAAGATAGTGATGAAGATGATAATAAATTCAGTTTTAGTGTTGAGGATCTCAAAAAAGAAGTTGCGAGGAATGACAAAGGTTAACACTAGGATGTGTTGAAAATTTATATGTGAACCAAATTTTTCCTTGCAAGGCTGATTTAGTATCACATTTGCGTATGATGTCGAATATGCAGCAATTCATTTTCAAGGTTTATAAGTCATCGAAGTAGTTGTAATGATAATATGTCGCGTCAAAGATTGCGCATGCAAGGTTCGAACTGCGGTAAAATCTAGTGAATCTAACACGTTTTTGGGTGACGAAAGTATGTGCAATATCATACATGTTCATTAACGCATAGGTTGAATGGCCATAAACAAAGTACTCCAAGATACATTGTTCAAATGTTTATGGAGCGAGTTAGAATAATTGATGGAATTACTCCAAAACACATCAAAGACTCAATGAAGATAATGTTTGGTATTTTTATGGATTATACGACTGAATACAAATCATTATATATGCTAAAAAAATTGGTAAGGGGAACAACCAAAAATTGATATGACAAATTGCCTGCATATTTGCAATCCATTCAGAAAACCAATTCAGATACGGTTACTACTATTGAACTCGATGAGCAGAGAAGATTTAAATATTTTTTCATCGCATATCTCTACAAGAAAACTGCCAAAATACCACAGCATTTTGCGACCACATACGTAATTGCAAAATTTGCGACCACATTTACCACGATTTTGCGACCACTTTGCGACTACGGAGAAGTAGTAGCAAAGTGGTTGCAAAAGTGTGACCAAAACCTGTAGTCGCATATTGGTCGCAATACGCAACTATTTAAAGACTGAAATGCGACTGTTTTGCGACTAATCTTTCTAGTCACTAATCAGTCGTAAAATAGCGACTGATTAGCGATTACATGTAGAAAACCACATGTTAGTCGCATATTGGTCGCTAAAAATGCGACCAATTTGCGACTACATTCTGGAGTGGCTCTTCAGTCACAAAGTGATGGCAAAGTGCCAACATAAAAAACATGTGTGTCTTAGGTATAACGATATTTAAGCGACTACAATGTTATAGTCACAAAGTAGTAGCAAAGCAGTGGCAAAGTAGTGACAAAGTAGTAGCAAAATATTATATATATATATATATATGTCCCATCCCATTCTTTCATTTGTAGAATCGAAGGAAAAAAAATCTTAAAACATGTGGGGAAATTATAATAATTCGAGAGATTAGATATACAAAAAGATTGATAATGAAACAAGAAATATATCAGCGGAATTTGCACAAGACATTGAGCAGTTCATCAATTTTGCAAGTAGTCAACCAATAACTCAAAGTAGCGGAGGTAAGTTTTTATGTCTTTGTATTAATTGCAAAAATGATAAATTTATTTTGGGACGGAAAATATGGAGTCATCTATATAGTCGAGGATTTATGCCAAATTATTATATTTGGAATAAACATGGAGAAGAGCTAAATGTTCAGTTAGAGACGAGTAGTCTGGGTGATGTCCAAAGAAATAAGGGAGGTATGCGTGTTAGTACTAGTGATGAAACACTTGGTACATCCAATAATAGATATGTTGAAATGGTGACGGATGTATTTCGTGAGACAATGAATGATGATCATCAATACTATAATCAGAACAAAGAAGAATATAATAATGAAGAAAAACGGCCTAATGAAGAAAAATGGCCTAATGAAGAATCACAAAAAATTTACAACATGTTAGAAGCCGTGAAAAATTCATTGTATAATGGTTGTCATGAAAGGCACTCACAGTTATCTTTAGCTGCTCGATTCATAAACATCAAGTTTGATTTTAATTTATCAGAAAAATGTATGGATTCTTGGGCGGAGCTGTTTACAGAATATTTGCCCAAGGAGAATCAGGCAACGGGTTCATATTATGAAACCAAAAAATTGATGCGAAATTTAGGCCTCTCATTTTATACAATTGACGTGTGTGTTCACAATTGTATGATCTTCTGGAAAGAAGATGAGAAATGGGAAAAATGCAAATTTTGCGATTCCCCCCGATATAAGCCAAGCGAGGGCAGGACGAGAATATCTTTCAGTCGTATGTGGTATTTATTTATAGGTGATAGACTTAAAAGAATGTATCAAAGCGAGAAAATTGCAGAGTCAATGAGGTGGCATGCAGAGCATGAAGCAGAAGATGGAGAAATGAGTCATCCATCTAATGTTGCAGAGTGGAAAAATTTTTATGTCTACATCCTAGATTTGCTACTGAATCTCAAAACGTTTATCTTTGTTTACGTACTGATGGGTTCAATCTATTTGGGATGTCTCGTAATCATTCATTATAGCCGTTGATTATCACTCCATATATTTTGCCACCGGACATGTGTATGAAGAAAGAGTATTTGTTTCTAATAATTTTGAATTCGGAGCCAAATCATCCGCGTGGTAGTCTGGATATATTCCTCCGACCTTTGATTGATGAGTTGAAAGAATTATGGTCTACGGGAGTTGATGCATACGATGTATCGTTGTATCAAAATTTCAATGTAAAACCGTGTTACTATGGACAAAAGCGATTTTCCCGTTTATGCATGGACAACGCGATTGTCAGGATGGACAACGCATGGAAGACTGGCTTGTCCAATTTGTATGGATGATACGAAGGAATTTCAATTACCAAATGGGAGAAAGACGTGTTAGTTTGATTGTCATAGAAGGTTTCTTCATAAGGGTCACCCGTTACGAAAAAATAAAACAATTTTTTTTAAAACAGAAGCACGCTTTGAATGACTATCCTCCACAATCATTGACAGGCGAGCAAGTTTTATACAAGCGAATAAAAACTGTCAATACTCTAAGAACATCTGACTGTAGAGGAAACAGTCATGAAAGTAAGAAACAAGGTTATGACAGGTGGCATAATTGGCACAAGGAAAGCATATTTTGGGAGTTTCCGTACTGTACAAATCTTAACATTCGACATAATCTTGATGTGATGCATATATAAAAGAATTTTTCGATAAGATCATTAATACTGTTATGATTGTGAAAGAGAAATCAAAACATACAGTTAAGTCAAGGTTGGATATTGCGAAGTTTTGCTCTCGAAAAGAGTTGCACGTGGATGGTTGGGGTAATGCTCCATTCCCTATATTTCGATTGACACAAAAAGCAAAAGAACGGTTATTGGAATGTATCAAAAATGATGTCAAATTTCTGGACAGCTATGTGGCAGATTTAGCAAATTATGTGGATATGGATAGACTGAAGTTCTCGGGCATGAAAAGCCATGACTGCCATGTTTTTATGGAAAGGCTTCTCCCTTTTATATTTGCAGAACTTTTACCACGGAACGTTCATCTACCATTATTAGGTATATATAGTAATAAATATATTTTATATTTGAAGTACATAAATTAATAATAATTGCATGTAGTAATTAATTGTAGATGGTAATATATATAGGGATTGGAAGATTTTTCCTTGATCTATGCTCCAGATCATTACAACAAAGCCGTATCCGAATTCTCAAGGAAAACATAGTCATAAATTTTTGCAATTTAGAAAAGATCTTTCCGCCTTCATTTTTTGACGTCATGAAGCATCTTCCTGTACATCTACCATACGAAGCTAAACTGGGTGCACGTGTGCAATATAGGTGAATGTATCCATTTGAAAAGTTTTTTAAAAAATGAAAACAAGGCGAAGAACAAACGATATGCTGCAGGGTCGATTGTTGAATCATATGTGACTAATGAGATATCTTACTTCTCGGAACATCACTTTGCTGCCCACATACGTACAAAAAACAAGTACCATAATTTAATTTTTATGTTTATTAATTAATTATTTTATTATGAATGGCAAATTTTCAAGGTGATATATATATCGTGTAATATTATATATATATATATATATATATAAAGATCCACAAGATTCGATGAATGTAACGTTCATGTATATCCGGATCCCGGAGTATCGGATATATTTACGCACATGGGTTGTGCAAGTGGTAAATATAAAGAAATATGGCTCTCCAAAAAAAATATATAAATATGCACATGCATATGTTTTACGGAATTGTGAATATTTTTGGCCACTAGAGAGATATATGAAAATAATTAATTGCATTTATTACATTTCATTTTATTGTATCAAGCAATATATATTAATTTTTCATATTCAATTTTGTAGCATGTTTGAAGATCACATTCGATATACGTATTAATATATTTCGGAAGATGATATTTTATCGAAAATAGAGCAAGAGTTCGATATATGGGTTAGAGATTATGTATGTTTAATTATTTGACATATATATTATATTAATTAAATTTATTAATTTTGAAATACTAACTTTAATTATATATATATATATATATATATATGATCAAAGGTCAATTAATACACTTCTACAGATTCACACATCTTTCCTATATGGGCTCAATAATTAGCTCAACGGCCGATGAATAAAGCGTCAACTTAGACGATCTATTTTACAAGAGGTTATATGTTCCACACGAAGAAACATGTACATAGGAGAAAGACATGTAACTACGACATTTGTGTAAAGGGAGACAATTACTCAGATGCATCTTATGAACCTCATTTCTACGTGATTTTAACAAATATCATTCAACTTGAGTATCTCGGCCTCCTAAATTTGAAAATCACACTTTTTAAATGTGAATGGTACGATCTTACGCTTTCGAAAGATACTCGGAAGTCAGAAAATGGCATTGTTGATGTCTTATCATATGGTGGCAAATTTTCTTTTGGAAATTCAGTCGCAAAATAGTGGAAAAATTTGTTTCGGAAATTCAGTCGCAAAGTAGTCGCAAAAGTAGTCACCAACGATTGGTCGCAAATCAGTCGCAAATTGAATCACTATTACCATGGTCGCAAATCAATCGCAAAATTGCGACTGATTTACGACTACTTATTTTTGCGACTACTTTTCGACCACGTTCGTGGTCGCAAATTTGATGTTTCTTGTAGTGTATGGAGTCTCGATTGTTGGATTTGAATATCTCTGAAAAGTTGTTGTGCTTGATGGGTCCCATGTCACTGGAAAGTATAAATGTGTTTTGCTTGTGGCAAGTGCACAAGATGGTAATTTTCAGACATATCCAATTGCTTTCAGGATTGTTGATTTTGAGAATGATGATTCGTGGGAATATTTTTTCATGAAACTTCGTTGTTGTATATTAGATGAAAATCTGTTGGTTATAGTTTCTGATATACATAAACACATAATGAAGGCATGCGCACGTGTTTCTTCCGCAAACGGACCAAGGAATATGTTATTATCATCTACAAAATAACATAATCACGAAGTTCAGTGGAAGACATTTATTGTATTTGGTGAAAGGTGCTGCATACGAATTTACAATGATAGAGTTTAACCGTTACATGGATGAAATACAAAAAATGAACAGTAACCTTGCATATTACTTAGACAAAGCTGACGTACGTATTTGCTCACGAGTTTACTTTCCAGGGGAGAGATATAACATAAAAACAAACAATATTACAAAATCTATCAATTTTGTCTTAAAAGGAGCACGTGGGTTTTCTATTTCGTATTTATTTGAGTACATACGGAAAAAGCTTGGAAGGTAGTTTTGTAAAAGATGTGAGGATGCTATGAAACTACAAACACTACATTCTCGAGAAGTTGAATATTTGTTGACCATACGTTCACACGATGCACTCAAGCTAAATGTGCAACGCATTGATAGTTGGGAGTTTTATGTGACAGTGGGTTAGCAAGATTGTGTTGTTGACTTACAACATCATAAATGCGGATATCGTGTGTTTGATATTAAAAACATACCATGTGAACATGCTATTAGAGCTGCGATGACAATTGATATGCATGTGTCTACAATGATATCTCCGTTCTACACGAAAAATTATTTTTACGCGGTATATGCACATAATATTTATCCAAAAAATGATGAATGGCAAGTTGTTTCCGAAGCAAGATGTCTTCCGCCGTTTGTCCGATGTCTTCCAGGTCGACGAAAAAAGTTTAGGTACCAAGCGTTGCTTGAACTTGCGTTGAAAAAATGAGCGAAGTTAAGAAAAACGCACAAACAATACAATTGCTCAGAATGCAAACAACCCGGCCATAATCGATTGAATTGTGTAAGTCTAGTTTTATTATTGTTTAGGAGAATAACATTTCCCATTATTTTTGTTTTGTAATATTTTTGTTTTGCATATCATGTACAATGTGGTGACAACAAAAATAAGGAGTAGACTGCAAAGAAATCTGTCGAGAAGTCTGCAAAGAAGTTTGCCCAGAAGTCTATCGAGAAGTCTGCCAAAAAGTCTGCAACAAGGTTTATCGATATAAGTATGTATTTTATGAAACATGAAAACAATCATTTCAATTAATTAGAAAGCACAATGTCATCGATGGTGTGTTACAAAAACATCCAACACCATCATGCCCGTAATTACAACATATACATTAACATCCAACACAACTAATTATGTCATAATACTAATTCATACTACTAAGTCATACTAAGTCATATTACACATCACACATAAATGTCAAGTAGATCGTACGACCTTTCTTATGTCCCATATTGATTAGTGTCATCGAAAATCTCGGCAGCTAACTTCTCTATAATAGCTTTCATGTTTGGATCACATAAGGTACTAGGAAATGGAAATCCAAGCGTATGACACTCAATGTAATTCAGCGTAAACACCCCCACAGTCTCCACTCTTGATGTTCTGAGGAACTCCATGACATATTTATCTTTCTCGTGCTTAAGGGATAACTCATTCAAAAGAGCTAGAATCATCTAAGCAAATGGCTTCACAACCGCAGATATACAAACATCGGACGTGTGATTGATGTCGTTGTCCCATATTACGATGTGACGTATCGGTACTGATATCCACATAACGATCCAATGGTTACCCATTACATGTAGCGGTGAATAGATGTCATCAACTTCGAGGCCCCATGTCTTTCCGGTTTTGCATTACGATGGTTTATTACCTGCATGATATTCAAATGCTCCTGGAGGGAGCAATCGCCCAGAACCATCTACATTCCCGGTGGAATTCAAGAAATGCTTGTGATGGCTAGACCAAACCATCTGGAAGATGCAATCAACGAAGCAAATCCGAGGACTCCTGAACTATTCTGGATGCTTGTTGAAACAAAACCACAAAAAGTTAAGCCCATCGTCCATATGCTGCATTTACATGTAAAGTTTTCATTACTAACATGAAATATACAACGTTAACCGTAAGTATACAATGCTAATCAGAAGTATGCAACGCTAATCAGAAGTCTGCAATGTTAATCAGAAATATGCAATGCTAATCAGAAGTATGCAATGCTAATCAGAAGTCTACAATGCTAATTAGAATTCTGTAATAATAATAAAATATACCAAATCGTTGAGGCATATCGATGGACTCCGAATAGTGCGAAACCACGCGTTTGATTCCTTTGAAGTGTCATTGCAATGATATCACAATGAATATTATTGTAAAGTACTATAACTTACATAACAAGATTCTAAAAAATACAGAGAAGATAACTTTCATAACAAGATTCAAAAAAAATAACTTACTTGTCAATTTTCAACCAATCATTGAGCATATTTACTTTTTGTGTGTCAACTTCAGCAAACGGATCATATCCACTATTTTTTTTGTAATTATTTCTTTTACCGTGCTATTTTCTTAGAACAGTGATTGTTGTGTGGGACCAAGTTTACATATTATAACACTTTTGGCGCGTTGCACAAGTATTGTTGTATTTTTTTAGTGTTTTGTGTGTGTTTTTAAGGCGGACATATCATCTTTCGGCTTTTTTTTGTGCGTACATTATTGTACATTGCTCTGCTTCCCTCGGTAGACGCTTTCACTTGTTCCTTGTTTTTGATTAATGCGGGATCCATCATTAAATGTAATACCATAACACAATCAAATCTTTATTCAAAATCTGTATTAGTTTCTAATTATCAAACCATCAAACCACAACATCAACGAAATAAGTTCGATCAATAGTGTAGGTGGAGGAGTGATGGGTTCACCATAATTTAATGCAATGTCTGGTAGAGCAAAATAAATCCCACACTGTAAAATTTTAACAAACCCATCAATAGAGTTAGCAGACATGTCCAATTCGTTATCTTTTATGGAAAAAATTAGCTTTTTAAAAGCTACTCTGCCCCATGGATAGCTCTCGAAATACAGCGAGATTCATTACCAGTCTAGCGTAGTTGACATTTGTGCATGTTCTACGATCACGAGCGTCAATGAAAGCAGTGAAAATAGCCAAATACCCCAACCTAATCCTATCATCACGAGACCACGAACTACAATTTGAACAAGGCTCGATCAAATTCCTAATACCAAGACCTTCAGAAATACATACCCCAATCTTCTTCCAGAACAATCTCATCTCCATCGTGACTTCAATATCCGACTATTTAGCTAAACTATCATCATATTTGCAGTTCAACCCAGTCAAATGCTCGAACTCGTTAAGGGAGAACCTTGCCGGATTATCACTAATCAAACACCAAATGTCGTATTTGGCAACAGAGAGAAGCTGTAAGTTGAGCATGTGGTGCACAAGCCTAGAAATCCATGCGAAATCCAACTTGTAAAATTTAAATCATACACCAAGAGGGGAACTACATAAGAACTCTCATTCATCTGCAGGGAGAGCAGCCTCAATCGCAGACATGAGCTCAGTATCGCAAGAGTGATATCCGATGATTTTCTGTGGGGGCGGCTTAGTGTTTTTTGTAAATAGGCGAATTGGCAGACTAATTTTGTCCATTTTGAATACTGCAATCGCATAAAAACAGTTAAACAGAATAATATATTAGCGTGTACGAAATAGGAATCAGACTTCTCGAGAAAAGTGTTCTTCGAAACTAAAATACGAAGCAGCCTTCTCTCGAGAATTCTACTTCAAAAATAAAACAGGAAGCAGATTTCTCTCGAGAGAAATCTGCTTCGAAAATAAAATAGAAAGCATACTTCTCTCGAGAGAAGTCTGCTTCGAAAATAAAATAGGAAGCAAACTTCTCTCGAGAGAAGTCTGCTTCGAAAATAAAATAAGAAGAAGACGAAGAAGACTTCTCGAGAGAATTCTGTTTCGTAAATAAAATAGGAAGCAAACTTCTCGAGATAAGTTTGCTTCGAAACTGAAATACGAAACAAAAAAATGCAACAAAATAAATGGCGAACGCAAACACAATCCCGGAAATCACAGAAAAATACAACAAAATAAACCACGAACACAAGTACAATCCCGAAAATCATAGAAAAATTCAACAAAATAACCATGAAAATAACCGTCCATGCAAAAACAATCCCGGAAATTTCAGAAAATAACCATCATCTCAACAAAATAACAGTATTTAAGAAAAATTATTTGAAGTATTTAAAAATCACATAAATAGCAAAATATTCAGAAAATCTATCAAAATTACATATCTTTGATGGTGGAGATTATATTCGTAGACGTCGAGGGAGAATCTATACAAAAACAAGCAAAACAAAATTTAAACATCTTTTTAAACCGCGAAATTTTTTTGTTCAAATATCATAGTTAAAAATCGTATTCAGTTAAAAATCACATACCAAAACAAATTTTTTTTTTTCAAATATCACAGTTAAAAATCACAAATATAGCAAAATATTCAGAAAATCTATCAAAATCACATAACTTTGAGGACGACGGTGGGGATTCAGAGACGTCGAGGGAGAAATCTATACAAAAAATAATCAAAACAAAATTTAAACACCTTTTTAAAAGAGGTAAAAAAAAATTTTCAAATATCAAAGTTAAAAATAAACATGCAAAATTTTTTTTTCAAAATATCTTAGAAACCATTTTTCCAAGTGTTTCTTACCGCGAAAAGTGCAGCACCGGAGTGGACTCCGAAACGTCACGTTTTCTATAAATGGAAACAAAAAAACCGTCAAACATCAACTAAAAACCGCCAAACATCAACTAAAGACCATCAATCATCAACTGAAACATGCAGGTCTATGAATGGAAAACAAAAAACTGTCAAACATCAACCGAAACATGCAGATCTACTCATACCGTCGTGGGGGAGGGGGGGGGGGGGGAAGAGAGATAGAGACAAAACCTTCCCGTGGGGCAGGAGAAAAAGAGATGGCGAGAAGAGATAAATATGAGGGCGAGAGAAAACCGAGAACCTTACCGCTGGAGAGAGATACGACGGAGAGAGAGCGAGAAAACCTTACCGTGGGAACGAGAAAGCCGGTGAGAGATTGACGGTGAGAAAGACGATAAGAATATCGGCGATAGAGTAAGCGGCGGCTAGAGAGAAACATGTTTTTTTTGCTAAAAATAAGTGGTAAATTATTAGGGTTTTGGCTTATATATTTGTGATAAAAATTGGTTAGGTTAAACTGTCAAATCACTAAGAAACCACGGTTTACTAAAAATTCCCGGTTTGCGCAGACTTCCCAAAGTCTACTTTGTATTTTATTAATGAACAAGACTTCTCGTAGTTTGCTTTGTATTTTATTTACAAAACAGATTTCGAGAAATCTGTTTTATATTTTATTTACGAAGCATACTTCTCGAATAAGTGTGCTTTGTATTTTTTTTACCAAGTAGACTTCTCCAAGTATGATTTGTATTTTTTTTACAAAGCAAACTTTTCGAGTAAATCTGTTTTGTATTTTTTTTACAAAGCGGACTTTTCGAAATCTGCTTTTTATTTTTTTTACAAAGCAGATTTTGACAAGTCTGCTTTGTATTTTTTTTACATAACAATAAACTATAAATTGAAGGAAGCCGGTTTAGTTACATTTAATTTCCGGTTTGTGCAGACTTCTCGACAAGTTTGCTTTGTTAAATCTACGATAACATCTGCAAAAGTCTACGTAACCATAAACCCTAAATAATAAACTTCACTAAATGTGCGAAAATTTTGTTAAAAATTAGATGAATATGTTGAAAATAGTTAAGTAAATGCAAAACTCAAACAATTTTCCCTTAAAAATTTGTAAATCTAAATTTTCAAATTTATCAAATGATATTTCAAATTCTACCATTAATTCTCTACACAAACATCAACTATTTAACCCACAACACATAACAACAAAAACTAGCAAATATTTGATACCATTAGATTGAATCCAATCTTCTTATTTTTGAATTCATTATAACTTTTACGTGCTTTTGATATGTATATAAATTGTGTTAATAACAATTTTAATTTTTTTTAAATATTTCATGATTTTTATTTTATTAGGTAATTTATTTATAAAACAGACTTATAGAAGTGTGATTTAATGTGAAAAATAGTTTATTCCAGCTGAATCAGACTTCTCGAAAAGTCTGCTTTGCTGAGAAAAACAGTTTATTACGGCTGAACCAGACTTCTCGAGAAGTGTTCAAAATTTATTCTGATCAAATCAGACTTCTCAAAAAAGTTTGCTTTCATAAGAATAAACTTCAAAAACTTTTCGAGAAATCTGTTTTGTTGAGAAAAATATTTTATTCCGGATGAACGAGACTTCTCGAAAATTATGCTTTGATCTCAAAAAAGCACGCAATGACTGAAACGTAATTCACATTTCTATATTATTTTTTAGTTTAGTAATTTATGTACCATCATAGTTTAGTTTTATAATAGTGTTTTCATGGGGGTTAAATTTACATTTGTAAGCAAGTTTTATGTTATTTTTAGCAATTCTCCCAAAAAATTGAGCACTACTAATTTATTTTCCAAACAATAGTACAAACTTGAGTATTAAAATATTTTAAAATATATTTTTAAAAAGGAAAAATAAACCTTAAATTAAAAAAATAAACCTAAAAATAATAGTTTAATTTTATCTGTAACTAATTTAAGAGAAATAAATATTTTTACAATAAAAAATTGTCTATTTTTGGAATTTTAGTTTTAGTGTGCTAAATTTGGAAAAAAAATTTAAAAACCGTTATTTTATGGTATTATTCAAGATTTTATAATCATTTATATAAGTTTATAAATACTAGTTTAAAAAAAGATGGGTAATTGTCTACAATAGCATTTTTTTAGTTTTTTTTTCTAAAAATAACATCATTAATTTAAATTTCCAACAACAGTCCAAAAATTTATGATTAAAATATATTATACTTCTTTTTTATAAAAAAAAGTTAAATCTTAAATTAGAAAAAAATGAACCCATATATAATGTGTAAGTTTATGTATAAAGTGAAACTTATTATTTAAGGTTTACGGTTACACAAACTTCTCGAGATGTTGTCGTAGATTTAACAAATCAGACTTTTCGAGAAGTTTACACAAACAGGAAATTAAATATAAATAAACCGGTATCCTTCAATTTATAGTTTAGAGTTATGTAAATGAAATACAAAGTACACTTCGAAATATGCTTTGTAAATAAAATACAAAGCATACGTCGAGAAGTCTGATTCGTAAAATAATATAAAGCAGACTTCAAAAAGTTTGTTTTGTAAATAAAATACAAAGTATACTTTTTCGAGAAGTGTGCTTCGTAAAAAAAATACAAATCAGACTTCGAGAAGTATGCTTTGTAAATAAAATACAAAGCACAATTCTTCGAGAAGTCTATTTCGTAAAAACAATACAAAGCAGACTTCTCGAATTCCGCTTTGTAAATAAAATACAAATCAGACATCGAGAAGTCTGATTTGTAAAAAAAAATACAAAGCAGACTTTTTCGAGAAGTATGCTTCGTAAAAAAATACAAAGCATATTTTTTCGAGAAGTATGCTTCGTAAAAAAAATACAAAGCAGATTTCGATAAGTTTGCTTTGTAAATAAAATACGAGAAGTCTACGCAAACCAGAAATTGAAAAAAATTTAACTTAAATTTAACATAGCCAAATTCACAACTTTAAACCTAACCAAATTTAACTCTACATATATAAAGAAAGTAACCCTAAAATTCTTATCTTATTTCTCATCTTCTCTTGTTGTAGATCTGGAAAAATATTTACAAAAGATACTTTTGTTGTTTTAGTGGGTTTTTAATGTGATTTTTAATAGTTTTTAAATTTTAGATGGTTTTTTTTAAGATTTTCAATATATGTTTGAGATTTATGTTGATTTTACAGTTTTTTGTGAGAAAATTGTTTATTCTGCTTTGATCAGAATAAACCTCGCAGAGTTCTCGAGAAGTATGTTTTGATCGGAATAAACCTCGAAGAGTTCTCGAGAATTCTGCTTTCACCGGAATAAACTGTTTCTCTCACTGAAGTAGGCTTCTTGAGAAGTTTGATTCAGCTGTAATAAACTGTTTTTCTCACCAAAAGAGATTTCTAGAGAACACTGCTTAAGCGGGAATAAACTGTTTTTCTCACCAAAGCAGACTTCTCGGGAAGTCTGCTTTAATGAGAAAAACGGTTTATTCCGATCAAAGCAGACTTCTCGAGAATTCTGATTCATCCGGAATAAACTATTTTTGTCACCAAAGCGAGAATTCTGATTCATCCAGAATAAACTATTTTTGTCACCAAAGCAGATTTCTCGAGAAGCCTGTTTCAGTGAGAAAAACGGTTTATTCAGGTTAAAGTGAGATTTATTTCGATCAAAGCAGATTTTGAGAAATATGCTTTGTATTTTATTTTCAAAATAGACTTCTCGAAGTCTGCTAGAGAAGTATATTTTGTAAATAAAATACAAAGCAAACTTCTCGTAACTGTATGAACTGAAAAAATATAATCGAAGCCAAAACACGAAAACTAACATTCAATCTTGATTTTTTAGCTAAGCGACTTAAGGGATAATCGATATAGAGTTACATAAGCTTGTTTTAATAGATAATGATGATCTTTTGCATAGTTAGAAACTTTTGAATGTAGTGTGAAGATAAAAATTGGAAGAAAATGTGAGAGAAAATGAAAGAAGCTGAGATGAATAAGATTTGATGAATTAATAGAGGAAAATAGTGGGTGTATCGGTGGAATTAATAGCTTCCAACAACCACGACAATGGTGGTTGTGTGCAATGAAAAATATGATATTTTCGTAATATTTTGAAAAGTTTGTTAATAATGATGTTTTGTATTTTTAAAAAAAAATTAATTATAAGTTAATGGCAAAGTTATAGATAAAGTTATTACTGATGGATAAAAAACAGATACAAAATTAGTTTTGTAAAAATAAATTTAAAAAGATTAAACTTATAATTGAAAACAAATTTTAATTTAATTTTGCAAATGATCTTAGAATATATGATTTGATGGGGGATGACTATATGTCCGTAGTTAGAAGAAATGATGTAGTAAGGAATATATTGGATTCTCGTCAGAAAAGATTACTGTTTTTTTTTTTTAAGTTTTCGAGTTGTTTCCTTGTTTTTTTTTATTTTGGGACATCAACTCTCAGTTCTAAAATTTAGTTCTTCAAATAATTCTCTGGTTTTCGGACAAAAATAAATTATAATATAATTTTCTTAGCTTACTATTTTCGTTTTATCATTTTTCAAATTTTTAAATAATTTCATAAGAACAATATATGTTTTTAATATTTTATTATTATTTATTGTATTTATTTTGATAACATTTGATTTAATGACATTTATTGCTCAAAAAATTTAAAATATTTTGCATACGCAACCGTTTTCAACTGATATACCAGATTTATACATATTTAAAACTATATTTATATCTATGCTCTTTGTGGTAAAAATATTCATAAATGAAATAATATTATTTCTTCAATATTTTCATAATTTATTTTTTTAAATATTTTAAGTGTAAAAATATTTCTTTAATATTTTCATCATTTATTTTTTAAAATATTTTATATATAAACAAATAATAGTTAAATATTTTAAATTTTATATGTTAATCATCTATTAATAAATAACTTAATTTATTTTTTATTATAAATATTATATATATAATATATTATTATATCATTGAATTCAAAAAGTATATCTATAATTTAAATAAATTACAAACCAAATCAATAGAAGTAAGATATATTGTAATTATTTTAATAAATTAAATTTATTTATATTTTTATTTGAAATTATTTATAAATTATCGTATGTATAGATTAAATAAATAAAAATAATTTTTTTTAAAATTTAATAGTGTTTTTGATTAATGTAATGAAATATATTAATTTTCTAAATAAATTAATAACAATAAATATATTGTAATTATTATATTAAATTAAACTTATTTGGATATTTATTTTAAATTTATTATAATGATAAAAGATTACCATTGCATTTTTGTTAATAATACGTTATCATAAAATTATTTTATTAAAATATTTTTTAAATAATATATTAAAAATATTTAAAACCGTAATCATTTGTTTTACAAGTACGTGCAACCGCAATCACAACTCGTGTTAGTAAATCAGTCAATCTCTAAATTTAAATTTAAAGATATTCTATATGTGCTATTAAAATTAATATTTTTAAATCCACAATAAACTAGCATCATGTCTTAACCTAACATGAATGCATGGCGATTTGACCACATGGTACGAAAGAAAAAAAATAACAAAAAAAAAATTAATATAATCAACCTATTGAAAATATAGTCTACTATTATAAATTAGGATTAGTGTCATTACAATCGCATTTTTATTCTAAATTGTAACTGTTTGACGACCCAAAAAAAAAGGAAAACAAAACATGCAGCACATTATATATTTTTTTAAGGATGTTAAAAAGAGTTTAAAAGTTTAGAGTTAATTCGGTTCGTTAAAATATGTATAAATTTTAACACACAATTATTATATAAAAAATTTATAGAATTATTTTAGGGTTGGATTTAAAATTTTTAGGTTAAAAAAAGATTAATTCTATTATATTTTAATTTTTCTTACTTAAGTGTTTTTCTTCAAAAATATAATATTTTTACCAAAAATACAAAATAATATTTTTATAACATATTTACCAAGAATGTAAAATAATATTTTTATAACATTTTTACCAAAAATGTAAAATAATATTGTTTATCAAAACTAAAAATAATTTTTTTTATTAATACCAAAAATAGTGTTTTTCCGCAAAAACTGCAAATAATGTTTTTGTGACCAATACCGCAAAATAATATTTTTTCGTCAAATTCGAAAATAAGATTAAAGTTAATTTATGGTTGGGTTAATTAAGTGTTAGGTAAAATTGACTTTAAAAATCCATATTAATATCCTTAACATTTCTTCTCATAAATAATGGGTATAAGAAAAGCATAAAGATTTTTTTACGATCGGACATAATGGATGCATATTGTTTGTAGCTTTAGAAAAGAAAGTAACCAAACAAAGAAAGACGAATCTTAAATGATATATTTATTCACACCTTCTAATGGAATATTTATTCTTCTAGTTTTATCTAAACTATATTATGATCCGGCATTATAATTTAATAATTTATATATATTGGAAAAAAAGAATAACAACAAAATGGAAAACACAATTAAATCATCCATAGAAAAAAAAAATGTAATGTGTCAGGGTTAATTCTGAAAAAAAAACTCTAAAAATTTAAATCACATAACTAGAAATTATCGGTGTGACTAGTATTTTGTATGGCAATTCTGTAAAATAATAATATTTTAAGTTTTTATTTCAAATTTAACACAATTAGTTTATTTTTCCAACAATAACGCAATTATTTAGTATTAAAACACTTTAAATATATTTTTATTAGAAAAATAAATTTTAATTTAGAAAAAATAATCCAAACATAATATTTAATTTTATTTGTAACTAATTTAGGATAAATAAATATTTTTACATAAAAATTTGTGCTATATTTATAGTTTTAGTTTTAATGTGTTAAATTTGTAATAAAAACTTAAAAATATTATTTTAGGGTATTATTCTAATTTTTGTATTTAAATGTACATTTATGCTCTATTTTCTGTTAAATTATTTCTAATTGTTTACTTTCCTCACTATGGTAAACTATATGGTGTTTTAAATTTTATATAAGTATCAAACTATATATATATATATAAGGACAAAATAATATTTTTAAAATTTTTGTTACAAATATACACCATTTGTTTAATTTTCTAATAATAATAAAAATTTAATATTAAAATAATTTAAATTTGTTTTTAATAAGGAAAAACTAAAGGGTGATTTGCAAAGTAACCTAAAAAATTTGTCTAAATGTAATTTTAACTCCCTTAAATTTATTTTTCAAAACTAACCCTTTATCTTTTTTTATCATTAAACAATAATTCTATTTACAACTTTACAATTATGTTATAATTATTATTTTTTCTACAAAAATACAAAAAACCATTATAAACAAACATTAATAAAATTGCTACAATTAGAACAATTTATGAAGTTTGTGTAATTTATAAAAGAAAAATACAGTTTATTTAGTTAAAAAAAGACCTAAAAAGTACGGGTGGAAATAAGTTTAGTCGCATAAGTTTGTGTAGTTGACGGAAGTAAACCCAAAGAATTACGAAAATATCATTTTTTTTATTACACACAACCACCACTGTTGTGGTTGTTAGGAACTTTTCATTGCACACAACCACCACTGTTGTGGTTGTTAGGAACTTTTCATTGCACATAACCACAAAAACAAGCTTTTTGAAATCTATATCGGTCATATTTGAAGTCGGTGAGCTTAAAAATCAAGATCCAAAGTTAGTTTTCTTGTTTTGGCTATAATTTTCTTGTTGCAGATCGCAGACTTCTCGAAAAATTTGTTTTGTATTTTACTATCAAAACAGACTTTTCGAAAAGTCTACGAAATTTATTCCAGACAAAGCAGAAATCTGCTTTGGAAAAAAATGTATGGTCAATTCCAAAAAACTATCTTTTTTTTGTCACCATAGAAAACTTTTCGATAAGTGTGCAAAATTTATTTCGAACAAAACAAATTTCTCGATAAGTGTGGTTTGGAAAAATTCATGGTAAATTGCAGAAAATCTAACATTTTTTGTCACCAAAACAAATTTCTCGAGAACTCTACGAGATTTATTATGGACAAATCAGACTTTTCAAAAAGTTTGATTTGGAAAAAATTCATGGTCAATTACAGAAAATTAACTTTTTGTCACCAAAACAGACTTTTCAAGAAGTCTGCAAAAAATAGACTTCTCGAGAGGTCTGCAAAATTTATTTGGACAAAACAAACTTTTCGATAAGTGTGCTTTGGAAAAATTCATGGTAAATTGCAAAAATCTAACATTTTTTGTCACCAAAGCAATTTCTCGAGAACTCTGCGAGATTTATTATGGACAAATCAGACTTTTCGAAAAGTTTGATTTGGAAAAAATTCATGGTCAATTGCAAAAAATTAACTTTTTGTCACCAAAACAGACTTTTCGAGAAGTTTGCAAAAAATAGACTTCTCGAGAAGTCTGCAAAATTTATTTGGACAAAACAAACTTCTCAAGAAGTTTGATTTGGAAAAAATTCATGGTCAATTGCAAAAAAACTTAAAAAATTTGTCACCAAAGCGATTTTTTTCCCGACAAATCACATATCTCAAGAAATTTGTTTTGGAAAAAATACTTGGTCAATTACAAATTTTTCCTTTTTTTGTTATCAAGGCGGAATTTTTCTCGACAAACCAGATTTTTCGAGAAGTGTGATTTGGAAAAACATTTGGAAAATTGCAAATTTGTCCTCTTTTTGTCATCAAAACGGTTTTTTCCAATAAAACAGAATTCTCGAGAAGTACTTTGGAAAAACACTTGCTCAATTGCAATTTTTTCTTTTTTTTTGTCATCAAAGCGGTTTTTTTCTCGATAAATCAGATTTTTCAAAAATTCTGCTACGTAAGTGAAATACAAAGCAGACTTCTCGAGAAGTTTGCTTTGTAAGTGAAGTACAAATCATACTTTTCGAAAAGTTTGTTTTGTAAATGAAATACAAATCAATTAATATGTCTACAATGATTTAAATAAAATTTATTAATTGTATTGCATATAATGGTCCAAATATTTGTTGTTTATGTAGAGTAGAATATGATAAACACATGGACTTTTTATATGGATAATCAAATAGGAGGAAAAATGTTTGTAATTAATTTAGTCTTTTGATGAATTTGTTAAGACATATGTGTAGATTTTGCAATTTATAGATTTATTGTTTTCATTCCGTTCTCTTGTTCTCTCTTGTTATTAAAAAGTATGCACTAAGTTCTTAAGTGTGTATAAAAATGCTTATGAATTTTTATATTAATATTTGTGTTTTTAATGGGTTCATTTTGTAATTTTACAAGTATACAAAATATTTATTAGAAAAACATCAAAATAGATAATAAAATACAAAAAATATAACAATATTACTTAAAATACAAAGCAATTTATTAAATTCTGCATAATGGTGCTTGAAATCTACTGAAAGTTGATTAAAGTCTCCATAAAGGTGATTAAAGTCTGCAATAATTGACTGAAGTTCCACATGATTTAATCTGAAGTGATTGAAAGGTGATTGACATATAACTAAAAGCTTACTGTAAGTCTGCAATAGTTGATTGAAAATTGATTGACAAGGTGAAGTGATGGGAGGTAGTAAAGCTATAATAAAGTGTACAAAAGCTAATTTAAATATAACAAAAACACAAATAAAGTCTGCAATTAGTAATGAAGTCTGCAAATGACATTTGCAATTTGTAATGAAGTTTGCATCTGAAATCTTCAGCTTGTAATAAAATTTGTTCGTTTAGATCTTGTAAAACAAAAGAAATCTGCTTTGTACATGTCGATAAGTTAAATTGAAATTCCGGTTTGATGAAACTTTAATTTGACCGAAGCAAATTTCCAAAGCAATCTCTCTAGAACCCTACTTTGTATTTTCGTTTCAAAGCAGATTTCCCGAGAACTCTACTTCCAAATTGGTAAGGTTAAATTGAAATTTTGGTTTGGTGAAATTCCCAGTTTGTGTAGACTTCTGAGGAAGTCTGCTTTGAAGACTCAATACGATACCGGTTGGTTAAATTTCGGCTTAGAAACCCTAAACTCTAAATTGAATGAAAGCGGTTTAGTTGAATATAATTTGCCGTTTGTGCAGAATTCTTGGGAAGTCTGTTTTGTTAAATCTAAGGCACATTTTTTTGAGAAGTTTGCGTAACCCTAAACCCTAAATAATAATTTTTACTAAATATGCAAAAATTTTGTTAAAAAATAGATGAATATGGTAAAGATATATAAGTAAATGCATAACTCAAAAAAATTTTCCTTAAAAATTTGTAAATCTAAATTTTCAAACTTATGATATTTCAAATTTTAACATGAATTCCCTACACAAACACCAACTATTATCCCACAACACATAACATAAAAAACTATCAAACATTTGATACCATTAGATCAAATCCAATCTAGTTATTTTTGAATTCATTATAACTTTTATTTGGTTTTGATATGTATATAAATTGTGCTAATAATAATTTTTTTAAAAAAAATACATATTTCATGATTTTTATTTGATTTATGTAATTTACTAACAAATCAAACTTCTCTATATATCTACTTTGATAAGCAGGAATAAAACAGACTTTTCTTTGATGTTGTCCATAGAGATAGACCAAATAATTCGGATATAGGATCGCGATGATCATGGAACTTTTCTTATTGCTGGAATAGGTAAATTTCAAAAACGTCATATAGTTCTTGAAACAGAATTCTCGACACTCATATGGATTTTACAAACATTCTAATTTTTATGTTATCAATATGTTATTTTTTAAGAAGATAATTTATCTTTAAATAATCTCGTTTACGATGCAATTTCTATATTCAAACAATTAACCATTGGATTCAATAATTGGATGATGTGTAGTTCCAACATCAACCAAAATCTTCTAATCAAATAGCTTATGCATTGGCGACCTCATTTACATTATCCACTGTTTACTGGAGTTTATTTCATATTTGCCTATCTTTTTTACTAAGTCGTAAACAATGACATTTTCCGTTAAATACAAATTTATATTGTTGGGAAAAAAAAAGATATATATATATATATATAAATATACAGTTTTCCAACAGTGCCCAGAAAAGCCACTTCCCGACTTTTATATTTTTTAGTTTTGTGTAATAACTTCCGTCGCTCTAGACTGCTATTCCGGCACCGGATAATCGTCGACAATTTCACTCAGATTACAAACTAAAATTACAATTTCGTCCAAAAACACTTGACCGATGGCTGATTATTTGAGTGGCGAGGAGGACGATTACCATTACTCCTCTGATCAAGAATCCCTCGACGAGTTTGATAATGAAGAATCCGTTTTGCAACATGTTTCTTCCAGAAGGAATACTGCCAAGGTATGCAAATAATCTCGCCTGATTTTGGTGTATATCTTTTTTGTTCTTTGTCTGGGTCGATTAATTTTGGGCTTCAGATTTGTGTTTCTTATTCACCCAGAGCTTTGTTTGGAAAAAGTCTTGAATGGTATCGTGAATTAGGATCACTAGTTAAAAATATAGATCGAATACTCAGTTCTGGTCTCTCTGTTCATCCGAATCTTGAAGCTTCTGGACTTTTTATGTGAAGGCTGTAATTTATTGGGCAAATGGTATGTTCTTCTCTAGTTAAAATTAGGGTTTGCGTTCTCTAAGAATGTGGGAACCATACTGTGAAAAATTAGCTGAATTTTTCTATCTATACTGCTGCGAAGAGGATTGGAGTGGCGGCATTGCTTGAATTAGAATAACCTTTTGATGTTTGCAACTATCCATCTTGTGACAAGCCTGAACTTGTTTTTCCTGACAATTTATTATTATTTTGTAGGTCATTACGAAGGAATCGCTTTTGGCAGCACAGGTGAAAAGAGCAATGATTCTTCTTGACCATATGATGTGGATGTTTTTTTTTGTTTTTCAGTTTGAAGGCTTAACAGTTTTAAACAATGCAGAGGGAGGACTTGCGAAGAGTGATGGAATTGTTATCGCTTAAGGAGCACCATGCTCGGACTCTTCTTATCCATTACCGATGGGACGTGGAGAAGTTGCTTGCTGTACTTGTTGAGAAGGGGAAGGATAGCTTGTTTTGTGGTGCTGGTCTTACAGTTCTTGATAATCAACATTGTGATTCTTCCGTTTCTCATTCTTTGAGGATGAGTTGTGATATCTGCATAGAGGATGTCCCGGGTCATCAGATGACAAAAATGGACTGTGGCCATTGCTTTTGCAATGATTGTGAGTTAAATGCTTTGGTTTATTTTCATGATATCCTAAAAGGAAGTTTCGTATTGGGTTGTTAAATTTATAGAAGACATGTTTGGGCCCCTTGAACACAAGTTGTGTGTTTTTTTCTTCTAAAAATAGATGCTTAAGTTCTGCAGTTGTTATGAATTAACTATATTTTTCTTTGGTTATGTTTTAGGTTGGGCTGGCCATTTTACTGTAAAGATAAATGAAGGTCAGAGCAAAAGAATTAGATGCATGGCTCATAAATGTGATGCTATTTGCGATGAAGATGTTGTCAGGACTCTAGTTAGTAAAAGCCAACCAGATTTAGCGGAGAAGTTTGACCGTTTTCTTCTTGAGTCATACATCGAAGATAACAAAATGGTGAAGTGGTGCCCGAGCACTCCGCATTGTGGGAATGCAATACGTGTTGAGGATGACGAGTTGTGTGAGGTTGAATGCTCCTGTGGTTTGCAGTTCTGTTTCAGATGTTCATCTCAAGCCCATTCCCCTTGCTCTTGTTTGATGTGGGAGCTATGGAGAAAGAAGTGCCATGATGAGTCCGAGACAGTTAATTGGATAACTGTTCACACAAAGCCGTGTCCCAAATGTTACAAACCCGTTGAAAAGAATGGTGGATGCAATCTCGTGACTTGTATTTGTGGACAATTTTTCTGGTAATAATTGTAGACTGGTTTCTCCATCCTTTTCTCTGCTTCGTAGTAAAAAATATGTCAGGTAGTAAAGAATCTTGTGCTTTGTTGTTACTTTATACAGTTGGTTGTGTGGTGGAGCTACTGGAAGGGATCACACTTGGTCTAGAATCTCAGGTCATAGCTGTGGTCGGTACCAAGAAGACAATGAGAAACAGATGGAGAGAGCGAAAAGGGATCTGTATCGGTATATGCATTATCATAACCGGTACAAAGCGCATATTGATTCCTCCAAGCTAGAGGATAAACTTAGTGATATTATCCTTAAAAAGGTGACGATTTCAGAAAAGAGAGAGTTGCAACTTAAAGACTTCAGCTGGGTTACCAATGGACTCCATCGGTTATTTAGATCAAGGCGAGTTCTTTCCTATTCATACCCTTTCGCATTTTACATGTTTGGAGATGAGCTGTTCAAAGGTAAGATGAGCCCTGAGGAGAGAGAAATAAAACAAAATCTGTTTGAGGATCAGCAGCAGCAGCTCGAGGCCAATGTTGAGAAACTTTCTAAGTTCTTGGAAGAGCCCTTTGATCAATTTGCTGATGATAAAGTTATGCAGATAAGAATCCAAGTCATCAATTTGTCAGTTGCTGTCGATACCCTCTGCAAAAAAATGTTAGACTAGTTGTCAATTATGTTTAAAAGACATCAGAGAATGCTGAGAATGTTATCGAAACTGACATGTTAAGAAGTTTTTGGCTTTTGGCAGGTATGAATGCATTGAAAATGACTTGCTGGGTTCTCTGCAACTTGGTATCCACAACATTCCTCCGTACAGATCAAATGGCATAGAACGAGCATCCGACTTTTATAGTTCCCAGGATTCCAAGGAAGCTGTTGGTGAAATATGCCAACCTTCAGATTGTGGTACAAGCGGTAAAATCTTGAAATCTCACGTCATTTCGGACTTTTGTTGGAGATTTTACTCAGAAAACAATACCAACAAACTCTTTAATACAGGATTGCCTTCCAGGATCGATCAAGACACAAGTTGCTCTTCTAGGAAACGTCCCAGAAAAGATGGAAGTTACAGAAACAACCAAACCACCTTACTGGATTTAAACTTGCCAGCAGAAATCATCGAGCGGAAATGAACTCATCCTTCTTCTTCTCCTCTCAAGAACAGCCCTTTTGTCCAAAACCATGTGCGGTACTCAGGAAATGTACAGCTCTTGACCCCAGCCAGGCTGCTCATCTTGTTTTTTACCAACTTTTAATCGGATTTTATAAAGAATTCTGGCTATGGTGAATCGTAATTTTTTGGGCGTCTAATGTAAATATCCTTGAAGGTCATTGAATTCATGCTTCTCTCTCAACTCCTCAATAAGTGTAAATTTTCCTAATTGATGATACTAACCTCTTACCCATATGCTGTAAAAAGGTGATTAACTGAATAATTATGAGTAAAATTACATATATTAAAATATAAAATACCGATACAATAATTTTAGAAAATACTGGATTTGTAAATACGAGATATTTTTTATTTAATTTTGAAAATGTCTCGTAATGTGACGGTTGTATGGAATTCTAAATTTCATACTACAACTGCAACTATTATGTTTTGCACAACTCAATAATAGAATCCAACGAACGTTTTTGTATGTTGCATTCTCATATTCAACATCTGAAAGATTTTTTATGTGTATTTTTTATATTTTTACAATGAGAAAGCCAAATGTTTTTTTTTCATTTTTTTCATCTTTTCATTTTCATTATTTTCTTAATGATTTACCATATGAATTTATAAACATGTTATTCCATTTTTAATGAAAATTGATTTTTTAATAAAAATTATAATGATTTTTATGTTTGACATTTATGGTCTCAACTTGTCCAATGGGGGAAAATTTGGTGTTTGGATTAGTTTCTATGGTTGTACAAAGTCATGGAATTGTGTAATTTGCCTACGTTGCATGGAATTGAGTATCGTTTCTTAGTTTAGGAAACGTTTCTGAATTGGATACATAGTATAAATGCGATTTCTAAGAGAAGTGATTTGGAAATTCGATGAGAACGTTGTTTCTCTTTTCAGTTCAGAATGAATACAATAGATTTTGAGTGTATGATTTCCAACTTTAAAGTTATACTATTTTTAATTTATGTATTAGATTTACATTGTTTCAAACTTCATATATTTTTAATATAGATAGACTTATGGTATTACAAATGTTTTCAATCTGTTTGAAAGTTTTAATTTTTGGTGTGTTTATTATAGAACAATTAACAAAAATAACATTTTTTTAAGTTTTTGTTTTAAATATAGTACATTTAGTTTAAATTTTCAAAAATAACATAAATTTAATATTAAAATAATTAAAAATATCATTCTAATGAAAAAATTTAAACCCTAAATTAGAAAAATTGAATCCAAACATTATGTTTTAATTTTATATATAGTTTATTTGAGCTAAATAATTATTTTTACATAATAATTTGTGCTATTTTAGGAATTTTATTTTTAATGTATTAGATTTTGAAGATAAACTTAACAGCGTGTTATTTATGGTATTATTTTTATTTTTATTTTAATGTATTAAACTTTTTTATTTACGCAGAATCCCTAATATATTATTTGAGAAATATTTTAAAAAAAAAATTTTATTCTGATGTGTTATTAAATTTGGTTATAAAATTAATATATTTTATTAAATTAACAAAAAATACTATTAAATTCATAAAAATAATTATTTTTTTCATTAATTTATATTTTATAAAAATTATTATTAAAAATAATTTTAAATAAAAGTTAAAATTATATAAATATTTAATTTATATGTAATAATAAATAATATTATATAATTTATGAATATGCATATGTATAAATCTAGTGATAAATTAATGTCAATCTTTTTGGAATCCAAATTTAGCGTCCAACAATGTTTTCAAAAGAAAAACAAGAAATTGTTGAAATTTTGTGGCCGTAGATTAAAAACCGAGAAAAAACAACAGAGAAATATCTGAAATCTGAGTTTTAGCAAACCACAATCACGCGTTCTGTTCACAACACTCGACCAGTCTCTTCCTACTCACTAACTTACAAAAACCCTAACCCTAAATTTCTGTATTCCCAAAATTTTCTCAATCGATGGAAGACGAAGAAAAGATCGGATTAATTTTAGCTAGAGCCACAGAGTTGAAACTCAAGATTAGCGACTGTATCGATACCTCCAGCACCACTGTCAGCGAAGACGGCGGCGACGGCGGCGGAGGAGGAAACGAGGACCTTTCTCAGGGAGAAGGAAGGAAATGTGAGAGTATTGGGAATCAGAAAACGGATTTTGGTTCAATTAGCTCTGGTGATGTAGAGAAAGAAGAAGCTGAACGGCTTTTACGTATACGTGATGCTCTTGAATCGCTTGAGTCTCAGCTTGCTGCTTTACAGGTTTCAAACCCTAGAATTCCTCTGCTTCTACGCCTTTTTTGATATATTAGTGATCCTTCTCGAGTCTCTCTTTGCCTGTCTTGAAGCTTTCAACATTGAAAAAAGTGTTAGTTCTGCGTTGAAACTGAAATTGAGTCTGATTTTCTTCAAGTCTGAACAAGAACTGTCTGAATTTCTTGAACTGTGTTGTTTGTTTCATTGTCTATATCATCAGTTAGTATAATCTCATGGTATTGGGTTTGTTGTTAATAACCAGAATCTACGGCAAAGACAACAATATGAGAAACAAGTGGCTCTCTCTGAGATTGATTACAGTAGAAAAATGTTGCTTGAGAAGCTCAAAGAGTATAAAGGGAAAGACTTTGAAGTACTACGTGAGACTTCAACTTTTGCTGATGAAGGAGTTGACTATGAAAACGATCTTCTCCTTCCTCTGTATCCTATTCATCCTCCTCCCACACTCGGTTTAGATAATAATGGCTACAGTTCTCACTTACCGTCAATGCAGAAATCTGAAGCAAATGGGTTCAGCTCAGCCAGTTTGATAAGTGAAGCAGATGTGAAAAGTCCCAACAAAGCATCTGGTGGAGGCTCGAATCATGGTGTAATTCACTTCTTAGGCTCTGTTGCAAAGATCATGTTTCCAATCATTGGTGTAATTTCAATATTGTCTGCATCTGGATATGGTTCAGAGATCAGGAAAAGAGGCTGCTCGACCTCAAAACTTCTGGAACTTCTCCAACAGCAAGCAGTTATTAGAGGGAAGAAAGAAATTAATCAATGCCCACCAGGAAAAGTTCTTGTGGTGGAAGACGGTGAAGCACGGTGTATTGTTAAGGAAAGAGTTGAAATACCCTTTGACTCAGTGGTTACAAAACGCGATGTAACTTACGGATACGGTTGAATTGAAAAACTCCATTCTCTGTAATCTGAATTCAGTGTGTAAAGTTTCAACCTTTTTTTATCTTTTCAATGTGAAGCCACAAAGGAGCTACCATAACTTTTTTTTAAAGAACGCAATTTCTACAATTTAGATAATTGAATAATAGTAAAAAAATTACATACAATAAAATACAAATACCAGTATAAGAATTTGTAAAAGATAGGATTTGTAAAAGCAATATATTTTTTCTTTAATTCTAAAAACATGTCGTAATGTGACGTTTCGATAGGGTTATGATTCCTTTTATACAACTACAATTATTTTGTTTTGCATCTTTTTATGTTGTATTTTTAAACTTAATATGTGAAAAATTTATATGTGTAAATGTTACACTATTAAAATGAGAAAACCAAAGAATTTTTTTTTCTTTCTTTCCATCAAGCAATTCTCGTATTAGGTTTGTTGTTAATAACCAGGATCTACGGCAAAGAAAAATCAAAGATTTCTTTCTTTCTTAATGCTCACCATATGATAACTATGATAACTGATTCTCTACTAAAAATCATTGTGATTTTTATGTTATAAAATAATAAACCAAATTAATTTGGTTGTAATTTGTAATTTACTCAATTAAAAAGATATTGATTATTTGACATAGTCAACAAATAATACATGAGGTTTGAACCAAACCACAATAATAATTATACCGAACATTGGTCCATTTACTAAATTCCAAAAAACTTGAAACTCGAGTTCGGTTATTTCTTTCCACTAATACACTAAACTGTATCCAAAGTTTTGAGTTTTTTTATATAATTTCTCCGTTTGATATACAAAAAAATTTCACCTCAACTTCTAATGTGAGACAAATTATATTTGTTAATTTTATTTTTATCAAAAAATTCACTTTATACATTTATTTTTCATTCAAACGAACTTTACTTTTAATGTCTTCACTAAAAAACTTACCAGAAAATGATCAAAATCCACTTTCGTAAAATCGAGTTCTAACATTTTTTGCTTCTGCATCTTTGCAAATAATAATTGGTCAAGCCTATCATCTATGTATTCTATTAAAACATAACACATTTTTACAAATAACCTTTTGATTGTTATATGATATATTACTTAAACTGGCATTAGACATATTTGATTTTATATGATTTCATTAAGAGTAATTTTGTCAAATTATCATGCATGCTAAACATGTTCACAAACAAATCATAACATCCTTTAATATATTTATTGATTATATTAGTTAATATAACAAAATCTTTAAAAGTATTTTTAAAAACTAATATAAAAAATATTTTTGTTTTTTAATAAATCAATAATAAATATTGCTAAAACATAATTTTAATTAAATTGAATATGTAAAACGGAAAATAAAAATATTAACAAATATTTATCTATAAGATCATTAAAATACATTAATAAATAAAATTAAATAATAAATATAGATAAATATAACTAATATATCGAATATTTATATATACATAATTAAATTAAATTTAGCATATACACGAACACACAAATTACTTTTACACCTCTTTCAATATTTTAAATAAAGTAATACATATATAGAATCAATTAATTAATTTTAATTAATTTTGAGGAAAGATACTTAAAATCAAATTGAAATTTACAAAACGTTAATACCATTGAAACTATCACAATATGTTACGAAAATCGGTCATTTCATACCCTAACTTTTCTCGCATATTTGATTTATACACAAATTTTGGAGCAGTGTAAAACCATACATGAATTTAATTAAAATTCAAATTACATACCTATAAATTTATTATTGTGCAAATTCAACATAAACCATAATGGATTAAGTTTCCGTTAACGGATACTTACATGGCTGCCACGTAATATCGACATGGCAGGAGAAGTGTGATATCGCATGTCAATGTCAAAACGACGTCGTTTTGAGAACGTACTAAAACGACGTCGTTTTGAGAACGTACTAAAACGACGTCGTTTTGATATTAAAGAAAAAGATGTCGTTTTAACTCCGTTTAAAAAAAAAATTTAATCGATTTTTAAAAAATAGAAATGATGTCGTTTTGATACTTTCCAAAACGACGTCGTTTTCAAATTAAAGAAAATCAAACATACGAAAATCAAACAGAAAACATCAAACAAAAAATCAAACAAAAAATCAAACAAAAAATCAAACAAAAAAAATCAAAAACTAAAACATATTGCATTTTTCATATTAAAGATAACCAAAGCAAGTTTCATTGGGGACAACATCATTTATAAATTTACAAAGATAACACCCAAAATTGAAGGAAGTTCAATCATACTACCGAAGAGACAAAAATACAAAAATACACAATCCAAATAGTAGGTACAATTAACTTCGTTAGACACCAAACGAAAAACTTGCACCATTGAATTCAAAAGCTTCATAACACCGAAATAGCAAGAAAAAACATTCTTTTAGAACACTTGTAATCCAACAAAGCTGAAAATAATTACCGAGTAATTACCTTAATCGAAATGTGAATTTTGAGATGGCTGACTTTGAGTTGTATTCTCTGCGTGGACATAATCATTTGTGAACTGTCTTTTTGGTCGATTTACCGGACAGCCATAGTTAAGACAGCTTCTACTAATATGTCCGTTCATACCACATCTCCCACAATGAATTGTGCGTCCTTTCCGTATAAGTTTAATCACTTTTTTTAAGGTTCTTCCATGGTTTTTTTTCTTTTTCGGGGACTCATTCTTTTATTTCATTCTTTTTTGTTTCTTTTTCGGTTTCTGAGATGGTTTTCTTAGTGGTGGTTGTATCCTACTTTTCTCATAACTTCTCCAAAAAATTAATATCATTAACTAGAATAATGGGATCTTCGTATTGTTTTCTCCATGTCGAAGTAAAATGCTTATGCTTCTGTGATTATAGAATCTGATATTACTATTATTAATAATCAAAAGAAACCTAAACTAATTACATCCGAGATGAAAATTGTCATTTCATTTCTGTTTAAAAAATCATGAATTAAAACTTGATAGCAACACTAACAAGTAACAACACCACCAGACATTTTCTTGTTCTTCCACATTTATAAATCAGCTGCTGCAATAGGACGAAAGATGTTGGGAAAATAGTACATCCAATCAATTCCATTAGATAACATGGAACTTGATCCGCAAACTACAATATTATAAGGTCTTGAGATTAAGAGAATGTCATAACAGTACTCGGATCAACCGAGCAGATGGTTAATACTATTTCCTAAAAAAGCAACAAAATTCCATTTTCTATTATTATTATCAGAACCAATCATTTAGAATAAGAATGGAATCCCAATTTGTGGAGTCTAAACCCTCAAAACAAACGCAAAGAAACTAATAAATTAGTATAAAGTCGGTTTTCTAAATTATTGATTTTAAAAATGGAAAAAAATTTGTAAAACGTGTACGATAAAGAACATGTGATATTTGTCGAAAACTTTAAAACAAAAAAATAGAATAAGACGTCTCGACTCAACTCTTTACAGCAAATCCGTGAGCCAATTCTTTACTTTTACTTGAAACTATTTAGCAATTTATTAGTTTGTTGATTGACATCAAGATGAAACTATCGGCCAAAAAACATATTTTAGAGAATAAACAAAGCATATCACATGTAACTACATAAAAACTAATAAAATGAAACCATTATTCTTTTCCTAAGATGAACTAATAAAAAACAAAAAAAACCCCAAAATTATTCTGGGAAAAGACTATGGATTTGGAGAAAAACTATAGATTTGGGGAAAATACTGTCGATTTGGGGAAAAAACTATCAATTTGGGGAAAACTAACAAAATCGAACTCTAAATCGAACCATAAATCAATCCCTAAATCAAACCCTAAAACGAACCCTAATTTGAATCCTAAATCGAACACTAAAACAAAGGAGTTATGAAGGTTACCTCATTTTTCCTAAATCGATTCCCCCAAAATCGATTCCCCCAAAATCGGTGCCCAAAAAATCGCCACTTCGAGATCTCTAAATTGAGGAGCCTTCTGTGAAAAAGTGAAAAACGGCAGTATGCGAGCTTTCGATTGCAAAACCCTAATCGCATGCGAAGGTGAAGGTGAGAACAGCTGAAATCGATGACAATGGAAGTATTAAACACGAGTTCTCAAAACGACGTCGTTTTGGTACTTCTCAAAACGACGTCGTTTTGGTACTTCTCAAAACGACGTCGTTTTGATACTTGTCGTTTAATCCGAATTAATATCAAAACGACGTCGTTTTTATACTTCTCAAAACGACATCGTTTTAAGATTTACCTGCGATGTCACACTTCTTCCGCCATATCAGCATTACGTGGCAGCCATATCAGCATGTGTTAACGGAAATATAATCTCTTACGGCTTATGTATGAATTTGCAAAATAATAAATCTTTGGATATGAAATTTGAAACTTACTTAAATTTAAGTATGGTTTTGCACTACACCAAAAATTGACTATAAATCAAACATTCGAATAAATTTCAGATATAAAATAGCCGATTTTCCCAATATGTTATAATTGAAAACTTTAATAAAATGTCGTTAATAACAAAATAAAGTTATTTTTATTGACTCTTAAATTAAAACTAATTGACAATAATTAGATTAATACATATTTTTTTACGGTTTTGGGTTTCTATGAATTGAAACATATTTTTTAGTCGCTTAAATCACATGAAATACACTATTAAATTCTTTTTGTTAATTATGTTTTTGGGTTTCTTATATAGACATTATTTATGTACACGAAATTTGATCATATATCGAACTCAAATACAAAGTAGAAGACCGAAATACCCCTAGGAGGAGGAAATCATCCCCGAGAAATGAGAGAGCCTACAACTCCAGCGATTAGGGTTGTTGGATCACCGAGTACGGCGGAGATGACAAACTGCACGGCCATTCCGGCAATTTCACAACATTTTTGGACTTTTCCTTTGCTGCTTCTACGGTGATGATGTTCAAATGTGTTCTTCAAAGTTAAGCTCTTATGTTCGATATTTTCATTCTTTTGTCTTTTGTACAACTCTCTCCAATTCTCTACCAACATATCTCTCACGCATGCTACGTGTAGATTGTACTTTTTGCAAGAAGACCTGTATTTATTTATTTTATTAACCATAACCAGTAAAGATTTTGACTGAAAAGATAGGATTAATTCAATTTTTCTAAAATAGGGTTTACTTTTTTCAACGATACAAACTTATACGACTAAATTTATTTTCATCTATACTTTTTTCGGTATTCTTTTAATAAACCGTATTTTTTCAAACTACACAAATTTTTATTTCAATTACAGAAATTCCATTAACGTTTACACATTAAATAGCTATTAAATCTGATTGTAATTTGAAAATATGATTTTAACTTGGATTTATTTTGAAGGTAAAACCATATTTTCGAATTAAGACAAAGTTTAATAGCGATTTAACGTGTAAACGTTAATGAAATTTCTGTAATTGAAATAATTTATGAAGTTTGTGTAGTTTAACAAAGAAAAATACAGTTTAATAAAGATCCAAAAAACAAAGGTACAAATATATTTATCCGCATCGTGTAATTGATGGAAGTGAACCTTAAAAATACGTATTGGTTTTGGGTTTATATATGATTTAGGTTTTATAGTTAGAAAATTATGCAAAATATCACTCTTTTATGTTTTTGTACGAAATATAGGATTATTAGTTTAAATTTTCAAAATATCATAAATTTTAAAATAATAAAATATCCATAAAAAATATAAACTCTAAATTACAAAAAATAACTCAAACATAATATTTAATTTTATTTCTAATTTCTTTAAAATAAATATTTTCACATAATACTTTGTGTTATTTTGTAATTTTAATTTTAAACTGTTAAATTTAGAACAAAAATTTTAAAAATGTGTTACTTTATAATATTACTCTTTATTACTTTAGGTAGTGAATTCTAAGCTAATATTTAGTTTTCAGAGTTTAGAGTTTAGTTTCAAACTAAAAAAATATGTTTGATTTTAGACTACAATTTATAGTTTATATTTTAATTAGACATATACTATAGTATTTCTCTTTTAGAATTCTGTCTATCTTAAATGGTCAATCGTAGTGTTCAGATGCTGTGTTTTATATCGTAATTTTTTTAACCGCTACTAAATACAGTAATACGACTAAAAATCTACGATCAACCATAACCGTAACTGTTATCGTCAACAACAAACAAACGAATAACATATAATGCAGTCACACTCACAATGTTAATCGTAGCTGCAATCGCAACTACCAAACAAACGAACTACACTAATTCTCTTATGTAATAATAAGATGGAACTTAGAGTGCACACTATTGTAACTTGTATACCAATTAAGCAGTACAACCTCATATTCTTTAAAAAAGGAAAAAAGTTTGTGTGTTTGTAAATGCCATTGCTTTAAAGTTTCGTGTTTGAATGCCATTGCTTTAATTTTTCTTTTTCTCTAACATATATTCGGTATAAAGACCAAAATTCATGTTCAAGAATCTATTAAGTTAATCCACACTTTTAATTCATTTTGCTTTAATAATATTCTTCACAGATATTAATTTCGAATATATGCTAATGTTGACTAAAAACCATCTACTCACACACAAAAGAAACTTAAACATGTGTCATATTTTCTATTCACATTTTAACAATCCTATATCCATTTTACTTGGTTGAATCCGGCCTTAAAAATAATATTTTAAAATAATATTTTTAAAACATATTTTCTAAATCTAATATTATAAAAATAAAATTTCAAAAATTACATAAATAATAATATGAAAATATTTATTTAGTTTAAATAAATTATTCATAAATTTTAAATATTATATTTGAATTTTTTTTCTAATTCAGGTTATATTTGTTCTATTAAAAATAATTTTTAATAGATTTTTAAAATAGAATTTTTGGTATTAGTGCAAATTTAAATTAATGATGTTATTTTTAAAAAACTTTTAAAAAAGTTATTTAAAAAAGTTATCCAAAAAATCAAAGGACGAGACTAATATTAAATTATTAAGTAGTTAGCTCTAAAAAATTCTCAGTAAGAGCTTTTCACATATTATTTTATAGAGTAATACGTTAAAATAGTAATTTTTAAAAATTTTATTCTAAATTTACCACAGTAAAACTAAAGTTTCAAAAATAACACAAATTTTTAATGTAAAAATAATGATTTATCCTAAATTAATTACAAAAGATTGAAACATTATTTTTTGTTTATTTTTTTCTAATTTATGTTTTATTTTTTAGTAATATTCTTAAATAGCACATTTTTAAGTTTTTATTCTAAATTTAACACTCTAAACTTAAAATTAACATTAATTATTTTTTGAAAATACATATTTACTATAAATAAATTACAAATATAATTAAAATATTATATTTGGGTTATTTTTTCTAGTTTAGGGTTTAATTGTTTTTATTAGAAAGAAGTTTAATCTATTTTAATATTAAATTTATGCTATTACTGGAAATATAAACTAATAGTACTGTATTTGGAACAAAAATTTAAAATAGTGCTATTTTGTCAATTGCTCTTTATTTTTACCTATTAAAAATATATTTTAAAGTAATGTAATTCTAAAATTTGTGCTACTGTTGGAAAAGTAAACTAAATTATATTAAAATTTTAACTTTTTATTCTAAATTTAGTACTATAAACTGAAAATTATAAAAATAGCACAAAATATTTTTTTTAAATACTTATTTACTATAAATAAATTATAAATAAAGTTAAATATTGTATTTAGATTATTTTTTCTAATTTATTGTTTAATATTAAAAAAAATTTTAAACTATTTTAATATTAAATTTGTGATATTTTAAAAAATTTAAATTATTTATGATATATTTAGAACAAAAATTTAAAATAATAATATTTTGTCAATTGTCATATTTTTATTATAATTTATTATAAAACAATTTTTGAGAACACCATTGAACCGCAGGGCTAAGATCCGAAGGCATAATTATTAAAAAAAGCCTAATTTAGTTTAGTTTCCGGTATTAAGAGACTATATAAATAAATAACTTATATAGGTAACAATAGAAGAAAAGAATAGAATGAAGAAGTGACCTGTAACTCCAGCTACGACCTTTTCTTCCACAACGATGACAAGACGAACTAACTTTGCGATAAAGAAAGAGTTTTGTTTCTCCATCTTCCAAAACCATAGGAAGCATTGCACAACAAGGATGAAGATCAAACCCACATGTCCTGCAATGATAAACAAACCCTGAAACATCCTTCTCGCATGCGTTGCAATACCTTCTTTCGTTCCCAGGTGGTCTTGCCAAAAACTGAAACGAACACTTTTTGTAGAACGGATGCGTTATGGAAGCTGAGGGTAAAGCACAGTGTGCATGGAGATCAAAATCACAATGATCATTGGAGCAACGATAACGAGAGCCAATGCCAACTTCATTGCAACCATCACACTTGAAAGGTTTCTCGGTGTAATCGAATTTGAGGTTGTGTTGTGGATGGCTGAAATGTGATATCTCTGTGTATTTCATTTTTCTTGTGTTTGTTTTTGGTTTCTCTACAAGAGGTATAACTTATAGAATGGGTTTTGAATAGTCCTGTTAAGCCGGTTGTACCGGCCCCGCGGCGAGTTAAATATTTTTTTTCCATAAATCTATTTTATCCGTAAAATCCACGAGTCATTTTTTAAAATCCGCACGCACTCCACATTAATTTAGTGGGTTTATAAGTGAGTTGCGACCCGCTTCGTTTTCTAAATTTTTTTAAAAATATTTAATTAAAATAAATCCAAATAATAATAAATCTAACATTAATACATCAAATATACCGAAGTTTAATAAAACATCAAATTACACAAATTTTGGACATCAAATTTGGTATTAAACTGGTTTAGGATTAAATTGATTTAAGATTAAATTGGTTTATGATTAAATTGGTTTAAATTTTGGTTAATTGATTTTGTAGAATTTGCAGGTACTCGGTAACCCGCAAAATAATAAAACAAAATTCACACCCGCACCGTAATATCAAAACTTTGACCTGCATCTGTCCCGTATATGAATTTTTTTTCTTCTTCGATTCGCACCCGCCCCGTAATGGGTCATACGAGGTGGGACCCGCGGGTAATGAACCATAATGACATGCCTAGTTTTGAAGAATGCTTTAATCAAAGTGATTTGGAGCATCCAAAAAGAGAGAGGAAGTTTATCAATATAGAATCTTTAAGTTGCTGCAAATGTAAGAAAGTCCATAGGGAGAGAATAAGAATGTAGAATATGAGAGTATAAATCTTTTTGCCCATAATTGATGGCACAATGACAAACTACACATTTCTTTATTTTTTTTTCCCCCGTTTTATTTTTACACTGAAAATCTGTTTTGGAATAAAAAAATATTATATTTTATATTACTCTAGTGACATATAGTTGAATGGAAAAATGGTTAAAAACTTGGAAAATTATTTAAAATATTATTTTTTAGATTTTTATTTTAAATTAATACTATTAGTTCAAATTTCTAATAATAATATGAATTGAGTAATATCACAAAATAACACATTTTAAAGTTTTTGTTCCAAATCTAACATCGTGAAATTAAAATTTTAAAATAGCATAAATAATTGTATGAAAATACTTATTTATTCTAAATAAATTATACATAAATCTAAAACATTATATTGAGTTTATTTTTCTAATTCTGGATTTAATTTTTTTATTAAAAGAAATTTTAATAGATTTTAATCTTAAATTTGTGTTATTATTAAAAATTTACACTTATAATACTGTTTTAGGAATAAAACCTTAAAATATGCTATTTTAAAGAATTGTCCATACAAATTTAATACTAATATTTAAAATTTTGTAATAAGGAAAATCTAAACTTTTTTTGCCGACTATGTAATATATTGGTTGGAAACGTTAATTAAATGATTGTTTATCTTAAAATACAAAAAACTGTAAAAAAATAGGATAGACATGATAAATAGACTAATTAGAATTAGTAATCAATGATTTTTTTGCCAATTTGTCTGTCACCTGATTTGATCGTAGTGTATGAGAATTTATATTTTTGAAAATAGGATGTCCATTATTGGATGGTATACATATAGTTTTGGACCTGCAAATTTATGATTCTTTCATTGAGTAGTTTGTTCAGTTGGAGATTGTCATCTTCAAATTCCTATCTTTTAGTTCATAGAAAAAGTCGTTTGTAAAGATCAAATAAACACGACAATGGCTTTTCAAAACATGTGTGAATACATGGATTTTCTATAACCGCTATCTCTCCATTGTGATTTTCCAGGCAAAATAATCGACGTTTTCTTCTCCGATGACGGAACCGTCATCGCAGTGATTTCTCTTCTAAGAAGAGTGTTGTCGTCGACCCAGACGGTTTTCTTTCTAAAATTTCTCCGAAATCATCCTATTTAAACCCTCTTGCATCATTCTTCTTCTTCTTCTTCCTCTTCGAAACAAATTCCTCAAAAATATCATATTTCCTTACAAGAAAAATGCAGGAAGTCGACTTGGGTATTGAGAAACCCCCGATTTCCCTTCCCCCTGAACGGTGTATCCAAGCAGAATCGGAGACTATTCTCCTTGATCGCAAAGCCGGTAAACCCACGCAAACAAAATCTCCGAGCGATGATGACGTCTCTGCCTCGATTGTGGTGTGCTGGAGAAGTGATAGTCTCCCGGATTATTGAAGGGAATTTTGCACAATTCTTTTTCCAATCTAAAGAAGCCCTCATTTCCGTGCTTCGCCGTGGACGTTAGTCCTTCAACCAGCGGATGATCCTCCTGCAAAAATGGTTTCCCTCTCTCGCCGATATGAATCTCAAGCATATACTTTTTGGGTTCCGATCCGAGATATACCCATCCAATTTACACTTATCAAATGATTCTCTTCATCGGCGGCACAATTGCCGAAGTCTTAGAGTTGGATTTCAACACAGAGACGTCCCACCATGTTGAATTTGTCCGTGTTCGTGTGCTCTTCAACATTGACAACCCACTACAATTCAAGAGGATCTTTCGATTCCACAATCAAGTAGTTCCTTTACGATTTCGGTATGAGAAATTAAGGAACTTCTATACCAAGTGTGGAAAAATCACACATGATGAAGCATATTGCCCGCCTCCTGTGATTGAGGAACCTCCGGCTGATGGTGGTCCTCCCGACGAATATGGAGGTTCGAATACTGGTGAGGAGTCTCTTGTTCCTCCCGGGTTTCCTGCGATTTGTAATCCACACCCCTCGCCGACTGATTCTGGGCCATCACATCTCGGTGAAATACCAGAAAGTAATCACCATGAGGGATTATCGGGTTCTCCCTGTCTCCGGCGATCTCTATCCCTGGCGTTCGAATCGGTGGTGGAAAGCTCTTCTCCAAAACGTCGCAAATATTCCCAGTCCGGTTCGCCTAAACCAGGTCAGATGGCTATCGTTAAAATTAATTTTATCCGGTTCTGGTTAGATTCAAACCGGGTTAGGGAATTAAGGAAATTCGATATTGTATACGATGCCATTTTTGCTAGTATTGAAGACATTGATATTGGAAAAATTTCGGTTAGAATTAGGAGTGTAATTCGATTGGGTTTTGGACAGCCCAACCATCAATTCCCAATATTAATGGCATTATTTGATGGAATAAAAAGAATAGGGCAAATTATATTAGATCTGGTTTATTTAACTCTAAAATATTTCTACCTGGATTTTAATATTTTTGCACGTGTTAGTTATTCAAATGATGGCTTGGTGGGCTATACCCCACCACATTCAACATGAATATTGGTTTTTGGAACTATCAGGGTTTAGGAGGGTCTCTAGCAGTTCGACGCCTCAAGAAAATAAAGAAAAATTATTCCCCGTACATACTCTTCCTAGTAGAACTAAAAACAATAATAATATAGTACATGATGTTGTTGTTGTTTTAAATTACGAATGTGTGATGTGTGTGCCACCAAAAAGAATTGGTGGCAGTTTAGCTCTGTTCTGGAACAAATATGTTGTTGTAAGTGTTGTAAGTACAGACGAAAGAATGATAGATTGTAAAGTTTGTTCTTAAGGTTATGAATTTTATTTATCATGTGTTTATGGACATGCTAGAAGGAAATATAGGAATAATCTTTGGAAAAGATTACAAATAATTGCTATTAATCCGAAAAGTCCATGGTTAATGTATGGAGACTTTAATGCAATTCTTCATACACATGATAAAATTGGTGGTCCTATCTGCGAACCTTGGAAATTGTTTGATTTCCAACAAATGGTGGGTGTTTGTATGATGACAAATTTACCATCTCATGGTAACAATAGGACTTGGGCCGGGAAGCGGAATAATCAGATAGTGCAATGTTGGTTAAATAGAAGTATGGCTAATAGTGAATGGAAAACTAATTATCCAGCTTCTACAGTGGAATTTCTTGATATGGTTGGATCAGATGATAGACCCGGTATTATAAAGATTAGAAGGAATTCAGAAACTAGGAAAAAGATGTTTAAATATGATCCACAGTGAGCAAAAGATGATGATTTTTGTTGTATGCTGAAAAATACTTGGAATATTTTCCGCATACTTCTAGTTCACCATTGTTAACACAGCTAACTGAGTGTAGAAAAACATGTCCTTTTGGAAGAGAACATCATATGTTAACTCTAATCAACGAATTAGAGATCTTACTACAACAATTGATACAACCAATTTAACTTCTCAGATTCAGTCATATTCAGTGAATTCTCTCAAAAATGAACTACTTCATGCATATGCGGATGAGGAGCAGTACTGGAAGGTTAACAGCAGAAACCAATGGATGCAAGAAGGGGATAAAAATATGAAGTATTTCCATGCAGTAACGAAAATTCATAGATTTATTAAGAATAATATTATTTCCATCAAGGATGAGAATGGAGATGATATTTTTGGTAAAAAAGCTATTGTTGCACAAGCTATTAATTATTTCTCAACATTTTTCTCGACATCATCTCTCGGAAATATCGACAATGTGGTTTCAAAAATTACGTCAGTTGTGTCTACTACTATGAATGATGACCTTATAAAACCAATAACTAGAGAGGAAATTTTCAAATCCGTCACGTCTATTGGATCAGACCGGATGGATTTTCAGCAGTTTTCTACCAACAACATTGGGAAATTATGGGGGATGCTGTCTGCGAAGAAGTAAATCGGTTCTTTCAGACAGGTAGTATGGTAAAGGATTTCAACCATACCAATATTTTCCTCATTCCCAAGATGAATTGTCCGATAACATTGAAAGATTTTTGACCCATATCTCTTTGTAACGTCATATACAAAATCATATCCAAGATTCTCGTCCTACGCCTAAAGCCGATCTTTAATGGTCTTGTCTCTGAGAACCAGGCAACATTTATTCCAGAGAGATTTATTACTGATAATGTGCTTATTGCACATGAAGCTTTGCATGCTCTTCGTATTCAAGATATATGTTCTAAATCATACATGGGCATAAAACGGATATGAGTAAAGCATATGATCGCATTAACTGGAATTTTCTACAACAAGACTACATAAGAAAGGTTTTTTGCCAATATGGGTTAACTAGGTTATGCAGTGTATATCTACTACATCATTCTCAGTATTGATCAATGGATGTCCTTATGGTTCCTTCATGCCTACAAGAGGATTAAAATAGGGAGATCCATTATCTCCTTATCTATTCATATTGTGCGCTGATGTACTAAGTATCATGCTCTGTAATGCTGAATAGAAAAACCTTCTTCAACCATTGAAAATAAGTCTTAATGGACCAGCCATTTCACACTTATTCTTTGCGGATGACTCACTCTTTTTTGTTAAAGCCGATCGAACAAATGCAATGACATTTAAAAAGATTTTCATGAATATGAGAGAGCATCTGGTCAGACTATTAATGTAGATAAATCTTCGGTTATTTTTAGGAATAAAGTGTTTCACCATACTAGGGAATTATTACATCGTATATTGGGTATTAATAATGTCGGTGGTGGTGGAAAATACTTGGGTCTCCCAGAAGAATTTAAAAGAAATAAAAGATAGTTGTTCCAGTATATTCTAAAACGTGTCAACTCTCGTCTCAATGGATGGCAATCACAGTTTTTTCTGTAGCTGGGAAAGAGGTTTTAATCAAGTTTGTGGCCTTTTCTATGCTTGTGTATTCCATGAATGTATTTAAGCTCCCGAGGGAGATTACTCGACTGATGGATAGAGCTTTATCTCGTTTTTGGTGGGGAGCTACCAACGATAAGCGCAAGATTTCATGGGTTTCTTGGATAAAACTTAGTACAGCTAAACTCGATGGAGGTCTGGGATTTCGAGATTTTCATTTATTCAACCAAGCTTTGTTGGCTAATCAATGTTGAAAATTGCTATGTAGACCGGAATGTCTCCTTTCAAGAATCTTGAAGAATATATATTTTAGGAACAAAGAATTTCTTCAAGCTCTAAAAGGTTATCGTCCATCATATGGATGGCAATCTTTACTTCATGGCCGTCAACTACTGGAAATGGGATTACACAAAATTATTGGTAATGGATCAAGCATATCTCTACGAGATACTAATTGGCTACCTATAACACCATCTCTTGGTCCTCGGTTGCTACCATTCACAAATCCCTTATTAAAAGGTCAGTACCTTAATAAACAAGGAAACATGTCAATGGGATGAAGAAATCATTAATGATCTGATTGAAAAGGAAGACCACCAGATTATCTATCAGATATTCCTCCCACCCCAATAATCTCGAGATGGATGGTATTGGAAATATACGAAGAATGGTATATACTCCACAAAATCACGATATCGACGGAGTACTGATGTTTTCCGGAATGGTTCCAGAGGTTCTCTTCCACAGCTAGCAAACCATAGTGACCTGGCTAAAAATATTTGGAAACTCCATATTCCTCCATGAATCAAACATTTCATATGACGTATGTTATCTAAGGCTTTGCCGGTGAAAATCTCATCTACATCACCGTCATATTACTTCAGATGGTTCATGTTATCGTTAATGCGAGTCTAAAGAAACAGAAAATCATATCTTTTTCTTATGTCTCTATGCACAAATGATATGGAGGAAATTGGGTATTATTCCTAGAGCTATATACAATCAGGATTCGAATATATATATATATATATGATAATATGAGATATCTGATCGGAAGTTATAACATAATTCAATATGGATATCCACAAAAGTATCTATCTTTTTTCTTCTTTGGCGATTATGGAAATCAAGGAATTTTTTCTTCTTTCAGCATAAAGATTTTACAGTTGATTCGTTAATCCAACGTGGATATGATGATGTTGTTGAATGGTTGTAAACACCAACAAGGAATGCTCACACGTTTCATCAAACAAATCATGTCACAAACCAAAAACAATGGCAACAGCCACTTTATCAATGGATGAAATGTAATTATGATGCAACACATCGTCAGGGTACAACTTCTGAGTTGGGATGGATTATCCGTGATGACAAGGGTTCTTTCTTGGATGCTGGTCAGGGGAAATTTCAAGGCCGTTCAACTGTGATCGAAGCCAAATTGACTGCTCTTATATGGGTTATACAATGTGCATTCTCTGTGGGCTATCGCTATGTTATTTTTGAAGGTGATATTATATCCATCAACAACATACTATACAACAAGGATGACAATTTATATGTTTGTCTATATATTCAGACGATTCGTTCGTGGATACCTTTATTTCATGAAATCAAGTTCAAGTTTCAATCAAGATAAGAAAACCAAGCTGCTGATCTATTGGTAACCACATCTCTTATGTCATCTAATAATTGAGATATTTATCATTCATGTCCAAATTTCTTAAATTTGATTGTAAACAACAATATTGGTAATTAATAAATTTTTGTTAGAAAAAAAAAGAGATCAAATAAACGCTGTGAATTCTGTTTTTATTAATGTATATCGATTTTGAAATAAGAAAATCTAAACGTTAATTTAAAAACAATGAACCAACACATTATATTATAATTTTATATATAATTTACTTAGTTTAAATAACTAACAGATAAGAAAACAACATAAAAATAACATCTTTCAAAAGAAATCAAAAAGATTTTTAACCAAACCCAATCAAAATGAAACTAATATACTAATAACCCAACGGATTTTTAGATAAAATAAAAAATTGATTTTTCTGGATAAGTTTCCTTTTTTTTTCCACCTATTACCAAAACTATAAATATGAGAATGTTTATTTCGTTTTTTCTGGTCAACTGTTATTGAATTATATTGTTGTGTAAAAGAAATTTTCACTGCGACCCAAAAAAGATTGCCCGGTTTGGTGGCCGGTTTGATTTTAAAATCTTTACTCAGAGTCTCCGAGAATACAAACTTATATAGTCTTGGAAAGTTGAAACAGAAGCGTAGATAGAAGACAACAGTTTAAAACTCTTTAACCTTAAACTGAAAAATGTTAAGCTCCATACTAATAAGGCGGATGCTCCACCCGACCCGAAACCCTAGACCCGATTCGACTCTTTCGATCGCTCTCCTCACCACCGTCTCTTCTTTAACGTCCGATCCAACAGATCCTCTGATCTCCGACGCCGTCTCCGTTCTAACTCATCACCGCTCCAAATCTCGATGGTCCACTCTCCGATCTCTCCACCCTTCCGGTTTCACTCCTTCCCAATTTTCCGAAATCACTCTCCTCCTCCGGAACAATCCTCATCTCTCCCTCCGTTTCTTCCTCTTCACTCGCCGTCACTCTCTCTGCCCTCACGACATCGATTCCTGCTCCACTCTCGTCCACATCCTTGCTCGATCTCGCCTCAAAAGCCACGCTCGTGATGTAATCCGTCTCGCTCTTCGTCTCGTCGACGAAGAAACCGAAATCGAACGCGTCTCGAAAGTGTTCCGTTCGTTGATTAAGAGTTACAATCGATGTGGGTCTGCACCATTCGTTTTCGATTTGTTGATAAAATCGTGTCTTGATTCGAAAGATATCGATGGAGCTATGATGATAGTTAGAAAATTGCGGTCTAGAGGAATCAATCCACAGGTTAGTACTTGTAATGCTTTGATCTCAGAAGTTTCAAGGCGTAGAGGTGCCTCCAATGGATATAAGCTATACAGAGAAGCTTTTCGTTTAGATGAGATTAAAGTCGATGAAACTAACAAGTTTGTAGCCAAGATTAAGCCAAATGCAAACACTTTCAATTTGATGATGGTGAGTTTTTACAGAGAGGGTGAAACAGAGATGGTAGAAAGGATTTGGAGAGAAATGGAGGAAGTAAGATGCTCTCCAAATGCTTATAGTTATAGTGTTTTATTGGAGACGTATTGTGTTGGAGGTATGATGAGTGAAGCAGAGAAGACATGGGAAGAGATGAAGGTAAAAGGAATGGATCATGATGTTATGGCTTATAACGCAATGATTGGTGGGTTTTGTAATAACATTGAGGTTACTAAAGCGAATAAGCTTTTCGTGGAAATGAGATTGAAGGGAATAGAGTGCACTTACTTAACCTATGACCATCTAGTTAACGGGTATTGTAAAGCAGGTGATGTTGATTCGGCTATGGTTGTTTACAGAGACATGAAAAGGAAGAGTTTTGAGGCAAATGGTTTAACCATTGTAGCATTAGTTGAAAGACTATGTGAAGATAGCGATAAAGAGAGAGTTGTTGAAGCTGCGGATATCGTGAAAGATGCGGTTAAGGAATCCGAGTTTTACCCTAGTCGGAAATGTTATGAGTTGTTGATAAAGAGGTTGTGCGAAGAAGGAATGATGGAGAGAGCATTGAATATTCAGGCTGAGATGGTTGGGAGAGGATTTAAGCCGAGTCAAGAGACATATAAAGCTTTTATCGACGGGTTTGGAAGAGCTGGTGATGAGGAAACATCTACATTATTGGCTATAGAAATGGCTGAATCACTCAAACTAAGAGCAGAAGAGGAGGAAGACTAGAAGTTGAGCTAATGTAAGAGAAAAAGGAGGCATCTTCTATGTAAGTGTGAAGAAATCTCAAATGACAAAACATTTTTAATGTTATTCAATCGACACTAAACACCTTCATGACCCATTTTCTTATTTCTGAAGTCTTGACTATGCATAGGTCAAGAGAGAGAGACATAATCATACAAGTCATTGTTACACAAACACAAATGGGAAAGAAACTGATGGCTTAAAAGATGAGAGCCCAAACGGGGAAGACGACGAGAGCAATGATCCCGAGTGTGTTAGAGATGCCATTGGCTTCTGTGAAGGCGTTTCTGAATCCACCTGAAGCTCTAATGTGTTCTTGAAGCAAGTAACAACTAATCCCTAAGCATATCGCTAAACCCACCCAATCGCTTCTGAATGTTCCGGCGAACAATCCCGGAGCAACCACAATGAGCAGAATCAAAGCCGCCGGTAATTCAAACCAATCTGATAAACAAATGAAGGATCAAAGTCTTGTTTTATTGTAATGGAGAGTGAAAGGATCGGTACAAACCTCGGAAATGTTTGGGGAAGAAGAGTTGTACAACAACAGCTACAAACGCAATCCATTTACCAACTTCTCCTCTGTGAGTTTCAGACAAAAGTTAAGGAACATAACAAACTAGAGAAAGCTTTGGTTTTTCTTCAATTTTAGTTGGGTTTTACCTGAAAAGACCGAAGATAAATGAAGGAAGACTGAAGAAGATGTAAGGAATCAGAAGTGATGTGAGCATGTTCGTCTTCCAATTCGTTCGATCCAAGACCAACAAGTATCTGCATTTATTACATCAAACTTCACAAGATCAAACACAAGAAAACGAAGCAAGAGAGCGAGAAAGATATAGAGAGAGAGAGGAGTTACATGGCTGCGATTGAAGCAATCCATTCGAAGATAGAAGTACCAAAGCCTACACCAGTGAGCATGAAGGTGTGATTAGCGAGATTCTTAGCAGCAACAGCTAGCTCGTTGAAATCGGAATTGAGCATAGCCTGAAGGGTTCCTGGGTCTCTCCTCATCGCCGAGAAACTCATCGATTTCCGGAAAAACTTTGAATTTTGTAAATCAGAAAATGAATAATTGATGAGAGAGGAGAAGAGAAGAGAGAGAGAGATGGTGATGATGTGTGAAGACTTTGGGATTGATTATTATAACAAATGGAGAAGTGACGCGATTGATGCATCTCGTCCACGTGGCAATTGAGATTTCTTTTAGGGAATATTTTTATAGTATACTTTTTATAGTATAAGTTTATTAATCGATTTCTGACGAAGTTCTCAGAAACATGTGTCGGCTTCCCGATTGTCATAATATGGATTGGATAATTCTTAATATATTAACTCAAAAACATTTTAACAAATAAATATTATAATATTTTTTTAAAAAAATTATATAAAATATAATTTATTATAATATTTACAAAATAGTATGTTTATCTTTTAACTAATTTTATATTCTAAAAACTTGCATAAAATACAAGTTCAAAGGTTAGATAAGTAGATTTTAACATAAGTGAAGTGATCACATAAAATGGCTATAAAAAAACACACATCTCTTTCACTCGTTTCCATTCATCCTCGATAGAGAGAAATTTATAGTTTTTGACATCAATGATTTTGAGATTACCAAAAGCATCTTGATATTTGATAGTCCTATTAAGCAAATGATATGTTGAGTTTCAGTTTTAAGTTTGTCAAATCCAATATCAAACCAGCTTTAAGTTTTAAGCGAACCGCTTCTACACATCTTTCAAACAATAATTCAAATGTTTTATATTTTTCCATGATCTTATGCAAAGAATCTCCAATCACTTTTAATCTCTCTTCAACAATGAGATTATCTATATGAGTTGAGATCTCACATGACAAAAGTCCCCTCTATACAATAAATTATTCGGCAACACAAGCTATGATGTCCAAATTTCTTGCATAGAATCATTGTTAGTAGTATTGGTCATGTTCCATTTGTTACACGTAAGAAGATGCGGTTACGACAGATTGTTGTTCATTTATTTGTTATAGTTATCCAAGGGTATTCTAACTATCCTTCTTGTTTTTTGTTTGTCCTTCATTATTATTATTTTTTTTAAATTAAAATTGTGCGTAACGTAGTTAATCAGTGTTACATTTTTGTGATAAAATTTAGCAGAAAATACATAATCACGTTTTTAAATGACAATGTTAAAATTTAGTGCCAGATAAACGAGACACGACTAGCGTATCCAAATCTTTGTTCATATTTTCGATTGCAAAGCGGTTCAACTTGGTTTTAGCAACAACGTTGCATAATCTAAATCGGCCTAGTGAATCGAACGGTCAAACGTCGATAATTTGGACAACAGAATATGCCGAGTTCATGAGAAAATCCACACGTGCTACATACGCGTAAATTATATATGAGATGCCTTACACGATAGTTAATTTTGATGTTATTTTTAATTTTCATTTTATAATTATTTTTTGTAATTTAATTGTATATTATCAATTTAAAATTTAATATTAATATTAAATTTAATTAAATAATAATTTTAGTTTTATTTAAATTTTATTTAAAATAAAAAATTAGTTAAATTTTAAATTTAATTTCAAAATAGTATATATTATGAATACATTGGTAATTCGTTACTATTTTACCGACGAATTATCATCAGTGAGGCTGAACGTTGTCGCTGATCCGACGCTATGTGCAACGAATTAATGACATCATCATTAAGATAAGTGGATTACTGATTACTTTCCGATGACTTAGAAACGTAAAAACGATGTAATTGAACGTCGAATTACAATCTATGACTATGACCCGAGTCATGCTTTTCATCGTTAATTCTTCGTAAATTATTACCAACAAATATTTAACATAAAAATAATGAATGATGTAGCTCTTAAATTTAGCGACAATTTACCAATGAATTGATGATTACGCCGACCAAAAAAAACGTTGATTCCAATCTCGACGCAATTCCGTCGCTTAGTCTATTTTAGCGACAGATTAGTAACATTTCCCTACCGTCAGATAAACATTTTCATAAGAAAAATTATGATTTTAGGTTTTTAACGGAAAGTTAGATTTTTTTTTTTAGTAAAAAGATACGGAATTGCGTTTGTGAAGATAAAAATGCAAATTTTGCGTTTTCATCATAAAAATGTGATTTTACGTTTGTAACGGAAAACGCCAATTTTTTAGTAGAAAATTCAAAGAAGGCACGAGATATTTTTGATAATTTGGCCGGCCATTAGAAACTCTGTACACTTCCCAAAAAGACAAAACTCTTCTTGACTTCTATTAGTGAATGGTCCCAAAGTGTACAACAACCACTTTTGACGAACACAGATATCAAAAAACTCATCAAACTAACCATGGTTTCGTAACACAAAAAGACCAAAACGCCCCTCCTTTCATTGTCTACATAAAGCTCACATGGATCTCTCTCTCTCTCCTTCATAATTTCAGGATTAGCAAGCAGAAGAATGGCTAAAGCAATGGAGATTTGTTTGGGAGAGCTGAAAAAGATGGGTGAGAAGATAAACCCTAGAAACTCATTCATGCAAAGTAAGAAGACATCCTTTGTTTTCTCTAAACAACATCAAGGAGAAGAAGAAAAAGAAGAAAGAGGACTTCAACAAAAGACAAGAGTGAAAGATGAAGCTGCAACTATGTCTGATGAGCTCACTGTATGTCTTCTCATGGACCGTTTTGTTCCATGGTGATCTTTCAAGATCCATTATGTACTCTTAATTAGATCTCCCCTTTGGTGTTGTATATATATATAGAGAGAGAAAGAGAGTTACATGTATATATATGTATATGTATATGTAGAGGCTGTTCTGTGCCGAACATGTTCTTAATGTTCTCTCAGTAAGGATCAGCTCTTTCTAGCCCATTTCAAACTCTTTTTAAATTTTTTGGTTTCGGTGAAAATACGTTATTTTATTTTATTTTTTTGCAAAAAATGTTACTTTACGATTTAAAAAAATATCTTTTATGATTTATGCAAAAAATAACTAATAAATTATTTTGCGTTGGAAAAGAAAAATCTATTTTGCAATTTAAACGAGAAAATATTATTTTTACAATTTTGAAAATAATAAGTTATTTCTCATTTCTAAAAGAAAATGATATTTTGCAATTTTAACAAAAACACAATTTTATACTTTAAGTGAAAAACGCTATTTTGTGGTTCATACAAAAAAATATTATTTTCCGGTTTTGGGTGAAAAACGTTGTTTTACAGTTTTAACAAAAATGTTATTTTTCATTTTATATGATAAACACTATTTTACGATTTTGACAGAATTTTATTGTTTGGTCATAAATTGCAGTTTGGCGAAAAAATTATTTTGCCATTTTGATGAGAAAACGTTATTTTCTGTTTTGTGAAAATACGATATTTTACGGTTTTGAGTGAAAAATGCTATTTTGTAGTTTTGGTGGAAAAACTCTATTTTTTTGTTCGGATGAAAAACATTATTTTCATTATTGAGAAACATTATTTTAAAGTTTTAATAAAAAAGAATATTATTTTACGATTTTAAGAAAAAATGTTATCTATAGATTTATGAAAAACGGTATTTATGGTTTTGTCAAAAAAAATTTGTAATTTAAAAAAAAAATATTAACAAAATAAGATATAACATGAATTATTTTTTAATCTGGATATTTAAAATCCGATATTAAATTCATCCTATAAATTTTTATGCACTAATTAAAAGTTACAGTTTGCATATACTTTAACGAACCGAATTAGTCATATTTTTTAACCTTTTTTAAACATCCCTATTTGTGAACAATATTTTGATTTAATCAGTCCATAGTGTTCAATTAGTATGCCTCGAAATCATGGAACCTTCTATTCACTATTTAGTTAAGAACATTCATGGGCAGACCACTCTAAAACACAATAACTAGAAATGAGTTTTTTCTTATAACCTAGTGATATTGGACAAAACCCAAACAAAATTTTGGACTTATCTGTTGAGCTAAATTATTTTACAATTTAAAGTTAATTGATAATAATTAAAGCCACTCACTTTTTTATATATCATATATATATTAAAAAATATTAGAAATAAAAATTACTAAAGTATTATCACCACATTCACTTTTAGCAATTTTAATATTTAATTTAAACAAAAAATATAAATTAACTATTTTATTAGACAGACATTCTAATTAGACACTGTAATTATTTAATTTAATAGTACATGAGTTTCTACCTATTAAATGTTCGTATACATTTCGAAAATGCAGTATTCTCATATTTAAATTATTATTCAAAATTTTGGAAATTATATCTCACAATTGTTTTCTATTAAAAATGCAAATATTCTATTAAATATTCGTATATATTTTGAAAATTCATTTTTAAAAATTAAAATTATTATTCTCAAATCTGGAAATTGTATTAGCTCATTTAATATTTCAAAAATTTAATGATAATCAAAATTTATTTATTATAACAATTTTCTATTAAAAATAAAAATTGTATCACTCTATTAAATTTGTATATAATTCAAAAATTAAAAATTCACACATTTAAATTATGATTCAAACATTTGAAAAAGGTATCACTCATTTACTATTTCAAATCCTTAAATTGTATAATATTTCAAAAATTATACAAATTTCACATATTAAAATAATTAATGGATAGCACATGATTAATTCATAATATAAACTAATATATATATATATATATCTATATATATATATATTCAGTTTTCGTGTTTGAATAAAGTTTCGGTTTCATATATTCCACAATTGAATTATATTCGTAATATACCATATTACAAAATATATTTTATTAGCATTAAACCAAAAAAATAAATAGTTCTAAAACTTTAGAACCATACGGTAATCCTATATTATGGAGATCAATTTCACACTGTCGTTCATTATGGAGATCAATTTCACACTCTCATTTATCTCTAACTTCAATCTCTCATACAAATATACACGTTTTTTGTTTCCTAATTCATGGCTAACACTACAAATATTTATTTTCTGAAAACATTCAAAACATCATGAAATTAGAATAAATATTTTGAATTTATATAAAAAATATTTCAGAACTTTAAGATAGTTGTCATAGATGAAAAAATATTTCAGTTACAAATTAAAATGATTTACTTATTATTTTATTTACTAAATTTATGTATGTTGTGAATTTTTTTTTCTTTATTATTTCATAATCCAATCTGTAAATTTATTATGATCATTCTAGTAATGTACGTTTTTATAAAAAAGTTAAAAATATATTTATATAAAAATATTGTTTAATTATTTGTGTATAGCACATATATTATTCTAGTACTTAATTATTTTTCAAAATCCAATATGAGATAATATTGTTTAATACATTCCTTCAAGTTGATGTCTCGTTTGGACAATTAATCTAGAGATGTTTGAAATTCGATCGATATGATAACTTCTGGTCATATTGATTTTTGGACATAGTGGACAACGTGAATTTGATCTTGATATTAAGTTTTGAGTTAGATAAGTTTCAACTCTAAACTAATTAACAATGAATAAATTATTACATATTTTGTATATTAAGTATAATAGAATCTACCTAATAATTGGATAAAATTTTGATGTAAATATTTAGTTTTTAAAATTGATAACTAGTATAATATGGTCCGCTTTGTAGACTTTAGATTAGGATCCACACTACACATATGATTCTAGTACATAGCCATTCACACTAAGTCAATGATTAAGATCGAGACAATAGCATCTATATACATTATTACATTAACTATAACAAAACTACATCTACAAATATTTTTTTTAAAATAATTTTATTTTGACGTATTATTAACAGAAATGTCATGTTAACGTATAATCATCATATTGAGTTTCAAATAATATATAAATAAATTTGCATTACTAAAATAATAATGATATATTCCATTATTATTAATTTGGTTAGATAATCAATATATTTTATTAAACTAATAAAAAATACTATTAAATTCATAAAAAATAATTATTTTTTATTTTTTAATTTATATATACAAAAATTATTATTAAAAATAATTTTAATTAAAAGTTAAAATTATATAAATATTTAATTTATATTTAATAATAAATAATATTATATAATTTGTGAATATTTTCCCTACGAAAAGTATGGGTATAAATTTAGTTATATTTTTATATTGATCAAAAATATATATTTTTATCATTATTATTATTATTATTATTTCAGACTTTTTATTTAGATCATAATACATGTAAAAATATAAAACCCCTAATATATTATTTGAGAAACTTTTTAACAAAGTAATCTTATCATGACGTGTTAATAACAAAAATGTCATGATGACGTATCAACACCACAACGAGTTTCAATTTAAATATATAAAATGGTTTAAATTACTAGAATAATTACAATACATGCCACTGATATTAATTTGGTTAGAGAATCAAAATATTTTATTCAACTAATCAAAAATAGTATTGCAAAAACAATAATTTTTAGTTTTTAAAATTTTTTATATTTTATTAATATATTTTATTAAACTAACCAAAAAATACTATTAAATTCATAAAAAATAATAATTATTTTTCTTAATTTATATATACAAAATTAATGTTAAAATTAATTTTAAATAAAGGCTAAAATTATATAAATATTTAATTTATATTTACTAATAAAATATAATTTATGAATAGTTTTTCTGTCATGAATATAAATCTAGTAATAATGATATATGTCTGAGATTTAGTGAGTTATACTTACACTTATGAAATCTCTCTATATTCTAATATTTTATATTGGTTACATATAATCATATAAAATACAAATACATATATATTTTTCTGTTTAACAATAAACACTTTTTGTTTATGTTTTCCTTCTGATTCTTATTGAAAATTTTCAGTTTATTTTATTTAGCCAATATTATTATTATTAGTTTACATATTTGTCGTATGGTTCCTTTTCTCTTACAGAGATATAAGAAAATCACCCGAACAGTCGTCGAGGAGAGAATAGTTAAAGAGATGCAAAATCGGCCACCGTCATCGTCGCCGTTGCAATCGCCACCATCACCGAAGCTACAATCGATTTGATGATGCAAAGCTTCCATTATCAGCAACAGCAGCTGATTTCGCTGCTCTCGGCGGCTTTACCAACTGACGACTCCGTCTCTCCTCTGCCTTCTACGCTTACTCCTCCGTCTTCTGCCTCGGAATCTGTCGCTCCACCGACTTCTGGTAACAATGCGTCAGGTCCTGTGTTTTCGACGGGACAAAGGGATGGTAAATTAGAGAATAGCGATTCGGGACGTCTCGCTGCCTTGAAGTCGCTCCACCGAGCAATTACTTACCCTCCAAACTCGCTTCTTATCGCGCACTCAGCGTCGTTTCTTGCTTCTGGTCTCTGGCAGCTTCTCGCCGACAAGTAATTGTTTCTGCTTATTCACTTACTGTTTCATCTCTGAATCACAAATTTTATTCTGAGAATGAATGCTAGATATATGGTTTATTGAGAGGTGGTGAATACGCTGCTTTATTCTTAGTCCGATTTAAATGAAGTCTGAAGTTTATTGTCTGCTTCGGGTGCAGGTCATATGATGTTAGGCAGGCTGCTGTGTCTGCATATGGTGCTCTTTGTGCTGTTGTGTGCTCCATTCCTGTAGATTCGAGTGGAAGACAAAACCATGTAATGCTTGGGAGTTTAGTTGATCGCTTTATTAATTGGGTTTTGCCGTTGCTTAGGCATGTTAGTGTTAGAGATGGGAGCACGGTAGTTGCAATTGAAGGTGTGCGGGAGTTTATTTCTGTTGGTAACGATAATGGGATAGATAGGTATGTTTCGCCAATCCTCAACGCGTGCAAAGGACTTCTTGAAGATGAGAGAACTTCTATCCCTCTGTTGAATCAGACTTTGGGTGTTCTTTCGCTGATCGCTTCAAAGTTTTCTAGTTTATTCCATCCTCATTTTCTTGATATTGTTGATATGTTGCTTGGTTGGGCATTAGTACAGGACCACACTGACTCTGATAGACAGATTGTTATGGATAGCTTCTTGCACTTTCAGAAACATTGGGTTAATAATTTAGACTTCTCAGTTGGACTGTTATCAAGGTTTCTCGGTGACATGGATGTATTGCTTAGTGATGGTGGTCAAGGAACTCCAGAAGAGTTTCACAGATTGCTTGCTTTGCTTTCTTGTTTCTTAGCAATTCTGCGTTCCACTGCTTCTGGATTACTAGAGAACAATCTGCTTGATAAGATGGATGAGCCTATGAGAAAAATGCTTCCTCGGCTATTGAGTTGCCTCTCTACCATGGGGCAGAGGTTTGGATGGTCAAAATGGATTGAAGATCTATGGAAGTGCTTGACACTTCTGGCAGAAATATTGCGCGAAAAGTTTTCAACCTATTATTCTCCTTCTCTTGACATGTTATTCAAGAGCTTAGAACAGATTGATTCTGTGAATTCTGCAGTTCACGGGAAGATGACAACTTTTCACATCCATGGGACCTTGAAAACTAATCTTCAGTTACTGTCCCTACAAAAGCTAGGCCTACTCTCATCATGTGTGCTTAAGTTGCTCCACTTTGAATCTCCAATATCTCAGTTGCGATTGCACCCAAATCATTTAATTACAGCAGGCTCTTCTGCCACATACATATTTTTGCTTCAACATGAGAGTGAAGAAGTTGTTCAACAGGCAATGGAACTATTGATGAAAGAACTTGAGTTCTTGAAGACTGTACTAGGGGACTCATCCAGCCACCAAGACAAGACGTCCAATGTTACAGTCTATGAATCCTTTTCAAAAAACGAACTTTTGGCAATGATTAACTTTGATATGAAGGTTCTTCTTTCCTGTGTTTCACTTGGAGGGAGGAAACATTTGAATGATGTACCGAAACTTGCTCACTTGTATCTTAAGAGGTCTGAGAAGTTAGTTGCCTTTGTTTTTGAAAAGCTGAATCCTTTTGAGGCAGCTATTGATGACTTTTTGGAGTTGCAAGTCAGCGTTGTGAGGATGTTAGAGTGTTTAGCTGCAGCTGAACTCCTTAGCAACTGTTCCATGCTAGTTCAGGCCGACAGCAAGGTTCTTAGAGAAACGAGTCATGGAAAGACATCATTCGAGTGTACATTCTTTACCATGGTAATTGAGCATCTAAGGAAATACAGCCTGACCATGGTTAAAGCTCTTCGTTTTTCATCCCCTCTTGCTGTGAAGCTAGTGTCGCTTGAATGGATTCAAAAATTCTGTGAGAACCTGACTGCAATATCAAAGAATATGTATATGGATGCTTACTTTCGTGAAACATTTCCGTATTCTGGTGCAGTTAGAGATATAATTATGGCGGTTTTAGATGCTGCATTTGATAGTGAATTGAAAGTGAGGAGTCGGTCTGCAATGGTTTTAGAGCTGCTTCTGGAGGTAAAGCTGATACACCCAATTCATTTTTACTCCCTGGCTGAAATCATCCTTGAAAAGCTTGGGGATCCAGATTTGAGTATAAAAAATGCATTCATTAAGTTGCTTTCACATCTCTTGCCAGCTACTCAGTACGCCAGTGGCATGCACAGTGAGATAGATCATATGGCTCTTAGGCCCCAAGTTCTTGTGCTTGGAAATGGATACATGCACTGGAAGCAAGTCTTTGCACTAAAGCAACCGGACCAACATTTTCACTCGCAGCAACTTGTTTCTGTCTTAAATTATGTTTCCCAGAGATGGAAAGTTCCGTTTTCCTCTTGGGTCCAATGGCTTATTTATGCATTTCGAGGATCAAAGGATACTGGCATTGGGCATCCTGATGAAAACCTGATTAAGAATGGGTGGTTGGCGATTAAAGCTGACAAAAGCTCAATAGAGAGAATCTGCTTGGCAAATAACCTGGCAGGTGCTTGGTGGGCTGTGCATGAAGCTGCTAGGTTTTGTGTTACGACACGTCTCCGTACTAACTTTGGTGGTCCTGCTCAAACTTTTGCAGCCCTAGAGAGAATGCTTTTAGACATCACAACTGTGCTGCAGCTTGATAGCAAGCAAACTGATGGAAGCCTAAATATTGTAGGTTCTTCTGGTGCCCATCTGTTACCAATGAGGTTACTGTTGGATTTTATGGAAGCACTGAAAAAAAATGTGTACAATGCGTATGAGGGAACTGCTGTGTTATCATCAGTGCTTCCACAAAGTGTCCTGTTTTTCCGAGCTAACAGGAAAGTTTGTGAAGAATGGTTTTCTCGTATATCTGAACCAATGATGAATGCTGGTATATCACTCCAATCTCATGATGCTACGGTTGAGTATTGCACATTGCGGCTTGAAGAGCTAAAAAGTCTTGCAACATTAGCAAAGAAAGAAAAGTCTAAAATGCAGAATTTTGACAATGCTCACAATACTGGAACTCGTATATCGTCCGACATCTCAAGGATTTTACGACCTATGTCATTGGCTTTGTGTCAGAATCACGATACCCATGCTCTGCTTGGCGTTCAGAAATGGGTTTCAGTGAATTTTGCTCCTTTCATCGCAGAAGAAAGCGACTTTCAGATGGGCAGTGGTGAATTGGCGATGTTTCCATGGATCAAAGGATTGGTTTATCAGTCAGAAGGACAATACGAGAAAGCTGCAGCTTATTTTGCTCATTTATTAGAAAAAGAGGACTGTCTCAGCTCTATGGGTTCTGATGACATTCAGTTTGTGATTGAACGGATAATTGAGAGTTATACTGCTTTATCTGATTGGAAATCTCTAGGGTCCTGGCTTTTAGAGTTGCAGGCGCTTCGTGCAAGGCATGCAGGAAAAAGTTTTTCAGGTTCTTTGACTGCTGCTGGAAATGAAATAAATGCAATACAAGCATTGGCGCGTTTCGATGAAGGTGATATTCAGGCTGCATGGACATGTCTTGATTTAACGCCTAAAACTAGTGCGGAACTAGCACTTGATCCAAAGCTGGCTTTGCAAAGAAGTGAACAGATGCTTCTGCAGGCAATGCTTTTCCAAGCTGAAGGAAATGCCGAAAAGGTTCAACATACCTTACAGAAGGCCCGATCAATGCTAGATGAAACTTCACTGGCTTTGTCATTTGATGGATTGTCTGAGACAGCACCATATGCCACACAGTTGCATTGCCTCTTTGCTTTTGAAGAGAGTTGTCAGGTGAGAGACAGTCAATCAAAACAGAAACACAGTAATTTGATGTTAAACTCCTGCGTCTGGTCACTGCAGAGTATGATCAATCGAGTTCATCGTGACTGCAGACCTTGGTTAAAAATTCTACGAATTTATCGGACAATTTTGCCGACTTCCTGGGTCACTTTAAAGCTTTGCATGGACTTGTTTGGATTCGCCCGCAAGCAAGGAAATTTCTTGCTTGCAAATAATCTTAAAGTCTATCTGAATAATCATGTATCCAGTTATGCTGAGGTTAAGTTGCGTGACTTTCTTATATCAAATTTGCAGTACCAAGGAGCCTTGCAGTTGTATGCAGAAAAAAAAGTTCAAGAAGCTGTTGTTGATCTTTGGTCTTTTGTACAGCCAGAGGTAACTTCCTTAGAGCCAGTATGTTTGAATGCTGATGTGGCCTTTTTAAAGGCAAAAGCATGTTTAAAACTTGCAACTTGGCTCAAAGGTAATGATATTTCTCCACATTTGGAAAATGTTGTCCTTAAAATGTCAGCAGGATTTAACAGAGCCGAGATTCCTTCATCTGTAAACAGCAAGCCTCAGTTATATGAGGGCTTAAAACCAGGCATAAACGCTATTAGTGAGGAGATGATTGGCACGTTTACGAAAGTGTCAACCCAACTTTGTTCTGCAATGGGAAAATCATGGATTTCATATGCTTCTTGGTGTTTTCGTCAGGCAACTGAGTCTTTTTCCAAATCTAATGAGCCCTCCGTCCAATCATTCTCCTTTTCAAGCATCCTTGCTCAAGAGCTCAAACCTGGAAGGTTTCACTTGACTGAAGATGAGACTAAATCTGTGGAGTCTGCAATTATGCAGCTTCTTCAGAAGGATGATTGCAAGGATCTCACAAACACTGGGCAATATGGAAACTATCATACAATTACTGCAGACCATTCCGAAGCAAGAGAATATGTAAAAGCGTTGCAGCGACAAGTAATTGAAACAATAGAAAAAGCTGCTGCATCTTCTGGTGCAGAAGATTGTAGCTGGGAGAGTCTCTCTGTTCATCTAGCTTCTCAGTTAACTGATATATTGCTGTGCGCAGACAAAAAAGTGGAAGATACTGATATAGCACCTATAGTTAACAGGCTGATTGAAGTTTGGTGGTCACTGAGAAAAAGAAGGGTATCACTCTTTGAGCATTCCGCACTTGGTTTCATGCAGTACCTTAGTTATTCATCAAAAAAATTGCACACTAGTGAGTTTACAGGTGTAGACTATGATCCACTGAATAAAAAAACTGGTAGCCATACGTTAAGATCAACATTGTATATTTTGCACATCCTTCTCAACTATGGATTAGAGTTGAAAGATACACTGGAATATGCTCTCTCGATGGTTCCTCTGGAGCCTTGGCAGGTGAGAAGCGCTCCCTTGTTTTTCTGTCTCTTGGATCGAATCGATCTTCTAATGTGTCGGATAACAATTTTGAACAGGAAGTAACACCTCAGCTTTTTGCTCGGTTGAGCTCTCACCCTGAGGAGGTAGTGCGGAAAGAAATAGAGGGCTTACTGATAATGCTGGCGAAGTTGTCTCCTTGGTCCATAGTGTATCCAACACTTGTTGACGTGAATGCTTGTGAAGAGAAGCCTTCTGAAGAGCTGTTGCATGTAAAGGCCTGTCTGGTAATATTTATTCCTTAATCTTCATTCTAACTATAAATTGGTCCTACGTTTCAGTCTGAATGACGCATAAATCGAGGTATTTGTCACATGCAAATTGCTAGGCTTCATGTGCGTAGAATTTCAACATCCCAATTCCTTAAAACTTTTCTGATGTCATGGAGATTTTTCATGGCTAAATTGTTTGGGCTTGTAATTTTTCTTTGAGCAGACTGTCATAAAATGTCTAACTTTTTGTACAGTCTTAAACTTGTTTCGTAGGATTGCATCAAATGATATGTGCTTCGTGGTATTTATATGCAGACTGAACTATATCCAAGCTTAATCCAGGATGTGCAGCTTATGATTAATGACCTTGGGAATGTGACTGTCCTTTGGGAGGAACTGTGGCTCAGCACACTGCAAGATCTCCACATGGGTAACTTTAACTTTCTATCTTATGATTTTTAACTAGAGTGGAAGTTAACTTGCTGTTAATTACCGTACATATCTTCTTATTGAAGTGACCTTTAATATGCAGTTGAATATAGTTGACTTACAACGTATGTCCATCTTATCTAGAATAGGCTGAATTGACTAGATCACGACTGTAGTGCCAAGTCATCAACATACAATGAGTCGGCTAGAATGTCACTGGTGCAATTAGGGGTAGCAACACAATATGTAGATTCATTCTGGTAATTACTGTCCTTTTGGGTCGAGTATTACTTGAGGGTTGAGAGCCGGGAAACTAAATAATCCGAAGGTGTATTTTGGTTCAGTTGAATAAGTACAGGATCGTTTGATTCCAAGGAACCTTAACAATTTAATGGCTGCCCCTTAATATGAGTTCTGAAGGTGTTATTTTTTTTGAGATTTTCCTGAGTTATATAACTTTTAAAGTAATCGAACCTCTAATGTTGTTTCTTTCAATTCCCTATGTTTTTTTCGTAATCACTTTGCTAAAAATCTGAGGAAAGTAGATTTGATTGTAACTTCTTTTCCAGATGTAATAAGGCGGATAAACCTGCTGAAAGAAGAGGCTGCTCGTGTTTCAGAAAATGTAACTCTAAGCCAGAGTGAGAAAAGCAAGATAAATGCTTCAAAATATTCTGCCATGATGGCCCCTATAGTTGTTGCATTAGAACGTCGCTTGGCTTCAACGTCCAGGAAGCCTGAAACACCTCATGAGGTTTGGTTCTACGAGGAATACATAGAACTTATAAAATCAGCAATTTTAACATTTAAAACACCTCCCTCGCCTGCTACTCTTGGGGAAGTGTGGCGTCCATTTGATAGTATTGCTGCGTCTCTGGCTTCTCGTCAAAAGAAGTCATCAATTTCTTTAAAGGAAGTTGCTCCCAGTTTGTCTTTGTTATCATCCTGTAACATTCCAATGCCTGGTTTGGAAAAGCAGCCCTCTTTGTCTGAATCTGACATGTGCCTCAACAATTCACTCCAAGGAATAGTAACTATTTCTTCTCTTTCAGATCATGTGACTATCCTTCCAACCAAGACACGGCCTAAAAAGCTTATTATGTTTGGCTCAGACGGAAAGAAATATATTTATCTCTTAAAAGGCAGGGAAGATTTGCGCCTTGACGCTAGAATTATGCAATTGCTTCAGGCAATTAACAATTTCTTCGGCTCCTCTCTAGCAACAGATGGTGGTACTATTGGCATTCGCTATTACTCGGTCACTCCTATTAGTGGTAGAGCTGGTCTAATCCAATGGGTGGACAATGTTATAAGCATATATAGCATTTTCAGGTCTTGGCAGACTCGTGTCAAGCTTGCCCAAATGCCGCCATCAGCTTCTGGTTGTGCAAAAATTCCAGATCTACCACCTGTTCCTCGACCAAGTGATATGTTTTACGGGAAGATAATCCCAGCTCTCAAGGAGAAAGGGATAAGAAAAGTGATCTCACGAAGAGATTGGCCTGATGATGTTAAGCGTAAAGTACTGTTGGATCTTATGAAGGAGGTGCCGAAACAGCTACTGTACCAGGAACTTTGGTGTGCTAGTGAAGGGTTCAAAGCCTATACAACAAAGTTTAAAAGGTATTTCGAAGGAATTATATAGCACTCGACTGTTTTATCATTATACCTGGGAGACTCTTGAACACAGTAGCATGCCCTTTCCTGACTAGTTGAAAATGAAATAAATTTTCTCTTTGTCAGTTTAAAGTGGCTATATAATAGATCAGTATCTGACCTTTTACTTCCATGGTTTCTTATGCTATGCTAGATATCATATTTGGTTATTCAGGTAAATTGAAAATATAGTTGAGGAAATACTTCATTCCTGATTTACAGATACTCTGGTAGTGTTGCGGCTATGAGTATAGTTGGTCACATGCTCGGCCTTGGGGACAGACATTTGGATAACATTCTCATGGATTTTTGCAATGGGGATGTGGTACATATAGATTACAATGTCTGTTTTGATAAAGGGCTACGGCTCAAAGTTCCTGAGATAGTACCATTCCGGCTTACCCAGACTATGGAAGCTGCGTTAGGGTTGACAGGTGTTGAAGGCACATTTAGGGCAAACTGTGAAGCTGTTCTTGGTGTTCTAAGGAAAAACAAGGACATACTCTTGATGTTGATGGAAGTTTTTGTCTGGGACCCACTTGTTGAGTGGACCCGAGGTGATTTCCATGATGAAGCTGCCATTGGTGGTGAGGAAAGAAAAGATATGGAGGTCGCCGTTAGCTTGAGTTTGTTTTCATCGAGGGTGCAAGAAATCCGTGTTCGGTTGCAGGTAAACATTCGTTGTAGGAAGGCAGACATAATACATCATAATTGTTTCAGCGTAATCTCTGATACTCTTAGTGAATGCATAATTCTCATTGCTTGTCGGTCACATATTCCACAGTACATGCCTTCTCCTGGAAATTTAGATTCTGGCAGACATAACATTATGTGCCACATCCCACATGCTATGTTGGTAAACTTGATTTTCTAGTATATTCTAACCATACTGGTTTACTCTATTCTTTTCAGGAACATCATGATCTCTTACTGGCTACATTACCAGCTGTTGAATTATCCCTAGAGGTAAGATGGTTTCTTTCGGTTTCTATTAATTTAAACTGGACCCGTTTGCTAACTAATTATTGTGAGATTGTGTTTCAGAGGTTTTCCAAGGTTTTGAGTCAGTATGAGATCGCTTCGTCTGTTTTTCTTCAAGCTGAACAAGAAAGATCAAAACTTATTCTGCGTCAAACATCTGCAAAGACAACAGTTTCAGAAGCAGCTTGCAATTCAGAAAAGGTTCGCGCTTCTTTTGAGATTCAAGCTCAAGAATTTTCTCAAGCAAAAGCCATGGTCTCTGAAAAAGCTCAAGAAACAGCAGTTTGGATGGAGCAGCGTGGAAGGATCCTTGGTGCCGTACAAAGAAATATGATTCCTGAAATTACAGCCCCCACTGTGTTGACGGACATATTGGGTTCTTTATCTTTGACATCTGCTGTTCTTGTTGCTGGAGTTCCACTGACTGTTGTTCCAGAGCCAACACTAGCACTATGCAGAGATATTGATGCAGAAATTTCCGTTCTAGTTAATGACCTCAGTAACAGCCTCTCCTCTGCTTTTACTGCACTTCAAACATATTCTATGGCTTTGCAAAGAATTTTACCTCTTAATTACCATACCACAAGCCAGGTATACGATTGGGCGCAAATCTTGCAGCTAGCTGCGCATGCTCTGTCTACGGATATCCTGTCTCTTGCAAAAAGACAGGCTGCTGAACAATTTGTAAAAATACAGGGGGGTGACTTTCATTCTGGCAGGAACTGCTACACTGATCTGTGTCTTAAGGTAGAAAATTATGCAGAGGATGTAAAGAAGGTGGAGGAGAAGTATGCAGAGCTGGCTGCCTCGATTGGAATGGGGTCTGAATCAAAGGCCAAGGATCGTCTTTTCTATGGTTTGATTAATTATATGCAGTCTCCAGGGTTTGTAGAAAACACCAATGTTGGTTTTACTGATAAGTATGAAGCAACCGAAGGAGTGAACCTTCATGATTCTGGAAAGAAAATGTCGACGGCGCTAGATGTGTTGCACACATCGATCAGTTCACTCTACGATCGGTTAAAGGAAAAAGTACATAATATTTTGAATGCTTCAATGGAAAGAAAGGAAATAAACGAAAGCTTTGTATCTGAGTCTAGGAGCCTGAGCACTAATTTAGAAGCGCAGGTAGAAATGTGTATGGTATTGGTGGACTTTCTTCACGAGGTAAAATATTATGTTGGCCAGGAGATTTCTATTGCAGAAGAAAGTATGACTGGGTCCGCTCACTGTGTTGAAGAGAATTGGGCTTCGATCTTCCACAGAACCTTGCTTTCTTCTAAGATATTAATTGCACAAATGAGAGAAGTTGTTGTACCAGATGTTTTAAAAACATACTTGTTCTGTAATACAGATCTTATGGATGCCTTTGGATTGATCTCGCAAATTCGTGGATCCATAGATACAGCACTGGATCATCTCATAGAGATAAAGATGGAAAGAGATTCGTTGGTTGAACTTGAGAAAAACTACTTCAAAAAGGTTTGCCATATTACTGAGGGGCAGCTAGCTCTTGAAAAAGCAGCTTTGAAAAGCAGGGAACATTTATCCTGGGAAGAGGCAGAGGAATTTGCATCTCAAGAAGAGGCTTGCCGGACACAGCTGGACCAGCTTCATCAATCATGGGGCCAGAGAGAGTTCCAAATATCTTCGCTCATAAAGAAAGAAGCCCAAGTTAAGAATGCTCTTATCTCAGCTGAGAAACAGTTTCAGCTGCTCACTAATGTAGATGAGTGCAGGAAGCCTAATGATCTTGGAAGTTCAGCAATATTGGCGGAATTAGTCAAGCCTTTCAGTGAATTGGAACAGCTAGATAAAACATTATCCTCCTTAAGCAGCTCAGCTGTTTCTATGTCAGATGGGATCCCTGCTTTTGAGGATAACCTGAACAGTGGGCAATCACTATCTGAGAACATATGGCGTTTCAAAAGCTTACTTAAGGATCATTCCTTCTTCATCTGGAAGGTAGGCATCATAGATACCTTCCTTGATTCGTGCATACATGATGCTACCCCTTCTGTGGATCAGACATTAGGATTTGAGCAGCTACTTCTCTTTATGAAGAAGAAGTTTGAGTTCCAACTTCAAGAACGCGTAGATTGTTACCTGGCAGGAAGTGTTGCTCCTGCATTTTTATCTCAGTTGGATAAAGAAATTGACCGTCTGAAACACTTCTCAGAAGAAAATAGTGTTAGAGGGAATCAAGTCAAACCAAAATACAGTTATTTGAAAGACGTTCATAAAATGCTCGAGGAATATTTCAATGCTCATGAAACAGCTAGAGAAGCAAAATCAGCAGCATCTCGTATGGAAAAACAACTCAAAGAAATACGTGAAGCTCTTTGGCGGACAAGCCTCGATATGGTCCAAATGGAATGGATGAATGATGCCACATTGACCCCTTCACAAAATGTTAGGATTACACTGCAAGAGTTATTTTCCAGTGATGATAACTTACATCCTATATTCTTGGACCTCAAAAGATCCAAGTTGCTGGAAACTATACATTCTGCTATTCCCCAAATCACTATGTCAATAGAAAAACTACAAGCTTGTGAACATAACTCAGTCGCAGCTGAAGGACAGCTCGAGAGAGCAATGGGGTGGGCTTGTGGAGGACCTAGCTCTGTTTCAGCTGGAAGTTCTTCGGCAAAGATGTCTGGTATTCCTACTGAATTTCATGATCATTTATTAAGACGCCGGCAGGTGCTTTGGGATGTGAGAGAGAAGGCATCAAACATTGCCAAAATCTGCACGTCTATTCTGGAGTTTGAAGCATCACGGGATGGGATTTTCCGAAACCCACATGAGGCTCTTGAGGTTGATTCAAGAGTCAGGGAGGACTCCATGGCATGGCAGAAAACATATCTGAACTTAGTTTCACGACTGGAGCTTACTTATCAATCCTTCACATGTAAGTGCTTGAATCATCTTGATCGGCAAAATGCATGTCCATTTTTAAGTGCTTTTGCTGTAACGCAATGTAATTTAATAATTGTATTGTTTGATTGTACTATTGTAGATATTGAACAAGAATGGAAGCTTGCACAAAGCAGCTTGGATGCTGCCTCAACAGGCCTATATTCTGCAACAAACGAGCTTTCTATTGCTTCCCTAAAAGCTAAGTCTGCGTCAGGTTAGCTTTTGTATTCTCATAGTCTAGAATTCACACTTTCTAAATATTGCCTTTCTTTACTACAATCTATGCCTTTCTCAAAGAACAACAGGTTCTCATACACTATTCTTTGTTCGTTGACCTTGGTATGTTACTGTTGCTGCGTGTAGAAAATATGCAACATATTTATATCTTTAATATTACAGGTGATCTGCAAAGTACTATCCTCTCAATGAGAGATTGCACGTATGAAGTTAGTGTTGCATTATCTTCTTTTACCCGGGTATCAAGAGGCCACACTGCTTTGACCACTGAAACTGGTGCAATGCTCGAAGAGGTACTCCTATGAATGCATATCAATAGCATAAGCTCTTCTTAATACGTTGTTGCTAGCATACTACGTAAGCTTATATTTGAATGTTTGAAAAATCCTATCTCTACTTGTAGGAGATTCGAACCATAAATCTAAGTTCTCCTACTTATGAAGTGAATTATTATATTCTATGTCTGGAAACATTCAGCGTCACTAGCTATCTGTATTATGCAGTTCATTCGGTTTTGAGCCCAACTGCAGTATCAGATATTTGATGCTTTGTCTGAGGCTCTAAAAGTAAAGAATTTAATGGTTAGATCTTGATTTTGTAGCAGTTACTTATAGTCTTCGGTTCAAGAAAGCTAGAATTTCAGTAGCAAATTCACGACCTAGACTTCAGAGATTCTATAGTTTCGTGAGGAGTAGTAAGTTTATGGACATATGAACTGATTTGCTTTGAAATTTTGCTTGGTTACAAGAATTTAAGATGATCTGACGAAAATTGGATCTCATGAATTCCCTGGCATTTATGTTAGTTATGTAATATTTTGTTTGATAAATTGTAGGTTCTTGCAATAACAGAGGATCTGCATGATGTTCATAGTTTAGGAATGGAGGCAGCCACTTTGCACCGTTCTCTCATGGATGATCTTTCAAAGGTTTTTTCATCTTGCACTTATATGCTTATGGTTTTATACATGTTTTCTTGAAAATTAAACTGCGTTCAAGTTAAAATCAAAAGCCTTTCTGATTTGTCTTTAATTTGTTCTTGTAAACCACAAATATAATGGTGGATTGCTTCATTGACTGAACAGGCTAATGCAATCCTTATTCCGCTAGACTCAGTTTTGTCAAAGGATGTTGCTCTTATCGCTGAAGCTATGACCACGGAAAGTGAGACAAACATTGAAGTTTCTTCCATTCATGGACAAGCTATATATCAATCTTATAGTGCTAAAATTAGAGAGAGTCACCAGAACCTTAGGCCTTTTGTACCATCTACTGTATATTCTGTGAAAGGTCTATATTCAATGTTAACTAGACTTGCACAAATTGCAAGTGTTCATGCTCGCAACCTAAACAAAGTAAGCAATCTATCATTGATCATCTCAGCTATGTTTGAATTTTACTATTTCATAATCAGATTGGCTGAACCGATGTGCTTCTATTCAGGCTCTCGAAGAATTGGCAGAGTGTGAGGAAGCAAAATCACAAGTAAGTGCTTACTCGGGACCTGACCTCAGTGACAATGACTTTAAACTCGAGGAACTTGGGGAAAAGAACCATTTGGAATCTATCAGCAGGAGCTCACAAGCTCTATTGAATATTTCTGGATTCTCTCTGGAGGATAGAGGATGGATGTCTTCTCCCGATAGTGTGTACAGTAGTGGATCAGAGTTGAACATAACCTTAACTGAAGCAAGCAGTCCTGATAGTCTCATCAATTTGGCTGAATTGCGAGAACAAACACAAATGAATCAAGAGGAAGCCAATGCTTTAAACTCTTCAACTCCATCGTCACAGTCCAATTGTGATGACATTTCAGACTCTGATCAACAAGTATCAGCTGAGGCGGCGATAGTAAGTGATGATGCTTGTCTCCAAAAAGCTTCAGTTGACGAACCAGATGAAAATAAAGAGTTTAAGTTACCAGACTGCGATGTAGCTATAGAAGTTACAGCTGATGTCACACAGCCTTTGGTGGAGAGCCCAGAGCTCAAATCTGGGGGCAAAGAAGCTATGAAGGGAAATTTTGAGATCCAAAGTCATGAGGCTTCTCCTCCAACACAGACATGTACTCGAGTCGCAAGAGGTTAGTCCAGCCATCTAAGTAGTTACAATCATCCCTTTTCCTTTCTCTATCAATTGAAACTTAAGGAAGCAAGATTGAACTTCCCATTGTTCCATTTGGCTCAAAAAGTAATCTCAAAGCACAGCTTAACGTTTCTTTATGTTTGACCTTCCTTTTGCAAATTGAGTGGTAGGACGTTAATGTGACTTATCAGTTTGGAGCAGTTTCGTTTCTTACTTTCCAGGGCTGCTAGTACCAGATATCACGAAGATGCAATGATCCCTAAAGCATAAATGGTTTCTTGCTGTGTATAGCTTAAACCCCGTAACTTGAGAATCTAAGGCAGCTTCTTATACATGCAGGTAAAAATGCTTATGCACTGTCAGTTCTCAAGTGCATGGAGATGAAAATAGATGGCCGAGGCATCGCTGAAAACAGGTACGTGTCGATAATTAGCGTTCCAATAAACTCTTAAAGGACTGGAAACTTAAAAATAACCATTTGTATAGGGAGGTTAGCATTCCAGAGCAGGTGGATTATTTAATCAAACAGGCCACAAGCATTGATAACCTCTGCAACATGTATGAAGGTTGGACTCCATGGATTTAGAAAAATGATTGGAATCAGAAACAAGCTTTTACCAACAGCGCTCTTCAAGACTTAGAGGACTGCCGCATCAGGTAATTTCTAACACATTTTGGTGTTTCATGAGGTTATAATCAACCTGTCATTGGTGTATAGAATGCGGCTCTCCTCCGATCAAAACGAGCATGTCTACAAAGGGTGTTAAGATGCAACATTGTTGCTTGTGTCTCACCTAGGTATGATCTTTGAAACTCGAGAAACAGATCCATTCCATAGATATTGTAAATAGTGAATGCTTGCTTTAGTTCCATCTTGGAATTTGAATTTCGGAGTCATGATCATCTGTTACAACCACTTTCTTCAGGGCGGCAGAACGCGACACAAAGGTCTTGGAGTCATTTAGCAGAACACGGTGAAAGACATCTGATTTTCCGCGGCTTTGATGGAGATCAAATCTGTTGTTCCTCCAAATCTTTCATATGCAGCAGCACGACAGTTAAACTCCAATCTCCTTTTGTGTACACTTTGGTTCTTTTAAAAAAATGGGAACAGTTTTTACATATGAGAAACTAGGAGTTATATACATGTCATATATTTTTGAATTTACTATCTCTGAAATATATGATAACTAAAGAATCCATAATAAGTTATTAGGTTAGTTAATCTTCGCTGGTATTGCAAGACAAAATGCACATGTAATTCATTCTTGATTAGAAATTACATCTATATAATAAAATACGAAGTTAAAAGCAACATTATCAGGGTGGTTTTCAAGAACCCTCTCCTTGGGCCGGCAAAAGGTTTTGCTAAAGGCAGTCGTTATGGTAATGTTAGTTTATGCCAATGGTTATGGCAATGTTAGTTTATGCCAATGGTTATGGCAATGTTTGTGAATGAGAAGTGCTATAGCTTTTGCTTCTTTTTTCTTGTACTCGCCTTGATGGCTTACATGGCTCACATCTGCAATCCCCTTGTTACTTTCACAATCTTTTGCTTGACCCCTTTGTGGTGGTTGTAAGTACATAATTGCTCGTTTATCTTTTGAAAAATATAATAAGTATATCAACAAATGACAAAAAGAAGAAAAAATAAAACACGAAAAGTAATAAACGTTTACAGTTACACTACGGAGATATGTTTGGAAATCCAGATTTCCACAGCTTTTATAGTTTAAGGCAAAACAATAAAGTCTATTTTTTGTGATTTACAAACACAATCTCTTTAAACAACTATTTAAAAAACTATCAGAACGTAAAATGTTTTACATCAGAAGTTGGAATATTTTTACACTATTATATAAGGTACATGAGCCACTTCACTCCTTGTTAATTAGTTTTGAGTTGAATGTTTATGTTTTGTAATATGGTATCACAGTTCAATATTAGCCCGATATATGATTTTCCACAAAACCGATTGAGATGTTGTGTTCCACCCACATTTCGAAAAAGTTTATTAGAGTGAAATGTCCCATATCAAAAGTTGAAACATTTTTACACTAATATATAATATTGGATGTTCATGTTTTTTAATAAAAACAAGATGCTTGAGGTTTGTTAAGAGAATGAAAGTTGTAAATAGGATAAAGTTTGTTAGTAACCAGCGCAAGAACGAAGTCATGGGACTGCTCATTAGTTCGAACGAGGAATGCATTCATAGAAGCGTGCATAATGGTCGTGACTGCAAAAAAAAAAGAAGAAGAAGAAATGGGTAGTGCACGACATGAACTCAAAAAGAAATCCTCTGTTTGATTTCTTGGCCAGATCAAATATCTCATGGGTGTCGTTATTGCAATTGAGGTTTATTGGATTTTGGTAAGTCTATTCGAGTTTTTCAGCTACTTAACAATTCATTGAATTTAGAACCATCTCTCGGCGATAATGTTTTATCGGTACTACTAGGAAGTTTATGAGGTTGATGTGACTTGGTGTTAGATGTGGCTCTAGCAAGATGATCGATTCTCTTCTTTATTATAAGGATGCATAATTTAAATAGAAAACTCTCTGATAAGTGGAGACTTCATATGATCTCAAGCTGCATATTCTATGGCATAACTTGTAAAGAATCTTATAGAATCAAGCAATCGAACACTTGTAATACTTATTTATTGAATATGAACAATGTCTTACAAATCCCTAGCTAAAGTAATATGAATTATAAAGTGTCATACTTTACAATCCAATCTCACTCTAAGCTAGACAATCAAGAATCTAATGATGATCCAACCCAAACTTACAACGTATAAGAAATTGTTAGGTTTTTAAGATTTTTTCTTATTGCATTTGGTGTTGGTATTGGATTGTTTATAAATAAATACACACAATTTGATACCGAATTCTCATTTAATGTACTTTTCGGGTAAGATTTGTTTCCTACAAACTTCCACTATAAATCTGATGAAAACTTACAATAAAACAACTTAAGAGAAAATAGACTTACAAAGAAAAATACAATAACCCTCTTTGTTTGATTTTTCTCTCTCTCTCTCGCTCTCTCTTGGAAACTATCACTGTCGCCTTTCTCTCTTTTTGCTCTCTCCTGGGCATTTTTTGTGCTTCTGTTTTACCTACGAAGACATATTGATTTTATATCACAAAATCACTAGGGTTTCCTCATTTTTGGACAATTGGCCAATCTTGTCCCAAACCAAAAAACCAAATGAATATATCTTTGGGCTTGTCACCATAACAATCTTCACCTTCTTTTTTAGTTTTCATATTGGCCCGCCGTTTTATTCTTTTGGCCCAACTTTTTTTCTTTTTTCTTTCCCAGCGGACACGTGGCCACCACGCGCCGCCACGCGCTATCCACGCGTCTTCACGTGCCGTCCACGTGTTGTCCACACACCGCCATGCACTGCCACGCGCCTCCACGCATCGTCCATGCGCCACCACGCACCGTCACTCGCCCACACGCACCGCTCACGCGCCCCCATGCGCCACCACGCGCAGGCCACACACCGCCACGCACCGGCGACCCTCCGGCCATGACCGCCGACCTCTGGCTAGGTGCTGCCGACCTCCAGCGACTTTTCCGGTGACTTTTTTCTGACGACTTTCAGACGACTTTTCCGGTGACTTTTCCGGTGACTTTTCTGGTGACTTTTCCGGTGACTTTTCTGGTGACTTTTCCGACGACTTTTCCGGCGATTTTTCCCGGCGACCTTTTCTGGACACTTTTCCGGCGACTTTTCTGGCTACTTTTCCGGTCACTTTTCCGGCGACTTTTTTGGCAACTTTTCTGGCTACTTTTCTTGTCACTTTTCTGGCTACTTCTCCGGTCACTTTTCCGGCGATCTTTTCCGGCCAGTTTTCCGCCGACTTTTCCAGCCATTTTTTCTGGCCACTTTCCCGGCGACTTTTCTGGCGACTTTTCTGGTGACCTTTCCGGACCCGTTTTCACTGTTTCTCATCCTTTTCCTCTGATGCATTTCGTCTGTTGCACGTTCACCCGGTGAGCTCCACCTTGAGAGATGTTTCCTGCTGCTTTTACCCTCGCACCCATCCTCACAGGTAACACTTGATTATACTTTTCTCCTCACTACTTAAATACTATATTCGAAACTAACATGTTTCCTCTTGTCTCTGCGAGAACGAGACACTACAGTGATGTTACCTGGAAGGTCCTCTCCTTCTCTATAGGCTCTTGAGAAGTTCACAACAAAGCTGCGAATTCAGATTAGGTATGTCTTTTGTAGCTAGGGTTTCTGGAACTTTGCTTAGCTGAATCTTAGGTAGAATCACACCGCCTTTAGCAACAATATTGTAGAACCTGTCAGTTCTTAATATCTGCAAAGTTTTATACAGAAACCTCACATTAGTTTTCATGCTCAAACTCCTTTTTTCACTCTTGAATTTCTGTAATCCTTGTGAAACAATTTCCTTGTGAGTTTTAGCATCAACATCTACCATATTCTGCTCTGCTACACTTTCTCTGGATTTTTCAACAGAAAAGTCTCCACCTTGAACAATTGAACGTGACTTAAAACCATTCGGTGTATGTCCTTGAATTAGATTCTCACTGAAAGTCACTCTCTTTGACTGTCTATCCACTAATTCGATCTTGTGTGTAGTTATCTCCTTATTCAACTTCTTCGTTCCTGACCTGATCTCTGCCTTGTAAACTCTACCTTGAAGATAATACAACCCATTGTTAAGTTTTCCAGATATTACTTTCTTGCCGTCTTTATAAAACTACAGTCCCAAATCACCTTCTTGATAACAACAACATGATTTTTCCAACAGACCAAATGAAATCAAATTTCTACTCACCTCTAACATGTATTTCACATCCTTGAGTATCACCATAGAGCCATTTAAGTTCTGAATTCTAATACTCCATGTTCCTTTGATGTAGTTATGAGTGTTATTAGCCATCAAAACTTTACCTCTATTGATTTTTTTGAAGTCAAACAGAACGTCTTTGTTCTGTGTGATGTGGTAAGAACTTCCTGAATCCATTACCCATTCCCCTGTGTCTTGAGTACTAGTTGTTAATACCACTGGCTGAATAGGCTCTACAATGTTAGCAGATTCGGCACGTTTCTTTCTCTGAGGACATTCTCTTTTCCAATGCCCTTCATCTCCACAAATGAAACTTACTTTGTTGTTGTTATCAGATTGTTGCATTGACTTAAATCTGCCCCTGTTCTTCGATTGGCCTCCCCATATGTTATCACTATCAAACCGGTTGTTCGACTTACCCCTTGATTCCACATTCAAAATCTCATCCTGAGAATTCGTTACCTTTCCACTTTTGATTAGCTCCCTTTCCTTAGACTTCGCTGTTGATGTGACCTCATTCAGCTTTAAAATATCTCTCCCATACTTTAGGGTTTTCTTGAGTTGATCATACTTGTTAGACAGGGAATTGAGAAGTAAAATTGCTTGTACCTTTTCTGAAATTTCAAATCTTATGTTGTTGAGATCTGTCACCAGCTTTAGAAAGTCGTCTACATTGGTATCAATGTTTTTTGAATCATCCATCTTGAAAGTGTAGAACCTCAATTGTAGGTAGATCTGATTTGGAAGAGATGTCTCGATGTATAACTTGTTTAGGGTAGACCACATGGCTGCCGTTGTCTCACACTTAAAGATTTTCCTGAGCACCTGATTCCCCACGTTCAAAACAATCAGATCCTTAGCTTTTTCTGATTTTTCAAACTTTACCGGATCAATCTGTGAGCTGCTGCATTTTATGCCTCCTTTTGCCTATTCACCAGATTTACCTTTTGTAACCACTGAATCATTGAGTAACTTTTCATCTGTTAGGATATCTTTCAACTTTAAAACCCCAAAGTGAGCCATCATTCTCACTTTCCATAGAGAAAAGTCTCCTGTCACATCAAACCTGTTAACTTCAATCCGTGAACTCATCATTAGGTATTCAAATCTGTTGTGCTTTTGAATTTCCCAGCAACCCCAAAATCCCTGTTTCCCAACACACCTCTTGCAATAAACGTGGAAGCTATGATACCACTTGTTAGGTTTTTATGATCTTTTCCTATTGCCTTTGGTGTTGGTATTGGATTGCTTAGAAATAAAGACACACAATTTGATTATCGAGTTCTCACTTAAGATACCTTTCGGGTAGGATCTGTCTCCTACAAACTTCTATTATAAATATGATAAAGACTTACAATGAAACAACTCAAGAGAAAACAGTCTTAGAAAGAAAAATACAATAACCCTCTTTGTTTGATTTTTCTCTCTCTCTTGCTCTCTCTCAGAAACTTTCACTGTCGCCTTTCTCTCTTTTTGCTCTCTCCTGGGCGTTTTTTTGTGCTACTGTTTTACCTACGAAGACATGTTGATTTTATATCACAAAATCACTAGGGTTTCCTCATTTTTGGACAATTGGGCAATTTTGGCACAAACCAAAAAAAAAATGAAGATATCCTTGGGCTTGTCACCATAACAGAAACACAAAAAAGTTATTGATTTTAAGAATGAAATAGTTATTATATTCTTCCTCTTCTAATCGTCAACCTTCTATTTGAAACAGAGGCTTCACTTCACGACTTTACTTTGCCACGTCAACCTTCTTCTTATTTTGCGGATGTAAACCTGTTGTAACTTATCAATACTCCTCCCCATCCCCCCCACCCATTGAAATGCAGTTTGTTCTCAAAATTGAAATGTGGAAATTGTGACTTTAAATCTTTCAACATAAGCTACAAAATTCTCATGAGTATGTAAACATGTCCACTGAATCAACACCTCTAATTGACCATTGGCATTGTATCGCATTGCTAACACCTTTTATGGTTCTTGCTCGAAAACACATTCGACACAAACTGGAAATAACTGTTCAACATGATGGTGTTCTCCTAAAACAAGTTTAAATTGAGACACATGAAAAACATGGTGAATCTTTGTCTTAGCTGGTAACTTCAACATATACGCAACATTACCCACCCTCTCCAAAATCTCGTAAGGTTCATAAAATTTTACAACCAGTTTTGCACAAAAATGGTGTGCTACCAACTGTTGACAGTAGGGGCATAATTTCAAATATACGTGATCTCCGACATGCTGCACCATATCTCTTTGATGCTTATCCGCATTAACCTTCATCAAATCTTGTGCCCTAAAAAAATTATCCTTCTGACACATCATCATAACATCTCTTTTTCTTAGTGAATAATCCAAATCGAATATAGCTTTTGACCCCAATTCGAACCGTAATATGACAAGAGGTTCTCGGCCATATACATGGAAAGGTGTCGTCTTGAGTGAAGTGTTATATGAAGTATTATACTAGTACTCAGCCCAAGACAAAAATTTAAACCATGATCGTGGATGATTTAAAGTAAAAATGCGGTTCAAAACATCAATTTGACCATCTGTTTGGGGATGAAAAGCCGTACTATACATGAGTTTTGTTCCAACTATGCAAAAAAGATCTTTCCAAAAAATACACTAAGGAAAATGCGATCTTTATCCGAAATAGTATTCTTGGAAAAACCATATAATCGCAACATTTCAGCATACGTTGACAAACATACGTTTCAACATACGTTGAACTGATTTCAACATACTATTCCATTTCAGCATACGTTGACAAACATCACATTCAGAACTGATTTTAGATTTTCAATTGCGATTTGTGCCTCCTACAACCACACAAATTGATCTTTATTGAGTAAACTTGTGAGTGGTTTCGCAATGATTCCACAATTTCGAACGAAGCAATTGTAATAGTCCGTGAGACCCAAAAACCCTGAATTGCTTGGCATTCGTTGGTGTAGGCCACTGTTTCATAACCAACAATTTTGCAGAATCAGTAGCTACTCCCGCATTTGAATAATGTGACTAAGATATTCCACTTGAGGCAGTCCATAAGCACTTCTTTTTATTAGCAAACAAGTGTTATTCTGCGAAAAACTTTGACATTATTTCCAAATGTTCGGTGTGTTCAAACACATCTTGGTTGAAAATTAACACATCATCAATGAAAACTATAATAAATTTCCACAAGTATAGTCGAAAAATGTCATTGATCATAATTTAGAACGTGGTTGGAGCATTAGTTCGTCAAAAGGCATTTTTAAAATTCATAATGGCCTTCCAAGGTTTTGAAAGCAATTTTCTCAATGTCTTATGCTTTCAACGAATTTTATGATAACTAGAGAGAAGATCCAACTTAAAAAAAATTGTAGCCCCATGTAATTCATCAAGAAATTGGTTTATCATCGGAATATGGTACTTTTTTGGTATTGTAGCTCTATTAAGCACCATATAATCCACACATAATCGCCATAATCGATCTTTTTTGCGCCCTAACAAAACCGGACTGGAAAAAGGAATATGGCTTTGTCGTATTATTCCAGACGCCAACGTCTCTGTTCCCATATTCTCCATTGTCTCTTTACTCGCGTGTGGGTATATATATCGAACTGAGATAGCTGATGTGCCTGGAAATAGAGTAACTAATGCCATGTTCTTTCCCTCTAATGGCCGATAATCTAGTAGGTATAGAGAAAACATAATCAAATTGGTTCAATACACTTATTATCACTAGAGATATGGAATCAGTTTATGCACTGCTTGATTGAAGGTTCTCAATTACTGTTTCCATGTTAGTTTTCTCGTCTGATATGGATGTTAAAGATTTAAAACTGAAAGGTGAAACATGTAACTAAAGATCACTTTGTGTTACCTCCCTCACTGCCTTGCAGAATGAGCTGGATTCCAATGTTAACACTACTGCAATCTGATTTGGTCATCTTTGTGGTTCTTTCATCTTCAATACTTCCTTCATCTCCTGGTTTATATTGTTGTAATAAAATATTCTAAGTGTTCATCATCTAAGCAAGGAACCTGTGCAGATAATTCATCAAACTTTGCAATAAATCCGAATTGTTGTAACGAGAACAATTTTTTTTGGTACTTTCTCCAAGGAATCACCAAATCATCGTATAGTCGTCGTTTAGAATTTTCCCAATTCTGAAACCCATCGCGATACATCTCCCAAGTAAACTATTTCAAAACTTGTTCTTATAGACTCAGAGATATGAAATCCATCTTTTCATCATCACTGTAATGTCTGAGGTAGAAATAAAAAGTTCAATTTGTGAAATTCAAACATATGGTTAAATCCCATCAAAAAATGGCATTTCTACTTTCTTTAACATACTTTCACGACTAGCTAAATTCAATGCCTCAGATTGATAATCTAAGGGAAAATCCTTCTGGTGTAATTTCGAATTCAAGAATGATACCTGAAATGGAGTTTGCGATGATTTTGGTAAGTCTGATGATCGCAGGAGGAGGGGGGGGGGGGGTTATAGGCTAATTCAACTCTAGGCGATCTATCGTCGCATTGAATTTGTTGTCCATGGAAGCAAATTGAGCTGCCGTTTCGGCCTTCGATTTACACAGTCTTTTAAAACCCCCTTGCAAATTATCGATTCGAGTAGTAACTTCCGCGTTCGAGTTGTTGAACTCCATCACGATTGGTTCAGAAAGTCTTGATTGCAACATCACGTTGATTCTGAGCCTATTTCAATGCACCACTGATATAATCAAGGTATCGAACACTTGTAATACTTCTTTATTGCATATTAACAATGTCTTACAAATCTTTAGCTAGAGTAATCTGAACTATAAAACTTCTCTCTCTACAATCTTTTCACTCTAAGATAAACAATCAAGGATCTCATCACGATCCAACTCAAACTCATAGCGCTTAAAAACAGAACAGAATTCACATATCGATTTTAAAGATGAAATAACTATTCATATTCTTCTTCCTCTAACCGTCAACCTTCTATTTGAAATAGAGACTTCACTTTAAGCTGTTACTTTGCCATGTCAACCTTCTTCTTCCTATTTTTGCAGATGTAAACCTATTGTAGTTTATCAGAATCAAACTAAAACCCATCAAGAGATTTTGCCCTGAAATAGTCCATTTAAAGATCTTGTTTATCTAGAACCATGAAGGAAGAATTGAGGGAGAAAACTAAATAAAACAAAACAAAAAAGATAGGAAGAATAGATCAACACAGTATTGTTCATGTCATAAAAGTTAGATTAGATTTTTTTTTCTCTCAAACAGAGGCCAAAAGAGATTAAACACTTTGTCATCAAGATTCATTCATCATTCTTGAGACTCAGAGAATGTTGGGATTTAAAGTGGTCAAAGCAAAAATATTTGAATCCAAGTTTTTAGGAGTGTAGTTGTTGGTTAAATAAACTCATGAGACGTGAAATAGTGTACGAACGAATCATGAGTTATGCTAGTTATATTTTGTTATTTTATAGGAGTTAGTTGTTTTGTTTTTGTGTTTTTGTGTAAACTACTTCAAGTAGTTAAAGTCTCCTCTATAAAATGAGCAAGTTTGTATTTTTGTTAAAACTATCTAAAAGGAGCTTTGATCAATTTTCTTTGGAATCAATATCAAGAATTGGTAACAGAGCTCTCATCAAAAACGAGATCTGAGTTGTTGAGAAAGAGTACAATGAGAACGAGAAATTTAGATGGGAGATAGCGGCAATAGTGTGAAAGAGTTCGTAGTTCTGGCCATTTCATAGTTTGATGGTCACTATGATAATTGGGCACGACTGATGGAGAATTTCATTCGTTCCAAGGAGTATTGGGATCTCATAGAGAATGGGATAAATACTTTTGAAGGGGTTGTACGTAGTGAAACACAACAAAAAGTAATTGACGAACAAAAGTGAAGGATTTGAAACTCAAGAACTTTCTTTATCAATCTATCGATAGGGATGTACTTGATACTATTCTCAATACCGACACGAGCAAACAAATTTGGGAGATGTAGTAAAAATTTGAAGGATCAACAAAAGTAAAACGAGCACAACTACAAGCATTACGCAAAGAATACGAGATCTTACAAATGAGGGAAGGAGAAAATGTGAACAACTATTTTGCAAGGAATCTTGCAATAACAAAGAAGATGAGAACGTATGGAGACACTGTAAGTGACCATACTATTTCAGAGAAAATCTTCCGATATTTAACAATGAGATTCAACTATGTGATATGTTCTATTGAGGAGTCAAATAACCTTGATAATCTTACTTTGGATGAGTTTCAAAGCAGCCTTCTAGTTCATAAACAACAAATGGGAGGAGGAGTAGTTGAAGAAGAACATGTTCTGGAAGTTTCATCCGAAGGTAGAGGAAGAGGAAGAGGTCGAGCAAGAGGTCGAGCAAGAGGTCGAGCAAGAAGTATCAACAGAGCTACCATCGAGTGCTTTAGGTGTCATAGGTTGGGACACTACCAATCTGAATGTCCTACTTGGAATAGTACTACAAATGATGTTGAGCTTAATGAGAGAGAAGAATTGTTACCAATGGCGTTTGTAGAAGAAGAAGGATCACAAGGAGATCGTGTGTGGTTTTTGGACTCAGGTTGCTCAAACCACATGACGGGTAATAAAAGTTGGTTTACTAATCTGAATGAAAAGGCATTGCACACTGTGAGGTTGGGGAACAATTCGAAGATGCAAGTTCAAGGTCAAGGAAGCATAAGAGTGATCTTTAAAGGAAAAATTCACATTATACGAGATGTTTACTATGTTCTAGAACTTACAACAAATTTTTTGAGTCTCGGTCAACTACAAGAAACAAAAATGGAGATACTCATAAAAGATGGGAGTTCCAAAGTATTTCATGAAAAATGGGGGCTGATTATGAGTACTCTTATGACAGCTAATCGAATGTTTGTGATCCTAGCAGATTCTTTTGAAATATCATGCTTACAAGTATTGACAAATGAATCAGATTTATGGCACAAAAGATTCGGCATTTGAATCAACAAAGTTTGTAGAGTCTATCAACAAAGAAGATGGTAATAGGACTTCCTCAACTTGAGAAAGTCAATGAAGTGTATGAAGTTTGCGCTAAAGGAAAACAACGTAGAGAAATCTTCCCAAAACAAGAAAATTGGAGAGCAACAGAGAAATTGCAGCTTGTTCACACCAACTTATGTGGGCCCATTCAGCCAAATACAATTGGAGAACATGAGTATTTTCTAGCTTCACTGATGATTTTAGTAGAAAAACTTGGATCTACTTGTTGTCTATGAAGAGTGAAGCATTCAAATTCTTCAAAACCTTTAAAGTGATAGTTGAGAATGAAGCAAGAGTAAAAATAGGTTGTCTAAGAAGTGACCATGGTGGAGAATTCACCTCTAAGGATTTCAACTATTTTGCATATCGAATGGGATCAAGAGACAAGTCACCACCACGTTTACCCCTCAACAAAACGGTGTTGCGGAGCGTAAAAATCGAACTATTATGAATATGGTAAGATGTTTACTCATTGAAAGGGAAATGCCAAAGAAATTTTGGGGAGAAGTTGCAAATTGCACAATGCACATTCTGAACAGATGCACCACTGTTGTCGTGAATGAGAACTCCTCAAGAATGTTAGACAGGCATTAAACCGAATGTGGAACATTTCAAAGTATTCGGTTTTATTGGATATGCTCATGTTCCAAATCAGAAACGAGTAAAGCTTGATGACAGAGGACATAAATGCGTCTCGGTGTTAGTAATGGTTCCAAAGCTTAAAAAATGTATGATCCTACTGGAAATAAAGTTATAGTGAGCAGATATGTTATATTTGATGAAGAACAAGGTTGGAAATGGGAACAAAACGACAGTGAAAAGTTGAATGATGTTTTGGTATTTGAGGAAGAAGAATAAGACAAAAAAAACACTCCACTCAACACTCCAGAAGACGCTGAAAATTTTGAACTAGAAGAGGGCTACCATATACCAATACATGGTACACCACCACATTTGGTAGCAACAACACCAGCTGGTCAAATTCAACCAAGAAATAGAGCACCGCCAAGATACTTGCAAGATTATGTACGAGGAGACAGCCACTGTTGAAGAGGAATCTCAATATTTGGCCCTTTATGTCTCACTCGATGACCCACTCACCTATTGGGAGGTAGCTGAACAAGAAAAATAGAAGGAAGCAATGGATGCTGAAATTGAGTCAATCAAGAGAAACGAAACATGGGAATTGGTTGAGCTGCCAATGGAATGAAGAAGATTGGAGTCAAATGGGTCTTCAAGACCAACTTAAATGAAAAAGGAGAAGTCGATAAATTCAAAGCAAGACTTGTTGCAAAAGGATACTCACAAAAACATGGAGTTGACTATGAAGAAGTATTTGTTCCAGTAGCACGGTGGGATACTATCAAAATGTTACTTACTAAAGTGGCTAAAAGGAAGTGGAATGTGTACCAACTTGATGTAAAAAGTGCATTTCTTTATGCAGTGTTCACTACGTGGTCGCAAATCACCAATTTGCAATTACTTTGTGATCGCAAATTGCTCGCTAATTTGCGACCAATTTGCGACCACAGTAATAGTTATACATTTTGCGACCAATTAGCGACCAATTTTTTGTCACGAAATTTACAACTAATTTGTGACTCCACCGTAGTAACAAAATTTGCTATACCACGTTACCACTACTTCTATGGTCACAAAAGTCGTGGTCGAAAAATGGTCACAAAAGTCTGTGACCAATCTGCCACCATCTTTTCCACCGTGGTCGCAATCGGTCGCAAATTAGCGACTGATTAGCGACTACAAATACTGGTCGCAAATTAATCGAATATTAGTCGCAATATGGTTGCGTATTGCGACTAATATGCGACTACGGATTTTAGTCCCAAAAGTGCGACCAATCTGCGACTACTGCTCCGTCGAGGAAATGGGAAGAGCGGCTTAAGCCATTAGGTGTAGGCGCTTTCCAAAGGTGGAATCTTCTAGTTCTTCCTATTTGACCCAAAACCGATCGATCTAGCCATGAGCCGCAAATTGGTCGCAAAACCGTGACAAATATAGTCGTAATTGGAGTGATATTTTGGCAGTTTTCTTGTAGTGGTTAAAGGAAACCATGTTCATTGAGCAAGCAGAGGGATATGTGAAAGAAGGTGAGGAGCATAAAGTATACCGATTAAACATGGCACTCTATGGCCTTAAACAAGCTCCTAAGACGTGATACAACAAGATCGAAGAATATTTTTTAAGGGAAGGATTCAACAAGTGTGAGATCGAACACACTTTGTTTATAAAAATGAATCTAGAGGAAAAGTGCTCATCGTAAGCTTATATGTTGATGACTTGATCTTCATAAGAAATGATGCAAAGTTATATGCAGAATTTAAAGCTTCGATGAAACAGGAATTTGAGATGACTGATTTGGGAAAAATGTGCTACTTCTTAGGTGTATAAGTGGAACAAAGTGCCATAGGAATATTTCTATGTCAAGATAAACATGTAGCAAAAGTTTTATCACGGTTCGGGATGAACGAGTGCAATACTGTAAACAATCCAATGGTCCCTAGAACGAAATTGTCAAAGGAAATGGAGGGAGAGGATGCTGATCCATCACTCTACAAACAACTAATTGGTAGTTTTATGTACTTAACTACTACAAGGGTCTGATATTATGTTTGTTGTGTGCTTTCTCAGTCGTTTCATGATGCAACCAAAGGCCACACATCTATTGGTTGTCAAGAGGGTTTTACGGTACATTAAAGGAACACTGAAGATGGGGCTAATGTATACAAGTGGCGGGGAAGACAACATAAAAGCATACACAGACAATGATTTTGCCGGGGACATGGACAGCGGAAGAAGCACTTCTCAGTATGTATTTCTTATGAGTAATGCAACTGTAGCATGGAGTTCGATGAAGCAGTCAGTGGTGCCTCTCTCAACAACAAAGGCAGAAAATGTTGCCGCATCATTTTGTGCAACACAATGTCTTTGGATGAAGAAAATTCTGGGTAGTTTCAATCAAGTTGAGGAGAAGTGTGTAACTATTCTTTGTGATAACAGTTTTACGATCAAAATCTCAAAGAATCTAGTCTTACATGGTAGAACTAAACACATTAAGGTCAAATTTCACTTTTTCCACGATTTAGTGAAAGAAGAGACGGTTAGTTTGGTTCATTGTGATACTAAGGATCAAACAGCTGATATCATGACAAAACCTTCAAATCTCGATACATTTCTCAAGCTGAAAAAGCTACTTGGAGTGCAGGAGAATCCAAATGTCAAAGAACAAACTGAAATGATTTAGCCGCATTCAGTTTAGGGAAGATATGTTGGGATTTAAAGTGGTCAAAGCAAAAATAATTGAATCCAAGTTTTTAGGAATGGAGTTGTTGGTTAAATAAGCTCATGAGATCGTGAAATAGTGTACGAACGAATCATGAATTATGCTAGTTATATTTTATTTTATTTTATAAGAGTTAGCTGTTATGTTTTTCTGTAAACTACTTCAAGTAGTAAAGTTTTCTCTATAAAAGGAGTGTAAGGTTATAACTCTATATCTCACCTAGCTTGTTAGCCTTAAAACTAGGTCCTCTGTTTAAGTATCTTTGCTCTTGCCTGTAGCAAGAGGAGAATACGAGATATGAATCAAACAATAGGAAATCACACACAGGGGATTTACAAGTTCCCAAGACCAATCTGGTCAAGGTACATCTTGGTGAGCATCATCTTGCTCACTAGGTTTTTCATTAACCAGAAGAAAGTATCAAAGTTACAACCAGGAGAAACAAACATACCAAGAGAAACCTCTCCTCAAACACACCGAGAAATACAACCGGAGAAGAAGATAAGCGTCTTGCTGCATTATTTCAGGTACCGCCGTCTTTTATACTGCCAAAGACTGCTTGAAATAACCCTTGAGGATGCCACCTCATCCTTTGCGTAATAAACCCAGCTGAAGAATCTTACAACACGACGACGTGTTGTCCTTTAGCTGACTTGGGCCATTTTTCTTTCTTGAGGCCTACCTGTTTGTGAACCTTACGTAGAAGCCCAAATCGAATCCTCATATTCTCCATCTCGATTATGGCTTCAGACATAACTAAAAAAAACCCTAGAGACTTCCTCTCTTTTCCGACACAAACACCTCAGCTGGAAAAATTCCCACCGACAAACTTTCTGCCTCCCCTCAGAATCTAAGAACCCTCAAATCGTTTCTTCCTTCTTCAAGCTTTTTAACCGGAATCGATTTTGTCAAGATATCTGCTGGACTAACCTTTGTGTCGATTTTCAACACTGTCACTGATCCATTTGCTACAACATCTCGAATCCAGTTTTGGTGTACCGAGATGTGCTTAGTCCTCTCGTGGAAGACTCGATTTTTGGCCAGGCAGATGGCGCTCTGGAAATCGCAGAAAATGTCGACACTCTTCTGAGGAAAACCCAACTCGCAGGTAATGCCCTTCAACCATAATGCCTCTTTTCCTGCTTCCACTAGAGACATATACTCGGCTTATGTGGTAGATAGAGCCACTATATGTTGAAGCCCATATCTCCAACTTACCGTGTTTCCTCCTATCTGAAATGCATACCCTATGATAGAACTTGTACGATCTAGATCTGCAACATAATCACTGTCGCAGAAACCTTTAATATCAAACTCACCCGATTTTTTAAATGTTAGTTTAAGATCTGCAGTTCCTCTGATATATCTTAATATCCAGTTAACTGCTGTCCAATGGTCCTTGCTAGGTGAGCTCATGAAACGACTTACCAACTCGACAGCATACGCGAGATCAGGTCGAGTTCCCACCATAGAATACATCAAGCTGCCAACTGCGCTTGAGTAAGGTATGTGTTTCATTTCAGCTTCTGCCTTTGCCTTTTCATCGTCCTTTGTGCTAGACAAATGGAAATGACAACCCATAAGAGTATTTACAGACCTTGAATTTTCCATTCTAAAACTTTTCAGTACTTTGTTGAGATATGCTTCTTGTGAAAGCATTAGCAGCTTAACCATGTTGGCCACGTTTTCATTGTGAAAGTATTAGCTTTGTTGATTTTATATCTATAAATAGATGTGTTATATGATTTAATTTATGATATATGTATAATAATAATGATAAATATATTTAAAAATTAGTTTACCCATGTTGGCAATGTTTTCATCTTCTTCATCCTCTTACCAACCAAACTCTTTTTCGTCGAGTTATACGTCGTCTTAAAAAAATTTATAAATGCTAACAATGCTTGCGACAACGTAAGAGATCTGAATAGAAATTGTTACAAATCTCGCACTAATGGTGTAATAAACAAATATCGGTTAAAATTATAAATTGAACAACAAATTTGAACATAACGATGAACAATCAAGTTGGATCGTTACATAACTAAATTGATAAATAAACCGTTACGTAATACATGATGAAATTTAGATTCCAATAATATAATGAAAAAGAAAAAATATAATAGACAATATGTTAACAGATGATTTAAATAATAAATTAGAGCAAAACTCAAAATTAAATCTTTTGAACACGAAATACGAAAAAGAAATTTTACATTCACTGGAACAAAAGAAGTTCAAGATCCACCGAGATGTGTTTAGAAATCCTAGAAAAAGTAGAAATGTTTAGAATCTAGAAAACCAAAGCAAAACATGTTCATACCTTGGATTGGTGATGGTTGCAAAATACTGTTCTTTATAATTTTGCAAATTATCTTTATCCATTAACTTAAAGTAATAGTATCCATTAAATTAATAAAAGGAGACAAATTTGTTGGAGGAAGAAAGTGGGTCATAGGGTTTCTCTCTCTTCGTCGTTTTGATTTCTTCTGCGAGAGAGAAGTCTCCGTCTAGAGTCTAACAGACGGAGGCAGTAAGAGAAGGAAGAAAAACCACATTTTTGTTTGTTTCTTTCGATTCTCCCGAAGAAGAAGATGGGTCGTTCAAGGTGCTTTATGGACATTAGCATTGGTGGTGAGCTTGAAGGGAGGATTGTTATTGAGCTGTACAATGACATTGTCCCTAAAACGGCAGAGAATTTCCGATCGCTTTGCACCGGAGAAAAAGGCATAGGCCCCAACACCGGCGTCCCTCTCCATTACAAGGTCTCTCTCTTTCTCTCTATGTATGCATTTGCTTCAGTGAAATGTAGAAATGTGTGTTTGGTGTTTCTACGACTGCGATTTAGGGTTTTCACTCTTGAGAGTCGCGGAATCTCTCCCTAAGTTGGTGATCCAGTAATGTCTTATAGCTTCTGAGTTTGTTAAGCATAAAAGGATGGAGAATGCAACTGTAGTACTGTACTATAGAACGTTTCTGGGCATACATCTTTGTTTATAAATTACTGCAGAAATAAAAATTTGTTTCCTTTATGACTTATGGTATTGGTAACATTTGTTTCAGGGGAATCGATTTCATCGTGTTATCAAAGGGTTTATGGTTCAAGGTGGGGACATATCATCTAATGATGGTACTGGTGGTGAATCTATCTACGGCTTGAAATTTGAAGATGAGAACTTCGAACTGAAACATGAGAGGAAAGGGATGCTTTCTATGGCCAACTCTGGTCCCAACACTAATGGCTCTCAGTTTTTCATTACAACAACCCGCACTTCCCATCTTGATGGAAAACATGTCGTGTTTGGAAGGGTTACCAAAGGAATGGGAGTTGTTCGGTCAATTGAGAATGTTAGCACGGAGGAACAGTCTTGCCCCTCTCAGGATGTTGTGATTCATGACTGTGGAGAAATTCTCGAGGGCGCAGATGATGGGATATGTAACTTTTTCAAGGACGGGGATGTGTACCCTGACTGGCCTATTGATCTAAATGAAAGCCCAGCAGAGTTAGCTTGGTGGATGGAGACTGTTGATTTTGTCAAGGCTCGTGGGAACGAGCACTTTAAGGTGCCTTTCCCAACATTTCAAATTGAATATATATGTGTGTGCTTTTGAGATTTGGATTTCTTTGAATGTTTTTTTACTCAATTTACTCTCAGAAACAAGACTATAAGATGGCTCTTAGAAAGTACCGCAAGGCTTTACGCTATCTGGATATTTGTTGGGAGAAAGAGGGCATTGACGAAGGTGATCACTTTTTCTTTCTTTATGTTCCTTCTAATGCATCACAGGGAATATGGGTACTGTTCATGCCAATGTTTTGCATTCACTCTCTTTACTTGTGATCTGCAGAGACGAGTACTGCTTTGCGTAAGACAAAGTCACAGATCTTCACTAACAGTGCTGTAAGTTCATTACCTTTTTTAAGCTACGTGCCCCTTGTTAATATCTTCTGTCGTAAGTGAAACAAATAGAAATTATATATGTGATTATGCGTGCCTGTATGCAATATAAGTACCATCCCAAAATAACCTTTTTATCTTCCAAATTGATATTTTTGTTGAATCAACATAATTCTTGTGGGTGAGCTCCGCTGTTGATAGAATGATAGGTGATTGGACTACATATACATACATATATATGGGAACTTAAATATTGAAGTTAACTAAAATGTTGACCTGTTGTTTATGTTGGTTTCTGCTGCTTTATTCCTTTTCTGAGAAGAAGTAGGGTAGGTTGTCCTTGACATTTGTAGTATTTTGAGAAATTATTCTGACATTATGCTTGTGGACATACACAAAAACTATGTAAATCAATTCTCGTCTAAATTATTGGTTGCATCTCTATTGATGTTGCAAATGTTTCCATTGGTCCAACTCAATTGCTTTGGCTTCTCTGTAGAGTTTTTTTTTCTATGCACTTATGTCATCTCATTGTATTGTAACTGGCTGTTATGGCAGGCCTGTAAACTCAAATTCGGAGACGCAAAGGGAGCGTTGTTGGACACTGAATTTGCTATGCGTGATGAAGATAACAATGTTAAAGCATTGTTTCGACAAGGCCAGGTACTTAAAAACTTATTGCACGACAGTTTTTTAGAAAATATGGATTTCTCGTGAGATGAATATTGCTTCTCTTTTGTATCTGCTGTTTTTCGCAATGGTAGGCATACATGGCTCTCAATAATGTTGATGCTGCTGCTGAAAGCCTCGAGAAAGCTCTTCGATTTGAACCTAACGACGGTGAGTTATCAACTATTGTTCCATTGTTTACTTGATGTATGAGTATATTATCCACTGATATCACATTGCGAGAGATCTAAATAGTGTGTTTTTACGTGCATGATCCTGGGAGTGAATTTCAGCTGGTATCAAGAAAGAATATGCTGCTGTTATGAAAAAGGTCGGTATGCATAGAAACAATCCAATGATTTTCTTTTTGTTTCTTTGCTGTGACATAACTCTAGCTTAAGAGACCTTGAGCTGACGATAACAACTGAAGTTTTATATGTTTCTTCAGATTTCCGTTAGAGACAACGAAGAGAAGAAGCAGTACCGCAAAATGTTCTTATAGGAGGCTCTGCTTCATTTAGGTAAGCGTAACTTGATCAATCTAACAGTGCCATCTCCTTGTAAGAAAATCCACAAAGTTTTCTTGAAAAATGAAACTCTCAGGATGTTCGAACACCATTTTAGTAGATTCGTTTCGAATAATTTACTGCTGAGTCTTAGTTAATGCTTCTGCTGCTGCCTTTGCAGGTTTGGTTGGATAGTGGAGAAGACACTAACTAAAAGTGAAAAGAAAATATAAAGAGAACAAATTATTGAAAAAGATTTAGAAACTGTTCCTGTTTCCCTCATTTTGGTAAACATGTTTACTTCTGCATCCCAGTAAAGACTGATGCATAGTTTCTACCCAAAGAACAGATTCAGTGAGACTGGTAATGCAATTTTGAGTTACTGGGTCGATCTTGTTCTTGCTTTCTTAACAATCAATCTAAAAATATTTTTGTTTTAACATCACATTTGGTCATCCACATATATGTATTGCATGAAGAAGTGATTGGTAGCTCATTCAGAATCTCGTTCGTGTGTTAGATTGATTAGAAGCCATATATACAACTCTCTTGTTTGTTGTTTGAAAAAAGTTCAAAACATGATAGATGGTTTGGTTTTACAGATTTCGTCGAGAATCTCTTAGGCATACTTCAATGTACTCGAATACCTGGAGTTGATATTCTCTCCCACATCAACTCTGGCCTTTTCACTTAACCTTTCTTCTTTTTGTTATCTGCTTGATATCGATCATGCTTGCACAACTAAAGTCTGACAACTATTCAGACAATATTTGCATCTTCATTCTCCCCTCTTTTTAGTTTAGCTTGATTCTAAAGCAATTCCACCTTGATTACTTGTGAAATCCAGAAATCTAAACAAGAGAAGAAAAAAACCCGGAGAAGATTTGCTTCATCTTGTGGTAGAAAGTCTTTCGAATGGAAAGAGATGTGACTGTGAGAGAAGAAAAAATTGTGGTTTAAACTGTTTTTCATTCTTCCATGTCTACAAACCCTAAGCTAACTCCCTCCAAAAGTCGCATTTGATCAGCCTATGCTTAAATACCTATCATATATAATACACTCAATAGAAAAACATAAGCACATACCAACAAAAATTGATACTTCAGCCATTAACCAAAAATTGTAAACCAATCGATAATTGTAAATGTAAAACCAAAGATCGTTCGGAGTTGTATTTCATTAAATAATATAGGTAATGTTCGTTTGTTAATCGTAAAAACCTACGGCAGATTATTGTTCGGTTAACTGTTCCAGGTATCTGCGGCAGACGTAGCGTCTGACCGCTGTATCATGCATCGCAATTTTTTCGACCGTTGATTAAAACATCGGTACAACTAAATATTTGTGATTAACCGCAACCGCAACATCTGCCGTAGCCGCAACCGCAGGATTGACCACAGCCGCAACCACAGCCGCATGTGTCGATCAAATGAATAAAAATATAGTTTATTTCATAAAAAAATAATATAGTTTTTTTTGATAAAAATAATATAGTTTATTTGATAAAAATAATATAGTTTATTTGATAAAAATAATATATTTTATTTAATAAAAATAATATAGTTTATTTGATAGAAATAATATAATTTATTTGATAAAAATAATATAGTTTTATAAAATAAATACTCAATTTGCAAAGCTCTTTTGGTATTGTTGACCATCGAACGCGGCTTTTGTATACACATTTTTTAATAAATTCTCATTTGAATTTTTATTAAGTAGCCAACACGAGAATAACATTTTGGGTTATTTCCAAATCTTTTATTTCAAAAAACTTTACAAAAAACCATATATATCTGATATTAGATATTTTTACGAGGAGACAATAATCTGTCTAACTATTAATTTTATATATATTAAATGAGAAACATTGTAAGCAAAATTTATTGAGGTGTCAATATCATATTCATTTTTAGTAATTTTATTATTTAATTTAAATCAAAAATTTAAATTAATTATTGTATTGGATAAACATAATTATTTAATTTACTAGTACATGAGCTTTCAAACAGTCAAAATATGTTATGAATCTAAAATTTGATATTTGAAACTCTTATTTATTATTTGTTTCGTATAATTATGACCGATTAAAATATAGAAATTGTATTAATCTATTAAATATTAGTATATATTCTACAATTGAATATTCTCATATCAAAGTTAATATTCAAAAATTTGGAAATTGTTTCACTTATTCGATATTTTTAAAATTTAAATTATAAAAAATATAAATTTTTTTTTTAATATCTCCTATAAAAAATGAAAATTAGATTAATATTTTTGATGTTTGTATATATTTTGAAAATTTAATGCATATGTATTATCATAGTTATATATTATATTATTTATTTTGCTTTTATATCTGTCGAACTAATTTTAGATTGGACCAATTTTAAGTTATATCATTTTCAGTTCGGATTGTATAGTATGTGATTAGTTTTTCATACCATGATAAATTATAGGATCCTAGTTTAAAATTAATTAGATAATTTTTCTACATCTTACATGAATATAATATAATATAAACTCGATTAATTATTTTATTTGATCAAAATATTGTATATATTATATTAAATATTTATTATAAAATAATTATCTATTTAAAACTATTAAAATTTTTTTAAAAAATTTATAATATGATATAAATTTTTCACTACAAAAATTATATTTCTTTTAAATTTTGTATTTAGAGTTTGATTAAATATACTTTTTAATTACCAATATATCAATGAATGAATAAATCTTAGTCTACCAAAATTATATTTTTAAATTTGAAAATAAAAATTTTTAATGTGACCAAAATTTGAAATAATCAAATATTGATTTTTTAAAATAATCATGTTTTAAACCATTATTTAACAGAAAATCTAGATGAGTTCGTATAAATATAAAATAATAACTATATTGATATCTCACTATTTAACGACTTTTTATATGAGTTTATTTAATATAAATAATTATTTATGTCTAGTTAAGCTAATGCATTTAAAAATATTCAATATGTGATAACAGTAAAAATATGAGAAGACAAAAGAGAATACAAATAAGCTGAGAAAATGAAAAAAAAAGGGTAAGACTTACTTTGATAATATTGTTAGCAATGTAAAAAATGCAATTTCGTTCGACAAATTATTATAAAAAGTATAATAGATTTTAAAATTAGCATTTTATTCTTTGTTTACATGAAGTGATACAACATCATTTGAAAAAACAAATAAAGACTTCAAAACTTACATATCATACTATTTAATATGCTTATCGCTTATTAATTATGGAAAATATATTAGTTTAGATTACAAAAAAATAAATAAATATTGTAAAAATAAATAGAAATATAAAGATTGAGATAGATATGAAGGAAAAACGGCCAATTTCAGCATGAATTTCATTCGATGAGATTATATATACATGAAATATATCACAATGCTAATAACAACATAAACTTTGGTAAATTTTAAAATTCTTACATGAAATATAATAATGAGGTCGATACCACCATTTTAACGGTGGTCGTGTATTGCACCGTTAATAGTGATGACAATGATGCCAATTGGAAAGGACTAACGAAACGACGACGTTTCGATTGAAGAAGAGAAGTAGAGTAAAACGACGTGGTTTTACTCTCAACAACGTCGTGTTATTTAGGGGGATTAGGGTTCGAGATTTTATTTTGCTTATTGGTTTGCTGCTCAAAATGGTAAGTGTTATTCGCAAACTACCGAATCGGTTTGCTGATCGATAATTAGTGTTCGTGAATCGTGGAATTAGGATTCTTGAATCGGTTTGCTGCTCAAAAATCGCTCATGCGAGTGGTCTCGAGTGTCAATAATTGCTGGTGGAGAATAACTTTTGTGTGTGGTCTCGAGAATGAGGTAACTCGAATTTGTTTCTGAAATTCGTAGACTTGGATTGAATTTAGGAGTCGATAGATGTCTGTTCAATGTAAAATTTTTGTATATGAATAAGTTGTGGCAATGGTGTCCGAATTTCATAAACGTAGAGTAAGTGTTAAATATGTCCACCAAATGTTCGACGAATCCTTAAAAGAATGTTTTTCAAAACAATATTGTTTTATTTAAATATCAGACTAAACTTTGTTTCACGGTATGTTATTGTTGATTAATAACATAAATAAAATTGTTTCAATTAATCCAAATTGATGTTTTTACGGCTGACTAAATTTTTATTATTCTTGGACCAAACATGTGAATACACTATGATTATTTTCTCATTTGTTTTACAACTAGTAATTTATTAATTAGGTGATATAGCTTAGCAACCACTTTCGTTCTTTGTTCATATGGTCGAGTCACATTTGTTCACATTCGAGAAACAACTTTTGTTTTGTGGTTTTCGATGAGAAATGGTTCCTAAGACATATCATAAATAAATGAGATGTATGTTATATTATGCACTGATGAAAGAGAGAATTCGACATCATTCAAGATGTAAGTTGATGTTGATGTTGAGAATTCCCTATTGCATGGGCTATAGTTGATGTTGAGAACAAAAACTATTGGAAGTGATTTATTCAAAGGTTACAAATTGATTTAAACCTAGTAGAGGGTACAAGATTTACGGTTATTTCAGATCAACAAAAGGTAATTTAGAGGTTTGTTCATTTATTTAGAGGTTTGTTAGTTTATTCAAAGGTTTGTTAGTTTATTTAGAGGGTGCTCGATTGAATTAAATTGTTTGTTAGTTAATTTAGAGGTTGCAGACTGTTTGATTTAAAGTTTTTGTTCTTCAATTAAACTATTTGTTTGAATTAAACTAGGAGAGGGTCATTTACGGTTTTAATCTTGTAGGTTATTTACATTTTTAACAAACAAACTGTTTGTTAGTTTATTTAGAGGGTTTGAATTAAACTGTTTGTTTTGGTTATTTACGGTTTCAATCTTGAAATTGCAGGGTTTATAAAATGTTGTAGCACAACTACTGCTCGATGTTAAGTACCGGATGTGTGCTAGATACATTTACGCGAATTTGAAGAAAAAGCATCCACATAGAGCTGACATGAAAAGGCTATTTTGGAGGGTTGCTAAGAGTTACAACATGGCACAATATGAAAAAGGGTGGAAAAAGTGCAGAAGTATAAAATGCATGTGTACGACTCGATGATGGAGAAAAATCCAAAAACTACAGTCTAGTTTTCTTTAACTCCACAGCTTGTTGTGATGACGTAAGGAACAACATTTCAGAGTCATTCAACCATGCGATTGACTGGACAAGATCTATGCATTTGGTGGAGATGTTAGAAAGAATAAGGAGATGAGCTATGCTATGGACTGAAGCAAGAAAGGTTAAAGCAACGAAACACAGAGGCAAGTTTACTCGGTTATGAAGATTGAAGTGGAGTAGAAAAAGATCAATTATTGTAAGGCATTTCTAGCTGGTTGTGGTGTTTATGAAGTTAAAGAGAAGAATTCAACTTACAAAGTTTACATGGACAAGCATTCTTTCACGTGTAGGCGATGGAATATGTTCAGACTGCCTTGCCATCATGCACTAAAAGTAATTTCAGATAGAAAGTTCAAATAAGAGGATTATATATCCGAGTAGTATCTCACTTCTAGGTGGAAGAAGGAGTATAGTAATCCAATATTGCTCGTGCATGGTCTGAATTTTTGGGAAAAGTCGGGTGAAGATGAAATCTTGCCCCCATTGAGAGAAACACCCATAGGAAGAAAGCCACACCGCAAAAGACGTAAGGAGAGAAATGAGTCTCCAAAGAAAAAGAAAACGAATGCGAATGAGTCTCCAACAAAAGTTTCAAGAGAAAGAAGAATTATCTATTATGGAAGATGTGAAGGAATTGGACATAACACAAGAAAATGTAGCAATTTTGGAATTAAGATTTGTATAACTACAAAAAAGAAAGCTAGGAGAACACAAAGTGCAGCCGATCATTGTGATGTGTACCGAGTCAACCACCACAAAGCTAACTTTTCGATTGAGTTACATTAGATTTCTATGCTTTTGGTAGTTGTGAAAATGCATTTTTTGGCAACCTTATGGCAAACATTTTGATGTAAGCCTTTCTTTTGGTTAACTTTTGATGTTATTAAAACATGTTGAAGGTAAAATCACATGAATTTTAAGGTAAAAACACATGAATTTTGAAGGTAAAAACATATGAATTTAGGGACATTTTAAAAATGAACAAACATTCTTCTTAGTGGAAATATGCAACATCTTATAATCAGCATGTTATAATTGATTTAAGTCTTGAAATATAAATGTGAACAAACATCCAACATAATCGATTTATGTCTTCAAATTGAAAGTGAAAATATGTAGTCTGTTATAACATCACATCTTCGATGTTTGCCACATTTACATCATAAACAAATAGCAAATGATCATCACTACACAACAAACGAACATATTTCTTAAACTACGAAGCTTCATTTTGCGAGTTTCTACTTCTATCGCAAATCCACGTAGGTTTTTTTTAACTCCGTAAATCTCTTTCTCAAAATCACATATCATAGCCTCATAATTACAACTCTCCGTTGAAAGAAATTCGATCTCCGATTCACAAACTTTTAAACCCTTTCTGAAATTGATCGACTCCCTTGCAAGATCATCAAGTTACGGTTTCATATCTTCAATTTCTTCAAGCATTGATTTTTCCCATTTAAATAAATGGTAACAGTTATTCTACACAATTAAATATCATGAATGAAGCAATTTCATATCTAAATACCAATAATATCATGGAGAAATTCATTACCTCTTCCATAACGACATCCATAGAATAGTCTTCCAAGATTATTAACAGTTCTAGATGTTTTCAACACTGCATGTTCCCCACATCTACACTTCTTTGGTATTCCTCTTCTCTTAGCCATCTTCTTCTCACGTCGTGCACCGTTTTTCCTCCTCACGTCACCATTGTTTTTCTCTCACTCCTGAATCGACTTCTTCTTTTTAATCGACCACCAAACCGTAATTTTCTCTCACGCCGTGATGTCTCCACCTCCTTCACAATTGGCCACCAACCCTAATTTCCCTTCCCCTAATTCTAAAAACGACGGGTTTTTTTCCTTACTTAAAACCATCAAACGATACTGTTTTGTAATCCCGTTTACGTGGTTGTCCAATCAACATTAATAACGGTGCAATATAATGGATTCCGTTTAATTGATGCTTTTAGTCCCATTCCGTAATTTCATGTAATGTATTTAAAATTTATCAAAATTTATATTGCTATTAGCATTAAGATATAGTTCATGTATATAATCCAATCGAATAAAATTTATGGTAAAATCGACCGCTTTTCCTAGATATCGAAAGCAACTGTTAAAATGTTTTATGTATTAAACTTTTAAATCACTACATATATTTTCGAGATAACATTCGTCAATATATGCATATTATCTACTTGCGTTATATCTTCCTTCAACTAATTTATCAAAATCAAAATTCACTATTTTAAATAATAGTCATTTTAGTTCTTAAATTTTTATGCAAAATGATATAAAGATTATAATTTTAGTTCAATAATTAATTTTAAATAAAATAAAATAATTGTAAATATAACAAATAATTACTATATTATATATGTTTATATATTTCAATAACTCATTTTTAAAATAACTAAAAAAGTCGTACATAGTGGGAAGATGGGTTACTAGTACTTAAATATCATGGTAGTTTTTGTCTGCTAAGTTGTTTATACATTTTGATTTTAAATAGACACGAGCACATTGACAAATATGATATGTCGTACTGAACGGAATTAACTAAAAACAATTGGTCGTATTATAAGACATGTGAAATTCGAATAAGGCTGGTCTTTCGAGTACCCTTTCGAATTCGGTTTGGATTTTTTGGGTTTTTAGATTTTTGGGATCAAAAATATCGTATCTATTCGGATATTTATAAATTTTTTATTTGAATTCGGTTCGAATTTTTTCAGATTCGGGTTTGGTTCGGATTTTGAGTTCGGGTTTGAATTTTGTAATGGATTCGAATTAGTTGGATTTTGTATCCAAGATAGACATATATGTGGAGTCGGATTAGTTCGTATTTTTTATCTGAAATAGACACACGTTATTCAAAATAACAAAACGTGATGATTCAAAAATAACAAAAAATACTAAATATCAAAAGTAAAAATCGAATTATCTACCTACTATTCTCGTCATATATTTTATATTGTAAGCATTATTATTTTTTAGATTTACATAGATATATATTATTGGATAACTATAAAATTCTAATTAATAAATTTTATTTAAATTCTTAAAATTAGTAGATAAACTTTAAAAACGTTTTTATTTTAAAATATTTGAAAATTAATAATTTTTATAATAATATTTAAAAGAATCAAATGAAAATTTCTAATTAACAAGAAATTATTAATTTAGATTTGCTAAATATACAAATAACAAAATTCAAACTTAGAACTAATCAAAGAACAAGATGTGAAATATTCAACTTATATCTGTTTAAACCAACTGCTTCAAATGTCAGATATATCCGAACCGAACCTGAACTTGAACCCAAATACTATTTCGGATATATTCGAACTCGAACTCGAATTCAAACTACTATTTCGAATATATTCGAACCCGAATCCGAATCCAAAGTAATAAGTAAACAAAATTCATTCAAGTATTTTCAAATACCCATATCTATTTAAGTTCGGATATTTTAGATTGAGTTCGGATTCGATTGTGAGTTCGGTTAATATGTTAGAACCCTAAATTCGAAGTTAACAATCCAGAATTAATAAGTTATTTTCATAATTAAGATTGAGTTTGATATTTGGAGGAATATAGCCGCCATTAGTTTGAAAATTACAGTTATATATTAATCACGTAGAAAAAAGAACTCAAGAAGCCATCTCTCTTGAACATAACAATCTTATATTATTTTTGTTCCATTACAGTACAAAATACCTGCAACAAAAAGTCAATATTCATAAAATAATAGAACAACAAACTATGCATTAAACTCTTTGCTGCTTGAGAAACCAAACCTTTTCCCCACATGAGTTTGACCATATAATAATTGTTTTAGGTTATTTTTCTCTTATGGTAAAAGAAAATTTCAGATATCAGTGGACCAAATTAAATTATTTGTAATCGTTTAAATTTCTTTTCTTCTCTTTTGTTTTGTTACCAGACCATGCCGATCCATTATTCCAACATTTCGTACGAAAATTTAATACTTTGATATGAGTAAAAGTGAAATCGAACTCTACACATCTGACATGTACGTAGAAATGATGCAACTAATAAACCATTTACTCTTTCCCTTTTCTTCTCTTCGGTCTCCTCGAAATTACCATTAGATTATTCTAAATTAACTAATAATGTTTGCTCTCTTTTTAATTATTTTTTGTTCTTCAAATTGATTAATATTATAAAATAATTTTTTAAAAGTTTTTTCCATATTTAGTATTCTAAATTTAAAATTCTATAACATAAATTATTTTATGAAAATATATATTTACCATACATAAATTATAAATATAATTAAAATATTATATTTGGATTCTTTTTTTTGAGTTTAAAGTTTAATTTTTCTTTATTAAAAAGAAGTTTTAAAGTATTTTCATATAAAATTTGTGCTATTTGAAATTTAATCTAATAGTGATATATTTGGAACAATCGATTAACCTTTAAAATTTCGTAGTCTGATAAATAATAAATAAGAGGCTACAATTATTGAGTTATTCACAATAGACAAGTTTATAGTTAACTTAGGTTTTTATTTAGACATATATTCCAACGTGGTTAAAATTTTAATATATTTAAATTTAAGTCTAGAAAGATGAAAGGACTAATAAAATTGTATAAATCCTCTTGATATATCTAAAAATCAAGCTAATTTGGACCCAAAAAACACATAGAGAATTGAGAATTAAAAAATCAGAATAATTAAATCCCACCCATCAAGTAGGTGAGACTTATAAAGGCAGCTCCTAATTCAATCACCATTCATTTCTTCTATCTCTTTCTCTTTCTCTCTCTCTCTAAAGTCAAGCTTTTGGTCTGAAAGGGAACACCTTCCAAGAACCAGAAAGGTAGAACAAAGCATCCAAAGAAGAAGAAAAATCCATTAATGGAGGTAGAAGTGGCAGTAGCACAAGAACTCAATTTCGACAGCACAAGTTCGTCTCCATACATAACAGCTCCTTCAAGCCCAACTCGATTTGGCAACAACAATGCTTTCTTCTTCAGTGCACCAACAAGCCCTTCTCCTTCCACTTCCCCCAACATAAACTGGGAAGACCAACCAAGAACTCCCAAGAAGAGATCAGCCAGCGATTTCGATGATGACTTCGAGTTCAATTTCAGTGGTCAATTGGAGAAATCTTTCTTCTCTGCAGCCGATGAGCTCTTCGATGGTGGAAAGATTCGACCTTTAGGACCCTCACTCACTCCTACTGTTTCTTCTCCCAGATCTAGGGTTCTTGAGATAGATGATTCTGATCCTGAATATTCTTCGCGTTATAATCGTAATGGAAGCCGTTCTTTGTCTCCGATGAGAGTTTCAGACATTATGGTTGAAGAGGAAGATATACAGACAACAAAAATGGTTTCTTCAAACACAAGCAACCAAAAATCCTCCGTTTTCTTTTCAGCAATTCTGTTCCCTGGTCGAGCATATAGAAAGTGGAAACTCAAAGATCTATTGCTGTTCAGGAGTGCATCAGATGGAAGACCAGTTCCGACCAAAGAATCCTTGAAAAGATATGATATTCTTACAAAGAAAGAGGCCGAGGAAGCCAAAATTTCGAGTATCCGGTCGAGAGAAAGTTGTGATTCGTCGGTGTCTAGGTCAAGGAGGAGGCACGGGTCGATTTCAGCTCATGAGATGCATTACACTGAGAACAGAGCAGTGTCGGAGGAGCTGAAAAGGAAGACATTCTTGCCGTATAAGCAAAGCTGGTTAGGCTGCTTAGGGTTTAATCCTGCGGTTCATGAAATTGCAAGAGTTGGGTCATTGTCACGTGCTTCTTCTTGATCACTTGTGTGCTCTTTTTCGTTTTTTATATTACTTTTTATTTATTTATTTATGGCTTTAATTTTCAGATTTGGTGATGAGATTCCATCGAATTGATGGAAAAAATGATATTGTTTAATTCGTAACATTTGATACAAATTATGAGTAATAAAAATGTCATTTTTGGCATACAAAATATACTACTTTAAACGTATAGATATCAGAGAGGAATATCTGAGAGCATCATCTCTACATACAAAAATATGGAGTTCGATTTCAATTTTCTTCGTATAAAAATGTTAAACCTTCGTATAAACGTATTAAATTTTCGTATGAGGGTGTCAAACCTTCGTATGACGATGTCAAATATTTATATGAAAATGTTGGATTATTGGATTGTTCCGTTGTGATCCAAGTGACAAAAAAAAACATCAATCCCTTCTAAATCAAAATGATGGTAAAAAAAAACTACAACAAAAATCAACATTAAACATAATTTATTATCAATAAAATGTCATATTTCGCATAGAATATACTATGTTAAAACGTATAGATCCCTTCTAAATCAAAATGATGATTAAAAAAACAACAACAAATCAACATTAAACATAATTTATTATCAGTAAAATTTTAATTAGAAATTATTAAATATTCACAATTGATTAAATATTGTATTTATCGATAAGAGAATAAATTAGTCCTCAAATCTCTAATATATTAATTGAAAATCATTTTAACAAAATAATCTTATTTTGATGTGTGATTTACAAATATATCACGTTGATGTGTCAGATTATTAGAACATTTTAAGATAAATATTACATAAGACAGAATTTACTATAGTATTTACAAAAACTGTTATTAGATAGTATATTATATATAAATTCATAATATTTCGACATAAAATGTATTTTGTCATAAAAAGCAAATACAATATAAAACAAAAAATTATAAATTTTGAAAAATTAGTCAAATAAAACATAAAAAAATATTTAGTTTAATTAAATATTTATCACATCTATAATTTTATCCAAGACATATACAATTTAAATCTATTTGTATAATCTGATTTTATTATCTATTTTATTTTCGGAATCAATATTAAAATATTTTTAAAAAAATATTTTAAATATGAGATAAATTATATATATATATGAGTTATATTAATTAAATAAATAATTAATTTCAATGTGCGAATATTTTTTTCCATGCAAAATGTGAATCAAAATCTAGTGTAGTAGTGAATTAAAAAAAAAGTTTAAGAGAATGAAGCAACAATGAGGCTGAGCCGAAAGAGAGAATAGTAAAAAGAAGAAATGCAAATGCTTCTTAATCATTAGGTTTGTGCAATAATAATGTTAATGATGCTATTAACAGACTAAAGTCTGTGGACCATCTCTTATAATATATATTTTAATATTAATATTAATAATTGTTTATATAGTACTTAAAACATTTGATTAATAACTAATTACAACCCAATATGACCAGTTATTTAACTTTAATTTTTTGCTCTAAACAAGTTTATTCCATCTAAACTACAATGATGAATTCATATGGCAACCCGTGGGGTTTTCATTTTTTTTTATTAACTGTTTTCTTTCTTAATATTACTTTTTTGATTTTTAGTTTGTACTCGTAAATGCTTGTTAATTCACGGTTTTTACAGACATGTTTTATAAAGAATTCTTAATTGTATTAATGCTTATTTAGTTAAATATTAGAGTAATACTTTAAAATAATATCTTTTAAAAATTTTATTCCAAATCTAACATTCTCAAATTAAAATTTGTAAAATACCATAAATAATTATATAAAAAACTTATTTATTTTAAATAAATTATTCTCTAAAATACCATTTTTTAAAAAAAAATTTTAAAAAATTATCATTAATTTAAATTTCCAATAATAGTCCAAATTTAAGATTAAAATACTTAAAAATTAATTTTTTTTAAAAAAATTAAACCTTAAATTGGAAAAAAATAACTCAAATATAATGTTTTAAGTTTATGTATAATTTATTAGAGTAAATAAATATTTTATATAATTATTTTTGCTACTTTTAGAATTTTAGTTTTATGATGCTAGATTTGAAACAATTTTTTTTAAAAATATTATTTTAGGGTATCACTCAATTAATAAATAAATTTAAAACATTATATTTGAATATTTTTTTCATTTTAGAGTTTAATTTTTCTATTAAAATGAAACTTTAATGTATTTTAATTTTAAATTTGTTCTATTATTAGAAATTTAAACTAATAATATTTATTTTGGAATAAAAATTTAAAAAATGTGTTATTTAAAAATTATTCAAAATATTATAGTAACAAGAACTTTAAAACAAAATTAATGCCAAATAAGTAATGCTAATTAAGAATTCAAGATCAAACATATAAGCCAATTATCCAATGGCGCAATATCTGAATGGTAACTTTTATATCATAGATAAGGGTCGAATCCAACTATGAATCACCAGCGTTAGCTCATTTTTTCCCAATATTATTATAGATTTCCTTCAATTATGAAAGGAAAAAACAATCATAATAACAATTTATAAAGTAAGAGCTTGACTGGTGGTTTAATCGCAGCGAATACGGTTGCGGTTGCAAAGTTTATAGAAACGTCTGATTACGGTTTTAAATATTTTCAAACATTTATACAACTGGTATTAACGGTTGAAAATTGGTGTTTTTGTAAAATATTTTTATTGGTGGAAAGATAAATATGAAATAAAATTATCAAAATAAATATAATATATCATTATAAAAACACCAAAAAATTAATTATTTATACTTATTCATTATTTTAAATATTTCTAATTATTTATTATTTTTAATAAAACAAAATAAAGTTTAGTATTTAAAATTATAAAATCTATATATTTGAAAAGAAATAAAAGCAAAAATAGAAAAAAATTCTATTTGTTTTAAAATGATCTACTACCGCCCGCAATAGCAATGCAAAGGTCATACAAGAAACTATATTGGAAATTATATTTTCTTAAATATTTGAAAATCAAACTATCTTACTTTAACTTGAATCCAATTTTAATGAATATAATATCATATACGTAATTCAAGATAAGTATAGCTTTGTTAATTATCTTGGGAGGTCTAAAAATTCTAGAAGGTTTACAGAAAAACAAAATTGTCCACCAACAGTTCGGAAGATGAAAAATTATAATAATCTTATTCGTTTGTTCGTCGTATGTAGTTGAATTTATGGTTGCGGTCAATATTTCAGTTGTTATTGCGACATATGTTATTTATTTATCGACTGTTGATGGTTGTGATTATAATTGATCGTAGATTTTTAATCGAATCACGGTTTTAACCAATGAGTAAAAAAATTACGACGTATGATGCAGCGTTTGACCACAATTAACTACGACAATTAAACGAATAACAATTTATCGCAGTCGTAACTGTACAAAGGTGCGGCTGACAAATGAACATGATTAGTATATTATTAGGAAATAGTTCAATTTTCCTTGGTTAATCAAAACAAAAAGCCATACAAGAAACTAACTAATCTCATTATGTGATAGTCTAATGGTGCAATTTAAATCTCAATTAGTTCAAATCCTTTTTCAGAACACATTTATTTTGAACTTTTCGATTAATCGAAAAGATAATAAATAAAAAATATTCTGAAATTTTTTCAAAATATTATCTTTTGCAATTGTACTCTCATTCTTCAAAAATAAATGTTAAATTCCTAAAGTCGAGATTAAATTTTTTTTTGTCCACCTAAGTTCTATTTACTAAATCAAACTATATATTTTATGAATTCAATTAATCTTAAAATAAATAAGCTAACGGATTAATAAAAGCATTGCAAATAGTTTACATAAAAATCTAAATGAATATCTCTGATTTCAATAATCCGATTTATCAATTCATGAAATTCTTTTAAAAATTTAAAACAAAATATGAAATACTCATATATGGTAATAGAGAAAAAACATGATAAGTGAAAAGAATTGTATAATAAAAAATAACAAGGTTCATAAATCTTTTAAAAGTTGTAGAGTTAGAGCAAGAGTAAATAGTTTATTGGTTGCACCACCTTTACGTCCATATTAAATGTGTGGAGTTCGACTCCACCGTCTTTCGTAGCAGAATGTTTAATATTCGTATAAAAATATTGAGCTATTGGGTATATCAAAATCCTAAAATTATTAATGAAAAAATAGAATTTCTCTAATAAAATTGAAGAAAAATAAATATTTATAAAAATAATATCGTTTTGAGATGATTTGGATCAAAACATAAAAGTTCTAACTTCTTTTGTTGCGAGGTATGGATCGGTCGATTCATATATGAATCTATCCATACATGAATGATCGATCATGATATGCTTTGTCGATCTTGAATGTTTACAACAACATTTTATGTGTTTGCCTTTCTTATTCGTCAAATTAGACTCTTTTCACAAAAATTAACACAATATTTTTTATCGTGTCATTAAATTGAGTTCAAATCACCTGCAAATAAAAGTTAGGGCAATAGTATAAAATAATATATATTTTTTAAATTTTTGTTTCAAAAATATCATCATTAATTTAATTTTTTTATAATAGCACAAATTTAAATTAAAATATATTAAAAATATATTTTAATAAAAAAATTAGACCCTAAATTAGAAAAAATAAATTCAAATATAATATTTTAAGTTTATGTATAATTTATTTAGAGTAAATAAATATTTTTACATAATTATTTACAATATTTTTGGAAGTTTAATTTAATATGGTAAATTTGGAATAAAAACTTTAAAATATGCTATTTTAATGTATTATTCCAAAAAAATTAATTAATTTCTTTATTTTTAAAGTTTTAGCTCAATCCGTTGGTCAAAAATCTTCATAAAATGCCAAACATCATATGTTTTAACCGAATTTTACATATCAATGTCTTCAAAATTACTTATTTTCATATAAAGTAACATAAATCTTATGAAAACTTTTAGAAAATTCAAAAGACATGATAAACATTCAGAAACACCTGCAAAACAATAATTGAAATACGTTAAAACACATAACATATCAGTTAATATTGATTTCGGTTTACAGTTGGAAATTTAAGTAGTATAGTTGAATTTAATCTTTTTCTCATCAATTTTCACAGAAATATTTTAAAAGCAGAACTTACATGGGTTCTATTATCCAATTTATCAGTCTTACATAACTTAGTATTAAAAAAATATCTAAAACGATGTAGATTTAGAATTGATATAGTATTATAAAAACTATATATTGCGAGTTGAGTTCGACTTGGTTTGACCTATAATTACCAAAAAAACTGCCATTTTAAGGTTCTTTACAAAAAAAAACACTGAATAAAACTATGAAAAATTGTTTGTAGCAATTTGAGTTATTTTTATATGAAAGATAGTTTCATCTATCACGAAATTTCTGAAAGGGCACAAGATTTGAATTTTGTGGAAAATGATAATATTTAATATAAAAGTCAAGAATAAGAACGTAGTTGCGTGAACGCCAATACTTCAAACCATTTTTTTTTGTTTTCCATAGTTTTATAGTTATTAGTATATTTCGTTTGATCGTCTTAGGCGGTTGCGATTATGACTGCGGTCAACATTGCGGTGGTGGCTATATCATATATTGTTCGTTTATTTACCGCTGGTGATTATGTTTGTAGTTGATCGCATATTTTTACTCGTTCCGATGTTTTAATCAGCGGTCAAAAAAATTGTAACGTATAATTTAACGTCTAACCACTGCGTCAGCTAAACGAATAATAATCTATCGCAACTACAACCATAATTTGTTGTAGCCGACAAACAAATATGATCATTATTTTCACACTAATTGCCGCATAAAGAAAATTTTGAAGTTGTCAAAAAGAAATTATTTTGATTAGCCATGAAAACAAAATGTTTAAGTAGTAAGAATATGCGTTGGTGATGAAAGTAAACTGTATTAAGTTTATTAATTTTTTTGGATTTTTTTTTATATTACACATATTTAATACACTAATTTTATTTCCAAATCAACTTTAAGAATCTTTTATAAAATACTAGGTCTAAGTAAACAATCCGAATCTAATGATTTCTAAGTAAACAATCCGAATCGAATTACCAAAATCATTTACATTTCTCTACACAAGATTTTGTATTTTATTATCATTCGACGCTGAAAACTAAGAAAATATTATAATATATTATTTGTGATAATATTATTTATTTATGTTAATAATAAATAATATACTTTTATGTGTAAAAAAATATTACTAATGATATTATATTTAACTACTTTTAAAATGAAAATAAAATCGATATTTTTATAAACAAATAATTATAAACAAATAACTAAATTGATATTTTTTACAAACAAGTAATTATAAATTTAATAAGAATAAAATTATTATATTTTCTAAATACCATATCTTTTATTTTTTATTTTTTAGTTTTATTCGGATATATTTGATTATTTTCAGATAAATTTGGTTGAATATAACCAAACCGAACAGTAGCCAAATTATTTTCAGTTTTAAATTTAATATCCAAACAAACCAAAACCAAAATATAACTAAATTAAAAAACCAAACCAAAATAGAAAAATAATTGAATAACCTTTTAATCTTTCCAACCAAAATAATCAAAACTGAAAATAACCAACCAAAACTGAACTGAATATCCGAAGGCTCAAGATTATAATCTACAATAACATAATGTTTGGTTCTCTGTACTACTGGAATTTTAATTTTTCGATCAATTGCAAAAATGTCGTTAGTAATAAACTATTTCCGTTAGATTATATACCTAGATTCATTTTCACAAACCTCGGTATTAGATTTCAATATTAACTATAAATCCAACCCAATTAAACCCAAACTATTATTCTCTTCTTGTCTTCTTTTATCCAACTTAGTTTGGTTTTTTTCCAAAATAGGGTTTTGCGCTGTAGGAATTTAGGGGAAGAGAGATTGACCCGATTGAAATGGAGAAAAAGCTTACACCGATTTATGACAGGACCATGACTAGAACCATGAGCATGAGTATGAGCACAAGCAACGTATCGAGAGAAAGTGGAGTTTCACCCAATTAGTAGTTGGCGTGCCGAGAAGATGCTGGTGCCGAGTAGTTACGGACATTCACATCAAAGACCACCTTGAATCCATATAGTAGATTCTATCAATGTTTTGCTGTAAAGTGGGATGATAAGGTACATTCGATATAAAATATTATTTGATTTGTAAAACAATGAATTCGGATGTGGATACAATTTTTGTATTAGGACGCAAACCTGTTATGATTTTAGAATATTTTTGTGATTGTGTTTTGTGTTGGTAAATATTGATTAAAATAAAAACACATAATTTGATTACCGAGTTCCCAATTAAAATATCTTTCGGATAGGATCTATTTCCTACAAACTTCCACTATAAATCTGATGAAACTTTTACAATATACCAAATTTAAAAAAAAACACACTTAGAAAAGTTACAATACAAACTATACTCTTGAAACTTTCTATATCTCTGATTCTCTCTCTCTTTAAGAGAAGTTCTCTCACGAAAAAATTTCTTTGTTTTTCTTGACTCTCTTTTTAGGATTTTTCCATGATACCCTCCTATAACCTAGGAAGAAGGTATTTATACCTTTTAGGCAACACTAGGGTTTTTATCTTCATTTGGGCCTTCGGTGGCCCAAATGTGAAATAGAGAAGATTTATTATTTCCAATTTCAGATCCACTCGGCACAAGGTATAAATTGCCTCATGAAAACCCTAGATGCCACCTCTCTTTACCATTTTTGGTTTCCTCCTTTCCTTTTCCTCTCCCCCGAAAATTCCTTTTTCGGCCCACTCTCCTGGTTTTGTTGCGACCTCTCCTTCTCTTTCTTTCACCTCTCGTGCGGCTCCTCTATTTGCTTCATTTCGAAGCACTCTGCTCCATTTTGCCAAAGCTCTCTCCCTTGAAGCTTGCTTCGATTTTTTTTCTTCTCGGTTTCTCTTCTTCGAAGCCTGCTTGTTTGCTCCACCGATTATTCTTAGCTTCTCTCTCGAAGCTCCTTGTTCTCGGTGCCATTTTCGGCGCCATCTCCAGCTTCCTTTGAAGCGCACCAATTCGAAGCTTCTCTCCCGAAGCTTCCTTTGGTTCCTTTGAAGATTTTCACGGTTCCGGTTCTGGTCTTTTGCTTCTCGGCTCCGGTTCTTTGCACGCCTTTCTCTCTGCCCAGACGCCATTTCCGGCTTCTCCTATGAAGCCTCCCCATCTGTGCCGCCGATTAAGCTTCTCCTGGAGCTCTCTCTCTTCACACGCGGCTCCATTTTTTCTGCGGTTTTCTGGCAACTTTCTGGCGACTTTCCGGACCCATTTTCACCGTTTCTGGCAAATTAATTATTGAGAAAAACGGAGAGAGGGCAAAAAAAACACTCGGAAGGATTTTCAAGATCATGACAAAATGGTTTTTTTTTATATTGAATTATTCAGAAAAAATTACTCTGATCTGAAATGATCAAAACAAGTGATATCAATATATTTTTAAGTAGATTAAGAATTATTTGCATATGTTGATAAAATTAGTAAAACTCAAAGTTAAATGTAATTGTTGAATACTTTCTATTAAATAAAAGTGTTGAATAATAATAGAGACATAGAAATTTATTATTATATTAATTTTATTAACTTTATAAATTTTAGAGAAGAAGAAAAGAAAAAGTAGGAGAGAAAAGTTACTTCATATAAATTAAGTAACATACATATTTATAGAGAAAGTTTGCTGACTTACTAAAGTCGGCAAACGTAAAACGTTCATAAATAATCATTTCTTCAGCAGTAATTGTTGACTTTTTTAATATTCCCTTTTGATTATTTATTATTATTAAAATATTACGTATTGTCTCGTTAAAAATCTTATCATGAAAAAACCTTACGGGATAAAAATCATGATAAGGGAAAAAGAGTACATATACGTAATCTCCCCCTCGAAAAGATAGTTGCGTTTCTCTTCATAAATCTCGAAGATGATGCATTCTAATATTCTGAACATGTTTTCTGAACGTTGTTATAGGAAGCGCCTTTGTAAACAAATCTGCTGTATTATCACTTAAATGAATGTACTCGACGTCAACTTCTTGATTTTTCTCAAGTTCTTGGATATAGAAGAAAAATCTCGGAAGAAATATGTTTTGTTCGGTCACTCTTGATATAACCTTTTTTTTATTTGGTTGACACATGCAGCATTATCTTCGAATAATTTTGTTGGCTCCTTATTGTTGATTAATCCATTTGCTCCTTCTATATATTGAGTCATAGATCTGAGCCATACACATTCTCTGCAAGCTTCATGAAGGGAAATGATTTCGGCATAGTTTGAAGAAGTGGCAACCAAGGTTTGTTTTTGAGATCGCCACGAGATCGCAGTTCCACCAAGTGTGAAAACATAACCGGTTTGGGACCAAGATTTGTGTTGATCCGATAAATATCAAGCATCTGCAAAACCAACTAAACCAAACTCGGGGTTTCTAGAATAAAATAATTTCAAATCAATCGTACCTTGGAGATAACGGAAAATATGTTTTATTCCACTCCAATGTCTTCGTGTAGGTGATGAACTATATCTCGCAAGTAAATTTATAGCAAATGCTATATATGGTCGAGTGCAATTTACAATATACATAAGTCCACTGATAGCACTCATATAAGATACTTCAGGACCTAATATATCTTCATTATCTTCACAAGGTCGAAATAGATCCTTGTTTATATTAAGCGATCGATTAACCATTGAAGTACTCAAACGATTCGCTTTATCCATATTAAATCGTTTTAATATCCTTTTCGTATAATTTGATTGATGCACAAATATTCCATCTTGGAAATACTCAATTTGGAGTCCTAGATATAATTTTGTCTTTCCAAGATCTTTCATTTCAAATTCTTCTTTCATATGAGTTCTTGCATTATCAATTTCCTTTTGAGTTCCAATTATATTCAGCTCATCTACATAAACAGCAATGATCACAAAACCTAATGGGGATTTATTTATAAATACGCAAGGGCATATCGCATTGTTAATATATCCCTTTTTAACAAATATTCACTTAAGCGATTATACCACATGCGTTCGGATTGTTTTAACCCATATAATGATCGCTCTAATTTAACCGAATATAGTTTTTTGAGTCCTTTAGAGATCTTTGATCTTTCTGGGATCTTTGATCCTTCTGGGATCTTGAATCCTTCTGGGATTCTCATGTATATATCACTATCAAGGGTTCCATACAGGTATGCAGTCACGACATCCATAAGGTGCATTTCTAACCTTTTGAATGATGATAAACTCATTAAATATCTAAATATAATTGTATCCATGACCGGAGAATATGTTTCTTCATAATCTATTCCCGGTCTTTGAGAAAACCCTTGTGCAACAAGACGGTCTTTATTCTAGTGACCTCGTTTTTTTATTTCTTTTTCTTACAAAAACCCACTTGCATCCAACTGGCACTACATCTTCAGGTGTAATGACAATGAGTCCGAAGATATTTCTTTTTTTGTAGAGAGAATAATTCATTTCTCATGGCTATTTGTAATTTTTCCCAATCAGGTCTTTTTTTACATTCTGTTACAGACATTGGATATGCATCATCATTTTTATTTTCAATTTCTTTGGATACAGAAAAGGAGAATATTCCATTAATATCTTCTATTTCATTTCTAACCCATAATTTTCTATTTTGGGTATAGTTAATTGAAATCTCATATGTTTCTGTATTGCGTTCGTCTTCTAGACGGATTTTCTCTTCATGGTTTTCGAAAACTTGTTTGCATGTCTTCTGGACATTCCGTTTGAATTGGTTCCTCTATAATCTTTTCACAAATATTTTCGAGATGTTCTTTGTAAGGTTCTTCCAGAACCTTTTGATTTTGTTCTCCCAAATACTTTTTCTTACGGGGATTTTTATCTTTTGAGCCCATCGGTCTTCCCCTCTTTAACTGAACTTTGGGTTCATTTATTTTATCACCATCAATATGTTCTACAGGAACATTAATTCTTGATGGGACATTCACAGCGGGTATATATGATTTTGTCACTCGTTTTGTATATGTGAATGCATCTGGCAACTGGTTTGTAATATTTTGCAAATGTACGATTTTCTGAACTCGATTTCACATTGTTTTGTGAGAAGATCAAGATACAACAAAGATGGTGTACACCATTTAATATCTTCTTGTACTTGTTTAATTTCTCCCCCCTAACGTAAGAAATTCATCTTCATCAAAATGACAATTGAAAAATCGTACCGTAAACATGTCACCAGTTCGTGGTTCAAGATACCGAATAATATTTGATGATGTAAATCTAATATATATTCATAATCTTCTCTGTGGCCCATCTTTGTTCTTTGTGGTGGGGCTATTGAAACATAAACCGCACATCCAAAAACTCAGAGATGAGATATATCGGACTTTTGGCCAGATGTTATTTGTAATGGGGAATATTCATGATATGCACTTGGTTTTATCTATACCAATGCTGCCACATACAATATAGAATGACCCCATACTGAAATTGGGAGATTTTTTCTTAAAATTAATGGTCTAGCAATGAGTTGTAACCGTTTAATCAAAACCTCAGCCATGCCATTTTGTGTATGAACATGCAGAACCGGATATTCAACATCGATTCCAAGAGTCATACAGTAATCGTTAAAGGCTTGTGACGTGAATTCACCAGCGTTGTCAAGTCTTACTTTCTTTATACTATAATCAGGGAATTGTGTTCTTAACCTGATTATTTGGGCAATGAATTTTGCGAAAGCCATATTTCGTGTGGTTAACAAACACACATGTGACCATCTACTAGACACGTCAATTAAAACCATAAACTATCGAAATGGCCCATATGGTTGGTGAATAGGCCCACATATATCACCATGTATTCTTTATAAAAATACTGGAGATTCATTACCAATTTTGGCTAGTGATGGCCGAGTAATAAGTTTTCCTTGAGAACATGTTTTACACGAAAAATCACGTGATTGAAAAATCTTCTAGTTTTTCAATGGGTGGCCATTAGAATTTTGCATAATTTTTCTCGTCATAAATGATCCATGATGTCCTAGTCTTTCATGCCAGATTTTGAATGTACTCGTAAACTTCTGGTTTACCATAATATATGATTTAATTATATTTTATTTTTGTGTAATATAATTTAGAGGACATCATTGGTGATTCTTCCAATATTTGTTTTTGCTCACATGTAATGCAAAGATATTCAATGTTATTTTTGCTCATTGTCTCTATGTGATATCCATTTGTACGAATATCTTTGAAACTTAATAAGTTTCTATGAGATTCGGGGGAATATAAAGCATCATTTATTTCAAATTTTGTTCCCCTTGGCATTGAAAAACTAGCTCTTCTAGAGACTATGATAATATTTGCATTACCCGATATTGTATTCACGCTTCTAGCAGAATCTTTCATTTTTGAGATAGGAGAAAAACTTTTTATCTTTAACTATTGTATGTGTTGTAGCACTGTCTGCTAGGCATATATCTCCATTCTCATTCTCAAAAAGATATATTTTCTGGATTAAAATATTGATAAAGATGTATTAATAAATGTTAAACACACATATTTCAAAATCAACTTATATTATAACAAAACTATTTTACATTAAGTAATTAATGTTCAAACTAACATATATTTTTCAAAAAGACATTAAGTTTTGTTTTTGTTCGTAAAGAAACTAAATACAACTTTATATATGTAACATTAAACTTAATTATCTTGATCTTTGGTATTCTCGGAATCAACCAGAAAATCAGCAACATCGAGGTATGCATTTCCATCGAAAAACGGTCCAGATTCATCCGAAATAAAGTTGGTTTCACTTTCTTTTCCTTTTTTTATGTGATTCTTGATACAGATTACCCAAATTTTTTGGTGTACGACAGGTACGAGACCAATGTCCTTTCATGCTATATTTGTAACAAATATTTTCATATTATATGTTTTGGCGTACAACAATTACGTGACCAACTTCATTTTCGTGGATTTTATTCTTTCTCTCGAATTTGGATTCATTTGGATGAAAACCTCTTCCTTTTCCTCGTCCACATCCACCTCTTCGTCCACGTCCACGACCACGACCATGGCCTCGAACACGTCCATGTCCTTGCCAATTATTGTAACTGGATGATGCAACATTCACTTCTGGGAATAGAGCTGATCCAGTGGGACGAGATTGATGGTTCATCATCACAAATTCATTATTTTGTTCAGCAACAAGGAGAACTTGCATTAACTCCGAATAACGAGTATATCCTTTTGCTCGATATTGTTGTTGAAGGATTACATTTCCAGAGTAAAATGTTTGGAGATTTTTTTCAATCATATCATAATCACTTACTTTTTCTCCACACAATATCATCTTAGAAGTGATTCCGAACAACGCGGAATTATATTCACTTACACTTTTATAATCTTGAAACTGAAGGTTTAACCACTCGTGTTTGGCTTTTGGTAAGATCACATATTTCTGGTGATCAAACCTATCTTTGAGTGATTGCCAAAGATCTACATGATCTTCTTTTGTGATATATTCATCTTTTAAACCATCATGGATATGGTGGCATAAAAATATCATGTCTTTTGCTTTTTTCTCATCGGATGTTGTTTCCAACCTATCGATGGTGCCAAGAAGGTCTTTTGCCTTTAAATGCATTTTTGCAGCTACTGCCCATGTCATGTAATTTTTTCCAGATATATCAAGGGTAGCAATATCGAGTTTTGCCAAATTTGACATTATAACGATACACATAATAAAACAATGTCTTAAACATCAGTTTTGTAAAAATCATTTTATAATTATTTTTAATAAATAATCATGATAAAATTTTAGGTATAAATTTTAATTTATTATTATATATATAATAAATATGTATAATCAGTTTAAAAAAAATTTAAACATAATGATGACATAAATTAATTTATGATAAAATTATAAAACATTAGTGAATATAATAACACATAAATTTTAAAAAATTTCAGGAGGCATGACCTACCATATAAATGAGTAGGCAGCGCCTACCATATAATATTCAGGAGTCAGAGCCTACCATATAATATTTAAAAGGCATAGTCTACCATATAATATTCAGAAGGCATAACCTACCATATAATATTCAGAAGGCAGAGCTTACCATATAATATTCAGAAGGCAGAGCCTACCATATAATATTCAAGAGGCAGAGCCTACCATATAATATTCATGAGAGACAGCCTACCATATAATATATGCATGTATTAGTAAAATATTTTTTTTACCTTATTTCAAGATTTCAGGTAGATGGCAGAGGTTCGTGCTGATAACGTGTTGAATAATAATAGAGAGATAGAAATTTATTATTATATTAATTTTATTAAACTTATAAATTTTACAAAGGAATAAGAGAAGAAGGAGGAGAGAAAAGTTATTTCATATGTTTGAATTAACATACATATTTATAGAGAAAGTTTGCCCATTTACTAAAGTTACTAAAGTCGGCAAACATAAAATGTTCATAAATAATCATTTTTTAGCAGTAATTGTTGACTTTTTCAACAAAAAGTATATTGTTGAAATTTAGTTTTTGGAATTATTTCATACTTACATATGAAGTATGAAACCCAAGCATCATTTGATTAAGTTTACTATAACGGATTTGTAAGAGTTGAGTCTAAACAATTAGTTTCTCAAAAAATATGATTTTATTTCTTTTATTCTGAAAAATCTGCCTACATGAGTCATTGATTTTGGAATTTGTATATTTTGTGGTAATTGTGGGCTCAATTGGGTGAGATTTTTGAATTAGATCGTGCAAAGTCGGTTGATTAGGATAAAATTTTATTTTTTAGAAGCCGTACAGACACTTTTTGATGCATACGGTTCAACAAAAATTGTGAAAAAATCAATGTGGATTTGTTTCTATTTATACTAAAAAATTGTAACTATCGATTTTATATTAATTACCGAATCATAGTTATAATTAGATTCTTATTCATTTTTTTAATGTTACCCCACGATTTAAACCATACGTTTTTATTTTGCGGGCCAGATATCACAACCCGACTCAAAATCATTTTCGGATCTTCGGTCTATTTCAGCCTACTAAATTTTTTAGGTCGTTTTGACGGATATGGAGTCCGAAGTCACATCCTATGCCAACATGATCAACGATGTTTAAAATTTTTCTAGCCGGATGAAATGAAAACATATTAAAGTCTTAATTAGAAGTTATAAAATTAAATCCAAACTTTTAAACTAGCTTTTATAGTAATTTTATCCAAATGTTTTTGAGTTTAATTTAGGCTCAATTCTTATCATTATTCGACCATTGTGGGTTCCATGAGTTAAATTTGCAGACATCTTTTAAAGATTTTCTAAAGAGACGTGAAGTTCACGTAATAGTGGTCAACTTGGATATTTTCAATCTTCCTATTTTTTTTTCTTCAAATTGCAAATTTTGTTTTCACTTATGAAATTCAAAGACATAGTGATCGAATACATAAAGATTTTCAAAGACAAACGATCCAAAATAGGAAAAAAAAATCCCTAATACAACTATAAAAAGTAGAACCCAAATAGTCAATATTTTTTTAAAACATCACTAAAACTAAGTTTATATCCATGCAAGAGATAAAATAATTATTAAATAAATATAATATAGCTTTAGTTATAAAAATTATTATATTTATTTTTGAAATTTAGGATTTAAAATTCGATTATATCTATTTAAAATATTGATTATTATTTTTAATATGATAGTTTTTATTATATTTGAATAATTGATTATTTCTATACAAAATATATTTCATTTGTAAAATATTAGAAACGATATTTTTTTTACTTAAATAAAAAAGATTCGTGTTTTAAAATATCAAATTTATAAATGTTCGTATGTGTAACTTAAGAAAATAAAAAGAGTTAGTTTTTGAAATAAATAGTTATTTTGGTTAGTATAATAAAACGTATTGATTCTCTAACCAAAATATTATTAGTGACACATATTATAGTTATTATAATAATTTAAACTTATTTTTATGTTTATTTGAACTTTATTCGGTGATAACATATTATTATGACATTATTGTAAATAATACATATGAATAAAGTTGTTTTTTTAAAATATTTTTTAATTAATATATTAAAGATAAGTTTTTACTCTTATCACTATTTCTCTTAAAATATCATTACTTTTTATTTTAAAAATCATACTTATTAAAACAATTTTTACCAGTTTATAATTTAAATAATTAAGTTAAGATTTAGTATTTTAAATTTAGAGTTTATTTTTTAGAGTTTATGGTTTATTTTGAAAATTCTAAAATTAATTTTAGTTTTAGAATATTTTTTTAAAAATATTAATGATAATTGTTTTGAAACAAAAATTGATATGATATTTTTGAAAATTGATTTTTGATATATAAGTTTGAGTTTTGTAGGATGATGTGGCAAATGACATCCTTAAAAATAAAAGGCGCACTTTAAAAAAAGTTTAACTAAAATGCGCCGAAACGATCTGACGTGGTTGATGATAACAACCATGACCGTATCCCTGAGATTTGATTTCAACTTTTTCGAGTGGTTCATAATTAAAAAAAAAAAAATCTGAGACGGAGGTAGTGTTTGTCGAGAATTTTAATCGTCGCCGGAGATTTATAAATCGGAATTACGTTAAAATGATCGGAGGAGGAAGGGTTTACTGGGAGAAAAAGGCAGATATATATATGGAAGCTGCCGCGGAAGGTGGATCTAACGGCGTCGTTGTGATATTCGCTTGGAGTTCAATCAACGATAATCATCTCACGAAATTCATCGATCTTTACTCTTCTCTCGGATGGAATTTGCTTGTTTGTCGTGCTGACTTTTTCACTGCGTAAGTTCTCTTTTGTAACTTTCTCTTGAGTAAATTTCCCGAAGACAAGCAAAAATCTGGAAATTTCGGGAGCGGATGATAATTTTCGATGTGAGGATTCTATTATATAGAAACCCAATGGTTTAGTTTTGTAAAATAGCATTATCGATTTTTTTTTGGTTCCTACTTCCTAAGGCGGATTATGAAATCTGGGTAGAAAGTTGTTTGAAAATGGAAAAGTGATGAGAATTCAAATTCTTGTTACTTCCTTTTTGTTTGTCTGTTTTCTGATTCTTGTCATGTACAAGTTCTGAAAGATTCCATTTTCTAGCTTTTGGGATATTCCAGTTTTGATACTGCTAATTGTTTAAGAATCTCTTTTAGTAGTCTGATATTTGTCTTTGTTTTCAGGTTTTACCCTGAAATGGCTCTCTCTCTTGCGTTCCACCTTCTCTCTGAACTCGTTCAGGTAAAGTTCTGAATAAACTTTTCTGGGTTTCACCTTAAGATTCTGGTCATGATTTTGATAAATTCTTTTTAGATTGGTATGGGTTCTGTCACTTTTTTTCTGTGTTTTTACAAGTAAAATGTTTCTCGGCGTTTTTCTTGCTGGTTGTGTGTATTAGTTAATGTCAGCTTCCGTTACTTTTCAGGAGCTAAAGACCAGACCATGTCCTGTTGTCTTTCTAGCTTTCTCTGGGGCTCCTAAAGCTTGCATGTACAAAGTATTACAGGCAAGCTAATAGCATTAATAAACTTTCGGATAATTTGTCTTTGTCATCGTCATGTGCTGCTTTATGTTTTGTTCGATGGTATCTAAAATTCGCCAACATTATTATACACTGCAGGTGATCATGGGTGATTGCGAAGCTCAGATTCATCCAGTGAGAAACTTTTCCTATAGTGTTTTATTTAAGTTAATATATAGCTGTTGTTTCTCCCTAGTGCAATTTCAACTCACCCACTGTTTTCCAAATTGTGAAGGATGATAGCCAGTTAGTTAGAAACTGTCTTTCTGGACATGTCTATGACTCTGGCCCGTTGGATTTTACAAGTGATCTGAATGCAAAATTCGCACTACATCCCACCATACGGCGAATGTCTGGGCCTTCAAAACTAGTTTCTTGGGTGGTCAAAGGGATTTCTTCTGGGCTTGATGGTTTATATCTTACAAGATTTGAATCCCAACGTAGTGAGTATTGGCAGGCCCTCTACTCATCCGTTGTAAGTTTCCACCGAGCTTCTATGCCTTGACAGATTTTGGCTTGTAGCTGCATAAGCTAACTTTTCATTTTTTTCCAGGAAATTGGGGCTCCATATCTCATTTTGTGCTCGGAGAATGACGAACTTGCTCCGCAACAAGTAATTTTGAGCTTCACCCATCAATTGCAGGAACTGGGAGGAGAAGTTAAGGTTGTCAAATGGAAAAATTCTCCTCATGCAGGTAAATTATGACATATTACATTGTTATGGTTATGGCAATAATTATGATATGCCATTATGGCTACGCATTCTATGATAATGGTTACTCAGTGCAGCAAAAAAAGCTGACCATTTTCCTTTTGGTCCACTCTTTCTTCAGGACACTACAAACAAAACCCTATACAATACCGAGCTGTTGTCTCCAACTTTCTAGAGAAGGCCATGTCAGTTTACTTACAGAAAATCCGGCAGCTTGGAGAAAGAGCTCGCACTCATGATGAGATCTCTGAGTTAATATGCGACCTTCAGAAAGTAGCTGTGAACTCTAACCAAAGCTTAAGAAGAGTGGCCATTGGACCAAGTGACCACTTTTTTTTACCCAGCTCAGCGCCATATCAAAGCAACAACAACAATGATTCATCATCGTCTTCACAAGAAGAGCTGAGAGAAAGATCCTCTTTCCGCCCTCCCCAACCAACAAGCATAAACGCACATAGCGTTCTCGGGCAATTCCTATTCGACTCATGTGTTCCAAAGAACATTGAAGGGTGGGATATCAGATTTGCGGGTTCTCTCAATGGCCAACCATACGCGACTTCCTCCACCCGTAAGAAGTCATTCAAGAAACGCTTCCTCCGTTCAAGACTATGAAAATGAGGAAAACCGAGGAAAGGTACACCTTAATGTGGGGAAATAGTAGAGAGTTGTTTAGATAGGGAATGGGAGGGTGTGTATAGGATGCGGAAGATGTAAATAGAGTGACGAATTACTACGACCTAACATACCATACTCGAGAGATCTTTGCATATTGTGAGTAGTACAAGTATAAATATAAATAGACATATCTTTTACTTGTGTACACGAGGAAGTGGTAATGAAATATGTATATTAATTTAGGGTTTCCTTCCCTCAACTAGATAAACTTATGCGATTAAACCTATTTCCATCCGTATTTTTTGGGTTTTCTTTTAACTACATAAATTATATTTTTCTTTAATAAATTACTGCGTTAAATAACTATTAAATTTGGTTCTAATTCGCAAAATATGGTTTTAATTTGGTTTTATTTTGAAATTAAAACCAGGTTTTCGAAGTAAAACAAGGTTTAATAACAATTTAACATGTAAACATTAACAAAATTTTTGTAATTGGAATAATTTATGAAGTTTATGTAGTTTACGGAAGAAAAATGTAGTTTATATAACTTATAAAAGACCCAAAAATACGGGTGGAAATAGGTTTATTCGTATAAATTCGTGTAGTTGTCAAAATTAAACCCATTAATTTATTATACTTGAAAGCTTTGGTTTGAACTGGAAAAGTTAAAATCGGAAGGTTCTGTTCAAAGCCCATTACAGCCCAAATATTAATGGGTTAATCGACCCAATGAGAATCTTACAAATTTAATTGTTCTTTCCTGTGGTATTCTTCGTCCTCAATCTTTTTCACAAACTCACTTAGGGTTTTGGATTTTCGCAGGGTTTTTGCCTTTCACCACTCCTAAAGAACAACGAAATGTCATCTCTAATGGCGATTCGCTGCGCAAGGACACAGAAGATTGTTACAATAGGCTCTATGCTTCAGGTACGCTCTTCTTTTCCCAGGCTATCCTCTCAATTCGTCTTCTCCGGGACAAAAACCTTTACCCTAAACTCAATCTCGAACCAAAACTTGAGCACATCCGCCGTCCCGAGTGATTACCACCAGAATCCTCAATCTGTCGCACCTCAGCCACCGTCACAACGGTCACATCCACCTCCGAGCTTCGAATCTCAAGGCTATCAGAGTCAGACGAACGCTCATCAAAAAGCTCCGCAAAACCAATGGTATAACTCTAATCAATGGAATCCCCAAAATCCTCAACACGGTGGATACAGGCCTCAACACGGTGGGCACGGAGCTCAACGCGGTGTAGGCGGTAACAATTATCAGAATCATGGTCAGTATCAGAATGTTCAGCAAAGCCCTCAGAACCAGCACTACACACAGCAACCCAGAAACTCAAACCAAATCCCTAATCAGATGAATAAGCAGACGGATGAGATGGCTCCTACTGTAGAAGAGGTAGTGCGCTTGTGCCAGCTGAGGAGATATAAAGATGCCATTGAATTGCTTGAAAAGGGAGTTTTGCCTGATGGAGAATGTTTCTCTTTGCTGTTTGAGTCTTGTGCGAATCTGAAATCACTTGAGCATTCCAAGAAGGTACACGATCATTTCTTGCAGTCTAGGTTTAGAGGCGATCCGAAACTGAACAATATGGTGATTAGTATGTTTGGGGAATGTAGGAGTATCACTGATGCTAAGAGAGTGTTTGAACACATGGCTGATAAGAATATAGATTCTTGGCATTTGATGATGCGTGCATTCTGTGATAACGGAATGGGAGATGAGGCGTTGCATTTGTTTGAGGAGATGACGGAAAAAGGGTTGAAGCCAAACGAGGAGACGTTCCTTACTGTTTTCCTGGCTTGTGCTACTGTAGGTGGCATCAAAGAAGCATTTTTGCATTTTGATTCGATGAAAAACGAGCATGGGATTAGTCCAAGGACAGAACATTATTTGGGTGTTTTAGATGTTCTTGGGAAATGTGGACATCTTGTTGAGGCCGAGCAGTACATCCGCAAGCTTCCATTTGAACCCACAGCTGATTTCTGGGAAGCGATGAAGAGCTATGCTCGGTTACATGGAGATATCGATTTAGAGGATTACACAGAGGAATTGATGGTTGATCTTGACCCTTCAAAGGCTGTAATGAACAAAATCCCTACCCCTCCACCCAAATCATATAAGGAAACAAATATGATTGTTAGTAAGAGTAGGATACTTGAGTATCGAAATCTGACGTTTTACAAGGATGAAGCAAAGGAGATGGCAGAAAAGAAGGGAGCGGTTTATGTTCCCGACACTCGATTTGTTCTGCATGACATTGATCAGGAGGCCAAAGAACAGGCACTACTCTACCACAGTGAGAGGTTAGCAATTGCTTATGGTATCATAATGACCCCGCCTCGGCAGACACTAAGAATCATCAAGAATCTTCGTGTTTGTGGGGACTGTCACAATTTTATCAAGATCATGTCCAAAATCATTGGTAGGTTGTTGATTGTGAGAGACAATAAACGTTTCCATCATTTCAAAGACGGTAAATGTTCTTGTGGTGATTACTGGTAGAATTCAGGTTCTTGAGCGTGGTTTCGTTTCCATCTGTGTATAGCAGGACTCTAAGCTCTCTTGGTCGAACAGTATTGTGCTACTCTGTAACAATATTTAAATCTGTTTTGGACCACTTTTCTATTTTGTGTTTCCACCAAAAACATTCAGTTCGTTTCGATCGACGGAAAAGTTGAGAATCTATTTATTTTTATATGTTTGTTTGGTTATATCTTGGCTTCAATTAAATTTAAAATAAAAAAAGTAATTAAATTATTTTGGATGGTTCTGTTTTATATTTATTTGAAGGATACCAACAACAAAAAAAAAAAAATTGATTTAGTTTCGGTTCGATTAGTTCGGTTTTGGATTATTTAGTACAACTAGTTTTCACCATACTAACTTTTGAGTAAGTTACCGTTTTTAATAAATTTATTAGTCTTATTTAAACATGTCCATTAGTTCGATTGAGATTGGAATCCATATACATTTTAGTCAACAATTTTCATATAAACTCTTCCATATAAGCCAATCCATCTCCATCTGCATCAACACCTTTCGCCATGCTCTCTCCCCATGCTTCCTTAAAACCTCTATTACTTCCTCTGTGCTTATCTTTCCATCGCCATTCAAATCAAAAGTCCAAAAAGCCTTACGTATATCCCAAGGCCTAATCCTTCCATTGCTCTTATGTGCTTCTATAAACTCTTTCAAGTCAATAAACCCATCACCGTCAGCCTTGAAGATCGTAGGCACGTCCTCGATTGCCCTTGTCCTAGAGCTTTGAGAACCACTTTATATTCGGTCTGAGATATTTTACCGTCTTTGTCTAAGTCAAATCTATTGAAAACACGTTTCATTTCGTTGATTGTAGGCTTAGAGATGCCTTCCTAATCCAGGTGAAGACAAGCTTGAGGATTGTCTAATTTGTCTATCATCTCTAGAGAACATCTTTGAAGGTTTCCGCAACATCTTGCTCTTAGAAAGCTTGTATTAGAGCTCAAGAAAGCTCACGTTTGACATATCTCATTTTTGATCACATATCTTTTCTTGGGATGACCCTTGATCTCAAGATATTGTTAACTTCAACACTCAAAACAGAAGCTGAAACGTCGATAATTTTATTAGAATAAACGAAATAAACGAAAAACATGGACAACTTATTGTCTCCTATTTCTAGGAGCTTATTTCTACTCTTCAGTTGTCCAGAGACTACTTCAAACCCAACAATGCCTCCCCTAAACTGAAGGCACTAGCATTCAGTTTACTCTTTCACACTCCGAACTTTTGCTTTAGTCGAACAAACACTTCCAACTGTAAAGGCTTAGTTAAAATGTATGCAACCTGCTCATTTGTTCCATAGTGAAGGAGCTTAACAACTTCATTTTTAGTAAGATCCTTGAGAAAATAAAATCTCACATGAGTATGTTTGCTTTGTACATGAAGAACAAGATTCTTTGACAATTTAATGGTTGAGCTATTGTCACACATAATTGTAGTACTTCCAGACTGTTTTAAACCAAACTGCTCCAGAATTCTTCTCATCCAAACACATTGACGTAAGTGACACTCAGAAAACAGAGCATCAAGCAAACATAAACAGAAAATTGAAAGAAACAGAACAGTTCACAAACCTGAACCGTGCCAACATTGAAGCAGCTCAATCACCTCTTTCCTCCAGCTCGTGCGACACCTTTCCTGCAACAAATGGCAACAAGACAAGACTGCAACCTGTTCCTGCAACCCCTACACTGTCTCCTGCTCAGACTGCACCTGTTCAGACTGCTCCTGCTTAGACTGCTCCCTCCTGCAGGACCACTTCTGCAAAATTGTACAGGACCACTTCTGCAAAATCAGTTTGCTGTTCTGACACATCTTGGCAGCTGCTAAACTCTCTCTCTCCTCAACCAGCTCACACGGTTCAGCTCCTCAAGACCTTGTTGGTGTTTGGAAGATTTTTACGGTTATGAAAAAGAGAATATATATTGAAAGTAATAAACTTTTTATTAACTTGATTGTATTACACTAAAAAACTTGATGATTGTGAAGAGTAGACTCGATCTCTATTTATACATAAAGAAAAGACACAATTTGAAACGATGCGACTCTTTACTTGAAAGGACGCGACTCTATACTTAAAAGGACGTGACTCTATACTTGAAAGGACACGACTCTTTACTTGAAAGGACACGACTCTTTACTTGAAAGGACACGACTCTTTACTTGAAATGTCACAACTATTTGTGTTGAACGAATACGACTTTACGAATGATAATTCGTGACTCTTAATTACTAACTAATTTATATGAATGTGACTTTATATTATACGAGATTTGATTATACTTTAACAGACCTAAATAGTTCCATTAAGTATTTAAATACCATGCTCTTCTCTTTGTAAAACAACTTAAGAAAATATCAAAGTTATATATTTTAGACAAGTTTCTCTCTTCTTCTTCTTTTAACATGGTATCAGAGCTATTTTTCAAAAAAGTTTCTTTCATAGCACCAACACTATCCTTTTCCAAACAATATACATGTTCAAAGTTTGATAACGCTGAAACTAAACGATACCAACTATCTACTTTGGAAGACTCAATTTGAGTCACTTCTCTCTTCTCAAAAACTGTTGGGCTTCGTCAATGGAGGCATTCTACCACCTAAACCAACTCTCTTTCTGAATAATGAAGTTGTTGACAACCCTACGTTTGAATCATGGTATTGCACCGATAAACTCGTCAAGTCTTGGCTGTTCGGGACCCTTTCAGAGGAAGTATTGGACTATGTTCACAACCTTCCAACCGCAAATGCCGTATGGATGTCTCTCGTAGACAACTTCAACAAGAGCTCTTTGGCGACAGAGTTTTCTCTAAGGCGTAGCTTGCAACTTCTCAACAAGAAAGGGAAGAACTTCATGACGCACTATAGAGATTTTAAAAGTGTTTGTGACTCTCTCAGTTCTATTGGCAAGCCTATTGACAAATCAATGAAGATCTTTGGCTTCTTGAATGGCTTCGGACGTGAATACGATCTCATCACAATAGTGATACAAAGCTCACTAACCAGACTGCGCCCACCAACGTTCAATGATGTTGTTTCAGAGGTTGAAAATTTTGATGTGAAGCTACAATCATATGAAGAACCTTCTGAAATCACTCCACACATGGCTTTCCAAACAAAGAGAGGCGATAACAATGACAGCTTCAGAAACAATCCCTACGGTTTTTACCCACGAGGCAGAGGCAGATTTGGGCAGTACCGAGGCAGAGGGGGATACTCGACAAGAGGAAGAGGGTTCTCTCAACATCAATTTACGAAAAAATTCTCTGGAGGAAAGCTAACATGCCAGACTTGTGGGAAAAATGGTCACACAGCTCTAAGGTGTTACAAGCGGTTTGATAACAACTATCAAGGTAACACCTCTGGGATTCCTCAAGCCTTTTCTTCGGTAAGAGTTCTTGATGAGTAAGGAATGGTATCCTGACTCGGGAGCTTCGGCTCATGTTACAGCAACAACCAATTCACTTCAAAATGCTACTGCATATGAGGGCAATGACACGATTTTGGTTGCTGATGGAACCTATCTCCTAATAACACATGTTGGATCCACCTCTATTCCCATTGCCTCAGGTAAGATTTCTCTATCAGAAGTTCTAGTATGTTCAGATAGTCACAAATCCTTGATGTATGTATCAAAGCTATGTGATGATTATTATTGTGGAGTGGTCTTTGATGCTAATAAGGTATGCATTATTGATCTAAAAACTCAGAAAGTAGTGGCAAAAGGTCCTCGACGTAATATTCTTTATGTGCTTAAGAGTCAAGAGTTTGATGTCTTCTATTCAACTCGGCAATGCTTAGCTTCAGAAGAAACTTGGCATCATCGACTTGGTCACTCAAACTCTAAAATTCTTTAGCACCTCATAAGCAGCAAGGAAATTCAAGTAAATAAGAGCAAAATCTCCTTTGTATGTGAGCCTTTCCAGATGGGAAAAATACTAAATTAATGTTGTCATCTTCTGATCTCGTGTTTTAAAACACCTAGATCTTATTCACTACGATCTTTTGGAGTCCTTCTCCAGTTGTATCAAATCAAAGATTCAAATTCTATGTGGTTTTTGTTGATGACTTCTCTAGATATTCATGGTTTTATCCTCTAAAAACTAAGTCCGAGTTCTTTCAAATATTTTCTGCCTTTCAAAAGATGATAGAGAACCAACTGAATGCAAAAATAAAAACATTCCAAAGTGATGGAGGTGAAGAATTCATGAGCAACAAGCTAAAAGAGTTATTTACGGAGAAAAACATCAAACATATAATCTCGTGTCCCTACACTCCTCAACAAAATGGGATAGTTAAGAGGAAACACATAAACTTGGTAGAACTCGGCCTTTCAATGATGTTCCACAGCCACACACCTCTCAAGTATTGGGTAGAAGCATTTTTCTCGGGTAACTACATCATAAACTTGCTGCCCTCATCATTCTTGAACAACATAATTCCCTTTCAACTGCTCTTTGATAAGAAACCAGTCTACTCTATGCTTAGAGTCTTCGGATCATCATGCTATCCGTGTCTAAGACCCTAGGCAGATCAAAAGTTTGAACCGAAGTCACTTCACTATGTCTTCATCGGTTACATCTCTGAATACAAAGGATATAGGTGTCTACATCCACCTACAGGAAAGGTTTATGTGTCTAGACATGTTATATTTGATGAGAAATTTCTTCCCTTCAAGAAGCAATATCAGAATCTAACCAAAAAATATCACTCAGCTCTTCTGAAAGCTTGGCAAAGTACCTCCATAGATGAGCAGCCGGTTGTAATAGAAACAGAGGCTGAAATTCTTATACCTCCGAGTTATCTTTAATTACTCCAATTTAACAAGAGGCAGTGAAATGAAGCATGAGACTCCACTACCATCACAGACTACTTCAGAAACCAGCAATGTCCCCCCAATCTCACCAATGGCATCTACAAATGTCAATGAGCCAGCCGATTCATCATCAAATGAAGTGACACAAACACCACTAGCCGAGATGCCTCAACAAAAAACTCATCCAATGACAACAAGATCCAAAGTTGGGATTCTTAAGAAAAATACAAGGTATGTTCTTCTTGCCTCTAAACTGTCCTCAAAAGAAACAAAAGGCATCATCTCTGCAATGAAGCATCCCGGCTGGAAATAAGCAGTCATGAATGAAATCAAAAACATACACATGCTTCATACTTGGACCTTGGTGTCAAAAACTGCATAAATGAATGTGATAGGATGTAAATGGGTATTCAAGCCAAAACTTAAGCCGGATGGATCAGTTGAAAAGTTGAAAGCTACACTCGTGGCAAAAGAGTTTAATCAAGAGGAAGGTATGGACTACTTGGAGGCCTTTATTCCCGTAGTAAGGATAGCTACAATAAAACTGGTATTGAGCATTGCGATTTCAAGAAATTGGACAATGAAACAACTTGATGTCACAAATGCCTTCTTACATGGATACATGAAGGAGCCTGTTTTTATGCAACAACCTCCTGATTTCGAAGATCCAGCAAATCCACAACATGTTTGCAGGTTAACTAAGTATTTCTATGTCCTTAAACAAGGTCCAAAAGCTTGGTTTGATATCTTTAGTAATTTTCTGCTGGATTATGGATTCAGTTGCAGCAAATCAGATCCTTCATTATTCACTTATCACAAAGAAGGCAAGTCATTGGTGTTACTAATATATGTTGATGACATTCTTCTCGCAGGAAACAATGAGGTGGTCATGCCAACTCCAACAAAACCGAGCGACTGCAATGCAATGCCAAGTCCTCTTCCTCAAGCTTCTGATCAAGTCAATTCTACTCCATTCGAATAACCAACCTATTTCAGGAGCCTAGCAGGAAAACTACAGTATCTAACAATTACTAGACCCGATATTCAATATGTTGTGAATGCCATATGTTAAAGAATGCATGCCCCAACACTCTCGGATTTCAGCCTCCTTAAACATCTATTGAGGTATGTTAAAGGTACTTCTGAAATGGGTTTGCACCTAAAGAAAACTCAGGATTTATTTCTGTTAGCCAGCTGCGACAGCGATTGGGCAGGATATCGAGAGACTCGTCGTTTCAAAACAGGGTTTTGTACTCTACTTGGACCCAACCTTATCTCGTGGTCAGAAAAAAGACAACCCACGGTGTCTAAATCATTAACCATCAACCGAAGCTAAGTATAGAGCTCTCGCAACAACAACCCAGGAGATCACTTGGATATCCTTTCTCCTTCGTGATCTCGGGATTTCTCAACATCAATCGACCTTACTAATGTGTGATAATCTATCCGTGGTGTATTTAAGTGCGAATCCAGCTCTCCACAGCCACTCGAAGCACTTTGATACCAATTATCACTATATAAGGGAACAAGTAGCATTGGGGTTCATCGAAACAAAACATATCTCGGCAGATTTTCAAATAGCAGACATCTTCACGAAGTCACTACCAAGAAGCAACTTCACGCAACTCAAAAGCAAATTTGGAGTCAGTGAACTTACTCCAAGTTTAAGGGGGAATGTAAGTAACACTAAAAAAACAGAGAATCAAGCAAACATAAACAGAAAATAAACCTGAACCGTGCCAACATTGAAGCAGCTCAATCACCTCTTTCCTCCAGATCATGCGACAGTCTTCTTGCAACAAAGGGCAACCCCTACACTGTCTCCTGCCCAGACTGCATCTGTTCAGACTGCTCCTGCTGTTGTAGGACCACTTCTGCAAAATTGTAGAGGATCACTTCTGTAAAATCAGTTTGCTGTTCTGACACATCTTGGCAGCTACTAAACTCTCTCTCTCTCTCTCTCTCTCTCTCTCTCTCCTCAACCAGCTCACACGGTTCAGCTCCTCAAGACCTAGATAGTTCCACTAAGTCTTTAAATACCATGCTCTTCTCTTTGCAATACAACTTAAGAAAATATCAATCAAAATTATATTTTTTAGGTAAGTTTCTCTCTTCTTCTTCCTTTAACAACGCACAATGAGCTGTTGCAACGAACTCGGCCTCTGTTGTAGAAAGAGTTACTATTGGCTGTTTTTCTGATGCCCAAGCTAGAGCTCCTCCACTCAAAAGAAACACATAGCCACTAATAATCCTCCTATTATCAATGTCTCCGACATAATCACTGTCAATATAGACAGTGAGTTCCTTAATAGCTTGCATTTTGTAACATATATGCCAAGCTCAATCGTCCCTTTTAAATAGCAAAGCACTCTCTGAGCTGCTTGCATATGTTGATGAGTAGGATCTACCATGTACCTACTTAGCAAACACACCACGTACATCAAATCTGGCCTTGTTGATGTAATATACATCAAGCTCCCAATAAATTGTTTGTACACTATTGGATCCACTACATTCCCATCTCCTTCTTTTGAGAGTTTTCTCCCTCGCACAATCGGGTTTTTCACCTCACTTCCACATAGCAAATTGAACCTTTCCAAGGTATCTCTAGCATATTTCCAAGTTCATATGCATCTTGTATCACTTCAACTCCTAGAAAGTATTTCATCTTTCCCAGGTATGAAATCTTCCACATAAAGACTGATGATTAGAATCTGATTATCTTCTCTGGTTTTTACGAACAATGTGGGTTCGTACTCGCATTTTTGGAACCCTTCCTTGATAAAATATGCTTCAATTTTGCTGTACCATGCTCGAGGAGCCTACTTCAAGCCGTATAAAGCTTTTATGAGCTTATAGACTTTGTGTTCCTTTCCTCTTTTTGTAAATCCTTGTGGTTGTTCCACATATACATCTTTAGAGAGCTCACCCTGTAAGAAAACACTTTTTACATCCAATTGATAGACACACCAACTTTCTTGAGCAGCTAAGGCTAATATCATGCGAATTGTTTCCCATCGAACTACTGGAGCAAACACTTCATTATAGTCGATACCATGTTGTTGAGCATAACCTTTGGCTACGAGTCTAGCTTTGTATTTGTATACGTCTCCTTTCTCGTTGAGCTTTGTTTTATGACCCATTTTTACTCCAATTTTCTTTGTTCCTTTTGGTAGCTCTGTAAGATACCATGTGTAACACCCATCTCTAAAATACATGACACGTGTCATCGTCTCATACTTAACTTATAATTTATTTGAAATTTCATATAAAATATAAGTGATAATTCTTTTTATTAAAATAGTTCTCGTCAAATCCAAGTATAAAATTATTATAAAAAACATAAGAAAATAACTTTAAAAAAATCTAACGATACTCAAGATTCAAAATAAAAATATATAAATAATATTTAAAAATTCTCAAAACGTAGCACCACCCCGAGTCACTGAAACTACTGCTCGAACTCACCTGCATCCAAAAGGAGGCATGAGTAACATAATTACTCAGTGAAATAATCACGCCTACCCACATATTTCTATTATACAAGTATATATATAATCTTGATAATTACTTTATTTAGGAATGAAAACTAGCACGATTGATTCCACAAAACTCAGCACAAATAGTACCAAGATATATGTATTTAAACCGTGCTTGCCTAAGTCACAACCACTCCTCCTCATCCCTAACCACGTCGGTTTAAGGATTCGTAACCCCCAAAGCCACGTCGGCTTAACACCATGACCACGTCGGCCTATTCGCTCACGTCGAGCTCCCGTCACATTGACGGTTGTTTTCGGCCTGCCAGCCGTTAATGAACTACAACTCAACACCGCTGTTGTCGTAGCCCAACACCCATCAACGCAGTTAAACCAACTAACGTTACTCTATTCCACCATACCCGCGTTACGTGAATATCACATTCACCAGAAATTTATTCCCACATTAATGAATCAACCATTATACTTGCTTAGACTAATGTTTAATATTTATCTGATAATTATATTAGTTTATTTTAGTTAATTAATTGATTATGATTCATTTTACTATACCATAATCTACCATAAATAATTTAGTATTCCTTAACCAATAAACCAACACATAATAGTTTATCTTTTTAATAATTAAGTCAACATAATAATCTCTTTTAAAATAATAAATTAACATAATATTTATACTCTTTTCTCCCACCACACCATATTGCTATTCATCTTTTTAATATTTATTTATTTATTATCTAATAAATTCCTAATAGGTTTAACACTTTTTTTTGATAAAAACACCATTAATTATTGCAATAATTAATTAAAACGCTAACACCACACATGATTTCAATCTCTAATTTTCTCTCTGAACGAAGCACTCATCAAAATACATATACATAATTATATAATGAAAATCATAGATCATGTCTCACCTCACTGCGAAATCTGGGTTAATGGAATGTTGGAACTGTCGGTCGTGCGTAGATTTCTCTTCCTCCGACGATGGTACACACGAACACCTTGGCTCTCCAACGCTGAACTTTCTATCCCTTGGCTCTGTCGAAATCTCTCCCTTTCTTCTTGCTTTTGTTTCTGATGCGCGGCTGCCTCTAATCCCCTTTGACGACGTCTTATATAGCCATTACAGTTAATTAGGGTTTCACAAGAATTGTCCGTTATACCCTCACTTCTATTTATGTGGATTTCATAGTTTAAATTTAGGCCCGGGATGTTACAATTCTCCTCCACCACAGAAGAATTCGTCCCCGAATTCGATGGTTCCACTTCCCTCTCATCGTGGTCCTTAAAATGACCAGGGTAATCAATTCTCATATGATGTTCATACTCCCACGTCTCTTCTTCAATTCCGTCTCTTTCCCAACGAACACGTACTGATTTAACATTCTTCCCTTGCATATCAATTTTTTGTTGTCTAGTGATTTTTACCGGTTTACAAAGAATTGTCAAATTTTCTTCCAATTCCTCTAGGGGTTGCTGCATAATGACAACTTTTCAAAGGACTGATACATGAAACACATCATGAAACGCTGCTAACTCCTTTGGTAATCTCAATCTATATGCAATTGTACCAATCCTTTCAGTAATTGGATAAGGCCCCATAAAATGTGGTTTGAGTTTTCCCAACTTCTTATTCTTATCTGCTCCTCTGAATACCCTCATTTTCAAATACACCTCGTCTCCCACAATTCCCTTCTCCCTTTATCAGCGTAACTCTTTTGACGATCGTGAGCCTCCTTTAGTCTACCACGAAGAATTTCCACTTGATCCACTTTCTCTTAAACCAACTCAGATTCCAAATCTCTATGCTCTCCCACTTCTGTCCAGCAAAGTGGTGTCCGACAAGGTCGCCCATACAAAGCCTCATATGGTGACATCTTTATGCTCCTATGATAGCTATTGTTGTACGCAAACTCTGCTAACGGTAAATATTTCTCCCAATGACCTTCCCAATCCAACATACACGCTCACAACATATCTCCAAGGGTTTGAATTGTTCTTTCCGACTGTCCATCTGTCTGTGGGTGATACGCGGTACTCAGATGCACTTTCATCTCAAGTGCCTTTTGGAATGCCTGCCAAAATATTGAGGTAAATTTTGGGTTTCGGTCCGAAACAATACTCACTGGAACCCCATGCAACCTAACAATCATCTCCACACATACTCTTGCTAAGTGGTCCACATTGTCTATCTTCTTAATCGCCAAGAAATGAGCTGACTTTGTAAGTCGATCAACAATTACCCAAACCGTATCCAGTTCACTAATTGTCCTTGGGAGCCCTGTCACGAAATCCATAGTGATCATATCATATTTCCATTCAGGCAACGGTAGACTTTGCAATAACCCACCAGGTACTCTACGTTCTACCTTTACTTGTTGGTACGTAGAGCACTTCGCTACCCATTCTGCGCTATCCCATTTTATACCGTTCCAATGATAATAACGTTTTAGATCTCGATATAGCTTTATCACCCCCGGATGGATTACAAAACGTGAGTGGTGTGCCTGCGATAAGATCTCATCCTTTAACTCCTTAACATTGGGAACACATACCCCATTCTTGTACAAGTAGGTTCCGTTGTCTGCGGTATGGTATCCTTCCACATTATTATCCACAGCTTTTTTGAGTGCATCGTCTACCGTTTTAGCCTCACATATTTTCCAAAGTAAGTATGCCCGGTTTATGGCTTCCAATCCTATGGCATCTTTGGTAACCATTGTAGCACACAAGCTTAATTTTCCCAAAGAAGCCACTAACTCCTCTGCTTCTCATTCTTTTGATATGTCATTTCTCCTTTTACTTAATGCATCTACTACCATGTTAGCTTTTCCAGGGTGGTATGCGATTTCCAAGTCATAATCTGCTAGTAGCTCCATACATCTCCTCTATCTCAGATTAAGATCTGGTTGCGTAAATATATATTTTAAACTCTTGTGATTAGTAAAAACTTGGACTTTTTCTCATATAAATACGCACGCCAAAATTTTTAAGTAAAAACAACTGCTGCCAATTCTAAATCATGGATGGGATAATTTATCTCATGTTTCCTCAACTGTCTAGACGTATAGATAATTACTCGTTCTTGCTGCATCAGCACACAATCCAATCCTGACCCTGATGCGTCAGTGTATACCAAATATGGTACCCTAGTCCTTGATAAACCAATATTGGAGTCTTAGTCAAATGCCCTTTCAACCTTCGAAAGCTCTCCTCACACTCTTCGGTCCAATTAAATTTCACATTCTTTCCCGTAATTTGAGTCATAGGCTTGGCTATACTCGCAAATCCTTCAACGAATTTTCGATACTATCCGCTAGGCCCAGAAAACTACGGACCTCTGTTGCATTTCTGGGTGTCGGCCATCCCATAATTGTTGCAATTTTTTTTCCGGATCCACTGATACTTCAGCTTCAGACACAACGTGACCTAGAAAGCCAATCTTCCTCTGCCAGAAACTACATTTGCTCAACATACCATATAACTTGTATTCTCGTAACTTTTCTATTACTACCCTTAAGTGCTCCATATGAACAATGCATCTAGATGTGTCTATTCTAACCACATTTAAAACAAGTGAGCACCCTTATAATCTCTACAAGCCCATATTCTAATTATCCATGGTATGTTTTTATAGCTCAACTAATTTTCCTATCCTTGCTTGGGCCACTTTTTCCTGTTTGGTTTCCGTCTCAATGCCTTGTTCCACTAAGAATGTTGTTCTCAATAAATTGACCATGTTATTGTACTTTTGCACTATGCAACAATTTTTTTCACCTCTAGCCTCAAACATCTTTGAAACTTGAGTATCATGTCATATTCGTTTGTTCCTCTCCCTCTGAAGCTTATAAATAGACAAAAATTCTAGATCATACTCCCATACTGACTTAGACCCCTGTCAAAGATCGACAAACAACATAACCATTTGGTCTACAGTCTCTTGTGGAAAATACACCCGTGCAAATTCCTCCTTAAAGTCGTGCCAACTAAGCATGTGGTTTGCATGAGTACTAATGACAACACTATCCACCAACTTGTGTTTCGTCCCTTAAATATTAAATCACCAATTGCTTCCAAAACTCAATCGAACACATGATGGTCTCGTAGTTCTTATCTAACATATCTACACAGTTGTGTGTTGTAATCGGATCCATCCCTCCACTAAATTATTCAAATTCCTTAACATCTTCAAAGCATTCCAATATGTGGGCCTTGATCCCGTACTGACATCTTTGGCACTAGAGTAGATGGTGGTGAGTATTGAGGTGCTCCAAACTCTTGAACAAGAGTCTCGTGTGCAGCGAACTCAAGAGCTGCATGCTCGGGCACTACAACTCTTGGTATTCGGTTTGCTACATGAACTTGCTGCAACTAAAATGCTAACGCCTCATGCATTTCTCACATCACAGCTGCATTTAGCACTGTATAATCCACCACTAGAGCAACAACGGCTGGTTGTTGAGTTGGAACAACACCTTCCTGCTCAAGTGGCCAATCATTATGGTCTCATTGACGACCTCCAATACGCAAATAAGTGCTACGATTAACACTCCTCAGCGGCATATTTTCCACATAAACACTCAATTCACACATTACACTACAATAGTATTATAAATCAATGAAATTTAAATGACCTCACGCAAGTTACTCTGAGTGGTGCTCTCCCATTGAAAATACCTTTTTTTTTTAACTACTAAAACTTTAAAACAGAGCTCTCCGGATCAGAACCGGAGTAGCAACCTCGCTCTGATACCAAAATTGTAACACCCGTCTCTAAAATACATGACACATGTCATCGCCTCGTACTTAACTTATAATTTATTTGAAATCTCATATAAAGTATAAGTGATAATTCTTTTTATTAAAAGAATTCTCGTCAAACTCAAGTATAAAATTATTATAAAAAAACATAAGAAAATAACTTTAAAAAAAATCTAACGATACTCAAGATTCAAAATAAAAATATATAAATAATGTTTAAAAATTCTCCAAACGTAGCACCACCCCGAGTCACTGAAACTACTGCTCGAACTCACCTGCATCCAAAAGGAGGCATGAGTAACATAATTACTCAGTGAAACAATCACGCCTACCCACATATTTCTATTATAAAAGTATATATATAATCTTGATAATTACTTTATTTAGGAATGAAAACTAGCACGATTGATTCCACAAAAGTCAACACAAATACTACCAAGATATATGTATTTAAACCGTGCTTGCCTAAGTCACAACCACTCCTTCTCATCCCTAACCATGCCGGTTTAAGGATTCGGAACCTCCAAAGCCACGTCGGCTTAACACCACGGCCACGTCGGCCTATTCGCTCACATCGAGCTCCCGTCACGTTGACGGCTGTTTCCGGCCTGCCAGCCGTTAATGAACTACGAGTCAACACCGCTGTTGTCGTAGCCCAACACCCATCAATGCAGTTAAACCAACTAACGTTACTCTATTCCACCATACCCGCGTTACGTGAATATCACATTCACCAGAAATTTATTTCCACATTAATGAATCAACCATTATACTTGCTTAGATTAATGTTTAATATTTATCTAATAATTATATTAGTTTATTTCAGTTAATTAATTGATTATGGTTCATTTTACTATACCATAATCCACCATAAATAATTTAGTATCCTTAACCAATAAACCAACACATAATAATTTATCTTTTTTAATAATTAAGTCAACATAATAATCTCTCTTAAAATAATAAATTAACATAATATTTATACTCTTTTCTCTCACCACACCACACAAGTAGATCACCACATGGCTATTCATCTTTTTAATATTTATTTATTTATTATCTAATAAATTTCTAATAGGTTTAACTTCTTTTTCTTGATAAAAACACCATTAATTATTGCAACAATTAATTAAAACGCTAACACCACACATGATTTCAACCTCTAATTTTTTCTCTGAACCAAGTACTCATCAAAATACATATACATAATTATATAATGAAAATCATAGATCATGTCTCACCTCACTGCGAAACCTGGGTTAATGGAATGTTGGAATCGTCGGTCTTGCGTAGATTTCTCTTCCTCCGACGATGGTACACACGAACACCTTGGCTCTCCAACGCTGAACTTTCTACCTCTCGGCTCTGTCGAAATCTCTTCCTTTTTTCTTGTTTTTGTTTCTGATGTGCGGCTGCCTCTAATCCCCTTTGACGACGTCTTATATAACCATTATAGTTAATTAGGGTTTCAGAAAAATTGTCCGTTATACCCTTACTTCTATTTATGTGGATTTCATAGTTTAAATTTAGGTCCGGGATGTTACAGCATGTTTCATTTCTTTCTATTGATTCCAGTTTACTTTCCATGGCTTTTCTCCATTTTTCATCGCCTTTGGCTTCATCAAATATGGCGGGATAAACTGTCCAAATAAACATGACAAGATTGGTTGTGATTTCTTCTTCTTCTTCATCAAATACTTCTTCTCCAGTTGTATAATTTTGTACGTAGCTCTTGGCCTTCGACTTTGTGGTGTGGGAGAAATCTGGAAATTTTCTTCTTATCTTTTATTAACATCTTGCAGAGGAGTAGGATCTTTTCAGCTCTCCTTCATTCTTTTCTATGCCTGACTCGTTGTCCTCCCAAATCAGTTGCTCATCATTTGTTTCTCCTGTTTTCTTTTCCCAATTCCATCCCTTTTGTTCATCAAATATCACGTTTCGGTTTTTCACTACTTTCTCTGTTTCTGGGTTGTATAGACGATATCCTTTTGATTCATTACTTACTCCAATTAACACACACGTGATGCTCTTATATTCTAGCTTTTGTCTTCTTTGATCTGGTATATGAACATGTGCGAGACAGTCTTACACTCTGAAGTAATCTACTGTTAGTTTTACTCCACCCCACATCTATTCAGGTGTTTTTTCTCTCAGTACAGAAGTTGGACTTCTGTTTAATATATGAATTGCCCATCTTGCTGCTTTAGACCAGAATCGTTTGGGAACTTCTTTGTCATTTAGAATACATCATACCATGTTCATAATGTGCGATTTTTACGCTCAACCACCCACTATGTTGTGGCGTGAATGCAGTTATGAGCTGTCTACTTATCCCCATTTCTTTGCAAAAGAGCTTAAATTGGTTAGACATGAATTCTCCTCCTCTCCTCTGTCTGTTCTCAAACAGACCAATGATTCTTATGTTTATCTTTCCACTATAGTCTTGAACCTTGTAAAAGATATAAATGTTTCAGATTTGTTTGTCAAAAAATAGATCCAAACCTTCTTGTTGTAGTCATTGATAGAGGTAAGGATATATTTTTTGTTGCTGCTTGGTGCTGGAAAGATTGAGCCACAACGATCAGTTTGCATATCATCTCCACAATTTCTCATATCATTTGCTATCACCATCACTCTTGTGAAATAGTCGGAGATGGATTCTCTGTTCTTCATTTTCTAGGAGTTCAAAGTTTCTCCTCAATGTTTGTAGTTGAGCTCGCTTCACTTTTGCATTCCCTTGATATTTTATTTTCATTGAATCCGACAGCTGTTTGGAAGTTTCTTTTAAAGTGACTATCTTAAGAATAGATTTGTCGATCGCACTAAAAAGATAATTTTTTGCTTTGAGATTCTTCAATCTTGCCTCGGAAAAAACCTTTTTTTGTGTTTCAGACAATGTTTACTCACTGGATGGTTCATCGATTCCATTTTGCAGCACACCAAAATATTCTTTTGATCTCAAGAGATTTTTCATGAGAAAACTCCAATGATCATAGTTTCCATCGAATTTTAGTATGTTTGGTTGTGCAAATTTGCTTGATTCTCCCATTTCACTCACTCGTCACTCACTCATGAGACACCAATTTGTTAACTTCAGAGCAACATTTCAAAACAGAAGCTGAAAACTTCGATATTTTTATTAGAATAACAGGTTTGGCTTTTAAATAGCCTTAGGTAAAAATCATCTTATACAATTCAAGAAAGAGAAGCATACAGAAAGCAACAACTGAAATAAACGAAAAACGTGGACAACTTATTCATTCCTATTTCATATGAGTTTATTTCTATTCTTCGGTTGCTCATAGACTACTTTAAACCCAACATGTATATACTCTAAAACCTTGAAGATAACAAAGAGAGAAGAAAAGATTATTCCTTTGGCAAAAAGAGTGTCTTGGTGTTGAAGAAAACATGTGGCTTTTTATTCCATGGCAACTTAAAGTTTCATGTTGAGAGAGAGAGAGAGAGATTAACAAGGAACAAGATATGTGGTTAAGCCAAGGCTTAAAGAAAGAATGAATAATCTATATGGGACCAAAATTTAGAGAAAAAAAAAAGATGATTCCTTTACGGTATTGAATTATTTCTTCCGATTTTTGACAAGACTAGGAATTTACATTTTTTTAGTTTAGATGAATTTTTGTAGGGCTGACAATCTATTGTTCCACGAAAAGTATCATATAGCATCAAATATCTTTCAAACTAATATCTAGTTTCAGATCTCCACAAATTGAAAGTTAAAAATGTATATCTATCCGAATCGAAAGTTCGAAACCGATTTCTATAAGATTGGTTTATGGAAACCAATCTCATATTTGAATTTGAAATATTTTAACAATGTTTTATAAAAAAAAAAAAGAATATCAATGTGGGAGCACATGCCACCCCATGAGTAGTATTAGATTCGCTTTTGTTTATAGGAGCCATTCTTTAGTTTAGAGGAATATTTTAAAAATTGACAATTTATTTTCTCACGAGAAATATCATATAACATGAGATATCTCATAAACTAAGATCTAGTTTCAGATCTCTATAAACTGAAAGTTAAAACATATATCTACCCGAATCGAAAGTTCGAACCCAATTTCCCCAGCAATTAAAAGTTTGAAATCCCCAAATTAATCGGGTTAAGTAGGTTTACTGTTACCGAAAACCATTTAACACGATTATTAACCACTTAAACCAATTATGAATCAAATAAACCGATTTAGTCCAAGATCTTCCTTTATCTTTCTCACAAACCAAATCCAGTTATCACTGTTTTCAACTTGAACCACATCCCATGTTACTGGGTAGATAACATTGTTTGCATCTCTGCCTAATGCTACAAGCAATTGTCCCTTTATGTCCGATATCATAATGAAACCTTCACGATCATTTAGTCGAAGGTATTCTTGTATCTTTCTCACAAACCATAACCAATTATCATTGTTTTTAACCTGAACCACACCTCATGCTATTAGGTAGATAGCATTGTTTGCATTTCTGTCTAATGGTACAAGCAATTTTTCCTTTATTTTGTGTTTAGGAAGCAGCATCGAGTCCTATTAGAAACCTACATTTGTCTTTCCAATACCTTCTAAGCACATCAAAAACAAATATAGAATCTATTAAACTCTTCTCATCTTCGGCGTTTGTTAACATTTCTATTTCGACCGTAGAATCCTTGATTGAGTAAACCAATTCAACTACCTAATCTCGGAGCCGGACAAGCTGAAGATCATACTCGGATTCAATCCATTTCAATGCTTTATTACAAGCTGCTTGACATTGATGCCTAGATACATTAATTTTCCATCTATCCTTAATCATTTGTCGATCTTCATAGGCAAACAATATTTAGATCCTTCCCGAATTCTATCAAGAAACAATCTGAAGTACTTTTAGCATCTCACATTCCCCATTAGGAACACAACTATGTGTATCTACGAAAACTTTAGCCTTCCACATTGCATCATTAGGCAAATTTGATGCATAAATCTGCCAACTACAACCTTCACCTTCACTATCACCAACACATTTAAAACCAATCTTGTCTTTATCATATTTGTATTTTCTTAGATTTTTATCAGTCCTCAGTGCGCAACAACGCACTCCTTGAATGTGATGCCGTTGAAAAAGCTTTGATTCTTGTATAATCGCCTATTACCACGTTTGATGTGAGTCCTCTCTCTCGATGTTGTATCGATTTCTTCCTCGTCGCCGCTTTCTGGGTACGTATAGTGCCAAATGGAAGCTTCGTCGACAAACTCCTCTACCAATCATATAATTTCGAACTCGTCACGTTCTCTGGCCTCCTCGTCGAACTCTACATTGACTCCCTCTTCGCGAACCATTAACGTCATCCTTCCTTCTTCACGATTGCGACTTCCTTGCTTCACGATTTCGCCAATTTTGCTTTCGATTTTTGGGTTTTTTTCTAGAGTTCATGATTTTGATTTTTGGAAGTTTTCGATTTTGGGAGTTTTTGGGTTAGGGTTGTAATAAGGTATTAGTTGGATGTAAATCGGATCGCAAATCGGTTTATTTGGTTTGTAATCGGTTTAAACAGTTAATAATCGGGTTAATTGGTTTTTGATAACAATAAATCCATTCAAACCGATTGATTTGGGGATTTCGATTTTAAACTTTTAACTGGTGAGAAAATTGGTCGAACTTTTGATTCCGGTAAATATACGTTTTCAACTTTCAATTTGTGATATATGAACTACGCCTTAATTTAAGAGACATATGATACTATATAATATTTATCGTCGAAAAATAAATCTTCAATCTAATCTTTTTAGACATATAACTAGAATTTCTTATAGCACTTTTCTTCGTCTAATTTTTGGTTTTATAGGATGGTTTTGAAGGTATAATTAAATAGCGGTCCAAATAATTCGATTCGGTATGACCACCTGAATTTGTCACTACATAATACTTAAAGTTCTATTGGTTCTTGGTCAAACAGCACATGTGAATCATCTTAACATTCAAAAATATTATAGAAATATGAACCAAGCATATCACTACTTGGAACAAAATGTTAATTTTAATTCACATTTACTTAAACATTATGTTGTCATTTTACAAAACATCACACTAACTAAACCGTTAGTTTGGTTTCCGAGGAAACTGTCGCACTGAAAACCCCACCACCTTAGCCCATTGTTTCAGCTTCTGCTTCATCGTCTTCTTGTCATCACCTTTTCAAATTGATCATCCACTTAAAGATCAAAATCCCAGAAAATTCAAACAAAGAAACAAACATTTGATTCCAAACACACGGCATATATATATGGCCAAGTGATGGAAGTTCCAGTCCTTTGGCTTATAATCTTCTCCGGTGTCGGACAAAACCATTGATAATATCATATTAAAGTGATTTATGTTTTAAATGGAGAAAATATTCATTAAAATATTGAATTTTTACGTTTATGTCATTTAAATACCGAACTTTTTACTGAACTATTTAAATAATGATTTATCGTTGACGTCACCTATTTAGATTTGAGATTAATCAACATTAACACTATAATTGACACGTGTTATTTATTTTAACCAAATAAAGTTAAATACCAATAAATAAAATAAAAAATAAGTAACAGAGTTAACGGTGTTACTTATAATGTTAATGTTGACTAATCGCATATCTAAATCGGTATAGTCAACCACAAATCGTTATTTAAATATCTCATTAAAAATTCGGTATTTAAATGATTCAAACGCAAATGTTCAGTATTTTAATTACCATATTTCCGTTTTAAATATGGTTTCATTAAAATTTTACTACGGACACTACAAAGATAATAAATCAAAGCTTCATTCATTCGGAGGTTTAACCAAAAAAACAAACTCAGCACACACCTTTATCGACAATCGTTGTGGAACCGACGTCACGTTCTGACCCGAACGATGATGTCGGAGACAAATGGTTGTTATACTGTCTGTGAACGGCGACGTACAAATCAAGAGCAGGGATTGTATGAGAGAGCCTTAGATTCATTTCAGGAGAATCTGGTTCAAACCCAAATCCTAGTTCCATGCAGCCTTTAAGCTCCTCGAGATCATCGTTCGTGACGCTTTTGCTACGACGGTCTAATGGACGTTTCTTTTTCTTACACAGCCAAGCTTCGTTGCGGTTTATGTCCGATAAACAAGAATGATGTTTCACCAGATGTTTCGACGACTGTGATGTATTGTGGTTCGACATTGTAGTGACTAGTTTTTGTCTTCTTCTTCTTCTTTATTATGTGGTAACACAACTATTATATACACAAAAGTTTTAAATGTTTTATTATTCCATAGGATTTAAATTCATTAGATAATACTATCAACCCTATGTCAAGATATTGTTACCATTAATGGAGAAAAACTTACCTCTAAATCTTGACAGCTGAGAAAAGAAATTAAATTTCAATACTGAGAAAATTAGCCAAAATAACTCTTTCGAATCTATTTGTTATTATCTTTTAAAAACTTAATTTTCAAATATCATTGCCGCGAAGCCTATGGTGTTAGTTAACAGTTCATTGTTCATTTTATACTTTCTCGTTTGTTTGTGTCACACACAAGATTCAGTTTATAGACAAGTCAAATATCTCTAAATTAATGTGGATAGATAGATGAGGAAGAATATATTAAAATTCAATAGATTTTAGAGTAATACTTTAAATTAGCAAATTTTTAATTTTATCTTTCAACACAATAAAACTAAAATTTCTAAAATACCACAAATTATTATGTCAAAATAATTAGAGATAGTTTTTGTTCCAAATCTACCATTGTAAAATTAAATTTTCAAAAATTAGCACAAATTATTTTCTGAAATACATATTTATGATAAATAAATTACAATAATTAAAATATTATATTTGAGTTCTTTTATTCAATTTAAAGTTTAATTTTTTCTTATTAAAAAGAATTTTTAAGGTATTTTAATATTAAATTTATGCTATTTTTTGAAATTTAAACTAATGATGTTATATTTGAAACAATAACTTAAAAGAGTGTTATTTTTGTCAATTGTCCAAATAATTATTTACCTTAAATAAACTATATATAAAATTAAAACATAATTTTTGGGTTTATTTTTTTAATTTAGTATTTAAAATTTTTTATTAGAAAAAGATTTTTAATTATTTTAGTATTAAATTTGTAATATTTTAAAATTTTAAATGATTAGTGATACATCTGAAAAAAATTGGAATAGTTTTATACTAGACAATTGTCCTAGATTTTATGTCAACAACACAATGAGAATTGTTAGCAATTATTTAAAATATATATATAAAGGTTCATTCTATTAAATGAACTTTTAATGTTACTTCTAACTTTAGCATATATTTTTACTCTTTTTCATTTAATTTTTATGTATAGTAAAAGATATATGAATTCTTATTGAATAATCAAGAACATACCTTTTTATTGATATAAAAATCTAATACCATGTTTCAATTGTTACAAGAATATCTTACATAAATGTTGAAGAAAAGTTTATGCATGCTTGTTCTAGCTAATAGGACTGGAAACTAAAATAACCGAATCGATCAAAATGATTTATTCGGTTTCAATTCAGTTTTAAATGATAAATCGATCGGTGTAGTTTTAAATAAATAATCGGTTTTGTTTTTGGTTCGGTTCTATTCAGTCAATACTAACCGATCAGTTTTTCAAAATATCAAAATAATTGAATTAACCAAAATAACTAATTTTTGTAAAACCAGTTTTATTTTTGGTTTATTTTGGAATTAATGTTAACACCTAAAATCAAACCGAAAAACCTAAAATTTGAACCGAACTGAACCAAATTTTTATTCGATTTAACTCGATTATATTTTTGAAAAATTAAAAATTTTGTAAACCAAAAAACCGACCCAAAAAATCGAATAAAGCGAATGCCTAGGACTACTAGCTAAACTTCCGTTTAAGGGTAACAATGTTTTTGGTACAGATTTCCCATATTTTCGATATGGATCATCTTCAAAATTTATCGAGATTTTTGTTCATATGTCAAGGAAACTGTAAACGAGTGTGATGTTGGTTTACCACTCTACTTGCATATGATAAAACAACAAACTCGAACCTAATATAACAACCCAAATCCGGATGTAAATCACACACCACCCCAAAATGAACAATAAGTCATCAAGTAGGAAACTAAATTTGTTTCAATATGACATCAAAACTATCAATTCAGTTTAGTTGGGTTTGGTATTTATGCTATTATGTCTTGTTCAGTTGTGGAGTCAAACTCCAATACTGTTATTTCTGAATATAATTGGATGGTTAAACATAAAAGAACGATACAACAAAACCTATGAGTATAACTGAGTGGACTGCGAGTTTTAACTTATAAATATACAACTAGATTTATACCTATATAATATTCATGGATGGAAAAAAATTCGTAAATTATATAATATTATTTATTAGTAAATATAAATTAAATATCTATATAATTTTAAATTTTATTTCAAATTCTTTTTAATATTAATTTTTGTATATATAAATTAAGAAAAAAAAATGTTTTTACGAATTTAATAGTATTTCTAATTAGTTTAATAAAATATATTGATTTTCTAATCAAATTAATAACAATAGTATATATTGTAATTTTTCTAATAATTTAACTCTATTTATATATTTATTTGAAAATCACTTTGGTGATGACACGTCAACATAGCATTTCTGCTAATAACACGTCATGATAAGATTAATTTTTTAAAATATCCTCAAATAATATCTTAAATATACAAAAATAGATAGTTTCTTGTAACACAAAAATATGCAAAAACGAGTTATTAATATATTTTGGTATCTTTGACATATATTTGTTTACTTTCTCTCATCTCTATAAATTTGATTTAATATTCAAATCCTATAGTTCGGAGGGACGTTTATGGCTATATCTTTGCAATGTTTTTGTGGTTGTGGACCTTGATTTTGGATTGTAAGCAAAAACTTGATATAGGAATTATCACTAAAATCATCGTAATTTTTGTTGAGTTGTAGAGTCAAATTTTGATATTGTTATTTTATTTAGTACAACCAAAGTCCCAGTTGTGTTGTTTATTGTTGACTGCGTTTAGAAAATTCAGTCATATGACTTGACACAGTCACACAGCTAGTACGTGACACAAATGCTGAGAAAGCCATTGAGACTAGACTAAAGCACGTTGGGGTTATAGTGATGATGTTATATGAATTATGATATATGATATGTTGATGTACGTTAATGTATATTAGAGTTTACATGGACACCATCAAATGAAAGTTTTGGAAATTAGAATGAATACTTTCAAGAAAAAGAAAAAAGAAATACATTTGTGGGTCTTGGTTGAGATAAGTCCAATTACTTGTAGAGACTTGTAGTGCGTGACTCGAGTTTTCTAAGGTTTTTTACTTTTGAAAATGCAGTTGAAAATGTAGATGTTGTATACTGCAGTTGAATGTATCAAAGAATGTATTAGGCAGAATGTCTTATGGATGCATCATACATAGTACTAGGATGCAAGGATTTGAAGTGATGCATGATCTTACGTGGTAAGTGATTTGTTGAGTTAGAAAAAATTGCTAGGATTCTAAATATTTTCTACAATAAATTTGGTAAGCAGCAAATTATGTTTATGGAAAATCTCATGAGAATCCTACATACTAGAGTTAGACGAATTTTATAAATAATAAGATGTTGTGTCATGAAGATTTTGTTGAAAATTAAACTTGATTTTGGGTCAAGTTTAATTATTCAATTAATGATCTAATAATGCTAATTGGATCTAAGTAAAATTTGATCCAAATTCTAGAACATATCTAGAATCATCTTCCACCTTCTTAGAAATAAATATCTAGATATTTGTATTACAATGATGAAGATATTTTGAGAGAACTCTCTAGATTTATGATTAAAATATTGAGATATTTTATAAGTTGGAGGCTATAAATACATCTCTCCCCTCTCATTTGTAATCAAGTTGTTCCAATAAAACAACAAATTCCTCTAGAGATAAAATCTTTCTCTTCTTCATAAAATTCCTATTTTTTCAAAGTTTTTTAAACACCTTCTCCACCACTTCTAAAATTATTTTTCTCCCAACAAAGGTATCAGAGCCATACTACTCTTTAAGAGATAACAAGTAATGGTCTTCCCCTCCAAGTTCTGATGCTCACAAAGCAACTACGACAATTGGAGTCTTAGAATGATGGCAATTCTAGGAGCACATGATGTGTGGGATGTAGTCGAGAGAGGCTTCATTGAATCAAATAATGAAGCTAATCTATCTTCAAACTCAAAACAATAGTTTTAGAGATTTAAGGAAAAGAGACAAGAAAGCTCTTTGCCTAATTTATCAAGGTTTAGATGAAAATATATTCGAGAAAGTCGCTGAAGCAAAAACGGCCAAAGAAGCATGAGAGAAGCTTCGAATCTCTTACAAGGGAGTGGAACAAGTCAAGAAGGTACGTCTTCAAACTTTAAGAAAAGAATTTGAAGCTTTGCAAATGAAAGAAGGTGAACTAGTTTCTGATTACTTCTCACGAGTGTTAACGGTTACTAATAACCTTAAAAGAAATGGTGAGAAATTAGATGAAGTGAGAATAATGGAGAAGATTCTTAGATTGTTGGATTCAAAATTTGAGCATATTGTTACCGTCATTGAAGAGACAAAGGATTTGGAGACTATGACGATGGAGTAACTTCTTGGATCGTTACAAGCTTATGAAGAAAAGAAGAAGAAGAAAGAAGAAATCACCGGAAAAGGTACTCAAGATGCATATTGATAAAGAAGAAAGTGATCGAATCCATCCAAGATGAGGTGGAGGTCAATTCCGAGGAAGAGGTCGTGGATATGGAAATGGAAGAGGTATGAGGTCTTTTGAAAACAATGTTAACCAAAGAAGAGAAAACTCATCAAGAGGTCATGGGAGAGGAAATCAAAGATCAAGGTACGATAAATCAAACATTAAATGTTATAATTGTTGAAAATTTGGACATTATGCTTCCGAATGTAAAGCTCCAAGAAATAATCAAGTTGAAGATAAGTCCAACTATGTTGAAGAGAAAATCCAATAAGATGAAGTGTTATTAATGGCTAAAAAGAAAGATGAAAGAGATGATGCTCAAATGTGGTACCTTGATAGCGGTGCAAGCAATCACATGTGTGGAAAAAGAGGTATGTTCATAGAGCTTGATGAATCGGTGAAAAGAAATGTGGCATTAGGAGATGAATCAAAGATGGAAGTTTAAAAGCAAAGGTAATATTCTCATCCGATTGAAGAATAAAGATCATCAATTCGTTTCCAATGTTTACTATGTGCCAAAATATGAAGACAAATATCTTGAGTCTTGGACAACTTTTAGAGAAAGGTTATGATATTCACTTAAAAGATAATAACCTTTCTATAAGAGATTGTGCAAGTAATCTCATCACCAAGGAGTCGATGTCAAGAAATAGAGTGTTTGTCCTTAACATTCAAAATGATATCACACAATGTCTCAAGATGTGTTATAAGGAAGAATCTTGGCTTTGGCATCTTCGATTTGGACATCTCAACTTTGGAGAATTAGAGCTACTTTCTAAGAAAGGAATGGTGAGAGGATTACCTTACATCAACCATCCAAATCAAGTTTGTGAAGGGTGTCTACTTGGAAAACAATTCAAAATGAGTTTTCCGAAGGAGTCAAACACAAGAGCTCGAAAACTGCTAGAACTTGTACACACAGATGTTTGTGGTCAGATCAAGCCAAGTTCACTTGGTAAAAGTAACTACTTTCTTCTCTTTATTGATGATTTTTCAAGAAAGTCGTTGGTTTATTTTTTGAAAAAAAAATCAGAAGTGTTTGAAAATTTCAAAAGATTCAAAGCTCTTGTCGAGAAGGAAAGTGGCCTTGTGATCAAAACCATGAGATCCGATCGTAGAGGAGAGTTTACTTCCAAAGAATTTTAGAAGTATTGTGAGGATAATGGGATTCTTAGACAATTGACGGTACCAAGATCACCTCAACAAAATGGAGTAGCGGAAAGAAAGAATAGAACAATCCTTGATATGGCGAGGAGCATGCTCAAAAGCAGAAGATTACCAAAGAAGCTATGGGCAGAAGCGGTTGCATGCGCGGTTTATCTATCAAACCGATCTCCGATAAGAAATGTCTCAGAAAAAAACACCTCAAGAAGCTTGGAGTGGAAGGAAGCCTGGTATTTCTCATCTAAGAGTTTTTGGAATCATTGCTCATGCTCATATACCGGATGATAAAAGTGAAAAGTATATTTTCATTGGTTATGCCAATAATACCAAAGGTTATAAGCTCTACAATCCAGATAAAAGGAAGACAATCGTTAGTCAAAATGTAATCTTTGATGAAGAAAGAGAATGGGATTGGAGTTCAAATCATGAAGATTATAACTTTTTTCCACCTTTTGAAGAAGAAATTTTGGAGCAACCTAGAGAGGAGCAAGCTACACCACCAACTTCACCAACCACAAATTATCAAAAAGATGAAAGTTCGAGTGAAAGGACTCCACGTTATAGAAGTTTACAAGAACTCTATGGGGTAACTGAAAATCAAGACAACCTTACATTATTTTGTTTATTTGCGGATTGCAAACCCATGAACTTTCAAGAGGCTATGGAGAAGAAAACATGGAGAAATGCAATGGATGAAAGATTAAAGCAATACAAAAGAATGAGACATGGGAGTTAGCTTCACTTCCGAATGGGCATAAGACAATTGGTGTGAAGTGGGTGTATAAAGCAAAGAAGAACTCTAAAGGAGAAATCGAAAGATACAAAACAAGATTGTTGGCAAAAGGCTATACTCAAGAGCTGGAATCGACTATGACGAGGTATTCGCTCATGTTGCTCGTTTATAAACTGTTAGACTAATCATTTCATTGGCAGCCCAAAACAGTTGGAGGATACATCAAATGGATGTCAAATCAGCCTTCTTAAATGGAGATCTTGATGAAGAAGTCTACATTGAGCAACCACAAGGCTATATAGTCAAAGGAGAAGAAGACAAAGTCTTAAGGTTAAAGAAAGCGCTTTATAGCTTAAAACAAGCACCAAGAGCTTGGAATACTCGAATTGATAAGTATTTCAAAGAGAAAAACTTCATCAAGTGTCCATATGAGCATGCACTCTATATCAAAACTCAAAAGAATGATGTATTGATTGCATATTTGTATGTAGATGACTTGATATTCATAGGTAACAATCCAAGTATATTTAATGATTTCAAGATGGAGATAACAAGAGAGTTTGAGATGATGGATATTGGATTGATGTCTTACTACCTTGGAATTGAAGTGAAGCAAGAAGCCAATGGAATATTCACTACTCATGAAGGTTATGCTAAAGAGGTGCTCAAAAAATTTAAGATGGATGACTCAAACACCGTAAGCACGTCAATGGAATGTGGAGTTATGTTATCAAAGCATGAAGGAGGAGAAATGGTGGATCCAACACTATTTAAGAGCTTGGTTGGAAGCTTACGTTACTTAACATGCACAAGACCTGATATTTTATATGCGGTTGGAGTTGTGAGTCGATTCATGGAGCATCCAACCACAACTCACTTTAAGGCATCTAAGAGGATTCTTCGCCATATCAAAGTTACAACAAATTTTGGTTTGCACTATTCCATTTCTAATGATTACAAGCTTGTCGGATATAGCGATAGCGATTGGAGTGAAGACGTAGATGATCGAAAAAGTACAAGTGGATTTGTGTTTTACATTGGAGATACAGCATTCACATGGATGTCAAAGAAGCAACCGATTGTCACTCTTTCTACTTGTGAAACGGAGTATGTAGCTGCTACTTCATGTGTTTGTCACGCAATTTGGCTGCGAAATTTGTTAAAAGAGTTGAGCTTACCACAAGAGGAAACAACGAAGATCTTAGTGGAAAACAAGTTAACAATAGCATTAGCAAAAAACCCAGTCTTCCATGATCGAAGTAAGCACATTGATACACGCTATCACTACATTAGAGAATGTGTTAACAAGAAGGATGTGCAATTGGAATATGTGAAGACGAATGATCAAGTAGCTGATATTTTCACCAAGCCACTCAAAAGTGAAGATTTTATAAAGATGAGAAGTTTGCTTGGAGTAACAAAATCAAGTTTAAGAGGGGATGTTGAAAATTGAACTTGATTTTGGGCCAAGTTTAATTTAGGCCTAAGTAAAATTTGATCCAAATTCTAGAAAATATCTAGAATCATCTTCCACCTACTTAGAAATAAATATCTAGATATTTGTATTACAATGATGAAGATATTTTGAGAGATAAGAACTCTCTAGATTTAGGATTAAAATATTGAGATATTTTGTAAGTTGGAGGCTATAAATACTTTTCTCCCCTCTCATTTGTAGTCAAGTTGTTCTAATAAAACAACAAGTTCCTCTAGAGATAAAATCTTATCTTCTTCCTAAAATTTCTATTTTTCAAAGTTTCTTAAACACTTTCTCCACCACTTCTAAAATTATTTTTCTCCCAATAGATTTACGCATGCGTAGGTTATTATAGAGAGATACAACATGTGTGTGCTATTGTCCCATTAGAGAGACAAACAAGATGTAAGGGTATGTTAGATCTATTGATAGTTTACGTAATACTCGGTGATAGTTAAACATGAAAGAGTTTTAAGAAAGGAGATAGAGGCTTGAAAGTAATGAAAACATTTCTTTTATTTCTACAACTCTCGACACACTGTTTTATTACAAGGCATTTGCTCTTACTTATAGCATACATGATAAACCATAGTTGCTACAGGTGTCAACATCAAGTGGCTGATATTGGATCAAAGGACATGAAAGCGATTTGACATCAAGAGTGTTGTGCCTTTTTCGGGTGTGCAGCATGTGTGTTGTAGTTGCTGTTGTACTTTGTTTCTCACTTTGGTAGGGAAGGAGGTAGCCGTTGATTGAAACGACCGTAGAATGAATTTGGGCTTAATGGATTGTTCTTATCCATACGTGGTCCATTATTGTGCTGCACAGTGTCGTTTTGATGTTGAGACACGTTTTCTGTTTCTAGTTGCTTAACAGCCTCTCTCAAATTTAGTGTTGGGGGGACATCTACACCGAGTTTAAACCGTAGAGAGCGAAGAGAAGCATGAGGTAATGACTTGGTGAAGATGTTCGCGAGTTGTAGTGAGCTGGGAATATATTTGACGACGAGAGAACCGAGAGCAACTCGTTCACGAACATAGTGGTAGTGAACGCCCAAGTATTTTGTCTTCGCGTGATAAGATGGTATTGGCGGCAAAGTACACTACTGATAAATTATCACAGAATAACTCAGGAGTATGATGAAGAGAAACGTCTAGTTCTTTGAGAACGGAGTTTAGGCAAGTGAGCTCACCCGTTGTGTCCAAAAGTGATCTATACGCAGCTTCGTTGGAGTTTTTTGAAACAGCGGGTTATTTTTTACATAACCATGAGATTAAATTTTGACCCAAAAATGTTCAATAGCCTCTAGTTGAACGTCTAATACTTGTGTTAATCGGCGGCATCCAAAAACGGAAATGGCACACTATGTGCAAAATAGTATTACTAAAAATTTATATATTACTAAATGTTAATCGACTACGCCCAAAAACGGAAATGGTGGTGCCCAAAAAAAAAAATGACGTCCCAAAAACAAAAATGACGTCCCAAAAAAGGAATAAAACTATGGTTTTAATTTTTCCACAATTTTTTTTCCTCGTGCATTCCATCAGATTCTTTTTCCTCCTCCATTCCATCAGATTCTTTTTCTTCATTTTGGGTATTTTGATTTTAATAGCTTTGATTTAAATTTTCGATTTTTTTACCTAATTTCGAAATCAGTTCATTTTTTTGCGAATTCAAATATACAAGTTTTTTTTGGTTTTATCTAGTATTACTAGTAATATAATTATCTACCATCTCAAAATTAATTGTACATTTTTTCTTTTTATTCTTTTAATAAGATATAAAATAATAAAATCATGTTTTTTGTCATTTTTGTCACAACTATACAATAACCCAACATATTCACGAAGATTTAACACCCTCATACGAGGGATGACGAAGTCGAACTCTACAGCTTTAAAATGGATGTAGAGATGGTGCAATCACTAACCCACTTATTTCTCCCGTAAATCATGATTTAAAAATTAAAAAATGATCAAACCTAATTTACTTATATCAAAATTATAATCACCATCATATAATACTGAGAAAATAGAACTTTTAAAGCAAATAATATGTTCATAGAAATAGAACTTCTATTAATTACATTTGAAAGCTGATAATATGTTTGCAAATAATATGTTCACAAATTGTCTTCTATTAGTTACATAACTTCAATTGCACCTACTGGAAAACTATTGAGAGAAGAATCCATTAAGTATACAACTATACAAGTGAGCAAAACTGATTTTGAGCGTTTCATGCTATTTTATCCCTTTCATTATTTTATCTCGAGTCTAGTTATTGGAAACACACATAATTCACATAAATTTCATTATAATAATAGCCTCTTAAATACTGATATATTTATGTTTAAAAATATCTAAATTCTTATAAAGATCTATAATAAAATTTCATATTTACTGCTACTCTTTTTTTTAATATTTTCTTATAATAATTCTAGCATTTGTCATTGATTTAAATACTTTTCACATCTTGGCATTTGACTAATTCACTTTTAAAAATGTTATATTTAAAACCAATTTTCAAAAATACCATAAAAGTACAATCAATAATTTTATTTTTCAAAAAATACTATTATAAAGTTTGTTTTCAAAAATATAACAAAACTATAACTAAATTTTAAATCTTTATAACAAAACCATAAAAATTAAATCACTCCAAATTCATTTTTAATGTTTATAAATATTTTTTTAAAAAAAATTTTAGTAATATTTTTTTAAATAACTATTTATTATTTTTTTCAAGAAAAACTTTTTTCTAATAGTTTAATGTATTTCTCTTCATTTAATTTTAGATATCCATTCTACAATAAGGACAATACACATCGGTGTCTAGACAAGGCAATAAGCATATGGAGTGTAACCTATGGGCACATTGTAAGTGGACCAATGTCTCACCCTTCTTAAACCGGTCTAGACATATAGCATAGTCTTCTTTTCCTTTGACTCGCCACCCGAACCATTCGATCAACTTTCCTCGGCTCTTCTTCAACCTGATCACCTCTGTTGGTAACTTCTCAACATACTTACCTTTCCATTGCTCGGATTTATTCATTTTGTCTTTACCATTTTGCCTAAACTTGAAGATTTAAAGCAAAAGTCAAGTTTGCTTCTCTTGGAAGCTGCCTAAGAGTTTCTTTGAAATTTCCATTACAAAACCAGAAAAAAAAAGACGCAACTTAAACCGTTTTAATCAGTTTACAGAATTTTTGGTTTTTCAAAAATATGATCGAATTAAATCGAATAAAAATTTGGTTTGGTTCAGTTTAAAATTCGGAATTTTTGATTCGATTTTAAATGTTAAAATTAATTCCAAAATAAACCCAAAAATAGTTTTTGAAAAAATATCGTTATTTTGGTTAATTCGGTTATTTTGGTTAATTCGGTTATTTTTGATATTTTTAAAAAACCAATTGGTTAGTGTTAATCGAATCGAACTGAACCAAAAATCGATTATACAATTAAAACTACACTGGTCAGTTTATCACTTAAAACCGAATAAACCGGTTCGGTCAGTTTGGTTATTTCAGTTTTAACCGTAAGTCCAACCCTATTAAATAGACAACACTTGCTACAATAAGTTTGGAAGACATTGTTGGAACTCGGTTTTACGAAAGTGGTTGTCGATCACTTTCCGGTGAGTTTTCTTGCGAAAATGTTAAAACCGAAGTTTCTTTGAATGAGAAATAAGTGTATAAATTGGGTTGCTTGATAAGTATAAAATGAAAAATGTCATTTGTCATACATTAGAAGTTACAGGTGAAATCTCTCTTGTATATCAAGCGGAGAATGAATAATAAAACTCAAAAAATTAGATACACTTTTAGTGTATTAGTAGAAGGAGATAACCGAACTCGAGTTTCGAGTTTTCAGAATTTAGCAAATGGATCAATGGTCGGTACAATTGTTATTGTGGTTTGGTTCAAACTCCATTTGTTAGTTGTTGACTAAGTCAAATTCAACATCTCCTTTATTGAGTTAAATTACAACTTATAACCAAATTAATTTGGTTTATTGTTTTGTAACATAAAAAGCATAATGATTTTTAGTGAAAAATCAATTTTCATTAAAAATGGAGTAATATTTTTACAAACTCATATGGTGAATCATTAAAAAATGAATGAAAGATGAAAAGAAAAAGAGAAAAACAAACCCTTGGCATATTGAGTTTAACAATACAACATAGAAAAACGTTCGTTTGATTTTGTTCTTGGGTTGTACAAGACAGAATAGTTGCAGTTGTATCTTGGAATTCGGAACGACATGCAAACGTCACACTATGAAACGTTTTCAGAATTAAGGAAAAAACATCTTGCCTCTACAAATCCGATTTTTTCCAAATTTTTATATTAATATTTATATTTTATTATATATAATTTTTTCACAATTATTCAATTATACAAATTGTACAAATCGCGTTCCTATATACATACAAAGGTTTTCCCTAAAAATACGCTTTTAATGACATTTTATTCACTTTGTCTTTACCATTTTGCCTGAACTTAAAGATTTAAAGCAAAAGTCAGATTTGCTTTTCTTGGAAGCTGCCTAAGAGTTTCTTTGAAGTTTCCATTACAAAACCAAAAAAAGACGCAACTTAAACATTAAATAGTAGTTCTCGAAGTTCGGTTTATTCAGTTTACATAATTTTTGGTTTTTCAAAAACATAATCGAATTAAACCAATAAAAATTCGATTTGGTTCAGTTCAAAATTTAGATTTTTTGTTTCGATTTTAAATGTTAAAATAAGTTCCAAAATAAATAAAAATAAAAAATAAATTTAAAAAAAACATTGGTTATTTTGGTTAATTTAGTTATTTTTGATATTTTTAAAAAATTAATTAATTAGTATTGATCGAATCAAACCGAAAACTGATTATATAATTAGAACTACACCGACTGATTTATCACTTAAAACTGAATTAAAACCAAAAATCATATAAATTGATTCGATCGGTTCAATTATTTCGGTTTTTATCGAAAACCCAATCCTATTAAATAGACAACACTTGCTAAAATGCGCTTGGAAGACATGAACAAAGGTTTTCCCTAAAACTACGTTTTTAATGATAAAAAAACAATTATCCGACAAAATACAAATTCCAATCTCACAATTATATGCTCTTATGTGAAACCACATGGTTTCAATTATTACTCATCATCGTGATGGAATAAAGGAAAAGGCTTGAGCTTGTTGGGCGCATTTTAAGGTGAATTAGTAGTTGAGTTTACTATCATACGCACCTTTTGCGCGGTATTCTCAACCTCTCGTTAAGCCTCTCCTTTGCCTCTTTAGCTGCTCCGTTGAGCTTCTCGTCGTTATCCTCTCCGGAAGATTTGTTCCTAACATTTCTCTCCTAAAATTTCATAACTTTAATTTCATTCATGAAAGTGCAAAACTTTAATGTTATTTTGCTCATTTCATTACCGAGAAAGAAACATAGGCTTGGTGGCTCTCATTATTGGTCGTGTAGAGAGAGAACGATGGTCGCCGAGTCCAAACATGTCCGGTCGTAGCCGTCACAGAATTTGTGTTGGAAAATTCAATCAACGGAGCACTGCCGTGGAAACGTCGCCTCCTTGCGCACTCAACACCGGGAAGCATACCAGCCATAGGTTTATTCTTGCCGTGTTCTATTTTGCTGAGAGAGAGAGAGAGAGATAATCAGACAGCTACAAATATTTATATCACTAATAATTAAGGAGGTACATATAAAGATAGATAGGTTAATTAGGTACATATTAAAAGTATGGTTGTTTTTAATTAGTAAACGAGAGATCCAAAACTGAATAAACCGATTTAGTCGGTTTGGTTATTTCGGTTTTCCCCGAAAGCTAGCTCTATTAAATAGACAACACTTACTAAAATGTGCTTGAAAGACAGTTATAATATATATAGTTACTATTAATTAGTTTAAAAAATAAATAATACCCTAAAATAACATCTTTTAAAGTTTTTCTTCCAAATCTAGCATTATAAAATAGTGACAAAAAAAAAATTTAGCATCATAAAATTAAATTCCTAAAAATAGCACAAATACTTATGTGAAAATACTTATTTATTCTAAATAAATTATGCATAAACTTAAAGTATTGTATTTGAATTCATTATTTCTAATTTAGGGTTTAATTTTTTTCTATTAAAATATAGTTTTAATGTATTTTAATCTTAAATTTGTGCTATTATTGGAAATTTAAACTAATGATGCTATTTTTGAAACAAAAACTTAAAAAGATGCTATTTTAGACATTTATCCTTAAAAAATTAATATATTTTATTAAAATAATCAAAAATTATTATTAACTTTAAAAAAATAATTTTTTTTATTTTTTCTATCTTACACGTGTGAAAATAAATATTAAAAAAAATATTTTAAAATTATTTTAAATAAAAATTAAAATTAAATAAATATATAATTTACATTTATTAAATACAAAATATTATATAATTTACAAATATTTTTTTTTATATATAACGTGTATATAAATTTAGTTTGTTATTATTTGAGTTCGCTTTCATGTTTTTTCGTACAATAATATTGGATTATTGAATTAAACCTTTTTGCATAAAATAAAATAAAAGTAGAGAGGAAAAATAGTAAATTACCATCTTTTTAATAACACTAATATTTTTTTGCCTATCTTTACATCTCTTTAAATATAGGATGAATATAAATTTTTTTTTCATATGGTATTCTCATTAGAATATTTGAGTCAATTACATCAAAATCATCATTCAAAACTGGAAAATGCACATAACCACCTGAGGCCAAAATGAAGGGCAATCTAACCAATATTTCCTCAAAAGACCTTAAACAAAAGAGAAAGTAATCACATTACATAGAGGCCAAAGAAGCTCTCTCACTAACAAACATCTCATGTAACCAATTCGGTACACTAATGACTAATTGACTATATAAACATGTGTTCGAAACCGTGACACATATTGTGTTGTTTTCTGAATATAATTTAGTGAATTAAGTTGGTTAAATATGAAGAAAATAAAGTAAATAAATGCCAGAGATTGTGAAAAGGACCCATGTTGGATTTTACATCACAACTTTTAGTTCAATCTCTTTCAAACCGAACACTTCCGTTAATTTTAATTATTTTTCTTAAATTATTTTGCTAATTCGTTGAATAATATTTTAAAATATCACATTTTTAAAATTTTATTCTAAATTTAGTATTTTAAAATTGAAGTTTAAAAATAATACAAATTATTTGAAAATAAATATTTACCATAATAAATTATAAATATAATTAAAATATTATATTTAATTTTTTTTTCTAATTTATAGTTAAATTTTTTGAATAATACCCTAAAATACCATATTTTATATTTTTATTCCAAATTTAACACTTTAAACTCAAATCCCAAAATAACACAAATTATGTTCTAAAAATACATATTTACCATGAATAAATTATAAATATAATTAAAGTATTATATTTGAGTTCTTTTTTTCTAATTTAAGGTTTAATTTTCTTTATTAGAAAATTTTTTTAAGGTATTTTAATATTAAATTTATGTTATTTTTGGAAATTTAAATTAGTGATGCTATATTTGAAACAAAAACTTAAAAAGTGTTATTTTGTCAATTGCCCAAAAAGTTTTATTAGAAAAAGTTATAAAATATTTAATATTAAATTTTTATTATTTTAAAAAATTTAAACTAAAAATATTATATTTGAAAAAACTTTTTTTTAAATAGTCTTATTTTGTCAATGCCTAATTCGTTCTAGACAAACCATTTCAATACATAATTTTGACTTAGCTTAAAAATGTGAGTACAAAAGTATGCTTTGTTAATAACCTATTACATCGGTTAAACTAGATCTAAATTATCCAATCAATTATATGTTTCTTCACTATTTTAGTCTTGCGCACTAAACTTCACCATAGTAAAGTTTCCATATTATATATTTGATCAAACTAATGTCTATTTAACAATATATTTCTTCATCAAAATTATCATATAATATTAGATGTTTATCAAACTAATACTATGGTATATTTTCCTCAAAATAAAAATTCTAAATCTATTTTTTTTTAAATGGTAGTTTGTAACCTAATTACCCACATATGCGGATTTCAACCTTTGGAATAAATAATGTATATGATGATCTATACGTGTCTTTACATTACAAACTTTAAAATTTTAAAGGAATATCTTTCAAAATTTTATTACTGAAAATAAATAAGTTTGGAAATTTTACTTTAGTAAGATATAAAGTAGAATAAAACCCTAAAATAAACAAAACAAGCTAAATATAATATTTTAATTATATTTATAATTTAATTATGGTAAATATATAATTTTAAAATAATATATATATTTTTTAAATTTTAAATTTAAAATAGTAAATTTGGAATAAAAACTTAAAAATATATTATTTTAAAGTATTACTCATTTTTAATGGTATTTATTAGTATGGTTAGAAAAAACCATTCACATTATATATTAATATTTGTACATTTTGCGCAAATAAAAATAGAGATAAATATCGATATTTTAAACTCACTGTTATACTTCATTTTTTCAAATTTAGAAGTTACATCCATTGACTATTTACTTTTTTCAGAAGCACTTGAGCCAAGGTTGAACTTGAAATTCAAAAAAGATAAATTAATGGAAGCAAAATAAATGAACCTAAGGTGTAACTAAATAAGGGAGATCGACCGGTTCTAAACATAAAAAATTTCGAAAGAAAAGATGTTGGGAAAAAATCGTTGCAAAAGAATCACATCAAGATATTAGAGAAAACATATATGAAAAGATTTTAAAAAAAAGAGGTGAAAAAAAACATGACATAAAAAATAAAATTTTTATTAATTACGCTAAAAAAAATTTGGATTAAAAATAAAAAAGAAGATGTTGATGAAATATTTTTATTTTTTGTATACAAAAAAATGATAATACATACAATGGTCTGTATCAATATATCGAATAAAGTTGAATTAGGAAAATGATAAAAAATCATGAAAAATGAATTATTCTCCTTCAATAAAGGAAATATATTCAGATTTGTTGTCAATGCATCCGAAGATGTAATGTATGTCAGATGTAAGTGGATTTTTGTGAGAAAAAATAAGGTAAATGAGATCACAAGATATAAAGTTCGACTTGTGGCACAAGGTTATTTCAAAAACCAAAAATTGATTATGATGAAATATATTATGCGGTTATGAATGCAATTATATTTATGTAATTAATGAGTTTAAAAGCATCTAAAAATTTAGAGATGTACCTTATAGATTTGTGTCTACATATTTATATGGATCACTTGATAGTTAAATATACATGAGTATTCCCGATGGATTTAAAAGCGCATAAGGATCCAAATTCTCAGAATGATCAAAAGGACATTTGTTTGGTGAAGTTACAACGATCACCTTACGAATTAAAATAATTTAGACGCATGTGATGTAATCGATTAAGTGAATATTTGTAGAAAAAAGAATATATCAATAATACGATATGCCCTTACTTGTTTATCAAAAAATCTTCGTTAGGATTTGTTATTATTGTTGTATATGTGGATGATCTAAACATAATTGGAACTCAAAAGAAAGCTAATAATGTGATATATCATGGTTTTACCGGTTTTTAACCATGATATATGTCATTTTATCAAGTCTTTTTAGTGTTTTTCAGAGTCTTTTAGAGTCTTTTTAGGTTTTTGCACGAGTTTGGATGATTTGGAGTAATCGAGCCATTTGAGAGGTAAATTAAACAAAGAGAAAAGGTAAGACGTATGAAACATAATTTTACACAGGATTTCACAGTGGTGTCGATCGACACCACGTTTGGTGTCGATCGACATCTCTTGTGATCTAAATTTTCTGATATTGCATCTTTGGTCCAAATTTATCAAGAAAATTCATAATGCATTAGTTCATGTTTTAAGCTATAAATTGGTCTATTTTAGCTGTAAGAGATTATTAGGTTTTATTCATTTGAGACTCAAAGAAAGATTTATTTTAGGGCTTTTCAGGAGATAATTCAAAAAATTTGTTCATCTGAGAAAAATTCAAACCCTTTGTATCTTTTATTAATTTCTATTATGCATCTTTTTATTCATGATAGTTTGATTATATGAATTTTCAAAGGTTAAAGATGAATTGTTAGATTAGATGGATTGTTAGGATAATCATATAGTTCATTTAGATCGTTTCAAAAGCTAATTTCTAGTTTGATCACTTAGAATTTATAATTTAAGTTAGTTAATAGATACGAAAGTATTATCGATTTATTGACTTATCTTAGATGAGCAAATTATTTAGGTGCAAAGAAATTTGGTTTATGAATTTTGTGAACAATCGAACCTAAAATTTAATACATGCCTAGATTGATTGAATTTGCAAAGAAATTTGGAATTCTAAGGTTTATACATAAATAATATTCGCAACGAAAAGGTTGATTTGCAATTGTGTTTCGAGTTCGAGAACGGTTTTTCATTAAAATCCTAACAACTTTCTAGTTCATAATTCAGATTTACCTAAGAATTTTCTAATGTCTAACATTTGTCTCATTGAATTAAATTTCGTTTTCAACAAGTTTTTAATTCGATTTTCTTAATAATTTTATTTGTCATTCAATTTACTTGTTTAACTTAATTTAATTTTCAAAATTTGTTGCAATATTAGATCTCTAAGGATATGATAGATCTTTAGACTATAACTGCAATTTTTTGCACTTATAGAGATTTTTCTACGGTAAAACTAGAGCTATCATAATGCAAAACTTCATATGAGAGAATAGTTTGAAATGAAAAACTTTGGAAAGTCAAGTTTTATCTTGGGTTTCAGATAGAGTATCTCGAAGATGGAATATTTGTACATCAATCAAATTACACCAAAAAATATTAAAACATTTTAAGATGGATAAAGCAAATCTTTTGAGTACTTTAATGGTCAATAGATCATTTAATATTGACAAGGATTTGTTTCGGTCTTGTGATAATGAGAAAATACTAGGTTATGAAGTACCTAATATGAACAGTATTGGTGCGCTGATGTATCTTGCTAATTTTACTAGACTAGATATTGTTTTTGCTACTAACTACTTGCAAGATATAATTCATCTCCTACGCGAAGACATTAGATCGGAATAAAACAGATATTCCGTTATCTTTAAGGTACAATTAACTTTAGATTATTTTATCCCAGAAACTATTTGTTTGGTTTTGCAGATGCGAGATATTTATCAGACCTGCATTAAGTTCGATCACAAATCATATACGTTTGTACACTGAAAGGTACTACGATCTCGTGACATTCACAAAAATAGACATTAGTTACCACTTCCTCAAATCACGCGGAAATTATTGTACTCTATGAAAAATATAGAAAATGTGTATGACTCAAGTACATGACTCATCACGTACAAGAAACTAGCGGAATAATTACAAATCAAAAACTAACAAAATTGTTCGAGGATAATGCTGCACCGCCAACTCAAATAATGTTATATCAAGAGCGATATGACGAAATATATCCCACCAAAATTTTTTTGATATACTCCAAAGCTTGTAAAAAACAAGAAGTAAACATGAGTATAAATGCTAAAATGACAATGCAATAAATTTGTTTACAAAGAAGCTTTTTACTATAACATTAAAAAAACTTGTTCAAAATATTAGAATGCGTCGGTTTTGAGATCTATAAAATATATATTTTTCAAAGGGAAAATTGCATAACTGGTTATAATCTTTTTTATGGTTTTTATTCTATTGAATTTTTTAATAAATTTTTTAACAAAATATGACATAATTTATAGATAAAAATAATTGACAATTAAGAAAAACTATTATAAATTAATAATTACGCATAAATGTTTTACCGATTTATTTAATTTTTTCTATAAATACAATGTTTATTATGTTGTAAAAAAATAATAGACCAATAAAATAGAATATTAAAAAACACATTCTGTTCTCATTTCTCTCTTTTTCAATAACATATATATATATTTATAATTATAATAATATTGTATAACAAGAGAATTGAAGTAAATTGATATAAACCCTTAATTTCTTCTAAAGAATTAACATAAACATTAAACCAGCCTGGTTTAACAAAACCACGTGATTAGTGAGTGACAATTGGAAGTTCAGTTACTGGGACCCACCTTTCTCCATTTTCGTTTTCCTCTTTCTCAGATCTGAAAATTGAGATTTGATCAACTTTTTTCTAGATTTCTTCATTTTTCCACACTTTCTAATTTCTTCTCAAATCACCTGTCAATGGCGGCTTCTTCTTCTTCATCTTCTTTTTTCAGCTCCACTCGAATGCCTTCATCATCACGATCGATTTCCTCTCCGTCGCGTCTCTTCCCTGTCACCACCAGCTTCTCCCCTCGCTCTCTCCTTCACACCGAGAAACGATCCCTCCTATCTTCTTCTAGCTCTCGCTTCCGCTTCTCCGCTCTTTGCGTGCGTGATTCTAGAGGTACATATACTGATGATGTTGAGGAATTATAACAAATCGGGTAATTTATCAATGGTGTCTGCTCATTGAGAATCTGTTATCTTCCACTCTTGATAAAATCTTGAACGATTTGATTTTAGACTTTAGCCTTTTTCGTAACCATATGAGCTCCGAAGTTATAGTATTGTTACAGGTGATTCCATTTGTCATATAGCAAACTGTTTTCATCTGTCTTGATCATTTTTTTTACCTAAGATTATAAATGTAAGTTTAGGTAAAGCTGATCTACTTTGAAATCTGTGAATTTGGAGATCTTTAAGTTGTGAGAGAGAAATTGAGTAAGAACAATGTCAAAGATCTTACTGGTTGAGATTATAGAAAGCCGTTCAAAACTAAAGGCTGTATGAAAACTAGGATACCATTTGCTAAGATTGTATCATTGAATAACTAGAAACATGTATAATCGTGTGGATCCAAATGGTTTTGATACGCTATTTCTTATCTTGTTGTTAATCAATCTGTATCTTTGACATATACTGCTCTCTTCTGGTTGTACAGCTTAGTACAAAAACCAGCAATAAGTAAATTCTTAGGTTTGACATGTTGAAGTGTATCACCATTTTCAGTTACACAATACACTGAAATTAAGCCTTACTCTTGCCGTTTAGATTCTTAGTATGACATGAAGAGTGTGTAAGTATTGAAATACTCTTTTGACTTATTGTGCAGTAGCTGAAGTTACAGAGAGATCATGGGAAGAATCAGTCTTGAAAAGCGAAACACCAGTGCTTGTAGAATTCTACACGAGTTGGTGTGGTCCATGCCGGATGGTCCACAGGATAATAAACGAAATAGCCAAAGACTATGCAGGAAAACTAAACTGCTACGTTTTGAATGCAGACAGTGACTTGTTAGTAGCTGAAAAATATGAGATAAAGGCTGTTCCAGTGGTTATGCTGTTCAAGAACGGTGAGAAACGAGAGTCCATTATGGGTACAATGCCTAAAGAGTTCTACATTTCCGCCATTGAAAGAGTTTTGAACTCATAACGAAGGTAACATCATTTGATGAGAACTCTTCACTAGCAGTTTGTTTTCAAGCTATTATCAAGACCTTTATATTTTGTGTGTTTCTTGTTTTAAACTCTGTGAATATAACTGTTGGGTTTGTGGAAAGATGGATCAGGATTATAGTGGAAACATGTGTAAATCTGTGAACTCAAATCAAATTCAAATTCATAGCGATCTCAGTAGATGTTATTGTTTTTTTGTTTGTGAAATTTCAAATTATTCATAGCTATTTTTTATGAACAATTGACAAAAATATCACTTTTTAAAATTTTTGTTCCAAATATATTATTATTAGTTTAAATTTGGGTAATTGTTTAAAATAACACTATTTTAAGTTTTTGTTCCAAATGTATCACTAATCATTTATATTTTCAAAAATAACACAAATTTAATACTAAAATAATTAAAAAATTTCTTCCTAATGAAAAAAATTTAAATTTTAAATTGAAAAAAAGTGAATTCAAACATTATATTTTAATTTTTTATATAATTTATTTAAGATAAATAATTATTTTCACATAATAATTTGTGTTATTTTTAGAATTTTATTTTTAATATACTAAATTTGGAAGATAAACTTAAAATGTTGCTATTGTAGGGTATTACTCTTTAAATTTTCAAAAATAATATAAATTTAATATTAAAATATTTTTAAAAATTTTAGCAAAAAAATAAATTCTAAATTAGAAAAAAAATCCAAATTTGATATTTTAATTATATTTGTAATGTATTTATGGTAAATATGTATTTTCAGAAAATAATTTGTGTTATTTTTAGAAGAGTAATACTCTAAAATAGCACCATTTTAAGTTTATTTTCCAAATTTAGTACAATAAAACTAAAATTCCCAAAATAGCATAAATTATTATGTAAAAATAATTATTTACCTTAAATAAAAATATATAAAATTAAAACATAATGTTTGGGTTCATTTTTTCCAATTTAGGATTTAAATTTTTTTCATTAAGAATAAGTTTTTAATTATTTTAGTATTAAATTTATGCTATTTTTGGAAATTTAAATGATTAGTGTTATATTTGGAACAATAACTTGAAATGGTGCTTTAGTCAATTGCCTTTTTTAGAATTTTTAGAATTTTAAGTTTTTTTTGTAGAGTGCTAAACTTGGAAAGAAACGTAAAAAATAGAATAATACCCTAAAATAACACCATTTTAAGTTTATCTTCCAAATTTAATATAATAAAACTAAAATTTAAAAAATAGCATAAATTATTATGTAAAAATAATTATTTATCTTAAATAAACTATATATAAAATTAAAACATAATGTTTGGGTTCACATTTTCTAATTTATTGTTTAAATTTTTTTCATCAGAAATAAGTTTTTAATTATTTTAATATTAAATTTGTGATATTTTAGAAATTTAAATAACTATTGATATATTTGGAACAAAAATTTAAAATAATGTTATTTTACTCAATTATCCAGAAAGTATTGTTTTATAGTATTACTTATAAAATTATATCATCACAAAAGAAAATAAATAATTAATAAGAATAACATGATCTGCATAAGAAAAAATTATAACCGTTCACACTTCTACTTTCTCGAGAGAAATTATATTATGAATGTAATATTTCTAATTAAATTTTATCATAAAATGATACTACATCGATTTTAAAAAGTTAAAAATATGATTAGAGGATTTTAATTGAAATATAAATAAAATAATAAAAATACCATATATTATCATTAAATTAAATTTTACTGACAAATATATCACTTAATATAAAAATTCACTAATATAGCATTTTGACCAATAAAAAAGACTTTATTATATTCCAATTAAAAATATAAAAATTTACTAATATAGCATTTTGACCAATAAAAAAACTTTATTATCCTCCAATTAAAACAAAGTTGAAAATTTAATTTATCTAAAACAAAATGTTTATTTGTCAATTAGTTGATTTAGCATATTGGTTATAAACTACTTATGTTACTATACTATATAAAGTACAATTCCCTTGAATTCATATAATTTTTTATATTTTAATTGAACAGAAAATTACATATTAAACAAAAGAATTTATGCCGATTGACTACTGTAGCGTGGTTCGATCTGTCTAATTGTATTTTTTAATTTTTTTCCTTTTAATTTAATTATTTTATTTATATGATATTTTCTTAATATTAAAAACTATTTACTGAATTTATGTTAGTAGTCACATTTTATACATAATTTAACAATAATTTATGCAAATTTAGAAATTATCTCTTATGTTTTACGAATTCTTTTTTAAAACGTGAAATTGCATAGCATTAATTAACACCAACAAGAAGTGTTTATCCAAAAAATATCAACACTTGAATGTTTATCAACATTCAACAATCACAAATACAAGTCATAAACCAAAACATGAAAATGTGCAACACAATTAAATCTAAGATTTATTATCATACTTGAATCCAACACAATTAGATTTAAGATTAAGTTTTCAATCTTTTCCTGCAATAGCGTCCAACTCTTAGGAAGATCTAGATGTGGTTACCTTTGTTTTCGGTTGTACGCATTTGGGAAGAACTTTAGTGTGGTGCAGAAATTCATGGAGAACATAAGAACAGGAGAGATAGTGTCGTTTTACTATAGGAAGTTCTATAATTCCGCTAAATACCACAGTTGGTCTAAGTCCCGCAAGAAGCAGAACCGAAAATGTGTATCTAGAAGAAAACTCTATTCGGGTTGGAGGCAATAGCAGTTGTTATCCCGCTTGATTGCTTCTATTCTTTCCTCAATATTAAGAATTTTTTTCTAAATTTTAAATCAAAGGAGTGTATATATATTAAACAAAATTACTATATGTTGATTAGTTACAGCAGCGTATTGATTACACACTGGTTCTCTTACACGATTGTACAAGGTTCGATACCCCTAAGCTGATATAAAAGTTTTGTTATTTTAATTAAATGAGTGTATATATATAAAAAAATGCTTATATGTCAATTAGCTACAACAACGTATTGTTTACATCCAGTGTAAGTTCATAAAAAGATTTTGCTATTTAAACTAAAAACATATATATACTAAACAAACTGGTTATATGTCGAATAATTACAGCAGCGTATTGGTTACACAGTACTTTCTTATAAAAAAGTCCAAGTTTCGATCCCCCTTTGAGTATATTATAAATTTTGTAAAAGATTAGATTAAAGATAAATAAGGTTATTTTAATCTTTTTCACTTAAAAATGCTATTTGTATGAGTTTTGGTTTGAGATGTTAATTTAGTTAGTAAAACATTAGTTAGTGATAAATTAGTTAATTGCACTAAAATAATCAATAGTAACGAAATTTAAAAAAAAATAACTATAAGACTTTCAAAGTTGTATTTCATTGGTTTTGTCTATTTTTTTCTACTAATTTTATTTGAATTTTTTTACGAATGAAAAATATAAATTATAAAATTGCATATATATATAGGCATGTTCTAGTTATTGAGAGAAAAATAGTACTACCACTTACTAATTTTCCTATTTTTATTATAGATAGCAATAAAAAATATTTTGTTTAATATTCATAAAAAGATTATATATTTTGAAAAATAATTATTATAAAAAGTTTAGAATCTAAATTTTACTATCCAAAATACTTTAAATAAATAGAATATACATTATTTAAATCAAATTGATTAAAAAAATAAAAGAATTTAATATTCTAAAAATTTAATTCAAACTCATTGAGATGAAGTGAAAGAAAAATAATATCCTCTTAATATTAAAAGAGAAGTGAATTTATAGAAAAATGATGATATGTCATTACAAAACATAACATGGTTAAAAAGAATTATTACATGACGTTTACTCAAATGTGACATGACAATTTTAAATATAAATTTATTTTTAAAAAATCTTCACAAATTATGACATGACGTTTAGTCAAATGTGATATAATAATTTTAAACATAAATTTATTTTCCAAAAAAGTAATTCATATATATTAAATTAGAAATGAGTTTTAAAATATATTTAATACCATGTATGTTTTCAGTTTTATGGTTTTTTTAGATTTCATGCATTTATAATTTTTTTAAATAATTAATTTGGTTTGATAAATTACGATGAATAATTTGTATTTTTTCAATCATGGTTATTAATTTTACATGTTTATTGAGTAGTTCATTTTTCAATTATGTAATTGATAATTTAAGAAATTAGTATTTAAAAATAAAATTTAATTTTACAAAAAAACGAAAATATAAAAAAAAACTAATGGTTCAAAGAAAAATATAAGCAAAAAACAAGAAAAATATATGTAAAAAAAACAAGAAAAATATAAGTAAAAAACAAGAAAAATATGAGTACAAAAAAATATAAGCAAAAAACAAAAAAAAATATAAGCAAAAGAAAAGTTACGATTTCTATTATTTTTTTCACCTTTCAAAATCTTGAAAAGATTGTATCACAAACCATATGAAAAAATTAAATCCAAAAGATAATAACCGTAAAATCACCATGTATTAGAGAAATAATGAGTTAACTTGTATTACTTTTGACAACAACATTTCAAAAAAAAATTTAGGAGAATGAGACGCACATTTTAACTAATCTTAAACATGTAAAAGACGCACATGTTACATGTGTGAGTGTTTGAAGATGCATGGGCATGTGTGTGAGTGTTTGAGGATGCATGGACATGTGTGTGAGTAATGAAAATAATATCCAAACAAACTGAATTATTTTTGATTATTTTCGATTATTTGTTTCGGATATTTTGATTACTTTCGCTAATATTTTTGTTATGTTCAGTTATTTTTCGATTATTTTTTTATTATTTTCTGTTATTTGTTATTATTTTTGGTTATTTTGATTAGTTTTGGTTAACCAAATTATTCTCGGTTATTTTTGATTTTTAAATTTAATAACCGAACCGACTGATGGTATAACCAAAATATAAAAATACCTGAATGAATTTTTAATCTCTCCAACTGAATAAACTAAAATCGAAAATAACCGATCAAAACTGAATCAAATAACCTAAGTCAAATTCTCAATATTTTGGTTAGGGAACCATATTATATCTAATTAGCATAAATTATTATGTAAAAATAATTATTTACCTTAAATAAAAATATATAAAATTAAAACATAATGTTTGGGTTCATTTTTTCCAATTTAGGATTTAAATTTTTTTCATTAAGAATAAGTTTTTAATTATTTTAGTATTAAATTTATGCTATTTTTGGAAATTTAAATGATTAGTGTTATATTTGGAACAATAACTTGAAATGGTGCTTTAGTCAATTGCCTTTTTTAGAATTTTTAGAATTTTAAGTTTTTTTTGTAGAGTGCTAAACTTGGAAAGAAACGTAAAAAATAGAATAATACCCTAAAATAACACCATTTTAAGTTTATCTTCCAAATTTAATATAATAAAACTAAAATTTAAAAAATAGCATAAATTATTATGTAAAAATAATTATTTATCTTAAATAAACTATATATAAAATTAAAACATAATGTTTGGGTTCACATTTTCTAATTTATTGTTTAAATTTTTTTCATCAGAAATAAGTTTTTAATTATTTTAATATTAAATTTGTGATATTTTAGAAATTTAAATAACTATTGATATATTTGGAACAAAAATTTAAAATAATGTTATTTTACTCAATTATCCAGAAAGTATTGTTTTATAGTATTACTTATAAAATTATATCATCACAAAAGAAAATAAATAATTAATAAGAATAACATGATCTGCATAAGAAAAAATTATAACCGTTCACACTTCTACTTTCTCGAGAGAAATTATATTATGAATGTAATATTTCTAATTAAATTTTATCATAAAATGATACTACATCGATTTTAAAAAGTTAAAAATATGATTAGAGGATTTTAATTGAAATATAAATAAAATAATAAAAATACCATATATTATCATTAAATTAAATTTTACTGACAAATATATCACTTAATATAAAAATTCACTAATATAGCATTTTGACCAATAAAAAAGACTTTATTATATTCCAATTAAAAATATAAAAATTTACTAATATAGCATTTTGACCAATAAAAAGACTTTATTATCCTCCAATTAAAACAAAGTTGAAAATTTAATTTATCTAAAACAAAATGTTTATTTGTCAATTAGTTGATTTAGCATATTGGTTATAAACTACTTATGTTACTATACTATATAAAGTACAATTCCCTTGAATTCATATAATTTTTTATATTTTAATTGAACAGAAAATTACATATTAAACAAAAGAATTTATGCCGATTGACTACTGTAGCGTGGTTCGATCTGTCTAATTGTATTTTTTAATTTTTTTCCTTTTAATTTAATTATTTTATTTATATGATATTTTCTTAATATTAAAAACTATTTACTGAATTTATGTTAGTAGTCACATTTTATACATAATTTAACAATAATTTATGCAAATTTAGAAATTATCTCTTATGTTTTACGAATTCTTTTTTAAAACGTGAAATTGCATAGCATTAATTAACACCAACAAGAAGTGTTTATCCAAAAAATATCAACACTTGAATGTTTATCAACATTCAACAATCACAAATACAAGTCATAAACCAAAACATGAAAATGTGCAACACAATTAAATCTAAGATTTATTATCATACTTGAATCCAACACAATTAAATCTAAGATTTATTATCATACTTGAATCCAACACAATTAGATTTAAGATTAAGTTTTCAATCTTTTCCTGCAATAGCGTCCAACTCTTAGGAAGATCTAGATGTGGTTACCTTTGTTTTCGGTTGTACGCATTTGGGAAGAACTTTAGTGTGGTGCAGAAATTCATGGAGAACATAAGAACAGGAGAGATAGTGTCGTTTTACTATAGGAAGTTCTATAATTCCGCTAAATACCACAGTTGGTCTAAGTCCCGCAAGAAGCAGAACCGAAAATGTGTATCTAGAAGAAAACTCTATTCGGGTTGGAGGCAATAGCAGTTGTTATCCCGCTTGATTGCTTCTATTCTTTCCTCAATATTAAGAATTTTTTTCTAAATTTTAAATCAAAGGAGTGTATATATATTAAACAAAATTACTATATGTTGATTAGTTACAGCAGCGTATTGATTACACACTGGTTCTCTTACACGATTGTACAAGGTTCGATACCCCTAAGCTGATATAAAAGTTTTGTTATTTTAATTAAATGAGTGTATATATATAAAAAAATGCTTATATGTCAATTAGCTACAACAACGTATTGTTTACATCCAGTGTAAGTTCATAAAAAGATTTTGCTATTTAAACTAAAAACATATATATACTAAACAAACTGGTTATATGTCGAATAATTACAGCAGCGTATTGGTTACACAGTACTTTCTTATAAAAAAGTCCAAGTTTCGATCCCCCTTTGAGTATATTATAAATTTTGTAAAAGATTAGATTAAAGATAAATAAGGTTATTTTAATCTTTTTCACTTAAAAATGCTATTTGTATGAGTTTTGGTTTGAGATGTTAATTTAGTTAGTAAAACATTAGTTAGTGATAAATTAGTTAATTGCACTAAAATAATCAATAGTAACGAAATTTAAAAAAAAATAACTATAAGACTTTCAAAGTTGTATTTCATTGGTTTTGTCTATTTTTTTCTACTAATTTTATTTGAATTTTTTTACGAATGAAAAATATAAATTATAAAATTGCATATATATATAGGCATGTTCTAGTTATTGAGAGAAAAATAGTACTACCACTTACTAATTTTCCTATTTTTATTATAGATAGCAATAAAAAATATTTTGTTTAATATTCATAAAAAGATTATATATTTTGAAAAATAATTATTATAAAAAGTTTAGAATCTAAATTTTACTATCCAAAATACTTTAAATAAATAGAATATACATTATTTAAATCAAATTGATTAAAAAAATAAAAGAATTTAATATTCTAAAAATTTAATTCAAACTCATTGAGATGAAGTGAAAGAAAAATAATATCCTCTTAATATTAAAAGAGAAGTGAATTTATAGAAAAATGATGATATGTCATTACAAAACATAACATGGTTAAAAAGAATTATTACATGACGTTTACTCAAATGTGACATGACAATTTTAAATATAAATTTATTTTTAAAAAATCTTCACAAATTATGACATGACGTTTAGTCAAATGTGATATAATAATTTTAAACATAAATTTATTTTCCAAAAAAGTAATTCATATATATTAAATTAGAAATGAGTTTTAAAATATATTTAATACCATGTATGTTTTCAGTTTTATGGTTTTTTTAGATTTCATGCATTTATAATTGTTTTAAATAATTAATTTGGTTTGATAAATTACGATGAATAATTTGTATTTTTTCAATCATGGTTATTAATTTTACATGTTTATTGAGTAGTTCATTTTTCAATTATGTAATTGATAATTTAAGAAATTAGTATTTAAAAATAAAATTTAATTTTACAAAAAAACGAAAATATAAAAAAAAACTAATGGTTCAAAGAAAAATATAAGCAAAAAACAAGAAAAATATATGTAAAAAAACAAGAAAAATATAAGTAAAAAACAAGAAAAATATGAGTACAAAAAAATATAAGCAAAAAACAAAAAAAAATATAAGCAAAAGAAAAGTTACGATTTCTATTATTTTTTTCACCTTTCAAAATCTTGAAAAGATTGTATCACAAACCATATGAAAAAATTAAATCCAAAAGATAATAACCGTAAAATCACCATGTATTAGAGAAATAATGAGTTAACTTGTATTACTTTTGACAACAACATTTCAAAAAAAAATTTAGGAGAATGAGACGCACATTTTAACTAATCTTAAACATGTAAAAGACGCACATGTTACATGTGTGAGTGTTTGAAGATGCATGGGCATGTGTGTGAGTGTTTGAGGATGCATGGACATGTGTGTGAGTAATGAAAATAATATCCAAACAAACTGAATTATTTTTGATTATTTTCGATTATTTGTTTCGGATATTTTGATTACTTTCGCTAATATTTTTGTTATGTTCAGTTATTTTTCGATTATTTTTTTATTATTTTCTGTTATTTGTTATTATTTTTGGTTATTTTGATTAGTTTTGGTTAACCAAATTATTCTCGGTTATTTTTGATTTTTAAATTTAATAACCGAACCGACTGATGGTATAACCAAAATATAAAAATACCTGAATGAATTTTTAATCTCTCCAACTGAATAAACTAAAATCGAAAATAACCGATCAAAACTGAATCAAATAACCTAAGTCAAATTCTCAATATTTTGGTTAGGGAACCATATTATATCTAATTATTTTTGGTTATTTTTGGTTTTTAAATTTAATAACCAAACCGACCACTAGTATAACCGAATTAAAATTGAACCAAAATATAAAAATATCCGAATAAATTTTTAATCTCTCCAACTGATACAACCAAAACTGAAAATAACCGAATCAAATAACTTAAGTCAAATTCTCAATATTTTGGTTGGGGAGCCATATTATATCTAATTATTTTTAGTTATTTTTTGGTTTTTAAATTTAATAATCGAACCGACTGACGGTATAATCAAACTAAAACCAAACCAAAATATAAAATATCCGAATGAATCTTTAGTCTCTCCAACTGACAAAACCAAAAGCGAAAATAACCAATCAAAACCGAACCAAATAACCTAAATGAAATTCTCAATATTTGGGTTGGGGAACCATATTATATCTCATGACTTAGTAATGAAAGGGTTAAGAATGGGATTAGGATTAGGATTAGAATTAGGGTTGAGAAGCTCAGAAGATTTCAGCAGCTAAGTCACTCGCCATTATCTTTGATTTCATTCACCCTGTCAACGTGTTTCTCTCTCTATGATTACAAGTAGTACATAAGATTCTCCCTTTCATACTATCTTTATGCCTTCTCTTTTACTCTTATATATCTACTCACAGATCCCTAAGCCGTTATCTGCCACTTGCATTGACCTAATCTGTCTCTGTTTACAGATTTCTCCTGCATTTTGGTGTATAACGAATTAGTGCAGCTATCTTATATGAGTAAATAATCCGAACCCAATAAAAAGGTATTTGATATATCGAATTAATCGGATATTATTTTGAACAATCATAGTTATTGGTTACTAATTGAATCGAACCAAACCAAAAAATGAAATAATATCTGAACAAAATCGAATTATTAAAAATCATATCATTTACTTTCTTTTACACAAAATCTTGTATTTTATTCTCATTGGATTCACGAAACTAGAAAAACATCATATTATATTCTTTGTGATATTACCACTTATTTATATTTATATTATAGATAATAATAAATAATATGTTTTTACGTGTGAAAAATATTACTAATAAAATTATATCTAACTACTTTTAAAATAAAAATTAAATCATCATTTTTATAAATAAATAATTAATTATGAATGTAATAAAAAATAAACAAATAATTAAATAGATATTTTATTATAAAAATTATGAATTTAAGCAAAATAAATTTATTACATCGTCCAAATATCACATCTTATATTATTTTTTTTAGTTATTTTGGTTTATTCAGATATATTTAGTTATTTTTAAATAAACTTAGATGAATTAACCAAACTGAACTATAACTGAAATTTTTGGGGTTATTTTTTTATAAAAAGTTGAGTATTCGAACCAACCAAAACCAATATATAACCAAACTAAAATCAAACTAAAATATAAAAATAACCGAATAAATTTTTACCTTTTTCAACCAAAAATAACCGAACGTAACCGAATCGAATATTTGAACACCCAAACCTACTTTTTCCTCTTGTGCATAGGCTATCAAGTGACATTGATATACTGACTCTATCTTGGGCTTTAAACCGGCCCAACTTCAGCAGCTCCACACTTAGCCAAATCGCCAAACGACAATTCCAAAAGTCCAGCATCTCATAAAAACCAAAAGAACTCCCAAACCTTTATATATGAAAATTGTCTTTTTGGGACAATACAAAAAAATTTATTAACATGATCATTAAGAATTCTTGGGATTTTAAATAAAAGATGTTAGTTTACCAAACTCTTTAAAAACCAGTTTAGATTTACATACCCTTTCCAAAATCTCTAATATATTATTTGAGAAACTTTTTAATAAAGTAACAATAAGCATTACATGTTAATAACAAAAATGTCATGCTGACGTGTCAACACCACAACGAGTTTCACCTTAAATATATAAAAGGATTTAATTTATTACAATAATTACAATACATGCCACTGATATTAATTTGGTTAGACAATCAATATATTTTATTTAACTAACCAAAAAATAGTATTATATTTGTAAAAACAATAATTTTTTATTTTTTTAATTTTTAATACGTTAATTTATAAATAATTTCAAATAAATATAAATAGATTTAAGTTATTACCTAATCCCTACTATATTATTTGAATTTTGTTTTAAGAAAATAATTTTACTCTCACGTGTTATTAACAGAAATATCATGTTAACATTTCATCATTATAGTAAATTTCAAATAAATATATAAATAGGATTAACTTATTCGAATAATTACAATATATATCATTGTTATTAATTTGCTTAGAGTATTAATATATTTTATTAAACTAACCAAAAAATACTATTAAATTCATAAAAAATAATTATTTTTTCTTTCTTAATTTATATGTACAAAAAATAATGTTAAAAGTAATTTTAAATAAAAATTAAAATTATATAAATATTTAATTTATATTTACTAATAAAATATAATTTACGAATATTTTTCCCCACGCATGGCTGAGAATATACTAATAAAAATTAAAAATTCATCATTTTAAGATAATTGGTTGAGATATTTTGAAATTTTAGTTTGATGTTTAAATTAGAAATTGTTGATTCGTTTGTAAACACAAAATAATTTTTTCTATTTTTTATTTATGAAATTATATATTTGTTTTATTTATTTTTAATTAAAAGATATATATTTTACTGACTGAGAGATAAATGTATTATATATTTTGAAATAAATTAATTATTATTATTTATATATTTTATAAATTGTATGTTGAAAATGTATATAAAATTGATACATTAAAACTAAATGAAATAAAAATGACACAATAATATTTTCTCACTAACACCTTCAATTCTATTTTTAACATTAGAAAAATGAAAATAAAACGTGTAACCATTTATAAAGATTTAATTGAATATTGATTCATTTTAAAGAAAATAAATGAAAAACATTACATTTTTTAATTTAGGAGAAAATTTAGTTTTCAGAAAAACAATTTTAGAAAATAGTTTGCAAAATATATAATTTTTTTGAAATATAACAAACGGGTATACCTTTTACTTACCAATTAAATCTTATAGTCGTGCATTAGAATTTCCTGTTTTTGCAATATTTATCCGTAAAAACACAAATTATGTGTATATTTGGAAATCTAAGTATTTGAACCTATGAGAAATCACATCCACCAAATGCTGGAGATTAACACTATTGGTGGAGGAAAGAAATATTTGGGGCTACCAAAACAAGTTTAAACAGAATAAACGTTAGATGTTCATATACATTCTTAATAAAGTTCGTTCAAAAATATCAGATTGGCAAACAAAATTCTTATCACTGGCTCGAAAGGAAACTTTAATCAAACCAGTTGCTTTTGTTATGCCAATTTATTCAATGAATGTTTTTAAGTTACCAAAAGAGATATGCAAAATGCTAGATAAAGAATTATCACGTTTTTGGTGGGGGACATTTAATGACACGTGGAAAATTTCATGGGTATCTTAGAAGAAAATGGCACCATCTAAACATTTAGGCGTTCTCGATTTTTGAGATTTTGAGAAATTCAATCAGGTTCTCCTCGCTATTATGTGCTGGAAATTAATATACAGACCTGACTGTCTACTTTCGCAAATTTTAAAGAATCGATATTATAAAACTGAAGATTTAATGTCAGCTACTCTAGGACCCCGTCCATCGTTTGGATGACAGTCAATTTTACATAGAAGACTTCTACTCACTTCAAGATTATAGAGGATTATTGGTAATGGTACCAATACACTTATTGGAGATACAAACTGGTTGCCTACCTCACCATCTCGTGCTCCTAAATTGCTACCGTATACGAACCCTCAGTTGCAGTTACAATTTCTCATAAATAAGGAGACATGTCAATGGGATGAGACGATTATTTTTGATTTGATTGAACAAGAATACCATCATCTCATGTACAAATTTTATCTTCCGCCAATTACTACTCCAGATAGTTGGGTTTGGAAATATACGAATAACGGAATATACTCAATGAAATTTGGTTATCGGAAAGTTGTATCTAATAATGACAATGAGGTAGTTGTTCTACCACCTTTGGCAACCATGAAGACTTAGCAAAACTCATCTGGTTAATTAAGCTACCACCAAAGATACAATATTTTTGGTGGCGAATTTTATCTCGGGCTTTATCTTTAAAATCACATTTAGATTATCGACATATATCTTCTGATAATATATGCCCCCGTTGCTGTGATTCTGAAAAAAAACAAATCTCCATACATTTTTCTTATGTCATTACTCTCAGATGATTTGGCAAAAATTGGGTATTATAACTTCATTTATCTGTTCTCAATCTACTAATTTACAAGACAACATTAGATTCTTTGAAAGTTATAATCGTCTTCAACCTGATTATGCAAATAAGTATATTCCTTTTTTTTTACTTTGGAGAATATAGAAATACAAAAATAATCTTCTTTTTAATAATAAGGATATTCCAGTGGATAAATTACTATAAAAAAAAACCACGAGAATGCTCTGGAATAGATACAATATATTATGAGAACGGAGATAATCAGATCTCATTCAAACCCTACTCCTCAAACATGGGAAGCATCACCTCCAAATTGGGTTAAATGTAACATGCGATTCATCGTGAAAACAATCAGAATTCTGGATTAGATTGGATTATCTGCAATAATAATAGACTTTTTCTACATGCTGGATGAAGAAAATTTCAAAAACAATTTTTAGTAATTGAAGCAGAATTTACAGCACTTATCTTATCTAGGTATTCCAATCTTCATGGTATTGGGCTTCCATAATATTATTTTTAAATGAGATAATTTAGCTTTAAATAATCTTATCAACACTATGTGACTCCGTTGCAGTTACAACATTATATTAGACCATTCCAAGGTTTAAGGATACCCGATTTCAATACCATCCAAGAACATGCAAATAATGATCGTGGTTATTAATAAAATCTTTATTGAGGGAAAAAAAACACACAAATTATGTGTATTTTTTCCCTTTTCGATTGAGATGGCAAATAAAGACTCTTGTTGATGGTTTCGCCGACTCTGTTTCAATGTTTCTCTGGGCTCTACAAAAACTTGACTATAACCATTAAAAGCCCAAAATTCCGCCATTGTTAATTTCTTCTTTCGCCGAAGGGGAATCAAATATCAATTTTCCTTCAAATCTGGAGAAACGTGATTTCCCAATCTTCGTATCGTTTGCGCGTGTGGTGGTGTTCTTCGAGATCCGTGAAACAGGTATTTTTGTTGGATATGACGAAAGCAAATAGATTATCACTTCTCTGTTTCTGCATCGATCTCTAATTATCGACGAAAAAGAAACCTTTAGTTATGATGTGATCTGTAAACTAAACGAATACATAAGAAACCTAATCGAGTGAATTTGGGTTTTTGTTTTTGATTCCAGGAGAATCTTTGTGATGATACAAGAAGAAGCTATGTCAAGTTATAATCCATCAGAAACAGCTATAGTCTCTGTTGATTCTGAACAAAGTTTAAACCTTGCAACACAGAAACGTTTTTGTTCTACAGATGGTCCTGTGGCTATTCTTTGGGACATTGAAAACTGTCCTGTTCCTAGCGATGTACGTCCTGAAGATGTAGCAAGTAATATAAGAATGGCTATACAGTTGCATCCTGTGATAACTGGTGCGGTGGTTGTATTCTCGGCTTTTGGAGATTTCAATGCCTTCCCTCGTCGGGTTAGAGAAGGGTGTCAAAGAACAGGTGTGAAACTTGTCGATGTACCAAACGGTAGGAAAGATGCAGCTGATAAGGCTATTTTGTTAGACATGTTCTTGTTTGTTCTTGATAATCCTCCTCCTTCCACTATCGTTCTCATATCAGGAGATGTCGATTTTGCACCTGCGCTTCACGTACTAGGCCAGCGTGGTTACACCGTGATTCTTGTTATACCTTCTGGTGTCTTTGTGAATTCAGCTTTGACTAGTGCTGGTAAGTTTGTTTGGGACTGGCAGAGCATTGTTCATGGTGAAGGCTTTGTGCCATTACCCAAACCGCTGCCTCCTTCTCGTGTTTCTCCGTATCTAGTCGGATGTAATATCAACGATAATAGTAACTTTGATGTGATGAATGAAGATGAAACAATTCTGTATAGAGGTTTACCGCAAAGTTGTTATAGTAACTCAAGAGAATCCTCCGCAATGGTCTCGCAGTGTCAGAACGAGTTTAGTAGCAGCTTGATGTCATGTTTGCCATCGGGCAAGTCTCCAGGTTGTCATCCACCTGGTCAGCTTGAGTCCACTATGTGGGTTGCACCGGGAGATGTAAACGGTCTGAAGGGACAACTAGTGAAACTTCTTGAACTTTCAGGTGGATGTATTCCTCTCATGCGCATCCCTTCTGAATACCAAAAGAATTTCAGTAAACCGCTTTTTGTAGCAGACTACGGTGCACCCAAGCTTGTGGATCTTTTCAAGAAGATGAGTGATGTGATTGCAGTGGATGGTAAAGGCAACAAGAGACTTGTTTATCTGCGAAACTCAAAACCGAACCTCATCTCTCCCTCACCCCCTGTTGTTCTACTAAGAAGAGAGAAGAAAGGGAAAGATACTATCGAGGAAACTACCAATGGAGGAGTCTCCTCTGATGAATTATCGGACAGGGGCTCGGTTCAGAGCGAGAGGAACCTGGAAGAGTTCAAGCTCGAGCTACAAGACATTATGGTGAGCTATTGTTGTCGGGTACGGATGGATTGTTTTGAGGCCATATACAAGCAAAGATACAAGAAGCCATTGGACTACAAAAAGATAGGCATTGATCAGTTGGAGCAGCTCTTTGACAAGTTCAATGATGTTGTTGCCATATATGAAGATCCTGCTACAGGTACCAAACTCATCTGCGCGCTTTAGGCAAGCCTAACTCAGAGTCATACGATCGAACGGTGAATTTTGTGAACCGTTTTCTCAAGTAATGCAAGCTCTTTCCCTGAACAGCTCCCAGTACTATTGCATATGCTCTCTACACTTTCCTTAGGGAAAAAAGTCTATAAAGAAGCTTTGATTCTGCATTGTACACATTTCGATATCGTCATTAGCAAAATAGTATTTGTAAGAAGTAAAGTGCTTGTTATGCTTATCCTTATATGAAATCAACCACCAGTTATTGACAGTTACAGAGGATTCTCTCCATGAGTTTTTTTTTCAATGAATCATAATGTGACACAAACAGTTAGTTTCTCTCACAACAGAACTTTAAGATCTCTATTTTTCTTATTTCTTTTCGCGTCAGAATGAACTATCAAGTCGTTTGCCCCAGAGTTACAAATGGGGAAGATATTCTTGAGCATGACCCATTGCTTGATACAGTCCTTGTGGAATTCATGGCCACATTCCAAGGTCCCAAGATCATCACCTTTTGCATAGTCTTCCTGTTAATTAAAACAGCAGCAACATCATTTTCACATCAATTTGTAAGTTGATCTTAGTGTTTTATCAGCTTACGAAGATACTAATTTAATCAAGCAGTGTTAGCCTTAATTGATATTTTCATTGCAGATCAAAGAAAAAACATAGCACTCTTCACTACGATATCGGTTTCGGTTAATAGATCTGCTTTAGGCCACACAAGAAACTTGCTCATATTTCCATGCTGTGAGATAGGATTAGAGCTTGAACTGCACAAGAAAGAAGGTCCATTTCTAATGTGACTACCAGCATGAACCCCTCCATCTCCATGTACCAACATACCATTCAAACCTAATTGCCTTCCCTCAGAACCATAGCCTACAAAGTGATCAGCACCATCTTGGGGCAACTGTTGATTTTTCTTCATTCCAATGGAATTAACCTGTTCAGAATGCCCTGATATGGAGCTGGATTCCCCAGACCTCCACCAGTAATGATTTTGAGCAGCATGAGAACTAGAACTTGCGTAAGTTGATAGTCTTGAAGGCGTACTACAGTTTGGAAATTCATTGTCTATTGGATTCAGCATGTTATTCAAAGAGACGATTCACCATCTGCTTGATTCACTTCAGTAGATGAACCACCAGTATTTTGTGGCCCTTGCATTGGATTCATGCCTTTGACTAGAACACAAGAATTTTCCAGGAAATGGATCCAAAAGTTACAAGGACTTGGAGGAGACCTAAAGTCACACAAAGAGATGCAGAGAAGAAAACAAATATGCATAAGAAATCCATGGATGACAAAGCTTGCAAAAAGAAGTAACACAGCTGAAATAAGTGCACCCCATTTATCATTACGATTATCACAGGCCAGCCGGCTATCTAGCTTCAGGCTTTGTTCAGTCTCCGACAATACAATAGCTTCTGCATTATGATCAGAAACTTTCAAAAGCAATTCATAATGTCAATATCTATCGATATCAAAACCCAAATTTATATGTATGCAGGGTTGCTTGCGATAGTAAGAACTTCATGCTCGCTCCTTTTAAACAAATACACTATAAAAAGATATCTTTCTTTGACATCGGTAGTTGTTTGGACACAAACAATAATATACCAGAGAAAGCACTTGAGAAATTTTGTAATTTGATATTTGATCGAAGATATTACTGAATTGCAGTAATATTCTTGAAGATGAGCAAAGTTTTCTGATTCTCCTATGGGATTGTTGAGGATCAACAGAAAGTTGAATTTCTATGGAAAGTGGTGATAGAGAAGTATTAGTAACTGGGATTTAATGAGATAGAAGAGTATTCTGAAATGTTGGAGTAAAGAAATCAGTATATTCACGAGTGATATCTGATTTTTTCTTTTTCTTTTTGATAAAATATAAATATATTGAATCGCAACGTTTTACAAAACTTTAGAAACTAAAAAGTTAGATTGGCCCAAAAAAAAATTAAAAAGGCGAATCGAAAGAAGTTGAGGAAGTCATTTCAAGAGAAAATCATGAGAGAGTGCACCAAATTGAGAGAAAATTGTGGAACTATTTTCGCGAAATCCGGCATAAAATGATGTCCTTAGTGGTCCTGTCGATCTGATGAAATAGATCTAATATGATTGTGAGCTTCTTGCTGTGAAGTCTTATGTTCCTTTCCCGCCATAACAAATAGATCGTAAGATAACCACTGAATAAGATTGTCCCAATTTGCAAAACTTTGAAATGAGATCCCGAGCCGATATAGAACTAGCTTCCAAACATGAGCGCCATAACTGCAGTGAAAGAACAAGTGGTCCATAGATTCGTCGTTTGCATTGCAAAAGAGGTAGGATGAAGGAGAATTTAAGCCCCACTTTACTATTCTCTCACGAGTTGGCAATCAATTTATATTAACAACCCAAAAAGTGAACGAATGTTTAGCAATAAAACCTTTGAACCATACGACATTAGCCCACAGCTGCGCTTGCTGACGAGGACGGAACACTTCCCAAGTGCTTGAGGAGGAGAAGGATGTTGTAGCCTTATTGGTGTTGGATAATTGCAAGATTAAAAGAATATTATCTCTTAATAAGAATATGCTTATTTAGAGATAAACATAAACACAAATAAAAGAATATTATCTCTTAATAAGAATATGTTTATTTAGAGATTAGGATAAACACAAATAAAAGATATATTAGAATTTGTGTAGTATTTATCCAAATTAGGTTTATGACCCTATAAATAAGAGATTATGGAGAGGTGTTCCATAAGACTCAAAAAGAGATTTAGTTTTGAGAGAGTTTCTAAATCAATAAAGAAGAGTATTTCTTTATATATTGAATTTTTTTTTTGGTATCAGAACTCAAGGAGGAGACTCGATCATGACATACGATGAAGAAGCACGAGCAAGAGGTGTTGATACATCATCGATTAAGAGAGATCTTCAATATCCTATGTTGACATCAACAAACTATACAATTTGGTCAATGAGGATGAAGGTTATGTTGCAAGTAAACGAAGTGTGGGAAACGATTGATCCAAGATCGACAAATCCAAAGAAAAACGATATTACGATTGCATTATTGTTTCAATCAATCCCTGAGACACTGATTTTACAAGTAGGAGAGCAGAAAACCTTGAAAGATCTTTGGAAAGCTATCAAATCACAACATCTTGGAGTGGATCGTGTGCGAGAAGCAAGGCTTCAAACCTTGATGAATGATTTTGATAAATTAGATGGATGACACTGATTCTATTGATGACTTTGCAGGAAAGATGTCAGACATAGCATCAAAATCGGCTTCTTTGGGATAAGTCATAGAAAAATCTACGATGGTGAAGAGATTCTTAAAGGGACTCCCTAGAAGCAAATTCATACACATTGTAGCATCCCTTGAGCAAGTCCTTGATCTAAATTCAACAGGATTTGAAGACATAGTTGGGAGACTAAAGGCGTATGAAGAACGTGTCAGTGAAGAAACCCAAAAGGAAGATCAAGGGAAGCTCATGTGGGTGAATCAGGATCAAAATAACCGCGAGGTCGAGGAAAACCTAGAGGTGGTGGTAGAGGCAGAGGTAGAGGTAGAGCCAATGGCCAAAACCATGGAGGAGAAGCCGCTGGAAACAATCACAAACCAAAGAAAGATCATTCTAAAGTGATATGTTGGAGGTGTGATAAACAAGGTCACTTTGCATCTACGTGTCCTACACCAGTAACACAATGACAAGAGACAAACATGAATGAGACACAAAAAGCTGATGCGCTCTATATTCATGAGGTTGCGTTGTTGAATGAAGATAAAATATTTCCGCAGAACTTTGATACCAACAATAGCAATGAAAGTATTTGGTATCTAGACAATGGAGTGAGTAATCATATGACACGAAGCAAAGATTTCTTCTCAAGCTTGGATGAAAGTGTTAAAGGAAAAGTGAAGTTTGGTGATGGATCGTTTGTTGATATTGTTGGGAAGGGAACCATTTTCTTTGTGTGTAAGATAGGAGAACAAAAGACACTCAAGAAATCTATTACATACCCGACCTAAAAAACAACATCCTGAGCCTTGGACAAGCAACCGAGAATGGGTGTGAGGTGTACATGAAAGGAGATTCATTGACACTAAGAGATCAACAAGGAAGATTACTTGTTCAAATCAAGAGATTTTCAAACCGGCTCTACAAGACACCAATGGAGATTAGCTATCCCAAGTGTTTTCACACACAAGAAGATGATACCACATGGACATGACACGCTAGGCTAGGACATGTAAATCTTGGTGTGATGAAAAACATGGTGGAGAAAGAGATGGTCATAGGAATGCCCCGAGTTTCCTATGAGAAAAACATATGTGAGGCATGTTTGACATGGAAACAAGCAAGGAGGTCTTTTCCAATCTCAACCACATATCATGCATCAAAGCCACTAAAATTGATTTATGGAGACTTATGTGACCAATATCACCACCAACGCCTGCAAAAAATCAATATGTCTTCGTGCTAATAGATGACTTCTCAAGATACATGTGGACCATGTTACTAAAGGAGAAGAGTGAGGCATTCGATCGGTTTAAAAGGTTTAAGGAATTCGTCGAGCAGCAAACGGGTTCAAGCATTACAACCTTTCGCACCGATAGAGGAGGAGAGTTTACCTCAACTGAGTTTAATCTGTTCTGTGAAGAAAATGGAATAACAAGACATCTAATAGCACCATACACACCGCAACAAAACGGAGTGGTAGAAAGAAGGAATCGAACTTTGATGGAGATGACAAGGAGTGTGCTCAAAGCAATGAGGATTCCAAATTACTTATGGGGTGAAGCTGTTCGTCACTGCACTTATCTCATTAATAGAGTACCTATGAAAGTTTTGAAGAATCAAACTCCTTATGAAAACTTGAGATCCAAGAAACCCAACATTGAACACCTAAGAGTTTTTGGCTGTGTTGCTTACACCAAAATCAATGGGCCGTATCTTAAGAAGCTAGATGAGAGATAAAAGAGTGTGATAAATCTTGGAACTGAGCCGGGTTCTAAGGCTTATAGACTCTATGATCTAGTGGCAAGAACAGTAATTGTCAGTAAAGATGTAGTCTTTAATGAAAAGAAAGCTTGGGATTGCACATCTATGACAAACGAAAGTGTTGGAGAACCAGGCATGTTTAAGCTTCCTTATTTTGGTTCTATAGAAGGAGGAGATGAAAATGATTAGAACAATGATCATCATGATCAAGAACCTATAAACCAAAATGAGGAAGAAGAGGAAAACATAGAACACGGCATGAATCAAGGACAGGAAACTCAACAAGTAGTAATAAGATATGGTCGTACCATATCTCAGCCCAGGTATCTTGATGATTATGTATTACTTGCTGATCAAAAAAGTGAAAGACTATTGTTTATAGTAGATGGAGAACCGGAAAACTTTCTTGAAGCATAGAAACTACATGAATGGGTAGATGCAATGAAAGCTGAGCTAGACTTCATCTCAAGAAACAAGACTTGCGAGCTCGTTGAAAAACCGGTTGGTGTTAAACCAATAGGACTGAAGTGGATCTACAACATTAAGAGAAAAGCAGATGGCTTGGTGAACAAGTATAAAGCGAGACTTGTAGCAAAAGGCTATGTACAACAACAAGGTATAGATTTTGATGAAGTGTTTGCACCAGTAGCACGGATCAAAACTATACGGCTATTAATAGCTATTGCTGCAACAAAATGATGGGAGATACATCACCTAGATGTAAAGACTGCTTTCTTAAACGGTGATCTAAACGAGCTGGTTTATATAAGTCAACCTGAAGGTTTTGAAAATAAGGGGGAAGAAAACAAAGTATATAGACTCTATAAGGCATTATATGGTCTACGACAAGCCCCTAGAGCTTGGAATGTGAAGCTTGATCATTCTAAAGGAGATGAAGTTTAAGAGATGTGTGAAAAAGTCTTCCGTATATCTAAAGAATGAGAAGAAGGACTTCTTGATAGTGGCTATCTATGTTGATGATTTGTTCGTAACAAGAACCATGCGTAAGGTTATTAAACAATTCAAAGAAGATATGTCAAAAAGATTTGAGATGTCAGACCTTGGAAATCTTACGTACTATCTTGGCATAGAAGTGATTCAAGAAGTGGATGGGATCAAGATAACACAACAAGGATACACTCAAGGAATACTTACTGATACTAAGATGGATACGTGTAACCTGACTCATCTGCCAATGAAGTCAAATTTAAAGATCTCAAAATCCGAATATGAAGCACAGGTTGATGCTACCAAGTACAGACGAACCATAGGATGTCTGAGGTATCTCCTTCATACAAGACCTTATCTAGCCTTTGCGGTTGGAGTTCTAAGCCGATATATGCAATGTCCGAGAGAGTCCCATGGACAAGCTATCAAACACATATTGAGGTATGTAAAAGGAACTACTAACCTAGGTCTGTTCTTTAAAAGAGATGGGTCAAGTAGGCTCGTCGGCTATAGTGATAGTAGTCATAACATTGACGTGGATGATGGAAGAAATACCTCAGGACATGTCTTCTATTATGGCTCATCACCGGTCACTTGGACGTCACAAAAGCAGCCCACCGTCGCATTGTCTTCATGTGAAGCTAAGTTCATGGCAGCTACGGAAGCCGCGAAACAAGCTATATGGCTTAAGGAACTGTTGAGGGAGATACTAAGTATCGAAGGAGAGAAGGTCATACTAAGAATCGACAACAAATCGGCCATAACTCTTACTAAGAATCCGGTGTTTCATGGAAGAAGTAAACACATTCTTTCTAAGTATCACTTCATTCGTGAATGTGTGGAGAATGGTCAAATCGAGGTTGAGCATGTACCAGGAGTTGAGCAGAAGGCTGACATACTCACCAAGCCATTAGCAAAGATCAAGTTTAAGGAAATGAGAAGCTTGATTGGAGTTCAAAAGATTAAGTCACCCAAAATTCAAGTTGGAATTAAGGGGGAGAATGTTGGATAATTCCAACATTAAAAGAATATTATCTCTTAATAAGAATATACTTATTTAAAGATAAGGATAAACACAAATAAAAGAATATTATCTCTTAATAAGAATATGGTTATTTAGGGATAATGATAAACACAAATAAAAGATATACTAGAATTTGTGTAGTAGTTATCCAAATTAGGTTTATGACCATATAAATAAGAGATTATGGAGAGGTGTTCCATAAGACTCAAAAAGAGGTTTAGTTTTGAGAGAGTTTCTAAATCAATAAAAAAGAATAGTTCTTTATATATTGAGTTCTTTCAATTGAGAGTTATCCAATGGAAGCAATCAGCACCACGGAAAGGCCGCGGTATTGGGGTGCATGACAACTCCTCCCTTAAAGCAATATGGGAAGAATTGTGGGATCTCCAAGAAGATAAAATCCAGCTATTGCCTGAAAATCCATCGCAAACCTTGGTATTAATAGGAATCCTAGTATGGGTTGGACCAACCGGACCAAGGGTGTCCATAAGAGGCCCACATTGAAGCCAATTATCATACCAATAGCTTGTAAAACTTCCATCGTTGATGCAACACCGAAGGAAACGCTTAGCGAGCGGTCTCAACGCAAGGAGAGACTTCCAAATCCATGAAGATCTATGATCGGCATGAGCGTACCAATAAAAAGCATTACCAAGGTAATGTTTAGTAGTCTACGTAACCCACAATAAAAAACATTACCAATGATATCTGATTTTGCATACGGAAACATCTCTTCATGGAAATAACTATGTCTTGAGATGATTATTTTATTTGTTTGAAGATCCAAAAGCTTAGAACCTTTGTATCCAATGGGATAAACGAGAAAAACACAATCCCAAGCTCTAAGGGAGAATTTGTGTATGTACTTGGGTGAAGTGGAAGCACAACAAAGATATCCAAAAGTTTTAAGTTGAGTATAATCGGATTGTTTTTTTTGTTAATGCTTCAAAAAGACATATGGAATGTAAAAGACGAAGATGGAAGACAATTGATTAGGTGAATTTCAATGAGAATACAATTTCCCAATAGGTTAGAGGAATCTGAGATTGAAGAAATAAAGTTTGAGTAACATTAAAAATGTGTTAAGGCTTTCTTTTAACTACAAAATTTTGTTGTGTGGTTTAATAACAATGAAAAGAACCGATTTATTTGGATTGATAAAGTTTGGTAAATTCAGTTATTTAGCATTGTTAGATCTAATTCTGTTAACTCTTAGATTCAAACTGATTTTCTATCATCTGAAGGAAATTTGAAAATATACGAAGAAAAGTATCAATTTATTCTTAAGTAAATATATTCAAATTGCTATAGAATAGTCATTTACTATAGTCAACAAAAATCTATAACCATCATGATACTATATTAGTAATCATAATTCAAAATCAACAGTGTTAATGAGTGAAATAATACATGAACTTTATATATTAGTATAAAAATATTCTAATTTTTAATGTGAGATTTTCACACTATAATACACTTCCTTAAGATGTGTACAAGACAATGCACAATCATCTCAAAAATATAACAACAAAAACGGACCATTTATACCATTCTCATATAAGGAGATGTTGATTTTGCACCTAAGCTTCTCAGACTGGGTCAACGTGGTTACACCGTGACTGTTGTTATACCTTCTCGCGTCTTTTGTGAATTCAACTTTGACTAGTGCTGGTAAATTTGTTTGGGACTGGAAGAGCATTGTGCCATTACCCAAATCGTTTCCTCCTCCTTGTGTTAGGTCGTATCTTGGCGGATGCAACATCAGCGACAATTATAACTTTGAGATGACACAATTCTATATAGTGGTATACCCCAGAATTGTTATGATAACTCAAGAGAATTCTTCTCAAGTCTCGCAGCGTCAGAACGAGTTTAATAATAGCTTGATGTCATGTTTGCCATCGAATTCGGGCAAGTCTCCAGCTTGTTATCCACCTGGTCAGTCCACCATGTGGGTTGCACCGGAGATGTAAATGGTCTGAAGAGGCAACTAGTGAAGGCTTTTGGAACTTTCAGATGGATGTATTCCTCTCATGTGCATTCCTTCTGAATACCAAGAGAATTTTAGTAAACCGTTTTTTGTAGCTGACTACGGTGCGCCCAAGCTAGTGGATCTTTTCAAGAAGATGAGTAATGTGATTGCAGTGGATGGTAAAGGCAACAAGAGATTTGTTTATACCAAACCTCATCTCTCCCTCTCCCCCTGTGGTTCTACTGAGAAGAGAGAAGAAAGGGAAAAATACTATCGAGGAAACTACCAATAGAGGAGTCTCCTCTGATGAATTGTCAGACACGGGCTCAGTTTAGAGGAAGAGGAACCTGGAAGAGTTCAAGCTCGAGCTGCAAGACATTATGGTGAGCTATTGTTGTCTGGTACAGATGGATTGTTTTGAGGCCATATACAAGCAAAGGTACAGGAAGCCATTGGACTACAAAACGATAGGCATTGATCAGTTGGGGCAGTTCTTTGACAAGTTCAATGATGCTGATGCCATATATGGAGATCCTAACTCAAAGCCCTATACCATCAAACGGTGCATTTTGTGAACTGTTTTCTCAAGTAATGTAAGCTCTTTGCCTGAACAGCTCCCAGTACTGTTGCATATGCTCTTTACTCTTTCCTTTGGGCAAAACGTTTATAGAGAAGCTTTGATTCTGCATTGCAGACATTACATATCGTTATTAGCTAATAGTCTTTGTAAGAAGTAAAGTGTGTGTTATGCTTATCCTAAATGAAATCAACCACCAGTTTTTGACAATTACAAAGGATTTCTCTTCTCCATGAGGTTTTTTATGAAATCGTCATAATGTGACACAAACAATTAGTTTTTCTCACAACAGAACTTTAAGATCTCGATTTTTCTTATTTCTTTTAGCGTCGGAATGACCGATGAATGTAGCAGAGGAGGGGCGGTGAAGATGGAGGATGAACTATCAAGCCTTTAGCCCCATAGTCTTACAAATGGGGCAGATATTCTTGAGCATGACCCATTGCTTGATACAGTCCTTGTGGAATTCATGGCCACATTCCAACGTCCCAAGATCATCACCTTCTGCATAGTCTTCCTGTTAATTAAAACAGCAGCAGCATCATTTTCACATCAGTCTGTGAGTTGATATGAATGTTTTATCAGCTTAAGAAGATACTAATTTAATCAAGCAATGTTACCCTTAAATTGACATTTTCATTGCAGATCAAAAAAAAACATAGCACTCTTCCTTACGATATCGTTTTCTGTTAATAGATCTTCTTTAGACCACAAACAAACCAAAGACTATAAACCCTTAAAACTCTTATCCAACCTATCTTATTTATAGTATACTATTTCATTCAATATGTAAAGAGGAATAGTAAAACCAAACTCAGCAACACCACTTTACTTCGTCTTTTATGCTTTTCATTTAGTCAATTAGATGAGCTTCTCGCTAAGTGAGTATACAGATTTGCATGATCAAGTATAGAATAGTTAATGAACTCGTGTGCAAATCAATTCGAATTTCCCATGATAATCCACAATATCCTCTGTTTCTTGTAATTGCTTAAGTTCAGCAGTTGGATCATCCAGTAACTCGGCAAATCTCTCTTGTAATAGCATCTTATATCCATTCCAATCACCCACAATCAGTCTACCCAACTCGGATTGCATAACATATTGATGCCAAGTAGCTGCGAATTCATCGAAATGAATCGAAGCTAAACTAACCTTTAGTTCCTTTGGGGTTCGATCAATGGAAAAAAATTGTTCAACTTTGAACAACCATTCCTTGATTTTATTGCCATTAAATCTACGAAAATCGAATTTGGCTAATCGAGTTATACCCAAGTAATTAGGTGAATGTCCATTCATACGTGATCTTGCATTCCGATTATTATCAAAATGAATAGGGTGAATCATCAGAGAATGTAGATGTGATGGTAGTGTGTTTTCTTCGCTGGATGAAGCTTGAATTCCGTTTGCCTATAGTAATTGTTAGCTTCGAACATATCTGCGATATTCTTATCGATTTTTGCATTTTGTGAAGTTACGGTGCTTTCAAGAGCTTGAATTCGCGAAACCAAAGATTCCTCAACACCGCGAACAGTTGCTTCCTTGAATAGAGTTTGCGATCTTGCCTCTGTCATTTCGGTAACCAAGAATCTGATACCACTGTTAAGGATTCGTGTTCTTGGTAAGCACAAACCCTTAAGGTCAAGGATACATGGAAGAAGAGAGATTGAAAGAAGTTTATTGATTCTAAATGTATTTGCAATTCATTGTTTTCAGTTTTTGAGAAGTTTGTTATCATTTGAACAATCTCAACCGTACATTATTAACAAACTTTTACAATCATCTTAACCATACACGTAAGCTATTCTATATCAGCTTCACATACTAGGTCAACGTTACACCGTGACTGTTGTTATACTTTCTGGTGTCTTTGTGATTTCAACTTTGACTAGTGCAGGTAAGTTTGTCTAGGACTAGAAGAACATTGTTCATGGTGAAGGCTTTGTGTCATTTACCCAAATCGCTTCCTCCTCCTTGTGTTGGGTCGTATCTTGTCGGATGCAACATCAACGATGATAATAACTTTGATGTGATGAATGAAGATGACACAATTCTAAATACAGGTATACCCCAGAATTGTTATGATAACTCGAGAGAATCCTCCTCAATGGTGTTGCAGTGTCAGACCGAGTTTAGTAGTAGCTTGATGTTATGTTTGCGATCGAATTCGGGCAAGCCTCCAGCTTGTCATCCACCTGGTCAGCTTGAGTCCACCATTTGGGTTGCACCGGAGATGTAAACGCTCTGAAGAGGCAACTAGTGAAGCTTTTGGAACTTTCAGGTGGATGTATTCCTCTCATGCGTGCATTCCTTCTGAATAACAAAAGAATTTCAGTCAACCGTTTTTTGTAGCTGACTACGGTGCGCCCAAGCTTGTGGATCTTTTCAAGAAGATGAGTAATGTGATTGCAGTGGATGGTAAAGGCAACAATAGATTTGTTTATACCAAACCTCATCTCTCCCTCTCCCCCTGTGGTTCTACTGAGAAGAGAGCAGAAAGGGAAAGATACTATCCATGGAAACTACCAAATGGAGGAGTTTCCTCTGATGAATTGTCAGACACGGGCTCAGTTTAGAGCAAGAGGAACCTGGAAGAGTTCAAGCTCGAGCTGCAAGACGTTATGGTGAGCTATTGTTGTCTGGTACAGATGGATTGTTTTGAGGCCATATACAAGCAAAGGTACAAGAAGCCATTTGAAAACAAAACGATAGGCATTGATCAGTTGGGGCAGTTGTTTGACAAGTTCAATGATGTTGTTTCCATACATGAAGATACTACTACAAGTACCAAACTCGTGCAAGCCTAACTCAAAGCCCTATACCATCAAACAGCTCCCAGTACTATTGCATATGCTCTCTACTCTTTCCTTTGGGCAAAACGTTTATAGAGAAGCTTTGATTCTGCATTGCAGACATTACATATCGTTATTAGCTAATACTTTTTGTAAGAAGTAAAGCGCTTGTTATGCTTATCCTAAATGAAATCAACCACCAGTTTTTGACAATTACAAAGGATTTCTCTGCTCCATGAGGTTTTTTTATCAAATCGTCATAATGTGACACAAACAATTAGTTTTTCTCACAACAGAACTTTAAGATCTCTATTTTTCTTATTTCTTTTAGCGTCGGAATGACCAATGAATGTAGCAGAGGAGGGGCGGTGAAGATGGAGGATGAACTATCAAGCCGTTAGCCCCATAGTCTTACATATGGGGCAGATATTCTTGAGCATGACCCATTGCTTAATACAGTCCTTGTGGAATTCATGGCCACATTCCAACGTCCCAAGATCATCACCTTCTGCATAGTCTTCCTGTTAATTAAAAACAGCAGCAGCATCATTTTCACATCAGTCTGTGAGTTGATCAAATGTTTTATCAGCTTAAGAAGATACTAACATAATCAAGCAATGTTACCCTTAAATTGACATTTTCATTGCAGATCAAAGAGAAAACATAGCACTCTTCCTTACGATATCGTTTCTGTTAATAAATCTTCTTTAGGCCACAAACAAACCAAAGACTATAAACCCTTAAACTCTTGTCCAACCTATCTTATTTATAGTATACTATTTCATTCAATATGTAAAGAGGAATAGTAAAACCAAACTCAGCAACACCAGTTTACTTCGTCTTTTATGCTTTTCATTTAGCCAATTAGATGAGCTTCTGGCTAAGTGAGTATACAGATTTGCATGATCAACTATAGAATAGTTAAGAAGGTTAGAGGATGCAAACACTTTTAGTTCATACTTGATAAAAAACAATACCTGACAAATACAGCAAGGCTCTGTGTCCTGATGCAATTCAGATGTATGTTTGTGAAGTTTCAGTGCTTTTGAAATGACCTCTTCCTCTAGCCCGGTGCTCACATCACCAATGCGTTCACCAAGTGCCAATAGCTCCTACATTCATTCCCACACCATATTCGACAATAGGAAGATTGTGATAAAACAGTCTAAAGGGAATTAATACTCACCTCGTACGACATGTTGTCAACATCAAGGCGCATATCCCGATGCCTATCATGCATTTCAGTTATACCTTGGTAGAAAAGTGGATCAAACACCACGTAATCCTATTGAATTGGAAAAAAAGGAAGATCACCTACATATATAATGATTCAAAATGGAAAAAAAAATGCCTAAAATTACATTATTCATAATGTAATACATATAATACTAAAAATCTATGTATAATACACTTCAGCGACAAAGATGACATGTACAGGACAATGTGGCTTAAAAGCTATAAAAAATCAGGCTTCAGGACAACAGATTTACCAGGAAAGTGTTGTATCCATTAAGTGTATTAACAAGCAGGATCGTTGAAAATATCACTTGTGTCAAAATCATACCTCAATCAATATATTTCCCCCTCTTCTTAAGGCGTTCACCGCCTGGCGTATCTGCCAACAAAAAAAAAGTAACAAATGCAACTCACTATTAAATTCTTATCGAAGTGCATCAAGACTAATTACAGGTAGCAGTTGCTAAGGAGGTTTATATAAACTAGATGTAGAAAAAGAACGTTTCCAAAGCGTAACACATGATATGGTTTGCATACGGAAGTCATATCAGGGTGCATCAAACTGCTTTAGCTCTCGTATAGTTTTAAGTTATGCATTTCAGAATTGAAATATATTAGAACTCATTGGCCAAAAAGCTGTTTAGAAATGCCCTTTAGCTTTTTAGCATATTAAGATTCTACGGAGAAACAACACAAGAAAAGCCACAAAAAAGAAGACGAGCCATTATGACAAACCAAACAGATGCTTTTGTGAGAAGAATTCTCTTATAGAATGAAACATAGTGAAAGATGCAACAAACATTCATCTACAGCATCAACCAATTTATCATAAAAGAGCCATTAATTTATGGAACCCAAACCTCGGAGACGAGCTGACTCCTTCCACCACTGTTCACAGCTAAGCTCCTTGCTAAGTGACGAAAGCGGACGAGATTATTATGCCTCTCTGATAGCAACTCTGATCTTCTTTGCCGTGAGCGAGGTCTCCGGCTATTAGAACCAGTTGGCATTGCCACCTCATTTGTGGAAGCAGTAGGGCCTGTGCGTAATGAGGAAAGAGTTGCACCATGATTAACAGATTGAGATTCAATACTAGGATTATGTAATGCGGCACTCTGAGGAGGAATCCATGTGGGATTGGGCTGCAGAGCATGACTAGCTGAACTTGGCCTCGCTCGAGGAACAAAGGGATAACCTGTAGATGAACCAGGGTTTCCACGTGTGAAACTCCAAATAGATTGATCATGAACTGGATTTCTCATATCAGTTGCAGGTGCAAACATGGACTGCTCTGTGTTGCTTCTTGGAGTTTCCCACTGTGGTCCAAATCGCCCTGCAGGTACAGTCCCAAATCCCGGAGTATTGCTGGCTCTCAAACTGAAAGAAGCATCCCAAGCAAATTGGTGTATATTCCTGGTCAAAGCAGGAAGGTGGACTATATTTGTATGATTCTCCCCAGTGCTTGAGCCACCAGTAAACGATGCTGCTCTCATATCTGGAGGATCTACGACTATGAAAGGAGAGTTTAATGGTAAATTCTGTTGCAAAGAACCAGCAGGTCGCACAAAACTTCCAGCATGTGATATGCTGAATGCTACGGACTCATGAGGCTGTCTGGAATGAAAAGCATTGGTTGCAACTGCTCTTCCACAACCAGATCCAAACATTTGTTCTGGCCGGTCAAAATGATTAGTAACATTTGGAAAACTTTGTGAGGATGTAGCCAAACTTAAGCTACTTGAAGCACCATATTGCGTAAGACTTCCATTCGAAGCACCATTCTGAATCTGAGCAAAGCAGTCAAAAGTTTCACCAGAAAAAGAATGACTAGGAGCTCCTTCGAGAGCCATTCTTTTGCAGGACGCACCCCAACCACCCACCGAGGATCCTGAACCACTGCTCCTCTCCCCAGCAGCCGGAATTGAGGATCCAAATGAACTCCCAAAATTATTATGACGGATAACGAGCCCGGAAGGTTGTGCACCAAAACTATCAATGTCCATGTCCATGCTCATATTTCCATGCTGTGAGATAGGATTAGAGCTTGAACCGCACAAGAAAGAAGGTCCATTTCTAATGTGACTACCAGCATGAACCCCTCCATCTCCATGTACCAACATACCATTCAAACCTAATTGCCTTCCCTCAGAACCATAGCCTACAAAGTGATGAGCACCATCTTGGGGCAGCTGTTGATTTTTCTTCATTCCAATGGAATTAACCTGATCAGAATGCCCTGATATGGAGCTGGATTCCCCAGACCTCCACCAGTAATGATTTTGAGCAGCATGAGAACTAGAACTTGCGTAAGTTGATAGTCTTGAAGGCGTACTACTGTTTGGAAATTCATTGTCTATTGGATTCAGCATATTATTCAAAGAGGTCTCTGTGCAATAAAGCGATTCACCATCTGCTTGATTCACTTCAGTAGATGAACCACCAGTATTTTGTGGTCCTTGCATTGGATTCATACCTTCGACTAGAACACAAGGATTTTTCAGGAAATGGATCCCAAAGTTACAAGGACTTGGAGGAGACCTAAAGTCACACAAAGAGATGCAGGGAAGAAAACAAATATGCATAAGAAATCCATGGATGAAAAAACTTGCAAAAAGAAGTAACACGGCTGAAATAAGTGCACCCCATTTACCATTACGATCATCACAGGCCAGCCGGCTATCTAGCTTCAGGCTTTGTTCAGTCTCCGACAATACAATAGCTTCTGCATTATGATCAGAAACTTTCAAAAAAAAATTCATAATGTCAATATCTATCGATATCAAAACCAAAATTTATATGTATGCAGGGTTGCTTGCGATAGTAAGAACTTCATGCTCGCTCCTTTTAAACAAAGTCATTAAAAAAGACATCTTCATTGAAATTGGTAGTTGTTTGGACGTACACAAGCAATAATATTCCAGAGGAAAAAGCACTTAAGATCAAAAAATTATGAGCCGGCTTCAGTGGAAAATTCAGAGTTTCATTTTGATGATGCGATTACAGAAAAACATAAACTTTGAGGCTCAATAGCAAGATACAGGGCAATTAAATCATGAGCCGAGATCATAGGAAGTGGAATTAATACAATGGAATCAAAAGCAGAAAAACATCTCTTGGTCACTGGTCAGAGTAATTAGCATCTAAACATTTCCAAATAGAACTATAAACAATCAGTTCTTCCTAGCTTGTAAACTTCATAAATAGATTCTTCGACATAGACTATCATGGAAGTATGGAACCAAACAGGTAGTAGCATTGAGAACTAAACCCATCGCAGAAGAAGAAACACAGTTCTAATACTAAAAGCCTATTTCATAAAGAACCCTGAGTAACACATTCCCGACTCAATACCGACGAAATCGAGTTACTTACAAAGAAATCCAATCCAAACAGTTCGATGCCTAATAAGAATTCCCAATCGACTAAAGAAAAAATAACGATGATCAGAAAAATGACACCGACTAAAGATCCCATAAAGAAAAACGGGGATTTTATGAGGCTGAGAAAATGGTACCTGCAAAATCGCTAGAGAATCGAAAGGGTCTCGAATTTCAGGACCTGAAAGTTTCAATTGACATTTAAATTATAAGTTTTCTAGTTTTGATTTTGTGGGGGGTTTGGTGTCTTCTCCCCTATACGATCTTAGGTTTTCAGTTTCTTTCGATTTTCTTTCCGCGAAAAAGGTAAAATTTTCTCTCGGCGACGTAAGAAACAAGAAGAAGAAGAGACAACGGACAAAAGAAATATATATATGAAATTTTGGTTATTACTTACTCCACTAGACAACGGAAACGATGAAAGAGACGTAGAAAGTTAATGTGACACAATTTTTCCAAAAATTTCAATATTTTATAGTTATTGCAATTCAACTTTGAAAGATGTGATTTCTTTTTTCAACACAATAATGAAAACAATTTGTTGATAAAAATAAAATAGTTTTTTTAAAAGATTTTTTTTCCAACAAATTATTATTATTAAATACTGATATGATTGTTTATAAAAAATATTAAAAATGAAGGACAACAATGATAAATATTCCACCAGGAGATAAGAGATTTGAAGAAGTTAGGAAATCCACTGCTTGATTAGATGGTGAATAAAAGAAACTCCTTTGAACACTGCATTCCATAGCCATATGGTGTGAACATAATCTTGGAGATGCAAATTAAATCCTTTACGGTTGATAAGATTATTGAATGTAAGGTTATCATCTTCAAAAATAATATATTGAAACCCCAAAGACCAAGCTGATTGCATCGCCCAAATTAGTGTAGATAACTCAGTTTCAATAACCGTCATCCTACCTTAAAATCTATCTCTCCCAGCATATAGGAAAAATTCATTATCATTATGTATTATCCAACCGAAACCACAATTGTCATTGCCATCTCTATGGGATGTATCATAATTGCATTTCACCCAATCTGTTGGTGGACACTTCCATTAATGATGAGTATAACATTCAGACCGTAATATTGTATTTCTATTATCGATAGATGTCTGTTGTTTGGTCCATTCATTAGCATCTTAATAACTTTGTTTTAACAACATGTCTATCAATATATCTTTATGATTTAAGAGTAAGTCATTCCTTAACTTCCAGATTCTCCAAAGGAGATAGAACGGTAGTTATTTATGTGGAGATGATTTTTGGTAATTACTATAGCTTGCCATTATTTATATATATATATATATATATATATATATATATATATATATATATATTGTTATAGATATTTGATGTACTACAACAAATTGTAGAGATAAGTATATTTGATTTCCTCCAAACCATCCGAACATGAAAAAATGCATGTATTTCCGTTTCTTCTGCAGTACAACATCTGTGGCAGAAGTTTTTTTAAAAGATTTTGCAAGACGACGCTTGACTATTTTAGTCGATTAAATTATAATATAATGTAAATAAAATAAAAGTTATAATTTTGAATTAACTTAAAAAATCAAAATTCATTAAAAATAACTAATATTTTTAACTAAGACAAACATATTAATATATAAAAATATAGAAAAGGCATAAAACAACCGATTTAAAAATTTTAAAGCGATTTTATATTAATTTAATGATAAGGTAAATAAATCTTGGTCTTGTTTTGGTGGCACATCACATTGTTCTTTGTAATCTAACTAATTTTATCTCTAATTCTTCTACAATTTTTTTTAGAAGAATTGACTAAAATAACACTATTTTAAGTTTTTATTCCAAATATAGTATTAATCATTTAAATTTCTAAGAAAATTAATATTAAAATAATTAAAAATCTATTTCTAATAAAAAAATTAAACCCTAAATTAAAAAAATAAATCCAAAAATTATATTTTAATTTTATATATAGTTTATTTGAGATAAATAATTATTTTTACATAGTAATTTGTACTATTTTAAAAAATTTATTTTTAATATACTAAATTTATAATATAAATTTTTAAAAATATTATTTTAAAATATTATTCTTGTTTTGTTTTTTTAATTCATTCTCCAGGAAATGGATCCAAAAGTTATTTTGTCATTATTCATTAAAATTATGGTCCCATGAGTGATGTTATTATTAGTAAAAATTAAAGAAATTGATTTATAAACATTGTTAATGCTTTGATTTATAAACATTGTTAATGCTTTGATTTATAAACATTGTTAATGCTTTGATTTATAAGCAGCATTTGTTTCCCTAAACTAAAAAGACCAAATGAAAAATATCAAATCAACTTTTCAAATGGTGTAAAAAAAACAACTTTTTAAACAAAAACATATTAAGGTGAGGGTTAGGGGAAGAAGCACAATCCATGTCAGAGAATCCCACAGAAAAAGAAAAAAAAGAAAGAAACGAGGTGTGTCTCCAACTGTTTATGGAAGAGACAATGTCACTTACAAAAAATGTCTTTTCAATCGAACAGAAAGTCAAGACAAGTTAAGAGTCGAGGTTCAAGGAGGCAAGCTGGTCGGCTGCACCACCTGCAGCGACAGTTCTGAGAACGTCCATAGCCTCGGCTACTTTAGACTTGAGAGCTTCAGGTGACTCCAAGAGATGTAGCACTTCGGTCTGATCCATCTCCAGAAGCATTCCAGTCACTTTGGCTGCAGATTCTGCCTCTAGCTGCTCCACCAGCGGATACAGATTCTCACCCAACATCTACACATCACAATCAAGATTTAAGAACCAAACACGCCAAAAGGAAAAAGTAAAACAAAGAAAGGCTTCCTCACCGTCCTCTGTTGTTCTGGAGTAGCATTAGCAAGGGATGTAGCCAGAGCTCCAATAGGAACATGCTGAGAAAGCACAGAGTCACGCAATGACATGTTATTAGCCATCTCATTAGGAATCATTCCTGGCACATCAGAGGGACCACCACTACCACGGCCTTGTGGATAACGGAACATTCGACCCCTCGGGTGCATCTGAATATACTACACAACATAAAAGTATCATGATAATCCTCCTACCAAGTATAACAAAAAAAAGAAAAATAAAACAAATAGCTTTTTACTTGCAATTGAGAAGGAAAAAGAACCTGCTGCTGCTGTTGGGATTGCTGGATTCCTCCAGGGCGTCTCCCTCCAGGACGTTGCTGGACCATTGGCATGAAGAAGTTGTGCATCGGTGCCCCACCAGGCCTCATTCCAGGAACCAGCTGTTGCTGGTAGCCAAACCCAGGCTATCATGTACAATCACAAGCAATAAGATTATCCAACAGTTTTTAGATAATTTGTGAGAAAAGACAAACTTCTTGTACATTATCTCGTTGAGCTAAAACTAATGATCAGAGAGCTTAAATCAGCTGGAAGCTAGTAATTTTATGTAAGAGAGAAGATACAGAACACACAACTGAATATATCATGTATACGAGTAGGTGTTTCTCAATAAGAGAAGTAGTGATTAGCTATTACGTGCAAAGAAAAAGGATAAATACCTGTTGAGGAATCATAGTACGAGGATAGAATATATGTCGTCCCATTCCTGCACCACCAGGGGGATAGATCGGCATAGGAACACCAACGGATGGTGGCATTGCAACTGGCCTAATTTGGGAAAACTGAGCCTGTTGACATCATAGCGTACATTAGGTGAAAATTTCATGACCATGAAGTTAACAGGAATCTAATAAAGTTCCAAAAGGCGTCATCTAAATCTTAGCATGCATGGGCTTTTTTCCTTTATTAATTATAGTACACTATTTGATGAGAAGAAATGGAAAAGTAAGACATATTTATTATCACCCTTACAAGTCACAGATAATGTTATTTGAAAGCATGTTTGATATAACCATAATGAGTGCAAGATAATTATGTACATCAATCTCTTTTAATAATAAGAGCCAGATGACTGGGACCTAGATTATCAAGATGCATCTACGTATCCGTGATTGAATAAACTGTAAACAGACGTGTCAATTTCACACTCACTATTGACATGTCAAATTGTTCAAAATCAACATATGAACAAACAAAAGGAGCCAGAAAGCTGCATTCTGAGGCCATAACAAGAGAACAAACCTGCAGTCTGGCCCTTCTGTCCTCCTTTCTCTGAGCAAAAGCAACATAGAGAGGTTTATTTTCAATCATTTTACCATTCATCTCTGACATCTGTACATATTCCAACTGTTAGTAAAAGCCGAAACATTGTCTTTGTTCATCATATCTCAGCAAGATGCTACAATTGGCTTACAGCTTTAGTTGCTTCCTCAGGAGTTATGAATGCTACAAAACCTGAGCCCCTGCTTAAGCCATTAGGATCCCGCATCACCTGTTAAATTTTGGAAAGGAGCTTTATAAATGCAATCAAGTAATCAACAGATTCTCGGACAATTCATAGTAGCATGGATGGGAATATTGGACCTTGCAAGCTGTAATAGTTCCATAAGGAGCAAAAAGCTCTTTGAGTTTCTCATCAGATACGCTGTCAACTAAATTCTTAACATACAAGTTAGAGTTTTGAAACTTGTCTGCAGCTTCTCTCAAACCCTGCTCATACCGAACTTTTAGTTCTATTTCCCTTTCAGATTTCTTCTGGGCTCTACCAACATACCATTCCTTATCATCAAATGTTTTTCCATTGAGAGACTCTACAGCCTTGGCAGCATCATCAGCATTGCCAAAGTTAACAAAACCAAAGCCCTTTGAATTCCCAGCTCCATCTTTCATCACCACAGCACTTGTAATATTTCCAAACTCACCAAAAGTGTTCTTCAAATCATCATCAGTAATTGATTCAGCAAGATTCTTCACATACACATTGGTGAATGTTGTTTTCTTAGCAGTAGAATCTCTTTCTTGCCTCCTGAGGAAGGGTCCGACATACACTTGCCTGTCGTTTAGCAACATGCCGTTCAATTGAGCCATAGCTCTCTGGGCAGATTCTTCAGTTTCATATTGCACAAACCCATAGCCTTTTGATTGCCCTGAAGAATCAACAGCTACCTTGCACGAGATAATATTCCCCAATGCAGAAAATGTATCGTGCAACGCTTTGTTGTCTATGGACTTGTCCAGATTCTGCCATATAAAACCAGGTTTAGCAAGGGAGGGGGAAAAGAGAAGATACGATTGATTAAAAGGAAGCAATGTCAAAACGAAAGCAGCTACATTTTCATTGTTCCAAGGATCAAACCAAGAGATTACACCTTGTCACAGGAAAGACAGGTCTTATCTAACCAACGGTCCAACAATAAATTCGCAGAAAAAGAAAGCAATTCGTCGAACATTGAAACAACGGTCACAAAAGAGTACCTTGATAAATATGTTTCCTGCACCACTTTGGCGAACACTAGGATCACGATGAGAATACATAACCCTCACCGGTTTTCCATTAAGAGGTATGTAGTTTAGTTCCTGGATCGCTTTTCCAGCTGCAACAGAAACGCAGCATAAAGTCCCATCAAAGGTCAGATTCACATATAGTTCAGAGACAGTATAACCAACATTATTAAAAGGCACATTCTTCACTTAGATGCAATTACTGTTTACAACAAGACTCTCTTTCAACTACAAGCAAATTCTTTTGAATGAAAAAAATACCATTTTCTGAAGGAAGACTAATCTGATTTTCTTGCCTTAAATCTTCGTAAGTAATATTCCCAAAAAAAACCCAACTTTGTGCCCTAATGTTTACCAAAACTTAGATTAACAAAATTAACATTTTTTCATAATATATACCTTTGGAAAAGAACAACCTTTCGATCCATTACTCCCTAACACTAGTCAAATTAGCAGCAAACGAAGTATATCACTAAAGATTTTACTTACACAAACCAGACAATCAAATCAAATCAAATTTCTAACCATCTTGGGGACTGCTGAAGTTGACATAACCATAACCAAGCGATCTTTGAGTATCCAAATCCCTACAGACTCGAACAGAAACAACACGACCTATCTGGCTAAATGCATCTAAAAGCTGCGAGTCTGTCACGTTCACATCCAGATCTCCAACATAAAGCGAAGTACTATCGAACTGAGAACCCGCTGTTTCTGAACCACCAGCCATAGCCGGAGGAACAGAACCACTTGTAGTCTGACCTTGAGGCTGAACCTGAGCCATTTCTTTTTTTGTAATTTTAGAACTTTTTTCTTGTTTTCTTGGGGTTTTCCCTTACTATTCCCTCCCCTGTCGTTATTTCACAGCAATCAAATAGAATCGAAGCAATAAACCAACAAAATGAAGCGGAGAAGAACGAGAAACAAAGTAGAGCGAATCTTATGTATTTTTATGTATTTTTTATGGAGGGTACAGGCGGAGAGGGGAGAAGAAAAGGGTAAATGCAGTTGCCGGCGGCGAAGCCTGCGGCGGCGCGTGCGATATCGAAAATAGTTTGGTGAGAAATTTAGGGGAAATTAGGAAAGACAATTGCGACGAGGAAAGAGAGACAACGTTTCTAATTTCTGGTTTTATAATTTAATTAGTTTTACTTTTTCGCGTTTGGAAACAAAACCGTACCCACCGTTCGATCTCAACCGTTAGATGTTAGCCGTTAGATTTCACTCGTTCGATCTCAGCCGTTCGATCGCAACAGTTCGATTCAGCCGTTCGATCTCAACCGTTCGATTCAGCCGTTCGATTTCAGTCGTTCGATCTCAACCGTTCGATCTCAACCGATCAATCGTTGTGATGTATGTGAATGATTCTATCCACCAAAGAGAGCAATCGTTGATCTGAGATCTATTTATATATGGTTCACACTATTTGCTTAATATTTCCAATTAGGTTGCACTCAAATAGGTACGAAAATTGAAAACGAGTATAATATAAATATGATAAAATATGAAAATATCTATAAATTAAAATTAAAAAGTCAAACATACTAATATTACAATTTAATATGTAAGTAATGAAAAATAAATTAATCATTGAGTAAATTATTTTCAAAATCTAGCTCATCTAGAAAAAGATTTTCAAATTCCAAAAATTTCACATATTCCATATAATCAAATGTATCTCCACCCACATTCCACATATTGGTTTTTTCATCTATATATTGATTTTCTTGATAAAAAACATAAATTCACTACAAAAAACTAACGATTTGTGACCACAGTCTGTGGTCGTAAATTCTTCGTCGCAATTTAATGTGGTCGCAAATTTATGACTATTTTACGACCACAATAATAGTTATATATTTTACGGCCAATTAGCGACCACAATATGATCACATAAATTACGACTAATTTGCCACTTTATTGTAGTTACAAACTTTGCGACCAATTTGTCACTACGGTTTGATCATAAAAATTATGGTCGCAAATTGATCACAAAAATTATGGTCGTAAGTTGGTTACAAAAATTTGTGACCAATTTACCACCACGTTTCTACTGTGGTCGCAAATCGGTCACAAACTTTTGTGACAAATTTGCGACCACGTCTACTTGGTGGTCGCAAATTGGTCACAAAAATTTACGATCTAATTTGCGACCACCCAATTTTTTAAATCACTGGTGACCGCAAATTGCTCACAAAAATTTAAGACCCATTTATGACCATGGTTAAATATTTTCAAAAAAAAATAAATAGTTTTTATATAGAAAAATATTTAAAAATAAAATAATATTAAAATTTTAAATAATCAACTTTTAATAAAATATTTAAATATATAATATAAATTAATTATTTGTATTATTTATTCAATATTAATTATTAGTAATATTTATTTGAATATTTTTTATTTAGTCATAATTATTTTTTAATTAAATTAGTAATTACTAATTAAATTAAAATATAAATAAAATTGTTAAAAGAAAATTATAAAAAACAATTTAATTATAAAATTCAAATTCTAATATATATTAATATTTCTAATTACATAAAAATGAAAAAAATCTAAATATTATCGGGAGTCGGAAATTGAAAATCTGAAAACACACACAAAATTCGGTCATGCACAAAGTTAAATCTTCGGTATGAACCTTAACAGTTAAGAAATTTACCACATCCTCGTCGAATGTGATGCTAATTGGTGGGTTTCGTGACAGATTTCTGGCAGTCAACCATTCGGGATATTGGTATGTTAAAGCAAATGGTGTGTGGTTATCGAAGTCGTACCAGCTCCTCACCATTCCAACGAGGGATGCGTATGCTTGATTTTTTTTAAGAGCTTTATACCGTAGTTCATTGCTCCTGCTTCACTTCTGAAAACACAATCCTCTCCTTCACCTCTCTCCCAAACACCTCTTACGAGATTTGTTAGGCGAACTATTGTGAAAAAGGTGTAGAATCTGGAAAAATACTCATATGCATGTTAAGATAACTTTTCAACAAATCATTAAAAGAAGAAATGAACATTCAGAGATGTAGTTCACGTAATCCATTTATTAGCTTTAAACAAACACTATATATTCGTTTGTAGTATGATGTTTTTAAATAGAAGTACCTGAAACTCAGATGAGAACATTTTAAACCATGATCCTACAAATGGTTTGCCATAGACATGCAAACACCTTTATTTAATATTTTTAACCTTGCCGGCTTCCAATTTACAGGTCAGAACTCGTGCAATTTTTTGCAATTTAGGAGAATGTTTGATATTCTAGATGATTTCAAACCCATGTAAAGTTACGGTGCTTTTAGGTGAATTATCAATGGTATAAATTTCTGACGTTAAATGAATATATACTCTGTTAACTTTACAAATAACATATATATACATCTATATATATATATATATATATTATATGCAAATAAAATCTAAGAAAAATATGCACATTTAATAATCATTCGGTGGATGTATTTTGCGAGATACACGTAATCGTGAACAATAACTTGTGTTTAGAGTATGTTACTATTGCTGTCAGTGGTTGTCGATGGAGCCGAGGAATGTTTCGGAAAATCTCCTCTCCTGTGCTACATAAATTATAATTTTTTGAATCTAATGGTTATTTTCCTGATATTTTGAAAGTTCTTGTATAATAAGTTAATTAACTCTAAAAATACAATAAAATAAAGAAAAAAATATTAGAATGTTATAAGATATTATTATAATTATATATATATATGATATGGAAAGAGGGACAAATAGTACGTTTTTAGTATTCTTTTTTACTTATTTGTCACTTCATTTACAACATATAGTGAACATTGTATTTATAGCAAAAAATTAATCAATTATAGTAAGTGGGTAAAATAATGAATAATTATTAGTTTATAATACTCCTTCTTAATTATTTATTAGTTTATCTATAAATTACGTGTTTGTTTCATGGAAAAAACTAAAAATCTTATCATGGAAAAAATTTAATAGGATAATAACACAGTCACACAATCTTTCCCTGAAACATTCTAATACTTTGAACATATTTTTTAATGTTGTAGCGGAAAACGTCTTTGTGAAAAGATCTGTTGCATTATCATTTGAGCGAATATATTCGATGTTTACTTTTTGATTTTTTTACAAGCTTTTGAGTATATGAGAAAAATCTTGGTGGAATATATTTCATCCTATCGCTCTTAATATAACTTTCCTTGAGTTGGACGACACATACAACATTAACCTCGAACAATTTGTTGGTTCTTTATTTAGAATTATCCTGCTAGCTTCTTGTATGTGATGAATCATGTACTTGAATCATACACATTCTCTATATGCTTCATAGATTGTGATAATTTCTGCATGATTTGAGGAAGTGACAACTAATAGCTGTTTCTGTGAACACCACGAGATCGCAATACCTTCCATTGTAAACATTTATTTGGTTTGAGATCGAGTTTTATGCGGATATGATAAATATCATGCATCTGCAAAACCAACTAAACAAAAAAAAAAGAATTTCTGGGATAAAATAATCTCAAGTCAATATTAGCTTGAAGATAACATAATATATGTTTTATCCCAGTTCACTATCTCAGCATAAGAGATGAATTATATCTTGTAAGTAAGTTAGTAGCAAAAGCAATATCTGTTACAATTAGCAAGATATATCAACGCACTTATAGTACTCATATAAGGTACTTCACGATCTAGTATTTTCTCATTATTTTCACAACGTCAAAATGGAACTTTGTCAATATTAAGTGATCTATTGACCATTGGAGTATGCAAAAGATTTGTTTTATCCATATTAAAACGTTTTAATATCCATTTGGTGTAATTTTATTGATGCATAAATATTCTATCTTTAAGATGCTATATCTGAAGCCCGAAAAAAAACTTTGTCTTTCCAAGGTCTTTTATTTCAAACTCTTCTCTCATATAGGTTCTTACATCATTAATTTCCTTTTGAATTCCAATTATGTTCAGTTCATACACATATATACAACAATAATAACAAATCCTAATGAAGATCATATATCATTTTTCAACAAATATTCGTTTAAGCGATTATACCATATGCGTACGGATTATTTTAATCCGTAAAGTGATTGTTGTAACTTGACCGAACAAATGTCATTTGATCTTTTTGAGATTTTGAATCTTTCTGGGATCTTAAATCCACGGGAATTCTCATGTATATTTCACTATCAAGTGATCCATATAAATATGTAACCACAAACATTCATAATATATATCTCTAAATTTTTGGATGTTGTTAAACTCATTAAATACCTAAAAGTAATTGCATCCATAACCAGAAAATATGTTTTATTATAATCAATTCCTGGTTTTTGAGAGAAACTTTGTGCTACAAGTCAGGCTTTAAATCGTGTGATCTCGTTTACCTCATTTGTTTTCTCACAAAAATCCACTTGTATCCGACATGCATTACATCTTTAGGTGTAATCACAACATGTCCGAATACATTTCTTTTTTTACTACAAGAAAACATAAGATTTTCCGATGATATTTCTGATGACAGTAAACCCATCAAGAATTTTTGATGGATTCCCGACAATTTACCAACATAAGATGCATCACCGGAAGTTTGTCAGAACGTCATCGGTTATTCTCGATGATAGACATGTCATCGGAAAGGCGATGGAAAACCCGACGGCTAGACGTACGTCAAGGGAGGGGGAGCTCAGCACTTCGTCAGAATTACCGACAAACTTATACCATTGCTTAGCCGTCAGAATTGACCAAAAAAATTCTAATAGATTTTTTTTTCCGACGAGATAGTCCCGATAGAATAGATTCGCTAGGGATCCCACGAAAATACATGTTTCCGATGGATTCTCGGCAAATTTTATGGTCGGAAATTCGCTATTTTCTTATAGTATATTGAGGGAGTGTAATTAATCTTTCATGCCTTTTTGCTATTCCTCCAAATCAGGCCTTATCCAACATTCTGATATAGATCTAGGGTTAGGATTCATTATAAGAAAAATGCCAAAATGCCAATGCATTTTGCGACCACATAAGTAGTCGTAAAATTTGCGGCCACATTTACCACGATTTTGCGACCAATTTGCGACTACAGAGATGTAGTCGTAAAGTGGTAGCAAAAGGGTTACTAAAACATGTAGTCGCATATTGGTTGCAATATGGAACTATTAAAAGACTAAAATGCGACTATTTTGCGGCTGGTGTTGGCAGTCGCCAATCAGTCGCAAAGTAACGACTGATTAGCGACTACTTGTGGAAGAACCACATGTTAGTCGCATATTGGTTGCTAAATATGTGACCAATTTGCGACTACATTTGGAGTGACTCTTCAGTTACAAAGTGGTGGCAAAATGACAACATAAAAAACTTGTGCGTGTTAGGTATACCGACATTTAAGCGACTACATTGTTGTGATCGCAAAGCAGTGGCAAAATATTGGCAAAGTAGTGGCAAAATATTGTATATATATGCCCCATCCCATTCTTTCATTTGTAGAATCGAAGGGAAAAAAAACTTTAAACATATGGGGAAATTATAATAATTCGAGAGATTGGATGTACAAAAGGATTGATAATCAAACAAGAAATATGTCGGCGGAATTTGCATAAGGTATGAAGTAGTTCATGAATTTTGCAAATAGTCAACCAATAGCTCAAAGTAGTGGAGGTAAGTTTTTATGTCCTTTTATTAATTGCAAAAACGATAAGTTTATTCCAGGAAGAAAAATATGGAGTCATCTATATAGTTAAGGATTTATGCCAAATTATTATATTTGGTATAAACATGGAGAAGAACTGAATGTTCAGTAAGGGACGAGTAATCGGGGTGATGTCCAAAAAAATCAGGGAGGTATGCGTGGTAGTAGTAGTGATGAAACAGTTGGTACATCAGGTAATAGATATGTTGAAATAGTGACGAATGCATTTCATGAGAAAACGACTGATGATCAGTACTATAATCAGAACGAATAAAAATATAATAATGAAAAAGAACCTAATGAAGAAGGACAAAATTTTTACAACATGTTAGAAGTTGCGAAAAATCCATTGTATGATGTTTGTCATGAAGGGCACTCACAATTATCTTTATCTGCTCGGTTCATGAACATTAAGTCTGATTTAAATCTACCAGAAAAATGCATGGATTCTTGGGTGGAGCTATTTACAGAATATTTCCCCGAGGAGAATCAGGCAATGAGTTCATATTATGAAACCAAAAAATTGATGTGAAATTTAGGCCTCCTGTTTTATACAATTGACGTGTGTGTTCATAATTGTATGATATTCTAGAAAGAAGATGAGAAATGGGAAAAATGCAAATTTTGCGATTCTCCCCGATATAAGCCAAGCGAGGGTAGGACGAAAATACCTTTCAATCGTACGTGGTATTTACCTATAGGCGATAGATTTAAAAGAATGTATCAAAACGAGAAAACCACAAAGGCAATGAGGTGGCACGCAGATCATGAAGCAGAAGACGGAAAAATGAGTCATCCATTTGATATTGTGAAGTGGAAAATTTTTCAATATCTACATCCTAGATTTGCTACTGAATCTCGAAACGTTTATCTTGGTTTATGTATTAATGGGTTCAATCCATTTGGAATATCTCGTAATCATTCATTATGACCGGTGATTATCACTTCATATAACTTGCCACTGAACATATGTATGAAAAAAGAGTACTTGTTTCTAACAATTTTGAATTCGGGGCCAAATCATCCGCATGCTAGTCTGGATATATTCCTGCGACCTTTGATTGATGAATTAAAATAATTGTGGTCTACGGGAGTTGATGCATACGATGTATCGTTGAATCAAAATTTCAATCTAAAAGTCATGTTACTATAGACGATAAGCGATTTTCCCGCTTATAAAATGTTGTCCGGATGGACAATGCATAGTAGACTGACTTGTCCAATTTGTATGGATGATACGAAGATAGTTCAATTACCAAATAGTAGAAATACGTGTTGGTTTGAATGTCACAGAATGTTTGTTCCTAAGGGTCACCCGTTATGGAAAAATAAAACTAATTTTTTAAAAGGAAAGCACGTTTTGAATGACTATCCTCCACAATCATTGACAGACGAACAAATTTTATACGAGCGAATAAAAATTGTCAATCCTCTAAGAACATCTAACTACGGAGAAAACGGTCATGAAAGCAAAGAACAAGGTTACAGCAGCTGGCATAATTGGCACAAAGAAAACATATTTTGGGAGTTGTCGTACTAGACGGATCTTAACATTCGACATAATTTTGATGTGATGTATATAGAGAAAAATTTCTTCGATAACATCATTAATACTGTTATGAATGTGAAAGAGAAATCAAAATATACAGTTAAGTCAAGGTTAGATATTGCAAAGTTTTGCTTTCGAAAAGAGTTGCACGTAGATGGTCAGGGTAATGCTCCCTTCACTATATTTCGATCGACACAAAAAGCAAAAAAACGCTTATTAGGCTGTATAAAAAATGATATCAAATTTATGGGCGGATACGCAGCAGATTTAGCAAATTGTGTGGATATGGATGGACTGAAATTCTCGAGCATGAAAAATCATGACTGCCATGTTTTTATGGAAAGGCTTCTCCCTTTTAATCTGCAGAACTTTTACCACAATACGTTCATCTAGCATTATCACGTATATATACTAATAAATATATTTTATATTATAAATACGTAAATTAATAATAATTGCATGTACTAATTAATTCTATATGATAATAATTGGAAGATTTTTCCGTGATCTATTCTGCAGATCATTACAACAAAGCCGTGTCCGAATTCTGAAGAAAAACATAATCATAATTTTGTACAATTTGGAAAAGATCTTTCCACCTTCATTTTTCGACGTCATAGAGCACATTCCTATACATCTATCATACGAAGTTGAACTAGGTGGATCTGTGCAATATAGGTGGATGTATACATTTCAAAGGTTTTTTAAAAAACTGAAAAACAAGGCGAAAAACAAATGATATGTTGTAGGGTCGATTGTTGAATCATATGTGAATGATGAGATATCTTACTTCTCGGAGCATTACTTTACTGCCCACATACGCACGAAAAATAGGTACCATAAATTCTTATGTTTATTAATTAAATATTTTATTATGAATGGTAAATATTCGTGCTGAATATATCGTGTAATATATATATATATATACAGGTCTACAAGATTCGATGAAGGTGATGTCCCTGTATATCCGGATCCCAGAGTGTCGGATATATTTACGCACATGGGTCGTCTAACTGGTAAATGTAAAGAAATATGGCTCTCCGAAAAAAAATACAAATATGCACATGTATATGTTTTGCGGAATTATGAATATTTTCGGCCACTAGAGAGGTAAATACTATGAAAAAATTGCATTTATTACATTTCAATTTTATTGTATCAAGCAATATATATTAATTTTTCATATTTACTTTTGTAGAATTTTTGAAGATCACATTCGATGTACGTATCCATATCTTTCGGAAGATAATATTCATCGAAAAAAGAGGAAGAGTTGCACATATATATTCGAGATTATGTATGTTTAATTAGTTGACATGTATATTATATTAAATTTATTAATTTTGAAATACTAACTTTTTATATATATGATCATATGTCAATGCATTCACTTCCACAGATCCATGCGTCTTTCCGATATGGGCTCAAGAATTAGTTCAAGGGCCGATAAATAAAGCGTCAACTTGAGTATGTCGGCCTCCTAAATTTGAAGATCACACTTTTTAAATGTGAGTGGTACGATCCTACGCTTTCGAAAGGTACTCGGAAGTCGCAAAATAACGTCGTTGATATCTTATCATCGGGGAAATAATACAAATACGAACCATTTTTCTAGGTATGTATGTAAATAATTAACTATAATTAATTTTGTTAAAAATATATTCATTAATTATGATGTACCAGCCTCTCAAGCACACCAAGTTTGTTATATTCCCTATCCACACACCAAATAATCATCAAAACAAACATGGTTCAGTGATATGAAAGTTAATCCTAGATCTAACATTTTGGGGAAATAAAAAAACAACAAGAAAATGATGAAGTGCTAATGGTTGTTCAAGAAATAGAAGTAGATCGTTAGGTCGATAGAGTTAATCATACCGAAGAAATTGATTTCAATGTCGAAGATGCAGAACTAGAAGATGAATTTCGATATAATATTTCATCTTCAAATGATGACGAGTACGAATAAGTGTAATAAATATTTTTAACGTTTTATGTATTTTTGACATTTGATGGTTATATAATTCATTTATTCAGAAAAACCATATAATTAAAGTTTTATGACACTAATTATGACTGCTTTGCCACCATTTTGCTACTGCATTGGAAATGTGGTGGCAAATCAGTCATAAATATTACAGGTAGTCGCAAATCAGTAGAAAAAAATGCGAGTGATTTGCGACCATATGATCAAAATTTGAACTGCAGTCACAAATCAATAACAAAATATCGACTGATTATCGACCACATAGGTTAAATTCATACTTTCCCTAAGTATTTTTCATATTTACAATTTCTATTTGTATTTTTAGGTAAATGACAACATATATACAAAATCATATTTGTATTCATTTACATTTTAAAGAACATTTGAAATGTATATAAGAGATATAAAATTAAGGAAATGTGTTAAGTGTTTTAGGTAAATTATTTGTAAATTTGGTAAATTTGGTAAACGTTGTTGTTTCCTTAGTAATTGAAGTTTTTACAACCTAAAATCAAGTTATCAATCTTATATAATTCAATTTATTCACCAAAATCAAAAAATTTAGTATTTAAGGTATTATTTGTGACTGTTTTGCCAATATTTTGCCACTATATTGAGAATGTGCTGGCAAATCAGTCATAATTATTACTAATGGTCGCAAATCAATCGCAAAAAGCGACTAATTTGTGATCACAAGATCAAAATTTGTACTATAATCACAAATCAGTCGCAAAATAGCGATTGATTAGCGACCACATAAGATAAATTCACATGTTTCCTAAGTATTATCCACATTTACAACTTCTATTTGTATTTTTAGATAAGTACTAACTATTATAAATGATCACATATATACAAAATCATATTTGTATTCATTTACATTTTAAAGAACATTTGAAATGTATATAAGAGGTATAAAGTTTAGGAAATGTGTTAAGTGTTTTACGTAAATGATTTGTAAATTTGATAAATTTGGTAAATGTTGTTATTTTTTTAGTAATTAAAATTTGTACAACTTATAATCAAGTTATCAATCTTATATAATTCAAATTATTCACCAAAATCAAAAAATTTAGGATTTATGGTATTCTTTATGACTCGTTTGGCACCACTTTGCCACTACAATGAGAATGTGATGGCAAATCAATCACAATTATTACTCGAAGTCACAAATCAGTCGCTTCCATGGTTAATTTATTCAAAAAAAATATGTTCGCAAATCAGTCGCAATTTTACGATTGATTTGTGACCACAGTTTTTTTTCGACCACATGATCAAAATCCAAAAACTTTCAAACTCCCACCAAATTAATTGGTGTTCGCAAATCAGTCGCAAATTTGCGACTGATTTGCGACCACGTCATTAATTTTGAAGTTTGCCACTAATTTAAACCTCTATAAACACTTATAAAATCTCTCCCAACCCAAAAAACCAAAAACACACAAATAGCAAGTAGCGGTAGGTCGATGAGAGGTCGTGGAACACGATATATCCCGTCATCTTCCGACCATGGTAACTCTTTGGCCTCCTAGAACCCCTCACCCGCCGCTAATAGAGCGGCATCCCGCCTCTCTCCACAATATATTTGTATCTCTCATTCCGTTCCTGAAACCCAACCTGCCCCACGGTTTCAGCAATCAGACGAGCATGATGAGCACGATGTTCCCGAATACGAAACGGGAACGGATGAACAAACTATCTCTATTGATAGTTTGTTACAAAATTCGAAGCGGGACCAATATTTGATAGTGTTGTGTGCAGTGCCGGCACCAAATACAACTTGGTAAGTAAATAATTTTACTTTTTAATTTATTATTTATAACTAATTATTAAAATTTTATTAATATTTATATGAAATTTTAATTTTTTAATATAATAAAAATATTAGGTTTGATCGTGATAAATGAGCTATTATCCAACAAATTTCAAAGATTTTAACAAATAAATTTGATGGCCCCTATTACAGTTGGACGGTCGTACCTGCTAAAAGGTAGAAAAATATTTCATCGAATTTGTGGTAAGTAATTTAAAAAAAAATATTTATTTTATAAAATTTTAAATTTACTCATGAATTTATTATTTAATTCAAATCAATCGTACACATGGGATCCTATAGTCACTCTTGTGGTAAGAAATGAGTTCGATGTCGTCTACGTAAGGCGCATGAAAGGGTTGGTGAACACGGTTCATACAACCGGCAAACGTTCCCGGTAGATTTTCCCGAGTCTGTTCAAAATTATGACAGACTACTGGGGAACAGAAACGTCTAACGAGAGGAATAGCAAATCCTCTAATAACCGCAACTCCGCTCGGGACTGCCTTGCCCCGCACAAGCATTTGTCCGGTCAAAAATTCTACATTCAGATCCAACAGAAAATGGTAAGTAATTTCAAATATTTAAATTTAATTAAAAAAATTTATTACTATTTAATTAAAATTTATTTCAATATATGTTTAGAAAAATAATTTGGGACGACCTGTATCAATAGCTGAGGTCTTTATAAATACTCACAGCAGACCGGATGGTTCGTATGTAGATTTGAAAGCAAAACAAAGAACGTAACATCTAAGAAAAAATTGCGATTGTGGAAGTCGATCCAATAGAAACGTCTCACGGTACTTCCCGTCCAATTGAGCTGACTCCAGAAGAGAAGAATGAGATCTTCATTCAGGTAATAATTTTTTTTTTTAATTTTTTTTTACTTTAAATTATTTATATTTATTCTAATTATTTGATTTAATATTTTATTTTTATTTTAATTGTTTTTGTAGTCTTCCGTTCCGGATGACCGATGCCATCTTTATGAACTCGGTAGTATGAATCGCATGAACGAGTCGTGTAGGCGTAGTGGGTTGCAATCCACTACCGCCGAATACGTTGCGATTCAGGAGCAACTTCCACCCGCGCAGCGCAAAATCGAAAACCAAAACTCAATCAACGTGCTTAATGAAGAACGAAACACCCTAATTGAAGAACAAAATGCGCAGATTCTAAAATCAAATCGGAAGATGCAAGAAGAGTATAAAGAAAACCAAAAGAAAATCTGCAAATTGGAGATTCTCGTCGGGTATTTTCAACGGACAGATCCCGCATTCGCCTCTTTTTTGCGGGATAATGATTGCCTAGGTGAACCATCGACGGCTCCGACCCCATTCTCGCCTTCAGATTTTCTATTTCCACCACCGGAAAATTAGTTTTATTTTTATTTTTTTGTAAATTGAATTTTAATTAATAAAATTTATATTTTTAATTTTTAATTTCTTTTTATTTTATAGAATAATTAATTAATAATTTAATTATTCTTTACTTATAATAATATTTAAAGTTATAAAATATTTAATTTAAACATAATGTTTTATATTTAATATTAAATATTATATTTATTATTAATTAATGAATAATATTAATAATAATTATTTTTTTTAAAAAATAATAATTAATTACAATATTTTGAAATTAAATTTAAAAATTTAATAATAATTTTTAATTTTAATTTCAAAATATTTTAATTAATTATTTTTTTTTAAAATCTAATTTCGTCGTATTCGCAAATGAGTCTCAATTTTTTGGGACCGATTTGCGATTACATAATTTTTGTTCGAATATTTTATATTTATTCACAAATTAGTCGCAATTATTTGTGACTGATTTTCGACTGAGTATAATATGTAGTTGCAAATCAGTCACTAAAATTTGTTACTGATTTGCGACCACATGAACGAATGTACTTGCAAATCGGTCACAAACTTTTGTGACTGATTTGCGACTATGGGTTTTGCAACCACGTATGTAGTCGCAAAGTAATGGCAAAATTTGTTACTGAAAACCAGTCGCAAACGTGGTCACCAATGATTGGTTGTAAATCAATCGTAAATTGTAACACTATTACTGTGGTTGCAAATCAGTCGTAAAATTGCGATTGATTTGCGACTAAATAGATTTGTGATTACTTTGCGACCACATGCGTGGTCGCAAAATCGCTGCTTTTTTGTAGTAATTATTATATTCATTATCAATTTCTTTGAATAAAGAAAATGAAAATTTTTTTGTTCATATCTTCTACTTCATTTCTAACCTATTTTCCATCTTGGACGTGATTATAGAAATTTCATATGTTTATGTATCATGTTTTTCTTCTAGAAAACTTTCTTGAGCTGGTTCTTCAATAATCTTTCCATATATTTTTTCTCAATATTTTTATGATGTGATTCTTTTGCGATATTTTCACTGATTTTACCTAACTTCTTTTTTTTTAAGAATTTTTATCTTTAGAGTCTATTGACCTTTTCCTTTTTAATTGAACGTTGGGTTCATTTATTTTACTTCCATCAATTTTTCCTTTTGGAATTTTAATTTTTGATAGAATATTCAGAGCGGATATATAAGATTTTGTCATTTTTTTAGTGTCTGTGAAGGCATTTGGTAACTATTTGTTTCAAATGTATAATTTTTTGAATGTCCAATTCACGTTGATTTGTGGGGGGTGAAGAAGCACCAAATTTTTTGTACACCATGTAACATCTTGTTTCTTTGATTCCTCTCTATAACGATGGAAATTCATCTTTATTAAAATGACAATCGGTAAAACATGTCATAAACATATCACCAGTTCAAAGTTCAAGATATCGAATTTACTTGGTGACATATATCCTATATATATTGCTAATCTAATTTGTGTTCCCATTTTTGTTCTTTGTGGTGGGATTATTTAAACATAAATCGCATATCCAAAAACTCAGAAATGAGATATATTTGGTTCTTGGCCAAATGCCAACAACAATGGAAAATATAGTTTAGATCAATGAAGTTACATGGAGTATAGTATGACCCCATACAGAAATTAAGAGATTTGTTCTTAATATTAGTGATCTTGCAATCAATTGACAATTTGTTCTAGATAACATTGGCACTTTTTGTGTAATTATTCTAGTATATGTTTCTTCTCTAATGTAGGCAAAGATATTCAAAGTCATTTTTACTCATAGTCTCTATATGATATCTATTTTTACGGATATCTCAGAAACTTAATTAGTTTATATGAGATTTAGGAGAATGTAAATATTTATTTCAATATTAGGCTTTTTTGGTGCCTAATATTATTTTTGCATTTTCTGATATAGTACTCACGATTTCGATAGAGTCATTTATGTCAAGATAGTGTGCGTTGTAGCACTATCTGCTAGACAAATATCTCTTTCATGAATTCTAATTTATGACATTTTATGTGCCATAATTTCTAGACAAGCATTAATTAAAGCAAAGGTGTAAAAAATACTTTATATTGCAACAAAAAATCTGATTTTAAGACAAAACCATATTACACATGCTACTGAAACCTTCGTTAAGTTGTTTACAAAACATATTATACAACGGAAAGCATAAACTTCAAGTTTCCTTAGAAAGTTATCAAATTTCATCGATTATAATTGTTTTAGTTTGCATTGATACTTTTGGGATCAACAAAGAAATATGTGATATTCATATGAGTATTCATTTAGACTACTAAATGAAGGTCCAACTTCATCATTGGCAATGTTGGTTTCAACATTAGTAATTTTGGTCTTTATTGATTCTTAATACATATCGACGAAATGGTTGGTCATACGACATGTACATTCCCAATACCCTTTCCGCATATGTAACAAACAATTTCGGTCGGTTTACTTATTGTATGATTATCCTCATTTATTTGAAAATTCTTGTTTTTTCCATTGTTAAACCCTCTTCTTTGTCCACGTCTACGACCTCGACTACGACATCTGTCACGTCTACGTCCTTGTCCTTGATATTTATTATTGTTACTGGATGTTACAACATTCGCTTATGCAAATGGAGTCGATCCAGCTGGGAGTTGATGATTTAACATCACGAGTTCATTAGTTTGCTTTACTACAAGGACTACTTGTATCAACTCCGAGTAGCGAGTGTATCCTTTAGCGTGGTACTGCACTTGTTTGATTATATTTCCATAATGAAATATGGAGAGCATTTTTCAATTATATCATAATCACTCTTTTGTGTCTCCACAAAACATCATTTTGGAAATAATTCCGAACAGCACGGAATTGTATTCACCAAAGTTTTTGTAGACCATGAATCGAATGTATAACCAATTATATATATAATCATATGAATCAAAGGTAATATCACGAGTTTCTGTTGATCAAATCCATCTTTTACTGATTGTCAAAGATCTGTAGGATCTTTTTTTGTGATGGTATTCATTTTTAACGTATCATGGAGATGGTGACATAAAAACACCTAGTCGTAGCCTTATTCTCATTTGACATCACTTCCAACTGATTGGTGGTTTTGAGAAACCCATTAGAACTCATATGCATTTTTGCATCTGATGCCTAGGGCATGTAATTTTTTCATATACATCAAAGGACAATGATATTAAACTAATCGTTATAACGTTTTAAATATTATTTTAAAAATTATTAATGATAATAAAAGCATGTAAATATAATAAAACAATTTAAAACAAACATCTTAGGAGGTATTATCATCCATTTGATTGAGGAGACAACGTAATCCAAATTACTTTGAAGTGGCAGCGCCAACCAAATTATTTTGAGGTCGCAGCGCCAACAATATTATTTTGATGTAGCAATGCCAACTATATTATCTCAAGTAGGCAGTGTGTACCATTCAATTAAGGAGTAGACATAATCTTCTACTTCATAAATAGTATCGTATGAGAAAGTATAATCTACCACTATATTAATATCTAAATTGACATAATTTTAACATAAATTCAATAAAAATAAATTTTACCTTGTATAGAATGAAACAGACAGAATAACAATGCGATAGTAAAGAGATATTTGATGGAGATACGATCTTGTTGAAAGAGAGAGAGAAATGAGGACAAAATGTCTTTCTTAATAGGGAAAATCGTATTTTTAATCTTTAAAATTATACTCATTGACACTTTAAATATTGGTGTTACTCCGATGACACTATAATTAATGTAATTTTTACTAATAACATTTTTAACCTTGAAATTGCCTTATTTTTACGCGCCGCCAAAATAGTAACCGGTGTTACTAACACCGTTAATGAACACAATAATTAATTAAATCAAAATTAATTAAATAATAATATAAATTAATTAAATAATAATATATATTAACTAAAATATAATATAAATGATTTAAATAATATTATATATTGTTTAAATAATAATATAAATTATTTAAATAATAATAAATTATTTAAATAATAATATATATTATTTAATAATAATATAAATTATTTAAATAAGAATATAAATATTTAATATTAATAAATGAAAATTATTATAGAAAACGTGAAATTTGTGCAAATTTCCGTTATCTAATTTAAAACAAATTATATTTCTATTTGCATTATTGAAATCATTTAGATCTATTTATATCATATAATTTTTGTAATATTAAATAAAATTTCGTTTTAATATAAATTATTTATTCAATATTAAATAATTTTTTAACTATAATTATATAATTTTTTAATATTATATAATTTTTTGTTATTATTTAATTAATTTATATTATTATTAATTAATTAAATATTAACTGTGTTCATTAACGGTAGTAACATCGGTTACTATTTTGGCGGCAAGTAAAATTAAGGCATTTGTAAGGTTAAAAATATTAGTAGTAATAGTTTCATAAGTTATAATATCACCAAAATAGCACAAATGTTTAAATTGTAACTAGTTAAAAATGCGATTTTCCTTTCACTTATCTATCATTTCATTTACAACATAGTGAACATTGTATTTATAGAAGAAACAAATTAATCGGCTTTAGTAACTCGGTGAAATATTTAGATAATGAATAATTATTAGTTTATGTATCGGGAAGCTCTCTTTTTTTCGTGTGCTCTCACAAATTTGAGATATGTCCATAATAGTATTTACACGAATTAGGGATAGATACATAATAACATTGAATCTCCTAATGATACGACACTATTTTATCACATACACTATGATTGTTTACGGTTTTTACAGTTGAACTTCAGATCTTTTTATTATACTATACAAACTAACAATGCACACCTTAATTTTATACGAATTATTGATATGTTTTCACAATTCCATAAATCGTTATTTTTTAAAATAAATCGCGACCAATTGAAACTAATTATATTTATCATATAATCCAAAAACCGACCAATTGAGTAATTGCGGTTCACGAGTTTATTCCTTCCAACGAATTGAATAAACGCAATTGTGAAGATTCAGATTATGTGAGTTATGTGATAGATGTAATTAATTTCAATCGATCGCAATATAGTTCTTAATATCATTGGTAAGTTGAGTAGTGGTGTAACATTTACGACTTTTGAACTAATTCCATTTGGTTGATGGAAACTTATCTATGAAGTAATTAAACGAAAGAGAATACCATAAAATATTATATTTTAAAATTTTTATTTCAAATATATTATGGTAATTATATAAAATATTTATTTACTCTAATAAATTATATATAAACTTAAGGGCAATTGACAAAATAATACTTTTTAAAAATTTTATTCCAAATATAACATCATTGGTTTAAATTTCCAAAAATAACACAAAATTTATATTAAAGTAGCTTATAACTTCTTTCTAATAAAAAAATTAAAATCCTAAATTAGAAAAAAAGAACCTAAATATAATATTTTAATTATATTTATAATTTATTTATGTTAAAGATATATTTTTAGAAAATAATTTGTGCTATTTTAAAAATTTTAAGTTTAAAATGCTAAATTTTGAACAAAAAGTTAAAAAGATACTATTTATAGTATTACTCTAAACTGTTAAACTATTATATTTGGGTTTATTTTTTCCAGATTAGGGTTTAATTTTTTTTTATTAAAATATAGTTTTAATATATTTTAATTTTAAATTTGTGTTATTATTAGAAATTTAAACTAATAATACTATTTTGAAATAAAAAAAATTAATAAATACTATTTTAAATGATTGGTCTAAAACAAATTTTTGGGTTTTTTATTTAAAAAAGTTCATTTTTTCGGTTAAAACTTTAATTGAGCATCCAATTCAAAATTTTGAGATCTTATAATTAATTTAACAAAAGCAAAAAAGTGGGGCCTAAGCTATTACTACGTTAGCTGACAACGACATCTGTTTCGGGTTTTCGAAACTATCGGTTCGGCAAACATAACCGGAAAAAACCAAAAGTGTTTATATAAAATGTTTCTCGAAGAGACAAATCACATTTCATTTTCATTTCTTTTTGTTCAAACAAAAATGAAGAGCAACGCAAACACTAATCTAATTCTCTTCCACCACCACCACCACCACTCTCCTCTAACCTCAAAATCAGCATCCACCGTCGCCGCCGTGAATCACCACCGTCTCTTATTCATCTTCTTCCTTTCTTTCTTCACTCTTCTCTTCTCTTTCTCTCTCTTCTCATCCTCCATTCACTCAACCACCACTTCCCATTCTCTCTCCTCATCCCTCCCTCCGCCAGTTCTCGCCGCACTCCTCCATTACACTTCCTCATCTCCACCCAACACCTCCATGTCCTTCCCTGAAATTTCCGCCATCTCCTCCGTCATTCACTCCCATGGCCCCACCTGTAACCTCCTCATCTTCGGACTTTCTCACGAATCTCTCCTCTGGCGATCCATTAATTTTCAAGGCCGTACAGTCTTCATTGACGAAAATCCTTACGCTGTCTCCAAATTCGAACAGACTTATCCCGGAGTTGAAGCTTACGACGTCGTTTTGTCCACCAAAGTCGCTCAGGCCGGAAAGCTTTTAGGTTATTATAAAACCCGACCCGAATGTCGACCCGTTCAGAACCTTTTGTTCTCAGATTGCAAATTGGGTATTAACGATCTCCCCAATTTCGTCTATGAGATCGATTGGGATATCATTTTGATTGATGGGCCACATGGGTACGCGTCAGATTCGCCGGGACGAATGGCTCCGATCTTTACTACGGCGGTTCTTGCGAAAAGTAAAAATTCGGGGAATAAGAAGAAGACGACGGATGTTTTTGTACACGAGTTTGGGAGAAAGATTGAGAGAGTTTACAGTGAGGAGTTTCTATGTGAGGAGAATCTGATAGAAGTCGTCGGAGAATTAGCACATTTCGTCATTCCGGCTGAAGAAAGTAAAAATCAGGGTTTTGGGTTTTGTCGGAATTTGACAAAATTGGCGGAGCCATTCACGCCGGAAAGTGATGGCGATGAAGAAGTCGGTGCTGATGATGACTGAAAGTAGCTTACTTTGGTTTGGTCTTTTGTAAATTAATTTAGCTTTTGGTTACACTTTGAAGAGTAAAAGATGTATCCAACTTCCAAAAACAAGAATCGAAAATTTGTGATAAAATTTTAAAGTCGTATTAAATTGTTATTTTTGTAATGAATGAAAATAGAAAGTTTTAGATAATTTTTAGGGGTAATTTTTAATCATGTAAAAGTTTAGATAATTGGGATAAGAGTTCGGAAACTTTGGATATTAATAAAATTAATAATAATTAAAGTTTATAAAATAATACATTTTAATTATATTTTCTTCCCCTATTTTCATGATTAATGGAAGAGTAAAAAAGGAGATAATAACTTTCCGTATAACCAAAAAAGCAATTAATATTTACTAAAATTTTTACCAATTGGTGATCCATTTATTGATGAAAAAATAATAGAAAAAAAATAATAGAAAAAATAACACTTTAAAAAAGAAAATAAATAAAATAACCATTTTATAGATACATGGATAAAAATATATTTTGATGCACGTGATTTCTTCCATTTACCTTTTTATTATGTTTATATTAATTTTTGTTTGGGCAATTATATAAAACAGTATTGTTTCAAATTTTTATTATAAATATAACACTAATCATTTAAATTTTTAAAAATATCATAAATTTAATATCAAAATAATTAAAAATATTTTTTAATAAAGAAAATTTAAATCTTAAATTCAAAAAGTAAATCAAAACATTATGTTTTAATATTACATATAGTTTATTGGAGGTAAATAATTATTTTCACATTAATATTTATAGTATTTTAGGAATTTTATTTTTAATTTGTTAAATTTGAAAGATAAACTTAAAAAACTTCTATTTTATGGTATTATTTTGTTTGTTTTTGTATATTTTGTCGAATCTATAAAAAAATAGTGTACGACAAAATAATAAATCTTTGCGTTCTTAGTTTTTTTTTTAATTAACAAAATTATGTAATATAAACTTTTTACTCCAAAATAATGAACTCTAAACAAACTAAAATATATTATTGCATTATAAAGCTTAAAACAAAATTCCAATCCAAAACTTTTTATTCTCTTTTTGAAAATATACATAAAAATAGTATTTTTATATATAATAGAATGACACATAAAAACTAATGACATATATTTATCTGTAGATCCTATGATTAAACTCAAAAAGCTGAACATCAACACACCAAACTACTCATAAATCCTATTAAATTTTATAAACTTAATTTCTTGTGTTTACTCATTTATGAAAAAATAAATATATCATTTACTTTGCATATAAAGATAAATAAAATAAATAATATAAAATGAAATAGAGTGAAATGATATTTTGGTCTATATAGAATATTAAGTTTTTATTAAAATGATTACCTATATTTTGTGAAATTTGTATTTGTCTTCAAAAATCATGTACAGACAAAAAATCTGTGTTTTCAGTTAGGTTTAAAATCTGAACAATTTTTTTATAAATAGATACAAAGTAAACAATATAAGAAGAAGAAAAATCTAATAAAAAGAAAAGAAGCACATAAAACGGTAAAATGGAATATAATCTACCAATTATATATAATAGTATGACCACAAATTTTATATAGTCATTTGCTTAATTTCTTTGCCATTTCACCTAATTTCATCTAATACTTTATGTTTAGTTGTTTTAAATGTTAAAAAGTATGGTAGTTACGTTTTAAAGGAAAACAATATCCTCTAGTAAATTGACAATATAAAAAAACTTAAATGTGAGAAGATTAAATGGATTAATGGTTGCACTAATTTTATGTCTATCGTAAAGGTATCGAGTTCGACTTCACTTTCTCTAGTATGAAAATAAATTTTTGTATAAAAATATTAGATTATTAGGTCGATCCGTGTGGTCTAGTGACAAAAAAAACTTAAACGTGTATTAAAAACCGTCATTAACGGTCGACTAATTCACAAAAATCGCTTTTATCACTAAAACCATAGTTCTTAATTTGAGAAGATTTTTGTCTTATTCATTTGTCCGTCGTCAATGGATACGGCTGCGATTAACACTGTGGTTTTGACTGTGCCATATATTATTCATTTACTTGTCGTATATAGTTGCGGTTATAATTGCAATTAATCAGAGTTCTTTATTTATAGCGTTGTTTTAATTAGCGGTCATAATACATCGTTTAGAATATATCGTTTGACCATTATAATTGGCTATATATAACTATGATAGATAAATAAATAATAATTCATCGCAACTGCAACTGCAGTTTTGTGACTGAAAATGACAAACGAACATAATTTTTGTAGACTCATAATCCAAATGGACACATCTCTTAATTTGTGGGCCTCAATTACTTATATGTCTAAAACTATAAATTTCTGAACATATTATTTGAATAACCATTAAATGTTAGCCTTGAATTATTTGAATAACCATTAAATATTTATTTACAATCTTTCGTAACTCTTTTATTTTGTTTATCTTAATTTTCGTTACTCTTCAGATTGGAAATATATCTTTAAAATGCACTAAAAATTTGTGTCGGTGGTGACAGAAGGGCCTGAGAAAGCGAGACTTTATCTCGCAACGTGTCTTTCCTCTTTTCCAGCGTAATCACATATATTTATCACTTTCGACTTTTTAATAAACTGTGAATATTAAACCAGAGGAGCATAATTTTGATTACAAGTGCTTAAATGCAAGTAGTGAACTAAAATCCAGGATGAAACTAAAGAGAGTGAACTAGTGAGTTGAGCTATGAGTTAGCAAACCATTGTGACCATAGATATTCCGGTTGATCTATTTGAACATATTAATGATGCTCATTTGTCAACCGCAGTTTTCTATAGCTGTGATTGCGACATATTATTGTTCATTTATCATTTTCAGTTATCTGCGGTCAATCACAATATTTAGATATTGTGTTATGTGTCGTAATTTTTTTTATCGGTGATTAAAACAATGATACGATTAAAAATCTACGATCAACCGTAATTGTAACCGCAAACAACATACAAACGAATAATATATATTGTAGCCGCAGTGTTGAATGCATTCACATCCACAACCGAAATCGCCGACGACGAACAAACGAACAAAATTATTATTTAACGAGATAGAAGTGATGTTGTGTAGTCTACTATTTCTTTCTTTCTGTCCAAATGAAAGCAACATCATTGCTTGTATAGTCAAACAATCTTATATATATAATAGTATTGTTCGTTTGGTTATCGTAGGTGATTGCGATTGTGGTTGCGGTTGCTGTTGCGGTCAATACTGCGACTGTGACTATGACAGATATTGTTCGTTTGTCTGCTACCGGCAGTTGCGATTGCGGTTGATCGCAGATTTTTAGTCGTACCGATGTTTTAATCATCAGTCAAAAAAATTACAACGTAGAACACAACGTCGGACCGCTGCGTCTAAACGAACAACAATATGTCACAGCCGAAACCACAGATTAATACGCCTGACAAACGAACAGACCAATATACAAATTTTAAAAAGTTTTAATATTTTAGAAATAATGCAAAAAAAAAAACCGAATTCGTGTTAAATCGTGTGGGCATACACCGAAACGAATTGGAATGAGTTTGTGTTTGATTCGGGTTTAAGATTATTAATAGCTTTTATATTATTAAGAATTGATTTAATTAATTTGGAAACTAAATAATATTATATAATTTATAAATTTTTTTTTATGCATTGACATGTATATAAATATAGTTTAGATTATACACACTGAATAGAAGATAAAGTTTTCTCCCAAGTCCCAACTATGAGAAGTAACGCTGAATCTATAAAAGAATTAGTATTACTAAATCTTTGAAAAATTTTCATTTGTTTTGTCCCTTTCTAGTAATTATGGTTCCTATTTGGAAATAAATTTTCTGAATATGATAGAGTTGAGTTCCATTTATTTGTTTCGGTTATATGAAAAAAAGAGGAATAGCATTAGTTGATGATGGATCCAATTATTGGGGAGACAATTTTAATACACTTACAACCCACCAAACATTATTACAAATTTTACTACCCAACATATTGCATTTTCATACAATTCATAAAAATCAATCATTTCATATACATATACACATTATACAATCATATATATATATATATATATATATATTAAATGATAAGTACAAAATAGAAAGAGGGAATTATTTTGTAAATTATTGCACACAGAGCTATTACAAAATCTTTAAGAAATCATCTTAGGAGAGATAATAATAATTGTAACAAGATTTAATTGAAGAGTATATTGATTTTTAATAGTTTTTATTATCTTTTCATTATTTGAATATTTTCCTTTACATGAAAATTGATTATTTTCAAGCTATTTAAAATTATAAAGATTTTAGAAAAGATAAATTAAAAATTTCCCTAAAGTGTCAAGAAAAAAACTCTTCAAAATATTTTTTTAGTAAAAAGGATTTAATAACTTGATTTATGAATGTTGTGTCAAAAAATTAATAAAAAAGAATAATTTTAGCTAAAATTATTCAAATTTATAAAAAATCATCAATTTATAATATAAATGAAATTAAGTAATTACAAAATAATGTAGAACATATCAAATATTTATACTACCCTAGAAAAACTTTTTACTGTACAAAATGTTAATTATTTTAATAAATAACTTTTAAAAAATATTATATAAGAATTACAAAATAAATATATGTTATTTCGGATAATTTTCTATTGCTATATGATGATAGTTTGAGAAGAAATGCTTCATTAATACAAATTATTTCAGTCAAAAAAATGTTATATAGTAATTATGCGATGAATATAGTTATTTTGAATAATTTGTTATTGGTATATTATACGATAAATTATTAAAACGCATGAAAATGCGCATACGGATAAGAACCGAAGAAACTTCTCTGAGACTAACATGTGGATTCGATTTTTAAAGGTTAGGTGTCTCTTAGAGGTACTGAGAAAATTGTGTCGGTGACATGACAGTGTGCTTCCGATTACGAATTCATAATATTAAATGTGCAGATGGCCAAAACAATTGGTAAATCTCATTTTTGTATAGAATAATATTCTTTTTTTCCCAACAAAATATATTAATTTGAAATGTTATTGTTTATAAAAATTCTAATAAAATGAAAATAAACATTAAATAATTTTCAATCTACTTACTCCAGTAAAATATGAACAGCCAAAACATCTGCCACTTATTATATGAACAAAGTTGATGTTGGAAAGATATGTTCTCAAACTGAGAAATTCATTGCTTAACTGTCATGACGTATTGTTGGAGACAATAGTTGACTGACGCTTGATTAATGATTTTAGATAATCCTAAATTATCTCTTTTGAAAATGACATTCTTGTATCACATAAACCATGGAATTTGGATTGCCCAAAGTAACGCTGTAAATTCTGATTCAATAATAATAGATCGCCCTTAAAATTTACCTATACCGGTAAAAATAAAACCTCACTGATCATTTCTTATTATCCATCCCAAACCGGAGGGAAGTGAGCCTTCACGATGATCAACATCGTAATTACATTTAATTGAGCAACATCGTAATTATATTTAATCCATTTTTGTGGAAATGTTTTCCAGTGAGGTATGTTTGAATGTGAGGGATGTATGTTCTGCATCAAGCCCTTCACGAACACCCTCAAAACTTTTGTTTAATAAGATATCTGAGGAGGTATCCTGATTATTGAATAGAAGATCATTCGTTAACTTCCATAGGCGCCATAATGTAAAAAATCGTTAACTTCCATAGGCGCCATAATGTAAAAAACGGGATAAACTTTTGTTCCATATCTTCTTTGAAAAGATCATGACTAGCTTTTAAATATATGAAATTGTCCTGGATAGTCGTAGATGAATCAAAAATAGATGAAGTTACTAAACCGAATTTCCGCCAAACCATCTGAGCTATAGGACATGTGAAGAAATAATGAATCTCAGATTCTTCTGAATCAAGACACCGAACACATTTATTATTGTCGACAATCGTTCGACAAAATAAATGTGTTCGAAGTGGAAGAGCCTTAGATAACAATCTCCATAGAAAATGTAGTATTTTTGGAGGGAGATTTAATGACCAAAATCCCTTTGCAATATCTGGTTGGTTACTGTTTGACACATTATGAACAATATCAATAGCCCGTCGATATCCGGATTTAACAGTATATTCACCACTAGCAGTAAAATACCAAAACCATCTATCTAGGACAGGAGTTGATGGTAAAAATATTTTATAGATCAAGTGGTGGTCATTCTTATCAATCAGATCATTGATCGTATCAATATTCCTTTGTCATGTGCTGTTATCAATCAGATCTCTAACTTTCCGAAGAGGGTTAGCATATGGAAGTAAGTTTGGAGCTCTAGGTGGAAATACAGGTAGCCAATCTTGGTCACCAATATTGACATCTGAACCCATACCAATAATTCTTCGCAGACCTGAATGTAACAATTGACGACCAAATAATATTGATTTCCAACCAAATGATGGCCGTGTCCTGGGATTAGCTAACATCAAATCGCCATGTTTAAAATAGCGGTTATGTAGAATTCGAAATAGAAGACTGTTCGGACGATTTAATAATTTCCATGAAAAATTGGCCATGAGAGCTTGGTTAAACATTTGTAAATCTCGAAACCCTAAACCACCTTTGAACTTTGGAGTAGCCATCTTTTTCCTTGAAACCCATGTTGTTTTTTTCCTATCATCTGTACCGCCCCACCAAAACCGATTTAAAAATTGGGTGATCCGTCGACATATATCAATAGGCATTTTGAATACATTCATTGAATAAACGGGTAGAGCACACACCACTGCTTTTATGAGAACTTCCTTTGTAGTTTGTAATAAAAATTTGGCTTGCCATCCCAAAATTCTTGAATGAACTTTATCGACGACATATTGGAGAAGTTGTCTTTTATTACGACTGATGTTCAGGTAATCATAAATATTTTTCAGCACCACCAATAGAAGTAATTCCCAGAATTCGATGAATATATTCTCTTGTATGTTGGAATACCTTTTGACCAAAAATAATTGACGATTTCTCTACACTAATAATCTGACCAGACACCCTACCATATTCTTGGAAAATCTCTTTTAGCTGCGTGACATTTCTTCTATCAGCCTTCACAAAAAAAGGAGATGAGATATTGAGGGACCATTCTTTGTTATTCTGAGAGATTGAAGCAACCCTTTAGTTTCTCCATGTTGAATCATAGAACTTAAGACATCCATAAAAAATTATAAATAAATATGGTGATAATGGATCTTCTTGTTGTAAACCGCGGTTAGCTGTAAATTTCCCATAGGGACTCCCATTTATAAGAACTAAAAAGGAGATCGTGGAAACACATTTCATAATCCAATGAGTCCATTGAAGAGAGAATCATTTTTTCACCAAAACAACTTCCAAAAAACTCCATTCCACACGGTCGTAGGCTTTATTGATGTTTGTCTTAACTGCCATAAATGATTTAGCACACAGATTCTGGACCTTTAAAGAATGTAATGTTTCGTAAGAAATAAAAACATTATCCGTAATGAATCTCTTCGGTATAAAAGCCGCCTGATTTTCTGAGATAATATGATTTAAAATCTCTTTTAAACTAAATACTAATATTTTGGATATTACTTTGTAAATGACATTACAAAGAGATTTTGATCGAAAATCTTGCATAGATCGTGGGCAGTCCTTTTTAGGAATCAAACAGATATTTGTATGATTAAATTCAGGATTCATATAGCTTGAATGAAAAAATTTGTCAACTTCCTTAAAAACCGCATGTCCAACAATTTCCCAATGTTGGTGGAAAAATGCAGTTGAAAATCCATCAGGACCTCAAGATTTATTCGCACCAATGGATGAATAGCAGTATATACTTCAGATGTTGAAACAGGTTTCGTTAACTCCTTATTCATATCATTAGAAACGACATGCTGAACATTAGTGAGAGCTTGGCCCATATCAAATGGGTCAGTTGTTTGGAATAATTTAGAAAAATATTTCTGAGCCTCTTGTGCAATGGTTGTATTCCCAAAAACTTCTCGTTCAGAAGAATCCTGGAGAGCAATAATACTATTTCGTGATCTACGATTTTGAGTAATTGCATGAAAATATTTAGTATTCCTATCTTCCTCTTTTAACCACAGATTTCAACTCTTTATTTTCCAAAATTGTTCCTCCTCAACGTATGCTTCTATCAAATCCTTTTTTAGAGATGAAATTTTTCTTAAATCAGAATCTTGATTTGTGTGAGCTGAATCGAGTTGAAATTTAATCTCAATTCGTTGTTTCGAATTTGTATATGAGTCATTCCACTGACAAATCTGCTGTCGACATATTTTCATTCTGGCAGCAAAGTCAAAACTCGAGTTTTGAGGGAAACTATTACAAGATAGACTTACCACTCGTTGAAAATCCTCGTGTTTATTCCCCCTAGGATCATATCGGAAGGTCCTTTTTCCCATATTGTGAACTTCGTCTGATTTTAATAATCCCCAGCCGGTGATCAGACTCAATTGATTCTAAATATTGGGTAACAAATCCTGGATAGAGAGCTTTCCATTCAACATTACCCATTGCTCTATCAAGCCAACACTAAATTGAATAGTTATGCCTTTTCCCCATCCACGTCATATTAGTTCTAGTAAATTTAAGGTCTGACATCATACATGATGCAACCATTCGTTGGAAATCACGGAGACTCCAGGGTTCTCTCAGATTTCCTCCTATTTTTTCATGTTGGTGTAGGATCTCATTAAAGTATCCACACATCAACCAAGGACCATTGCGAGTTAGATTGATTTTTTTTAATCTTTTCTAAAGATTATGTCTAAATTTACGGATTGGGTGACCATAAATAAATGTCAAAAAGAAATCAAATCCATTAGTCTTAATATGACAATCCAACAATATTTCATCAGCTTGTAAAAGAGAAACAACAACTGTTTTTTCACAATAAAGCTAAACCTCCACCGGTTCCTTTCGGTGAGATACATAATACACACTCATAGTCTAACAAAACAGCAATGTCATGAATTACATCATTAGGATTCTTAGTTTCTACTAGGAAGAGAATGTCTAGGGAGAAATCCTTCTTTATCCCTTTGAGGCATCGAACTACCAAAGATCCTCCCAGGCAATTCTAAAATGCGACATTCATTCAGACCTTGGTGGATTATGGCCCACCATACCATCACCTAAACTTAATAGAACACCAGATTGACCATAAATAGCAGAGTAAATCGTATTGGAATTATTAAAATTTTCCTGCCACTGGACAGTCTCAAAGTTGAATTATGCACGTAATAATAAATGCAACAAGCGGATGACAGCTCTTGAAAACCAATTTCGATTATACCAAGGTAACAAGATTTTATGGTAAACCAAACCAGATGTAATTTCCAATTTCCTAAACTAAACCAAACCGGGTTCCACTTTAACCAAGTAAACCGAGAAACATGTATAATCGAAATTAAACCTGGTAAATGGTTGGGATTCGATTTACGCCTCTTCGCCTCTAGGGAAATTACATCGGCGGTGAGAGAATTTCTGGTGATGCTAGAGGCGCTCGGATTCTAAGGAAGAAAACCCGGCGGAGGATCGTCATTCCCATTTTCCGAATCATCGTCAGATTCCGAGGAAACAGCCGGAGGAGGTAGATCGCCGGTGATGCATTCCGATGCTTCATGTGTAATAAAACCGCAATTGGTACAGAAGTGTCGTAACATTTCATATCGAAATTTCAATACAATTTATTCATCGCCAAACTTGAAAATTCTTTGAAAATTCAATGGGGAATCAATGTTTAGGAAGATACGAACCCGAACATATTCTACTCTATGTGCACCCTCAACGTCTATTGCGACAAAACTCGTGGAATTCATCAAATATGATGAAAACATAAAAGAAAACTTTCATGGTTTCCCCAAGAAACCCTGACATTGATGATGATGAAGGTTTTAGGAAAGGGGTTCACTCCGGTATTATGACAGGTGCGTTAACTTTATATGTAGTTTGGGAAGACAATCCATACATAAAAAGACGTATATATAGTACTCTTAAGCATACTTATGATTTTGAGAACATTGGTAGTTTTTTCGAGGCTAGTGATATTGATGGTGATATTGGAACCGTTGAGATTGATGATCCTAACTATTTAAAGTTCAAGATAGGTCAAAAGCTGTTGTTAATAGGTACCATAAACCTGATACTATGCATGCTTTGCTATTTGATTTGACATAAAAGATCTTTGGAAGATCTATGATTTTATAAACAGTTATTCTCTATAAAGATCGGTCTTTAATTTAACAGTGATGCAAGCGAAAAAAAATAATAGGCCGTTTTATAATATAAAAAATGGGTCGTTCTAATTTTTAAAAAATATGTTGTTATAAGAACTCGAACTGAAGAATTCAAAGAATCAATTTATTTTTATTTACCAGTGTGATAAAAATACTTTTAAAATAAAGACTGATTTTTTGTATTAATATTGAGAATCGCAAAACAGGCATACTTTGCTTGGGCCCAAGCCCGACCCTATCTCCATGGGTTGTAACTAGATCTGTTAAATGATTAACATAATTATACTTAGCAAATTAAACTCTCTCTTTTTATTAATATCAAAATTGTTGAGATATTCCCCGGATAATTTGTGAAAGGACACCATTAAGATTGACCTTTATGAAGAACCAACAGAGTCATTTCAAGATGTGATGCTTTATGTGAAGTTTGTTCCAAATTTTTGTTAAACTTATTCTAATTTTAGTGTTTTAGAATCAATACAATATTTTCAAGTCAGTTTTAAATTTACTTTTTACAAAATAACAACCACATATACTAACAATTGCAACATAGATTTCTTTACGATTATAAGAACTAAATCACTTTCTCTTACTTAATCAAACAAATAAGCAATGCCATGAAAATAACAATCACACTGACCACAAGCACATTCTTCATTTACGTCATATTTTCTTCATTATGACTCACACAACCCAACTCTTTCGGCTCACTAATCTCCTCTATTCCCTTCTCCAAATTGCAACAATATCAATACAATACAATGGGAATGAAGCCTTGAAATCTCATTATTAATATTATATCTTACATATATTGCAATTCACCCTTTATGATCATCGAATTCTTTTGAAATTGCTTCATAGACTATTTCCAAATATGACATCCACCATCGTCTTTTATTTGATACGAATAAATCTTTCTACCAAAGTTTGTATCTGTGCGAAATGTAAGGAGCACAACTGCACTATTACAAAAGCACATGCTCGGAATCCCATTTTCTCAGTCCGATGACCATGGTATAACTAATGTTTGACATCGAAAAAGTGCTTAGGTTTTAGATGGATGTCATAGTCTTTGCAGAAATTATAAATAGTTCCATGACCCAACAACATCGAACGACTTCAAACCCAACACAAACATAGCCCACTACACCTGCAATCAGAAGACAAATGTCCTTTCTGCAGAAAAACAGAACATTGTCCCCCTCTGCAGCAGCTGCTCGTACCTCTACAACAATAGCTGGAGCTGCTCGTACCTCTACAACAATAGATGCAGCTGCTCGTACCTCTGCAACAATAGCTCAAAAACCGCACACCTTAAATCGTTTTTCTCCTTTGTCTCCCTAAAATGTGTTATTTTATCATTGGTTGTTTTACTCTATTTAAACAAACCTTGTAATCACAATCGGCAGTAGACGAAAACAATGAATGAGAAAAATTTTCTTTGAGCATTTGCTTTGTTCTTTTCAACTCAATTAAAATCCTTCTTCATACTGCTTTGATGGTATCAGAGCTATGAAAGCTCACGATTCCTTCTCAGCTTCTTCATTAAGCATTTCTCAATGTGTTACTTTGAAACTCACTTCTTCCAACTACCTTTTATGGAAAATCCAATTTGAATCCTTACTTTCAAGCCAAATGCTCGGTTTTGTCAACGGTTCCATCCCAAGACCACTGCCTACTGTGATGATCCGCAATGGTGATGTTGTCACAGAAGAACCGAATCTAGACTTCATCAAATGGATTCGTGGAGACCAACTTGTCATGGCATGGCTCTTTGGTTCACTGTCAGAAGACGCTCTCCAAGTAGTCTACGACCTGAAATCTGCTCAGGAGGTATGATTCTGCCTTGGAAAACATTTTAACAGATTTTCAACCTCAAGAAAATTTGATATGCAAAGGAGACTTCAAACTGTCACTAAGACCGAAAAGACTATTGATGACTATTTGAAAGATGTTAAGATGACTTGTGATCAACTCGACTCAATCGGTTACCCTGTAAGTGATCAAGAAAAGATATATGCTGTTCTGAGTGGTTTGGGCAAGGAGTACGAGTCCATAGCAACAAACATAGAAAGTTCTATGGACACCTATCCAAGACCATGCTATGAATATGTGGTCTACCGGTTAAAAGGCTGTGAAGATAAGATACAAGCCTACAACAAAACAGTCACAAAAATCACTCCACACCTAGTCTTCAATGCAGGAAGAGGCTATGTAAACAGAGGCAGAGCACAATACTTTGGCCGCTTTGGAGGACAAAGAGGAAGGGGAACTTATTCCACTCAAAGCAGAGGTTTCCATCAGCAGATATACTCAGGTTCAAACTTTAACCAATCTTAAAAAATTTCTAGGCCTACTTGCCATATTTATGGAAAAATAGGGCATATTGCCTTGCGATGCTTTAAGAGATTCGATAGCACTTAACAAAATGAACCACCACATAAAGCCATGGTTGTAGTCAAAATAGACGAACAAATAGTTGTTTCTGGTCTTGAGTGGTATTCGGATACTAGTGCTATAACTCACATCACCAACTCATCGTCACATCTACAGACTGCACAACTCTATGAAGGAGATGATTCAGTTATTGTGGGTAATGGGAACTACTTACCTATAACGCACATTGGATCTATTGCATTACCATCAACTCAAGGTACCTTACCTCTCAAAGATATCTTGGTTTGTCTTGAAATCACTAAGTCTCTCTTTTCTGTGTCTAAGCTTACATTAGATTACCCATGTATCTTTAGGTTTGATTCTAATGATGTATTTGTAAAGGACAAACAGACAAAATAGACGATACTACAAGGAAGTAGACGCAATGATCTGTATGTCTTAAAGAAACCAAATGCTCATAGACTTTTATTCAACAAAACAACAAGCAACCAACAATGAAATATGGCATAGAAGGCTCGGGCACCCTCACCATGACATCCTTCAACACTTGGCAAGACAGAAAGCGATCATCATAAATAAGATGAGCTCAACCTTCTGTGAAACCTGTCAATTAGGAAAAATCAGCAAGTTTCCTTTTCAAAATTCTGATTCACCTTCAAACAGCCCTCTAGAAAGAATGTATTAGGATTTGTGAGGTCCTGCACCTATTATGTCTACTCAAGGTTTTCATTATTATGTCATATTTATCGATAACTTTTCAAGATACACTTGGTTATACACTCTGAAATACAATTCTGATCTATACTCTGTTTTCATCCTCTTTCAAAGATTGGTAGAAAAACTAGTTTCAGCTGAAAATTAAAACCTTCCAATGTTATGGAGGGGGTGAATTTATAAGCAAAATTTTTTTCTTGCATTTAGCATCGTGTGGGATAAAACAGTTGATTTGGTGCCCACATACTCCTCAAGAAAATAGTTTGGATGAGAGAAAGCATAGACATTTGAAGGAATTGGGTTTTTCTATGATGTTTCAAAGTGGTGTTCCTCAACAATTATGGGTCGAAGCCTTTTTTATGCCAAATTTCTTGATCAACCTACTACCACCATCTGCTTTAATTGATAAAAGATCTCCTTACACAATCTTAACTGGAAAGGAACCAATCTATCATCATTTAAGAGTGTTTGGTTGTTCATGTTACCCATACTTGTGATCATATGCCACAAACAAGTTTAATCCAAAATCACTTCATGTACTCACGGTTTAAATCTGGTGTTACTTTTCTGCAAAAAGCTTGGCAGATGGGTGTTTTTGTTGAACCAAGTGCAACAACAACTGCTCAAATGGCTGAAGAAATTCTTCCTTCTGTCACAAGAACATATAAAGATGTCGCTCAACCTCCAACAAACATTGATTCTGTAACAGCTCAAGTTGAAGTTACAAGTCCAGCACCATCATCATTTCAAGAACTCGATCAACACATGTCAGAAACTCGGCTGTTTGAAGAAGAAAATTCTGTCTCTGAAAATCTGTCACATGGAAATGACAACACTCTGTCTACTGGAGATAGAAGTCAAGCGATTGTTCAACCACAAATCACAAGTACACACAAGATGACTACACGAGGAAAATCGAGTATTGTTAAGCCTAACACGAAGTATGCTTTAACAACAGTAAAAATATCTTACAATGAGCCAAAAACTGCAAAGTCAGCATTAAAAGATCCCGGGTGGACAATGGCAATGCGAGAAGAGATTGAGTCTTTCTAAGAAACCAACACTTACGAGCTGGTTCCGCCCATTAATGACATCAATCTTCTTGGATGTAAGTGGGTTTTTCGTACTAAACTTAATGATGATGGATCTTTGAATAAATTGAAAGCAAGATTGGTTGCAAAAGGATTTTTTCAAGAAATCTTGAAGGGATAGACTATGTGGAGACATAAAATCCGGTCGTTAAAACAGCAACTGTCAGGTTGATTTTGCATATCACAATAACAAAAACATGGGAAATAAAACAACTAGACATTCGAAATGCATTTCTCCATGGTGAATTAAAAGAGGAAGTTTATATGATTCAACTTCCTGGATTTGAAGATCCAACAAAACCAGGTTACATTTGCAAACTTAACAAATCTATTTACGGATTAAAACAAGCTCCTACAGTTTGGTTTGATAAGTTTAGCTTTTTCTTGCTTGAATATGGTTTTGTTTGTGCAAGTTGCGACTCATCTCTCTGTGTATCATCACGGTCAGGATACAATGTTTCTACTGCTTTATGTAGATGATATATTACTGACACGGAGTAACAAAAACATCATCTCTAAGTTGTTTGATAGTTTGAGCATTCATTTCAGAATAAAGGATCTTGGATCACTCCATTTTTTCTTGGGAATACAGGCGCATTACAATGAAGAAGGTCTATTCCTCTATAAAAAAAAATAAACCACTAATACACTACAAGCAGCTAGAATGCAGGATTGCAAGCAAATGCCTACACCACCGCCCCTGCAACTGAACAGGCTGCAACAACAAGATAAACCATATTCAGATGATACCCACTTTAGAAGCATTGCAGGAAAATTACAATATTTCACATTGACAAGGCGAGATTCAATACGCGGTGAATTACATTTGTCAGAAAATGCATAATCCATCGGTGACAGATTTCTAATTATTAAAACGCATTCTGGGGTATGTTAAAAGGAACGATATCATTGGGATTACACATCTCTATCTTCTCAGATTCGTCCCTACAAGCCTACAGTGACAGTGACTTGGCTGGTTGCTCTGAACAAGACGATCTATAGGTGGTTTTTGCACTTTTCTCGGAACGAACCTCGTTTTTTTGGTCAGTCAAGAGACATCCCATTGTTTCAAGATCCTCAACAGAAGCTGAATATAGGACACTGTATCTGACTGCACAAGAGTTGACATGGATAAGTTCTATTCTTTGCAATATAGGAATGTCGCAAGATAAGTCCAGCCATGTTGTTATGTGATAATCTATCGGTAGTATACTTGACTGCAAATCCGGTTCTTCACTCGCGATCAAAGCATTTTGAAGTCGACTATCACTATGTACATGAAAGAGTAGCTCTTGGTGTCCTGACTGTTAAACACATACCAACAATTTCACAATTGGCCGATATATTTACTAAGTCCCTTGCTCAACGACCCTTTGAAGTTCTTCGTTTCAAAATCGGTGTTTGACATCCTCCTACACAGAGTTTGAGGGGTGTGTAAATAGTTCCATGGCCCAACATCATCAAACGACTTTGAGCCGAACACAAATAGAGTCCACTACAACTGCAACCAGAAGATAAATGTCCTTTTTACAGAAAAACAGAACGTTGTCTCCCTCTGCAAGAGCTGCTCGTACCTTTACAACAATAGTTACAGTTGTTCGTATCTCTGCAACAATAATTCACAAACTGCACACCTTAAACCGTTTTTCTCCTTTCTCTTCCTAAAATGTGTTGCTTTATCATTAGTTGTTTCACTCTATTTAAACAAACCTTATAATCACAATCCCTAGTAGACGAAAACAATGAATGAGAAAAACTTTCTTTGAGCATTTGCTCTATTCTTTTCAACTCAAATAAAATCCTTCATCTTATTGTTTTGAGAAATCTCTTTATATATTAAAGAAGAATCATTTGAAGATTTTTTCTTCTAATATGTAAACCACTATTATTTATAATTTTTGAAATAAGACAATTGTTTGTGGTATTGAACCATTTTTGTCACTATCAGTCACTACGGCCGTTTCTTGGCTTTCCCATTATTAAGTCAAAAACAAAAGTTAACTAATGATCTATTCTGTTTTACGTTTAAGATTGCTCGGAAATTTCTAAGGGTTTTTTGGTAGTTGAGTTCAACAGGACAAGATTTCTCATGAATCATCGTATCTTGTTTACTTGCTTAGCCTGTTTCAATTATTATCAAAACATACACTTTTTCTTCCCAATAGTGGCTAATGCCATGAATTCAAAGTTTGAACTGTGAAAATTAATAAAACACGAGCATCCTTAAAAATGTTGAACTGTTGTCTAATTTAGCTAAGTCAAGGTAAACACTGATGATTTTCTAACTAAATAGATTGATATTGTGTTGACCTAAATGGATAAGTTGGACATTTACTTTTAGATCTTTTACAGTCTAAAAAGTATTACAGAAAAATATACTCAGTCGACCGAATAGAGTTTACCTAAAACCCTACACTATCGTAAAAGTAACCCTTTTTGTAGCTTTAGTTTTCTAATACCTTGCACTTCGTACGAACTTCCTTCCGGATGAATTAGTCCGGAAAATAGTAGACCATTCGGGTTTGTTCGGGATGGTTTTGGAGAGCCATTCAAGTCCTTCGTATAAGCCTTGTCCAGAGATAGCTGATGTTCCTTGTATAAGCCTGCACAAATCACAATTACACACAAAGCTTTTTGTTTACCTCTTACGTATATGTATGTATGTCTTCTTGCTACAAATCATAACACATAAAGAGAAGAAGATGTTTATATTATTACCAACAACGTTTGGATAAGCCGTGTAGACCAAGTTTGTTTGCAACTTCAGCAACCGGTAAAGCATTTCTTGAATCTTGTTTGTTCGCAAAGACAACTACACATACACCTTCTAATTCATTCTGCTCATTTTTTAACCATTTGAGAAACTTATTAGAATGGGTTTACTTTCGTAAATTATACGAATTTATACGAATAAATCTATTTTCATATGTATTTTTTGGGTATTTTTTAGTTAGATAAACTGTTTTTTTCTTGTGTAACCTATACCAACTTCATAAATGATTGAAATTACACAAATTCCATTAATATTTACATGCTAAATCGCTATTAATTAAACTTGGTTTTAATTAAAAAATTTGGTTTTAACTTGCATTTATTTCGAAGTTAACACCATATTTTCGAATTAAAACAAGTTTTAATACTGATTTAACGTGTAAATGTTATCGAAATCTATGTAATATAAATAATTTATAAAGTTTGTATAGTTTACGGAAGAAAAACACAGTTTATGTAGCGAAAAAAGACCTAAAAATACATGTAAAAATAAGTTTATTCGAATTAATTTATGTAGTGGATGTAAGTAAACCGTGTTAGAATTGAAAAGATGAGAAAATTATATACATAGTACCATTTCAAAGAGCATTTTTTCATATGAATTTTTGTCTTACATCGGTTAGTATGCGATGTAGTTCGTTTCGAGCTTCTGACATTCTTCTAATGTCACTGCTATCTACAACAAAGATGAGCCCTTGTGCGTTCTGAAAATAATGTCTCCATAATTTGCGAATCTGTTCAAAAAGCCAACATCTTTGTTAGATCCATATATGTGTTTTACGTTGTAGAGAAAAAAATATAGACCATTAAATGTAATAGACTAATTCATGGCTATGGATTAGTTCATATTGATTTGAACTTTGATCGAGTTTCAGAGAGATAAGTGGAAGATGAAATCTACATGGAATTTACCTTCTCTTGTCCTCCTATGTCCCATACAGTGAAACTGATGCCTTTGTACTCTACTGTCTCGAAATTGAACCCTAATTAATAGTAAAAACAACCAAGAATGGATCAAAATGGTTAACTCTGATGATCTTGATCCATATACAAGATCAAGATGAACTTTGTTAAACTATCAAAATGATTCTTTCTTAGAGATGCAAAAATCAAAAAAGTTAACTATCTCAAAGATAAGCTATGATATCAGAATGTAGAAAGTACATATGGTTGGACGGGGTTTTGTCAGAAAGTATAACAACGGTTTTGGATAAAACTAGGCGTGGGGATTTTATCTAGATCTTGAAAAATAATCTAAACCAAATAAACCGAACTGAAATCAAACCAAAAAATAGATTTTGTTTAATATTCGGTTATAAAAAAATAAACGAACGAATATTATTTTAAAAAATCATGGTTATTGGTTACTAACTGAAACCGAACCGAAAACCGAAATAATATCTCAAAAAATCGAATTATTTTCTGTTATTTTTGGTTATCCAAAATATTTTTAGATATTTCAGATATTTTGGATATTTCAGTTATTTTCGATTTTTTTGGTTATTTTTTTGTTATTTTTGGTTATTTTCAGTTATTTTCGATTATTTTTAGTTATTTTTGGTTATTTTTAGTTATTTTTGGTTATTCCGATTATTTTTGATTTTTAAATTTAATAATCGAACCGACCGAAATCGATGTATAACCGAACCGAAACCGAACCAAAATATAAAAAATAACCAAATGGATATTTGATCTTACCAACCGAAAAAACTGAAATAAAAAATAGCCGACCGAAACTAAACTGAATATCCGAATGCTCAAACCTAATTTTATCCAAACCAAAGTTTGCGGAATTAAGTTTTTGATTATCGGTCGGATAATTAAAGTGAACCAACAAGCATATATATGAATCGAATTGATAAGTTCTAAATTTTTCTTCTTCTAATGTTTCCTAACCACCACATACCCAATTATATCACATTTTATAAAAATATAATTCAAAATTTTGGACTGAACAACTAAAACTAATCGAATTTCATAAAGTTTTATCTGAACAACTAAAACTCGCATATTTTAGTAAAACACCCAACTATATCAAATTTAATAAAAATAATATCCTAAAATAGTAAATTTTTAAATTTTTATTTCAAATTTAACATTATAAATTTAAAATTTTAAAAATAAAACAAATTATTTTTTAAAAATACATATTTACTATAAATAAATTAGAAATATAATTAAAATATTATATTTGATTTCTTTTTTTTCTAGTTTAGAATTTAATTTTTCTTTATTAAAACTAAGTTTGAAGGTATTTTAATATTAAATTTGTGCTATTTTTTAGAAATTTAAACTAATGGTGTTGTATTTGAAAAATTTTTTTAAAAGAATATTATTTTTGTCAATTGCCTTTTAATAAAAACATGATTAAATTTTGAACTAGACAACTAAAACTAGTCGAATTTCATGAAGTTTTTATCTGGTTTTAATTGTCTTTGAACATATAAACGAAAAACTTGGATTCAGTTCAATAACCCAATATACTTGATATCCAAACTGGACTAAAACTTAATTCAATTAGTTTTGTCCATATCCTCTCGAAGGGACCAAACTATCCGAACTATACCCAAATTCGTATACCTTCATAAAACACCCAAACACAGCAATTTCAAAGTCTTAAACCCAATACCACTTTGCCACTGGGTTTACACAAACTTATGCGACTAAATCTATTTTCATCCGTACTTTTTGGATCTTCTTTTAACTACATAAACTGCATTTTTCTTTTATAAATTACATAAACTTCATAAATTATTCTAATTTCAAAAATTCTATTAATGTTTACACATTAAATAACTATTAAATCTGGTTCTAATTAGAAAATCTGGTTTTAATTTGGGTTTATTTTGTAATTAAAACCAGATTTTCGAAGTAAAACAAGATTTAATAATAATTTAACGTGTAAACATTAACAAAATTTCTGTAATTGGAATAATTTATGAAGTTTATGTAGTTTACGGAAGAAAAACATAGTTTATGTAACTTATGAAAGACCCAAAAAGTACAGGTGTAAATAGGTTTATTCGCATAAATTCGTGTAGTTGACGGAAGTAAACCCTAAAAAAAAGGTTTGTTTGATAATCCTCACTATATAGATTGACAGTATCAAAATGTTTTCTCTAACATCATAATCAAACCTCATCAAAAGAGGATTCAAAAGCAGAAAAGAAGAAGAAGTAAAACATGGGACATACCTATGGTAGGTACTGTTGTCATAACCTCTCCAAGCTTGAGTTTGTAAAGGATAGTACTCTTACCTGAACCATCAAGACCAACCATCAAAATCCTTACTTTACTCTTAGGACGAAACCTTTTGGCTATACGCGAAAATCTAGCTCCCATGTTAAACCAAAAACACAAGTCAAGAAACCAAATATCTAGTGAAAGAAACACAGTTTCAGACATTAACCCAGGATATATATATTTCAAGTTGAGGTTATAAGAAAAGTAGTTACAGACATGAGAAGAAAAACAAGAAGATAACTGAAAGTTTGCAATAGCAGAAGATAAAGCAAAGCAAAAGTGAAATCCCATTAAAAGGAATAAATTCCCAAAGGAAACAAAGAATATATATATGCTTCCATCAAATTGTTTTCAGACACTTAAAGATACTTGTTAGATTATGTGTTATATGACTCATCCTAGAAACCACATCAGAATCTTATTCTCTAAATTAACAAATATCGAGTATATCAACAACAATAAGGAATATGAAAAGTAAATAGGAGAGAACACAAAATTAGAAATGCATAAAGATAGTAAAGTTGGTGGTAAGAAGACAATTTACATATAGATTGTTGCATATAGAAATGTTAAAATGGATATACTTATCTTATTTACACCTATTTCATGTTAGAAACTTAAACCCATTTTATTTAACCTCAAATCCTATAAAATTTATTTATCTAAAAGATTTAATAGATCTGTCCATTTAAACTTATTTATAATTACATTTACCAATTGAAACACATTTTTATTTATTTATTTGCTAAAAAATATTTGTATAAATATATTATAAAAAAACATTGAAATTTTTTTAAATATTTCATAAGAAATTTGAATCTTCGTCTTTTGAACATTTCGTCACTGAATTACTTGATGTGTTTTTAGCATTTTCATTGTTAATAGTGCAATGATTTTATATGGAAATAATGGGACCTTCAATTTTATTGTTGAATTAGTTTTAATAATTAGAGTAATACATTAAAATAGCATTATTTTAAATTTTTGTTCTAAATTTATCATTTTAAATTTGAATTTCAAAAATAACATAAATTATTTTCTGGAAGTACATATTTACCATAAATAAATTTCAAATATAATTAAAATATTATATTTATATTTATTTTTCAATTTAGGATTTATTTTTTTATTAAAAAATATTAAAGTATTTTAATATTAAATTTATGATATTTTTAGAAATTTATACTAATTATACTATGTTTGTAACAAAAACTTAAAAATATTGTTATTTTTGTCAATTGCCTTAATAATTATTGTAAATAGTACAATTTTACACTCATATACTATAAAACCACTCAACCAATTGAAAGTATACAGTACAGTTTTGCAGTTTTTTTTGTCAAAAACATATTTTTGTATTTTTATCAAAACATAATTTTGGATTTTTGGCCAAAACATAATATTATATTTTTTCGCCGAAAATGTGATTTTACATTTTTTCTGCCAAAAGATTAATTCTATATTTTCTTGTCAAAACAGTTATTTCATATTTTCCATCAAAAACTTAATTTTATATTTTTTTCGTCAAAAATGTGTTTACGTATTTTTTCAAAAACACAATTCCGTATTTTTAGTAAAAAATGTAATTTCATATTTTCTGTTAAAAATATAATTTCACATATTTTCTGGCAAAATAAATTTTGCATTTCCTTGCCAAATTTGTTTTTATTTCCCGCAAAAAGCATAATTGATTACTAAGTTATTATTAAATATATTTTTAAATCATTTTTGATTTAATATAAATAAAACATAAATGGATTTCCTAAGATACTAACAATACAGTGTATGATGTATCTAAGAAAAGCCCAAAAGGAAGAGAGGAATGTGGAAATGAATCGAATATACAAATGATATGTATATAGACAAGAATCAAATATGGAAATGATATGTATATAGACAAGAATCCATTGGAGTGACATAGTTGATAGTCTCTACACATTGTCCCTTAATTAGTTCTCGATGGTGTTTGTATTGGTCTGTGTAACACCCATGACAATTGATCGATTGTACCGCTGTCAAGCAGTTCAGACCCGCTCCGCCTCACTCACCCCACTTGACCCGCCCTACGGTAGGTATTAGATTTTTTTCGTAAAACTTTTTTATTCACGAAAACTATAACTTAATTTTTTTAAATACGTACCAGTCCTGCATTAATCAGGTGAATCTAGCGGGTGATCTGACTTATTTTTAAATTTTTTTAATAAATTTAATTAAATTAAAATATTTAATAAATTTAATTAAAATATTTAATAAATTTAATTAAAATTTTCAAAAATATTTAATTAGTTTAATTAAAATATTTAATAAATTTAATTGGTTTGGATCTAAATTGATTTGAGTTTAAATTGGTTTGACCTTCAATTTGATTAATTGGTTTGCATCCAAAATTTACGAATATCCGTTAATCCATAAATTAATAAGTTGTAACCCGTATCCTTTTCGTTGTAACTAATGTTCTATCAACATTCACCCCGCGTATGAAATTTTTTTTCATTTGACCCGTATCTGCATTGCAGCGGGTCAAACAAGGTTGGACCGGTGAATAAACACCTCATAATACAGTAGATCTCTTCCATTGTAGATATGTTTTCATGGAGATCTGATTTCCCCATCTTCATCTCTTCACCCTCGTTCATCCATGACTAATTTTTTTTTCGTTCATATAATTGTATTTACTATTTAGGATACCCATTCAAGTTTTTATTCTTCACCCGTTCAGATGGAATATCCATAATTTTAAGAATATAGTTGGCTATTTGTTATTAGCCGGTTCACTTTAATTGTTTTCAATTCAATTAGGTTAGATGAGGTTCTCCCGGTTAATTAAGACAATCTTATTTACAATTTTTTATGAACATCTAAATTAGATTTTCAAGATTAATTTATTGATTTTGCAATCATCTAAATTTCATAGATAATTTACGATCTGATAAGTAAATATTGTGATTCTAAAAACAGCTAAAACTTTGAATACTATAACTATAGTGTTAATATTCTCTGCCAATGAACGTATAACACACTAAATTTGATGTTGATATTCCCAAAAATATAGAGAAAATATTTATTTCAATTGATTATTATGCAAAACCTAACAATATTGAGTTCATATTAATGGTATCAATTATCATCTTTTAGTTTCTCCAATTCTTAATGAGAGAAAATCTTTGAGAAAAAAATGAATATATTTCAATTTTGTATGTTTTAAATCCTATAGTAAATGAATGAAGAATATTCATATGGTCATATGGAGGCTATGAGACATTCAAATTCATCTTTGCAAACGAAGAGGTATATATATATATATATATATATATATATATTATCATTATTTTTATAATATTTATTATTATGAAAACTCATGATTGGATCTTTGTTAGAATTTTTGTTTTAGCTTATTTTGTTAAGGAACTATGTGTCTCTGTGTTTTTTTTATTTGATGAGATGAGCTAAATATGCCGTAGTAATAAATCACATCATAACTTATAAATTGTTATGAAAATAATATAGAGAGAAGTTAGAGTGATAATTTTACTACTTAAAAAGAAAGGAGAGAGATAGGAGTGAAATACATGCTAAACATCATATTTATATAGAAAATTTACTAAACATCACATTTGTAGAGAAAGTTTACTAACTTACTAAAGTCGGTAAACGTAAACATAAATAATCAAACTTCTTCAACAGACTTTAATTGATTGTTTCAACATTTTGCTTTGATTATTATATTGAAGTATTACGTACTGTCTCACTTAAAAATTTTATTATGTAAAAACCCAATGGGATAAAAAATCATAAAAAGGAAAAAGAGTACATATACGTAATCTCCCATTCGAAAAGATGAATATAATTTCTTTTATAGATCTCGTAGATGATGTATTCCAATATTCTGAACATGTTTTCTTAATGTTGTTATAGAAAACGTCTTTGTGAACAAATCTGCTACATTGTCGGTTGAGCGAATATACTTAATGTTGACTACTTGATTTTTCACAAACTCTTGAGTATATGAGTAAAATCTTGGTGGGATATATTTTGTCCTATCGCTCGTGATATAACCTTCCTTGAGTTGAACGACACATGCAACATTATCTTCGAACAATTTTGTTGGTTATTTATTTGTAGTGGTTCCACTAGCTTCTTGTATGTGATGTGTCTTGTACTTGTAGCATACACATTCTCTACATACCTTATTGAGTGCGATAATTTCCGCATCATTTGAGGAAGTGGCAACCAATGTCTGTTTTTATGAACGCCACGAGATATCAGTACCTCATAATATAAAAACATATCCGGTTTGTGATCGAGTTTTATGCGGATCTGATAAATATCATGTATCTGCAAAACCAACTAAACCAAACAACAAATTTCTACGATAATATAATCCCAATTCAATTATACTTTGAAGATAACATAATATTTGGGCTTCAATGGTCAGAACAGTCGCTCAAATAGGTCCGAAAAATAACTCAAAGAAAATCACAGCCAATTTTTGGTCTTCAGCAGTCAAAAGTTCTGGTGTAACATTCTTGCATCCATCAAAACCAGATATGGCATGTGCTTGCATAAGCAGAATGCGTGTTACACCAGAATCTGTATGTGTAACGTTCTGAGGTATACCTGACACTCTTTGAACAGTAATCTTCATGGGGATAAGATCATCGTCATCACTCACTGCTTCCCGAAGTAGGAATAGAAACATTTTCGCAATTGGCATAAGGTCTTTTTTGATGAGACTAAGACTGCGGAATGACGTATTGCAATCCACTACATGTAGAATCACATGAGATAAATCAACATATATACCTACCCAATGTTGCATGTCAAAATTGAACGGGAAATAAAGACGTCTAACTAGGTCGACATTGGTAGCTGCTTCATCAAAATATTTGAGTAAAGCAGTGTGAAATTTAAACTTCTCTTTGTCTTTGTTTGCAATCTTTGAAAATTTGGTGCAATACGATGAGATACTTGCAAAAACTCGGTCATAAAACCCATAATCATATCCTGGATGTACAATTTTGAAGTTATCATACGGCATGCGTTTGTATAGCATAAACACATCAATTGTCTGTTATAGACAAAAGTTAACAAATAAATAACACATTAACATTAAATATATATATATTAGAATTATTTACGTTTGAATCTATGACGGACATTCTCTCAGCAATCGAACAAATATCCATGTTGGTAACTGATCCACCATTAGGAAGGAGAATTACACTGAAATATATAGAAATTAAGGCCAAGCATATAAATAAACTAAGAGTATAAGCTATTTACCATGGAGATGCCATGTTTTCATAGAGTGTCCCAAACTTAACATTGTAGTTTACAGTTTCATCAACTCCAAATTTATGCTCGACTTGGTTAATTGGAGATGAGTTAAAAGAAATCAATTCATTCTATGTACCTAAATCACGAGTCCTATGCCTCTTAATCTTACAAGAAGTAGGAGTAGAAGATCATCATTTGGATTGTCGCCACCAGTTTCAAGATTTTCCTGAAACGATATAGTAATAACAATATTGTCGTATCATAAATTGATTATGTTATTAATGAAGACAATTAATAGCACAAATAGGATATATAATCATGTAAATATAAACCTCTACAGGGGCATCACCAACTTCAGCCGTTCTGGGATCTGTAGTGCGGCTAGACATCATCGGTATAGTATCATGGTTCATATTAGAATCTAACTACTGAAATACCGTATCCAATACATGATAATAGTTACATATGACAATTACTTATAACTCTTATATGCATTTTCTTATTCTCAAATACTATTGCATACCTCTTCAACAACAACAAAAGCAACATTGGTATGCACTATAGGCGGGGCTGCAGAATTGCATTACAAATTCGTGCATTCTCTCTGCATATCATATATGAAAGAATATTGCTAAGAAATGCCAACATCAACAAATTACAACATTGTTTGATAATTGTTGAGTTGTATGATAATAGCCTAGATAATGAACAAGCACATTATGTACATTAAGCCATTAAATAATTAACTAAAAGTCAGACATGTTACATACCTCATCCACATGTCCAGCGGGGTCATTCGTAGCCTCGGTATCAGTGCATTGCACATTCATGTATAATTCCTACATAAAAACATAAATATATTGTTAAAAAGAATCTCAACCGTAGTGGAAAGATTGAAATGCAATCACTTACAATGTCATTGTGGTGTGTTGTATCCGCACCAGTGGGTTCCTGCAAGACAACACCTTTGTCTCATCCCACTTGACTACCATTCGCAGTGTTGGGCCTTTGAAGAACACGGTTACCCGAATACAAGGACAAAAACTCAGAAAGGACAGTAAGTATAGAATTCTACATCACAGTAATCCTACTATCCAGGATAGCCATCAATGCCTCCTCCTTCGCCTTGACTGATTTTTTTGTCTTATCAACAACCCTAGATACAATTTGGTTGGATATAGCTTGATAACTAACTGATGTTCCTCCAACATCCGATGATTTATCTGTATCCTTTTGTTTCTGAGTTTTTTTTTCAATTTTTCCTCTAGCACTGCACCAAGATCCAAAGCAGTAATGCCACCATGAAACATATCATTCGAGAACTTAAAATCATGAGAAATTAAACTAACCATCTCATTAACTCTCTCATCCTCTTCTTCATCAGACCACTCAACTTCTTCTTCATCAATTTCAACATCATCCTCTTGGTCAATTATCGACTAAACATTCACCTACATTGTTTAGTTAAACTAGTTAGGATATCACATTTAAATAATAAACATTGGTTTAGCGTATAACGATATTGTGGTATTATAATTCTCATGTTATATCCATATATTTTAAATGATCAGTTACGATGAATGACGTATCAATAGATTTGAATAAAATACCTGACATTAATATCCAAAGCTCTAACGTGATTAGGGCTAATTATTGGAAGGTTTGCAACCTCACTGGATTCCTTCTCTAATACCGAATCTGAGTCTTTTGGGGTAGATATTGATGGATCTGTTATAGCAGGCGCAACAACAGCTAATATAAGTTGTAGAGGGTGAAAAACCCTTTAACAACTAAAGACGACTAAGACAAAGATATGAGATCTTTGTCTTTAATGTTGGAGATATTCATATCAAACGCAAGACGACCCCATGGGTAATAAAAAAAGGTTGACATATCCTAGCAAGTTCCGCATGAGATTTCGACAGCTTATGGATGTGGGATGTAGGAACAAGAACACTAGCAATAATAGCTTCAGTCTTATTTCAGAATCTTCAACAATTCTCTTCTTCAACATCGAGGTAATCCGTTCAATTGTAATACTCTCAGTGTTGGGGAAAAGAGAATACCAATAGGGGTATGTGTCACCTGTCATCTTCCTCTTGCCAGATTTCTTCTTTTTAACCGGATATTTACCACAAGATAAACCAGTTACAATAGCAAATTCCCGCAGAGAGTACCTAACGGGTTTCCCAGCAAATAGAAACCATATTTCATTCTTCTTTTTGACTTGAAGTTGCCTTGTAAGCATGAAATGGCCAAGTCAACCGTAGTAAATCGACTTCTCGCATATGCAAATAAATTTCGCAAAGGGTGAATTCCTGATTTTTTTAGCTTCATCATCATCAAGTGAACTAAGAATCTTTTTTTATCCTCCAGGAGTTTGTCCTTCTAGTTCTTTGCCTACCGCAAAGAGCCTGGATGGAAAGTTATGATCCGTTTCCCGAGAAATAATTAACACACCACCATCAGAGTTACATAATAACACAAACAAATATTCACAAAACATCTGGCGTACATGTTAACATAAGAAGTTAACGTATATTGAATGAAGTTAGTCCAAAAATACCATGTATATGAATAGAAAATTTCATCTAAAAAGGGGGCAGTTGCAAATGTACGTAGGGAGATGGTAATAAACAATATTTTCAAAATTCCTTTAAATGGGAGACAGTTACGATCAGAGTTACAGAATAACACAAATAAATATCCACAAAACATCCGGCATACATGTTAATATAAGAAGTTACCGTATAATAAATGAAGTTAGTCCAAAAGTATCATGTACATGAATAGAAAATTTCATCTCAAACGGGGGAAGTTGCAAATGTAGTGACACGGTTATAATAATGTTTTCAAAATTCCTTTAAATTGGAGACAGTTCCAAATAGGGAGACACAATTTTAAAATGGATTAGTAAAACAAATTAGTGGCATAAAACCGGGACCAATTAAAATGGTTTTGTGGGAAAAATAATTAAAACCGGGACCAATTACTAAAACAAATTTACAACTTAAGGGTAGTTTTAAAACAAAAATCAATTCCCGAAAAAACATCATACAATATAAAATAGATTAAAAAAACTCAAGCACCCGAAATGATAAAAATGGAAAAAAAAAATTAACGATTAACAAGAAAAATGGAGTACACATCAGAAATTAACAAAAAATCGAAACTCAAATTCTCACACGATATAATGATGAAATGAAATACATAGCCACCAATTTATTAAGCGAACCAGAATAGTACAAACTCGGAAAATCAGCACGCCATCAAAAATCTAAAACCCAAATCGCAACATTCCAAAACAAAAATTACATATAAACAAGAAATTGATATATAACATCCAAAATTTCCCTAATTTAAACCCTAAAGCTTCAAAATGTTCGATAACACAACCGTAACAGTGGCAAATGCTTAACAAAACCATCATACACTAAAAATGATATAAATCTTCAGAAAAACATAAAACCCATATAGAAAAAATCGCACACAAAATTTTGTTTAGAACAAAAAAATATAGCATAACAAAAAAGTTTTTGTGAATCTAATGTCTTGCATGTGTATAAAAGAGAGTGGCTGTTAAAATTTCATGAATCACTTAAATACCGACCCAAAATCGACAAAAACCCGGTAACAAAAATTGCATATAAACTCAAAACTAGGTTCCAACATCAAATATGTGATGAAAAAACTAGAGAAATACCCTATATTAGCACTAAATTATGTTTTAGTGACAAATATAGCGCTTAATATAAAAATTCACTAATATAACATTTTGACCAATAAAAAAAGACTTTACTATCCTCCAATTAAAACAAGGAGCTGAAAACCTAATTTAGTTAAACTAAAATGTTTATATGTCAATTAGCTACCACATCATATTGGTAACACACTCATGTCCAAGATTCGATTCTCTTGAACTGAAATAATTTTTTATATTTTAATTGAACAGAAGAATATATATTAAACAAGGGGATTTATGCTGATTAACTACTGTAGCGTATTGGTTACACATCTTCTTGTTAGAATTAATAGTGTATGGTTCGATCTCCCTCATTACATTTTTCAATTTTTTTCTTTAATTGAATTATTTTATTTAGATAAGATTTCCTTAATATTAAGAACTATTTACTGAATTTAGTTGGGTTTACTTCCGTCAACTACACGAATTTATGCGAATAAACCTATTTCTGTTAGGATTTTAGGATCTATTCTTATTGCCTTGGTGTTGGTTTTGAATTGCTTAAAAATAAAGACACAAGATTTGATTACCGAGTTCCCACTTAAAGTACCTCTCGGGTAGGATCTGTCTCCTACAAACTTCACTATAAATCTGATGAACCCTTTTACAATTAAGCAACTTTAGAGAAAATAGACTTAGAAGAATTACAATACAACCAAACCTGTTGTAAATATCTCTCTTCTCTCTCTCCTCTCTCTCTCCTCACGAATTCTCTCTCTTAGAACTCTCTGGGCGTTTTTCTTGGTGGGTGTTACCAGAAAACCTAATTTTGTGATGTATTTATACTCGTTAAATACTCATTAGGGTTTACCTACCTTTGGGCTTTCTCCTGGCCCAAAAGAACTTGGAAGAACTGGGCCTTTTACCAACAATTCTCCACCTTCTTCAATTTGTTATTGGGCCCGCCGTTTTTTTCTTTAGCCCAACCTTTTTTTTCCTGCGGGCGCGTGAAGCCCACGCGCCGCTCCACGTACCGCCACGTGCCACCACGCGCCGCCCCGCACCATCCACGAGCCACCACGCGCCCCCACGCGGCGCCACGCACCGCCACTCGCCAACACGCACCGCCACGCGTGCTCACACGCGCCCACGTGCCGCCCGTGTATACCATGCGCCACCGCTAGTATGCCACACGCGCCCGCGCATGGACCTAACCTCCGCCTTGCCCGTCATGCGCCGCCGTCTTCCTACCACGCACCATCGTCCCCCGGCCACGTGCCGCCGCTCCGGCGACCTTTTCCGGCGACATTTTCCTGGTGACTTTTCCGGCGACTTTTCCGGCCATCTTTCCAACCACTTTGCCGGCCACTTTTCCGGCCATCTTTCCGGCCACTTTTCCCGGTTAGTTCCACCTTGAGAGATGTTTCCTACTGCTTTTCCCCTCGCACCCATCCTCCTAGGTTACTTCTGATTCTGTCACTGTTTTAAGTATACCCTGAAACTAACTTGTTTCTTACTTTGTCTCTGCGAAGTCAAGACAACTACAGTGATATTCCTAGGAGGTCCTCTCCTTCTTTAGAGGCTCTTAAGAAATTCACAGCAAAGCTGCGAATTCAAATCAAATATGTCCTTGCTATCTAGGGTTTCTGGAACTTTGCTTAGCTGAATCTTAGGTAGAATCACACCGCCTTTAGCAACAATATTGTAGAACCTGTCAGTTCCTAATATCTGCAAAGCTTTATACAAAAAGCTTAACTTGGCTTCCATGCTCAAACTCCCTTTTTCACTCCTGAATTTCTGTAATCCTTGTGAAACATTTTCCTTGTGAGTTTTAGCATCACCATCTACCACATTCTGTCCTGCTACAATTTCTCTGGAGATTTCATCAGAAACGTCTCCACCTTGAACGGTTGAACCTGCTTTAAAACCATTCGGTGTAGGTCTTTGAATTAGATTCTCACTGAAAGTCACTCTCTTTGACTGTGTATCCACTAATTCGATCTTGTGTGTAGTTATCTCCTTATTCAGCTTCTTCGTTCCTGACCTGATCCCTGCCTTGCACACTCTACCTTGAAGATTATACAACCTGTTGTTGAGTTTTCCAAATATTATCTTCTTGCCATCTTTATAAAACTGCAGTCCCAAATCACCTCCTTGATAACAACAACCTGCTTTTTCCAATAATCCAAATGAAATCAAATTCCTACTCACCTCTAGCATGTATTTCACATCCTTGAGTATCACCATAGAACCATCTGAGTTCTGAATTCTAATACTCATTGTTCCTTTGATGCTGTTATGAGTATTATTAGCCATCATAACTTTACCTCCATTGATTTCTTCGAAATCAAACAAAACATTTTTGTTCTGTGTGATGTGGTAGGAACTCCCTGAATCCATTACCCATTCTCTTGTGTCTTCAGTACTGGCTGTTAAGACCACTGACTGAATAGGCTCTGCTATGTTAGCAGATTATGTACGTTTCTTTCTCTAAGGACAATCTCTTTTCCAATGTCCTTCATCCCTACAAATGAAACATCCTTTGTTGTTGTTATCAGATTGTTGCTTTGACTTGCCTCTGCTCTTCGATCGGCCTCCCCATGTGTTGTCATTATCGAACCGGTTGTTCGACCTACCCCTTGATTCCACATACAAACCTACATCCTGAGAATTTGTTACTTTTCCACTTTCGATTAGCTCCCTTTCCTTAGACTTAGTTGTTGCTGTGACCTCGTTCAACTTTAAAGTATCTCTCGCATACTTTAGGGTTTCCTTGAGTTGATCATACCTGTTAGATAAAGAACTTAGAAGTAGGATTGCTTGTACCTCTTCTGAAATATCAACTCCTATGTTGTTGAGATCTGTCACCAGCCTTAGAAAGTCGTCTACATTGGTATCAATGTTTTTGGAGTCATCCATCTTGAAAGTGTAGAACCTCAACTGTAGGTAGATCCGATTTGGCAGAGATGTCTCCATGTATAACTTGTTTAGGGTAGACCACATGGCTGCCGCTATCTCACACTTAGAGATTTTCCTGAGCACCTGATTCCCCACGTTCAAAACAATTAGATCTTTAGCCTTTTCTGATTTTTCAAACTTTACCGGATCAATCTGTGAGCTGCCTTCTATGCTTCCTTTTGCCTCTTCACCAGATTTACCTTTTGTGACAATTGGATCCTTGAGTAGCTTTTCATCTGTTAGGATATCTTTCAACCCTAAAATCCCAAAGTGAGCCATCATTCTCACTTTCCATAGAGAAAAGTCTCCTGACCCATCAAATTTGTCAACCTCAATCCTTGAACTCATCATTATATCTTCAAATATGTTGTGCTTCTGAATTTCCGAGCAACTCCAAAATCCTTGTTTCCCAACACATCCCTTGCAATAAACATGGAAGCTCTGATACCACTTGTTAGGATTTTAGGATCTTTTCTTATTGCCTTTGGTGTTGGTTTTGAATTGCTTAAAAATAAAGACACAAGATTTGATTACCGAGTTCCCACTTAAGGTACCTCTCGGGTAGGATCTGTCTCCTACAAACTTCACTATAAATCTGATGAACCCTTTTACAATGAAGCAACTTTGGAGAAAATAGACTTAGAAGAATTACAATACAACCAAACCTGTTGTAAATCTCTCTCTTCTCTCTCTCCTCTCTCTCTCCTCATGAATTCTCTCTCTTAGAACTCTCTGGGCGTTTTTCTTGGTGGGTGCTACCAGAAAACCTAATTTTGTGATGTATTTATACTCGTTAAATACTCATTAGGGTTTACCTACCTTTGGGCTTTCTTCTGGCCCAAAAGAACTTGGAAGAACTGGGCCTTTTACCAACAATTTCCACCTGTATTTTTTGGGTCTTTCATAAGTTACATAAACTATGTTTTTTCTTCCGTAAACTACATAAATTTCATAAATTATTCCAATTACAGAAATTCCGTTAATGTTTACACGTTAAATTGTTATTAAACCTTGTTTTACTTCGAAAATCTGGGTTTAATTTTAAAATAAACCCAAATTAAAACTAGATTTTCGAATTAGAACCAGATTTAGTAGCTATTTAACATGTAAACATTAATAGAATTTCTGAAATTAGAATAATTTATGAAGTTTGTGTAATTAATGAAAGAAAAATACAGTTTATGTCGTTACAAGAAGACCCAAAAAGTACAGGTGGAAATAGGTTTAGTCGCATAAATTTGTGTAGTTGACGGAAGTAAATCCAATTTAGTTTAGTAGTCATATTTTATGCATAATTTAGGAATACTTTATGTAAATTTATGAATAATATCTTATGTTTTAGGAATTCGTTCCTAAAACGTGAAATTGCATATGATTAATTAACAACAACAAGAAGTGTTTATCCAAAAAATATGAGCAAGAGTGTTTATCAACATTCAACAATCACAAATACAAGTTATAAACGAAAACATAAAAATGTTCACCACAATTAGATATCAGATTTATTATGAAACTTAATTCAACACAATTAGATCTAATATTGAGTCTTGAGGCTTTTTCTCCAATAGCGTCCAGTTCCTAAATTTTGCTATTTAAACTAAACACAAATATATATATATATACTAAACAAAATGATTATATGTCGATTAGTTACAGTAGTGTATTGATTTCACATTCCTTTTTTTAAAGTGGTCCAATGTTCGATCCCCCCTCGAGCTCGTATTAAGATTTTGCTATTTAAAATAAACACAGATATATACTACACAAAATGGTTATATGTTGATTAGTTACAGTAGTGTAGTGGTTATAGACTTCTTCTCTTAAAAATAAAAGTTTTAAATAATATTTTTCTTTGATATAAAATTTTAAAACATATTTATTTATAGATACGGATTTTAAAATTAAACAATATATCTGCTGATATATATTATTTAGGGCAAATGTTTAAAATAGCACATTTCTAAGTTTTTGTTCCAAAATAGCATCATTAGTTTAAATTTCCAATAATAGCACAAATTTAAGATTAAAATGCATTAAAATTATATTTTAATAGAAAAAAATTAAACCCTAAATTGGAAATAATGAACTCAAATACAATACTTTAAGTTTATGTATAATTTATTTAGAATAAATAAGTATTTTTACATAAATATTTATGCTATTTTTGGGAATTTAATTTTATGATGCTAGATTTGGAAGAAAATTTTTGAAAGGTGCTATTTTAGGGTATTACTCTATGATTTAAATTACGAATTTTTAAATTAAACAGAAATAAATTTCAAAAATTTTATAAGAGAGAGAGAGAGAAATATGTTTTAAATTTTTAAATAAGAGAGGAATGTATCATAATCGTACTTCGATAAATTAGCCAAAACAGTATATCGGATGTGTAAAAAGAAAGTAAAATATCCGTAAAGAGAAAAATGTATTCTGTCGAAGGCCCTTAGATAGCAAAAGCCCATTTCAATTTGATAGAGACTAAAGCCTTAAAAGGAACCAATTCGCAACTTTACTCTCTTTAACGCTCGACTAAATATGCGGTCACTACTCTTGCCGCCGGCGAGCTTCTCCAGCGTAACTGCGGTTGCGGTGCAGCCAGGTTTTCATCACTCCTGCCACCAACGTCTCTCAACTCGCCTCCGACCTTTGTCCAACCCATTCCTCTTGGCTCCGAAGTTGAGAGCCACCACCATCTCCTCTTACCGATCGTTGCCGTCTCTACTTGTCTATGGTTTCCAAACCCGAGGATCTAAACTTAATTTCGCGCCATCCACGGTGGCTTTTTCTTCTCCAATTTCTCCTGGTTCCGTTACCGGTGATAATGAGGTCGACAAGGCAAAGCTCGCTCAGGTTCTCTCCTTCCCTGTGGCTTTTATCTTCTGCTTTGGCATTTCTGCTTTGATGATGATCTTTACTAATGATAATAACTAATCGAAATGTAAAAATTGCAATGGAAATTTCTTTTCCTGAATCAGATTTTGATGTTTAGAATGTAAATAACACTTTGGATCCAATGAGGTTTGGTTTCTGAATTTTGAGAACTAAAATTCAAGGGTTTAGTGTAAAGAATCTTTTCCCAGTATAATTGAGCAGTTTTAGATGCAGAATTGTGTTTAGGTGTAAGAGAGTTTATGAGTATGAGTGGTTACGTAGGTTGCAAAGAGATTGGAGAAGACTTCAAGGTACTTCAAAAGGCTAGGGAGCATTGGTTTCTGGGGGCAGCTTGTGTCATCTGTCGTAGCAGCTGTGATTCTATCCTTCTCCATTGTCGTAACAGGAAAACCTACTTCACCTGCTACCTTCTACGCAACTGCAAGTGGAATCGCTGCTGCATTTGTCTCGGTTTTCTGGTCGTTTGGGTATATTCGACTCTCAGAGAGGCTCCGTCGAACTGCTATCGACCCTGCTAAGGTAATACTGTCCTGTTTTTCATTGTGGTTCAATACGAATCAGTTAAAGTTGACTCTGTTGAAACTATTGATTTTAAAGGGGTACTGGTAATGAGTACCAAAGCAATGAAGTTTGATGTCATATGTAGAAACAGTAAAGAATTTAGGACTCGAATCATGAGCTATCTTGGTCTCTGTGGAAGTGAACATTAGTTCAATAACGCTTGTAGGTTCTTGTCATGTGTACTTGAAGCTTTTATTTAGCAGTAGCTGTTGAATCTTTGGTAATGCTGGGAGAGAACCAATCTCCATCTGCTCATGTTTAAGTCTTTAAGATTGTCCAGTCAGGTCTCTTAATTGCTGATGCTGCTTCTTGGGTCCTTTTTACTCAGTTTAATTGTTTGGTTTCTGAAAAGGGAAACCCCTCAAGTTCTTAAATTGTTCTTTTTATCGTTTTAGGCCCCACCTCGTGCTGATGTTGTGAAAGGTTTGAGAAGCGGAATTATGGTAAACATTCTGGGAATGGGTGCAGCGATTCTCGGGATGCAAGCAACGGTTGGATTTTTAGTTGCAAAGGCTTTAACGACCTCGGCAAACCCATTTTACCAAGGAGTCTCGCAGGGATACAGTCCCGTTCTTGCTCTTGATGTCTTCCTAGTTCAGGTATTGAAACACAAGCTTTAATAATCCTCTCTACGTCCTACTCAAAGACCTATGTTTTTTTAGCTCACTGTTTTGACATTGAGATCTGAATTTGTGTAGGCGTCGGCAAACACATTACTCTCTCATTTCCTAGGTCTTGTTTGCTCATTGGAGCTGTTGCGGTCAGTGACAGTGCCCAATTCGGAATCCGTCTTAGTTCCTAAGGTTGCTTGAGTTTTTGCATCTCATTTCTTGTATTCATAAACATATATCTAAGAACAAACCATTGTGGACAATAATGAAGTTATTAGTAACATTGCTGAATAACAATTGTGATTTATCAGATTTGATTAGGGGCTGGGCATTCGTTTCGGTTTTGGACGGTTATTTTCAGTTTCGGCTTTTTCGGTTGGTAGGATTAAAAATCCATTCGGTTATTTTTATATTTCCGTTCGGTTTCGGTTCGGTTATACCTCAGTTTCGGTCGGATCGGTTATTAAATTTAAAAACCGAAAATAACTAAAATAACCGAAATAATCAAATAAAAATAACCGAAAATAACCGACAATAACCAAAAAATAACAAAAAAATAATCAAAATAAACGAAAAATAACTAAAAAAATAATCGAAAATAACTGAACTATCCAAAATATCCGACATATTTTTGAATAACCGAAAGTAATTCGGTTTTTTTACGTATTATTTCAATTTTCGGTTCGGTTTTGGTTACTAATAACCACAGTTTTTCAAAATAATATCCGTTCGATTATTTCTTTATAACCGAATACTAACCAAAATCATTTTTTCGGTTCGGTTTCGATTCAGTTTATTCGGTTCGGATTATTTGTTCAGGTATAGATATGATTATCAATCACGTAGACATCTCTTTCAGCGTTTTGGGTATAATTTGATGACAAAAAGTCTAGATTTTGACAACTTAGTAAATACTATATATACCCTTCACAATTATAAAGAAGGCAGAGAAATGAAGTGTTTGGTTTCGAGTGATAAAACGACATTACAGCTTGAAGATCAAAAGCTCTCAAAAGCCTCAAACTCCACTATTCATCTATACTTATAGCAGCTTAGTTGTTACGTTTCTCTATTGCACTTTTACTTAGTCATATTCTGTCTTGTTTCTTTTACTGCATGCAACAAAGAGTGCCAATTAGTATTAGTGTATGAAGTACTCAAATGAGAGAGAGGTTGTCACTTCAATGTGATATGTTAAAAGAAACAAAAATACCTATCTAATCTACTCTTGACTCTAAGCTCAAATGAGAGAGAGTAACGAAAGAAGTCTCTGAACTCTTGACTAATGCACAAATCAAGAATCTCCCACCTAACGTATTCTCCTCACTCTCCTTTAAACCTTCAGCTCTCAAGTAACATATGTCAAACTCTGTTGTTGAGCTAGCAAATCGACAATTTCCTCCACCACCTCTAGTCTAGTTACTATAGAGTCATGCGCATGGTTTAACTAGAACACCTTATCGAAATTCGAAAATGCAATGCAAAATGCAACAATGTATCAAAGGTTTAAGAAAAGAAAAAAGGTTGGTATGCTTGCCTATTGCATTTTCTTTATCTTATTTGTAGGCTTAGCAATTATCTTCTGTAGTAATCTTTCGTCAATCTTTCTGTATTGTGTTTGAATGATTCGATGTGTTGAAGATATCTTATCATCAATTTGAGCCTGGTATCTCTCGTACAGAATGGGGATCAACATACTGAGAACAACACCTGTTCATTTTAAACAGGAAGAGTTGAGAAATATAGTTGCAAAATGATAACCATTTCCCTTTGGGAGACACTTCTATGGTCTTAAACAATTGTGAAAGACAATCGAAAACAAAAGTACTTACAAAGATAGAATATTGTGAGCAAGTTTAAGAATTTGCCAACAAATGATACTGTCCACAATACAACACTAACCTGCCATAGCAATATCAAATTTTGAACACTTCAAAAAACTCATAAACGAAACAAAACAAAATCAATTGGGACAATTTTCTGACCTGAAAGAGTTGCTTTGCATTTCTGCCTATGTAAATTTCACGAGCAATTGAGAGAAGATTATTAATCCAGACTCGTACAAAATCAAGTACCATAAGAACAGATGCTTCAGTGATTTCGAGATTAGGAAGTTGAGGCATGGGTCTGGTCAATATGGAAATTCAGATTCAGATTTTAGCAATAGTAAACTTAAAATGATGGAATTTTTGAGATTCTTCACTCTTTATTCCAGAAACAAATCTTCAATCCAGAAACAAGCTAAATTATGAAGAAGTAAATAGAGAGAAAGAGAGATATATACCTATTAAAAAGAATAGCAGATTTCGCCCAGAGAAAGAGCATAACGACGGATAGTAGCTGAATATTAATAACAAAGAGGAAGAAACTGTATCCACATTTCACAAAGAGGAACCATAATAACGTCGTTGATCCAAGCAGAAGAAACCCTCCGCGACGATTCTTCCACATAATCAAATCCGCGACTGCAAATTAATTCAACAAAAATTTCGATCTCAGAAGAAAAGAGAAATCATAAAGAAATAGAGATTGAGAAATGATCGGTGCGATTATCAAAGGAGACCACAATGAAACAGTGACTGAATTTCGGATTCGTATGATGATAGAAGCGGAAAATGTGAGAGAGAGAGAGAGGACCTGAGCCACCGCCTACAAATTGATGAAGAGAAACGCGTGTAGAGAAACGAGATTCTTCCATGGAAACTCCAAGATCAGGAACAAAGGAGGAGGAAGAAATTTCAAAACTGTTCTACCTTATTCGTTCTTCGCACATAGTTTCAGTGTAAAGTCTTTTTCTTATTTATTTCCTTATAAAATTGATTAAATGTATTAAAAAAATAAAAATTAGTGAAGTCTGTGCAAATTGGTTTTAGAAACAAATTAAAAAAGCTAAGTTTCTTTTCTGCTTTTAACAATTCTCAATTTCTCTTCTATCTTTTGGCCTTTTTTATTTTATTTCTATTAACTATACAAATTTATACGATTAATTTTATTTTCATCTGTATTTTTTGGTTTTACATTAACTACATAAACTATATTTTTTTTTCAAAAATTACATAAACTTCGTAAATTATTGTAATTGCATAAATTTTATTAATGTTTACGTGTTAAATAACTACAAAATCTTATTCTAATTCGAAAATTTGATTTTAACTTAGTTTTATTTTGAAATTAAAACTAAATTTTTAAAGTAAAACAAAGTTTAATAATAATTTAACGTGTAAATATTAACAGAATTTTTGTAATTGGAATAATTTATGAAATTTATGTAGTTTACGAAAAAACACAGTTTATATAACTTATAAAAAGACCCAAAAATTATGGATGAAAATAGGTTTATTCGAATAACTTCGTTTATTGACGGAAGTAAACCCTTCTTTTAATGAGTTAATCTTTACTAAAGAAAAAACATAATTATTTTAAAAAGGCAATGACAAAAATCTATATTTACTGCTAAAGAATGATGATGATTATTTCTACTTTCCAAACTGTCAATTCACAATAAGAAACCGTTTTTTCTCTCTAACAGTGCGATAATTAAGGCGATTTTTTTTCCTCTTTCGTCGACGGTTTCTTCCCCGTCGGGGAAGTTTTCTTCTCTTCTCCGTGAAGAGCTTTCTGTCATCGTTCACTCGACGGTTAATTCGAGTTCTCCCTCTCGTGCATAACATCTCTATTTAATCCTTCCCCTCTTCTCTTTTGTTTTCTCTGTTCTTTATCCACACCATCATAATTCATACCCTCTATCAATATGTCGGATTATCTCTCTAAAAAACTCCAAGATATCGATCTGGGAATTAATAAACCACCTATCTCTTTACCCCCGGAACTCTGCTGCCAAGCCGTAACCGAAACCCGATTCTCCCTAATCGGAAAACCGGTTAACCTTAAAAAACAAAACTTACGGGCAATGATGACTACCTTGCCGCGTCTCTGGTGCGCCGGCGAAGTCCTGGTTTCACGCATCATTGAAGGAAACCGTGCACAGTTCCTCTTTCAAACTGAAGAAGCACTAATCTCTGTTCTCCGAAGAGGTCCATGGTCTTTCAATGAACGCATGTGCGTCCTACAAAAGTGGTCTCCGACGCTTTCTGATGAAGATTTGAAATTCATCCCCTTCTGGATCCAAATTCGTGGAATCCCAATTCAGTATTTAACATATCCTATGGCGCTTCATATTGCGGGAACTCTCGGCCAAATTCTTGAATCGGACTTCAACTCTGAAAATTCGCACAGAGTTGAGTTTGTTCGTGTTCGGGTTTTAATGAACATAGATATTCCCCTACAGTTTCAGAGAATCTTCCGATTCAATGACATTGAAGCCACTTTGAAATTTCGCTACGAAAAGTTGAGGAACTTTTGTGGCAAATGTGGGCTTTTATCTCACGACACCGTTGATTGTCCAGCGTCCCAAAATCCTATAATTCCTGCCGGTATTTCCTCTGCCGATGACTCCGATGGGGACGACAACCCGCCGCCAGGATTCGGACCTCCAACTCCTTCATCAATCCCGAGTAATTCCGGCACCGCGATACCTGTAGAAGAACATCTATTGGAAGATCATCAACAAAATGAAACACCCAACAGTGGATCGGGTGTAGAGAAGCGATCTCGTTCGGCGGCCGGAGAAATTTTCTCCGATGATGATAATTCCCCGAAAAGACAGAAGCGGTTTCTTCCGCACATCGACTCCGGTCTACCAGGTAAACTGGAATGTAGATCTGGAATTATGGAAATTAGGGGATTGGGAGAAAACCGGTTCTGGTTTAGTGAATTTACCTTAATTAAAAAAATTTCCAATAATCGGATCGGTTTAGATGTCCAAATTGCTGGTTTGAGGAATATGATAATTAAACCATGGTTAAATGCATATATCGTTGGGTATGTGTATTTAATTTTGCATTATTGGAATTCAGACAAAATAAATAATTATAAAAATAGTAATAACCAATACACCGAGGAATTTAATTTCCATGTATTTTTGAGTTATTTAGGTGACGGCTTGGTGGGCCATAATCCACCGCCTGCGAAATGAATATCGCATTTTGGAACTACCGGGGTTTAGAAGGGTCCTTGATAGTTCGACGCCTGAGGGGAATCAAGAAGGTTTATTCCCCGGCTATACTCTTCTTGGTGGAAACAAAAAATAAAGATGAAGTTGTTCACGACATAGCTGCTCTACTGAATTATGAATGTGTATTTTGTATCCCACCAAATGGCACTGGTGGTGGATTAGCACTGTTGTGGAACAAGTCTATGAATTTAACAGTTATCAATGCTCATGATAGACTCATTGATTGTAAACTCAATAACAAAGGTTATGATTTCTTTTTGTCATGCATTTATGGAAATCCTATTCGGAAGTTACGTGCAAATCTTTGGGAAAGATTACAGAGAATTGTTTCTCAACGTTTACATCCGTGGATAATGTGTGGAGATTTCAATGAAATTCTCCATGCACATGACAAAACTGGTGGTGCTATCAGAACACCGTGGAGTCTGTTTAATTTTCAGCAAATGGTTTCTGCCTGTTCAATGTCAGATTTAAGATATACTAGGAACAATATGACCTGGGCTGGTAAAAGGAACAACCAAATAGTTCAGTGCTGGTTAGACAGAGCAATGGCTAATGACGAATGGAAAGCCATCTACTCTGCTTCTGTAATAGAACATTTAGATATGATAGAATCAGATCATCGCCCTGGGATTATAAAAATTAATAGAACTGTGGAGGATGGACAACGTATGTTCCGATATGATCCGCGATGGGCTAATAATGATGATTTCACTGATTTGGTCAGATAGAGTTGGAACGGTACCTCAGATTCATCTTCGAGTACTTTGCTACAAAGAATCACTAAATGCCAAAAAAAAATTTCCTTTTGGAAGAGGAAATTTAATTTAAATTCGGAAATACGTATACGCGAACTCAGGAGGGTTATTAATTCAGCCCAGCTCAGTTTAGATAGTAATCCGTACATGATTTCCAATTTGAGACGGGATCTCTCCAAAGCTTATGAGGATGAAGAGAAATATTGGAAACTTAAAAGTAGGAATCAATGGTTAAAGGAAGGAGACCATAACACGAAATTTTTTCATGCAGTAACAAAAAACAAAAGATCCAGAAATCAGATCTCGGTAATCAAAACTCCAGCTGGTGAGGATGTTTATGGAAATGCTCAAATTGCTGAAATTGCTTTGCAATATTTTTCCACATTGTTTCAAACCACAAACCCTGCTAATATGGAGTCAGTATTGTCCAATGTATCGATGGATGTAACTCCTGAGATGAACCTTCAACTTACGAAGCCTGTGTCTCTTGATGAAGTCAGAACTACAGTGTTTTCAATTGGAGCAGATAAAGCACCAGGCCCTGATGAATTCACGGGATCATTCTACCAAAAACATTGGGATATTGTGGAACCAGCAATTTGTGAAGAAGTTAATCGATTCTTCAATACGAGTTATATGACACCAGAGCTTAATCATACTAACATATGTTTGATCCCAAAAAGCGAAAATTCTACAAGTATTCAAGACTACAGACCTATATCATTGTGTAATGTGATATATAAAGTGATTTCAAAAATTTTAGTGCATCGCCTCAAACAGATACTCAGTAGTATCATCTCAGAAAATCAGGCGGCATTCATCCCAGGGAGATTTATTACTGACAATGTTCTAATTGCCCACGAAGCTCTACATTCACTGAAAGTGCAACATACATGTGCTACATCGTACATGGCTGTTAAAACGGATATCAGTAAGGCTTATGATCGTATAGAATGGAAATTTTTAGAATCAGTCCTACTTAAGAAAGGATTTTCAGTGCAATGGACAGCATGGATAATGCAGTGTATCTCAACAACGTCGTTTTCTGTACTTATCAATGGAAGCCCTCATGGGTTTCTTAAACCTAGTCGTGGACTGAGACAAGGAGATCCTCTATCTCCTTATCTTTTTATATTATGTGCAGACGTCCTAAGCCAGATGTTACACCATACTGAGCGAACACAGAAGATTCAACCACTACGAATATGTCGTAAAAGTCCACCGATATCACATTTGTTATTTGCTGATGATTCACTGTTCTTCCTTCGTGCCGACCGGGAAAATGTTAACTATCTCAAGAATATCCTTGACGAATATGGACAAGCATCAGGCCAACTTATCAATTATGAGAAATCGTCCATTATCTTCGGACAGAAAGTATTTCATCATACTAGAGTACTTATACACCAGAAGTTACGTATTACGAAATGTGGTGGAGGTGGAAAGTATCTAGGCTTGCCGGAATAGTTTCAACGAAACAGACGATAGATGTTCAAATATGTGTTGGATAAGGTTAAAGATAGGATTACGGGTTGGCAAACAAAATTTCTATCTCCTGCAGGGAAAGAAACTTTAATTAAAGCGGTCAATTTTGCGATGCCAGTTTATTCTATGAACGTTTTCAAACTCCCAAAAGAAATCTGTCATTCTCTTGATAAGATTATTTCGAAGTTCTCGTGGGGGTCTACCAATATTCAGAAGAAAACTTCATGGGTGGCTTGGAAAAAGATGACAAGACCAAAACAGCTAGGTGGATTGGGTTTTCGAGATTTCCAACATTTCAACCAGTTATTATTGGCTAATATGTGTTGGAAAATATTAACAAGACCAAACTGTTTACTGTCACGAATTCTTAAAAGTCGGTACTTTCAAAATGGAGATCTATTTTCTGCAAAAAAAGGAACACGGGCGTCTTATGGCTGGCAATCAGTTCTACATGGCAGTCTGTTATTACAATCGGGTCTACTCCATCGTATTGGTGATGGTTGTAACACTGAACTACGAGATTCTACTTGGTTACCGATTACCCCACCACGAGCTCCTAAGTTGTTGCCTTATACTAATCCATTACTTAAGGTGGCAACACTCATTAACAAAGAAACAGGCCAATGGGATAAGGATATGCTCAATGAATTCATCGAGCAGGAGGACCATCATATTATACACAAAATATTTTTATCTCCAATAAAGACTCCTGATGATTGGATTTGGCGTTATACGAACAACGGAATATACACTGTCAAATCAGGATATCGGAAAGCAATTGATACTATTCCCACACGGACAGCAGATTGTTATCCTCCACTAAACGATCATCAAGATTTGGCAAAACAAATTTGGACCATTACCATTCCGCCAAAAATACAACATTTTTTATGGCGTCTACTATCTAAAGGATTACCAGTTAACGCAAATATGTATCGACGAAATATGTTACCAGACAGTGCTTGCAACAGATGCTGTGCATCGGAAGAAAATGAAGTACACACCTTCTTTTCTTGTCCTCACTCACAAATGTTATGGAGACAACTGGGCATCCTTACCAACACAATTTGTGATGTAAGTGCAAACCTGTATGACAACATACGATATCTACTAGCAAGTTATCAATAGATTGATTCCGGATCAGCAAACAAGTATATTCCTTTCTTCCTACTTTGGAGAATATGGAAGTCCAGAAATGAACTTATTTTTACACAAAAATTAAGTTCAGAAAGCACATTACTTCTCAAGTGTCATGAAGACGTAGCAGAATGGTTATCAAGTCTGAAAGATTCAAATACTACTCAAAATATCTCTATCAACTCTACTCACGTCAACAATCGATGGAAGGCCCCTCCAATGAATTGGGTTAAGTGCAATTATGATGCTGCACATCGGTTAGGTAACAACGATTCAGGGTTAGGTTGGATTATACGGAACAATGAAGGTACTCTCTTACAGGCTGGAAGAGGTAAATTTTAAGGACGTCATTCTGTGATTGAAGCTGAAGTAACTGCGCTTTTGTGGGCAATATAATCTGCCTCATCCTTGGGCTTCAAAAATGTTATCTTTGAAGGTGATAATATCAATTTAAAGAATATATTAACAAAATCAGAGATCAATCTTCATCTTCAACATTACATTGATACCATCCATCTTTGGGCAAGGAGTTTTACTGGCATTCAGTTTACGTACCAAGCACGATCAGGAAACAAAGCAGCGGATTCTTTAACTACTACATCGATTGAGGATTCGGTTGATTGGACTCTCTATTTCAATTGTCCTTCTTTTTTAAATACTATTGTAAACAATGATATTATCCAGTAATAATAATACAAGCTTTTGTTGAAAAAAAAAAGACAAAAATCTATATTTAATAAAATAACAAATTATTTTATTTTTGAAAAATTTTCCTTTTTATGTTATTGATATATGTTTAACATATTTTTATATAGTATTAAAATTATTTAATAAATTTTTTGAGTAATTGATTCATTTTATTTTTTTGTCGACTGTTTATTTTATTTAACTATCAAAGAATGCATTTTGATACTATTATTATTTCTATGTTAATATTTATATGATATAGAAATAATATATCTTCTAAACATGAATACTGAGTTTGTAAAAAGTATTTATTTCATTTAAATATTATATGATTTAAAATATTATGTTTTTGTTTCAAAATAATTATTTCAAATTTAATACAAAAATAAGTTTTTTCCTTCTAAAAAATGGTCAAAGATTACACATGTACGTATAAAATTTGGACAAACAGAAAATAAATCTACTTCGATAAATTTGAATGTTAGGCTAATGCTTTAGCAGCTTTGATGTTCTGAGTTGATAAAAAGAGTCGATTGTATCAAATTTTGAAATTCAGTAATGAATAGTGTGGATGAGCACTTTTCTTTGATAAGATTATAAAGCATCAAATTATCCTATTCAAATATAACTTTACGATAGTACAAAGACCAAATGATTTGTAAAGCCTAAATAAGTGTATTCTGTTTCAATAACCATCGAATTTATCTATACCGGCATTTAATAAGGAACTATGATAATCACGAAGAATCCAACCTAAACATGAATGATTCACATCCGCAATATGAAAAGTATCGTAATTATATTTTACCTAATCTTTTGATGGTGACTTCCAAACTCTTCTCAACATGGAAATAGGAGTATTGGCGCGATTTTCATCCAAGTTGTCAAACTGATTTAACCATTCGTGAACATCGTCATAACATTTTTCTAGAATCGCAACAAATGAAACAATTTTCTTATTAAAAATGAGATCATTTCGCCTCTTCCATAATATTCATAAAATCCAAAAAAGAAAATATTTATGAACGGAAGATGAATCCAGTTGTTTGTAACTGAAAATTAAGAATCTAATATTATCTTAAATGTTATTCCCAAGATCACATATAGATGTAGTCGAAATACCTAATTGAATAGTTTAACAATAAAATCTTTGATTTATTTAAAATATGAAACATTTTGAAAAAACTTTCACTCATGTGTTATATTACTAAATTTAAATTTTCCAAGAAAAATATTATTAACTCGTTATAATTTTTCTGCCAAACACTATTTTAAATTAAAACTTTCTAACTGAAAACACTATTTTAATCTTACATAAACTTTTAACCAAAAACACTATTTATTGCTCTTAATCATACGGTTAACTTCTATTAAAAATCAGCTAAATCATCTCAAGCTAATCAACCTATAATTTTTAAATCATTCCAAACTAAACTAAGCAAAAGAATTTTCATTTTTTTATTAACTACAATGAATTTAAATTGATTTTACTTAATATAACACCATTTAAGCATGGAGGCCGTATCACATCTTTATTTCACCTATATTTGTAAATCATTTACATTTATGGATACAATTCATTTGTAAATATTGTTGGTTTAAAAGCTATCTATATATATCATATAATTTATAATTCTAATTAGGATGGTTTAACAACCATATATCATTCGTTAATTGATTATTTTTAAAACATTCATATTAAAAGCTGATTTAATGTCAAATAATAATATAGTCTTCAATTCATATGGGAATGTCATTTAAAATCAACGAAAAAAAACTCATTCATATTTTGTTAGTATATACATATCACATTAGAATCTTTTAAAATAAAGACAATATTAGATGAAATAAGATTTATTTGGATTTGTTATTAAGATTAAGTAGATCATTGGTTCCACCTCTACATCCATCACATGTGTGTTGAGTTTGACTTTTTCTCTATGATAATGTTATATTTTGTATGAAAATATTGGAATATTAAACCGATTCGATGTAGTTTAGATGATAAAAAAAAGTAATAAAAAAATCTAAAAGTTGGAGAGAGATGTTATGATGGTTCTGCTGAAAGAACATCTTCATTATCAGCGAATGAAATCCCAATCTGATCGCCATCGACGTGAGATTCAGTTTGAAATTAGAAAATGCATTTTTTGAAACTACGAATCTATAGACAATGCTCTCTAGATCGGTGAATCAACGAAAAGTTGTCTTTGCAATTTTACTGACCATGTCTAGTGGAAAAGTGCATCAGAAACGTCGCATACCAGCCATCTCAAGTTACCTCCTAATGCAAGACTCCACAACATATTCCATGTCTCGCAGTTGAAAAAAAATCATATGCTAACGATATATTTTCCCCTCAAAACTATCATATAGCACCAAATATCCATAAAACTAATACCACGGTTTGTATATCCATGCTGGAGAAGTTGAAAACATATTTCCACCTCAGTTGAAAATTCGAAACCTATTTCACACTCAGTTGAAAGTTCGAAACCTAATTAGACATGGTCGTGATTAAATGCGGTTTACATGATTCGTTAACCTTAATTAAACCAAATTAAACCAATAATTATCCAAATCATGACCCGATAACCCACGATTATAATAAAACAAACCTCCCCACGAAAATCCCCAAAATCCCAAATAAAAAAAACCCTAATTCCCAAATCGGCCCCCTGCGACGAACCCTAACACCACAATTCGAACTAAAAAATTGTTCGTCGGGAGTAATACTTGTCGAAATCGGCCCCTTGCGATGACCTTTCTACCTTTAGTGAGAGAAAACAAAGAACAACCATCATACCTTATTCAAAGCAGCAAAAGCACACAACATATACCTTCGATGGGGGTTGGTTTCAGATTTAGAAGTTCTGGCCAGGATTTGAGCACCACACCAACATGATTTTGGGAGGCCATAGGAGCTCCCTTGTCGACACCCGCTTGATGTTCCATTCAAATCTCCAGAAATATTGTTCATCATAATCGATTTCGAGTCTCGATTAATTTAAGAATCACAACCTTCAATTGGGGATTTTCAGTCTCCTTTCTTCCTTTCTCGTTTTAGGGTTTTTGGCTTCAATTGGAGATTTTCGATTTTGGGATTTATTGTTTTAGGGTTGAATCTAGGTGGGGTTTTAGGGTCGAATCTAGGTGGGGTTTTAGGGTCGGATCTCGGTTTTGGATTCCGAGTGGGTTTTGGTCTGGTTCGATATTCACTGGTTTCTGTCGTAAACCAAGTAACCCAACTGCTCGGTGGAAATTGGTTTTGAACTTTTAATTGAAGTGAGAAATATGTTTCCAACTTCTACAGCGTGGATATACAAACCGTGATATTAGTTCTAAGGATATTTAGTGCTATACGATAGTTTTAATGAGAAAATAGATCGTTAGCCCAAAAATCATTGGAGAACTTCCACCGCATTTTACTTTTCCACCATAAATTTCAATAGAAGATGAGTTGCAAGTCGAACTAGAAACAGTGCTAAAAGTCAAAAACAACCTCAAGATCGTTCATGAGGAACTGTTGGTGAAATGGAAGAGACTGCCAGATTATGAATGTTCGTTGGAATTGCTGAGTTATCCTTACAATTTCCACACTTCAATCTTGAGGATAATACTGGTTTCGAGGTGCAGGGTATTGTCAATAGATTCAAAGTTCTCCATCCACCATTGCGATATACACTTATACAAAGAAAAAGGGGAAGTCTCGTCAAAGTGGCCGAAGAAGGAGCATCAAGGCAAACCCTAGAAGTTTACTAGTACATTCAAAATCTGACATGAAAGACTAGAACATCCTGGATCAGTCATGATGAGAAAAAATTGTATAAAATTCTAATGGCCATCCATTAAAAAATCAGAAGATTTTTCAATCATGCGAGTTTTCATGTAAAGCATGTTCTCAAGGAAAACTTATTACTCGACCATCACCAGCTAAAATTAGCAATAAATCCCCAATATTCTTAGAGAGAATACATGGTGATATATGTAGGCCTATTTAGCCACCATGCGGACTATTTGGATACTTTATGGCTTTAATTGAAGCATCTAGTAGATGGTCACATGTGTGTTTATTAACCATATGAAATATAGCTTTCGCAAGATTCATTGCCCAAATAATTAAGTTAAGAGCCTAATTTCCTGATTATACTATAAAGAAAGTAAGATTTGATAACGCTGGTGAATTCGTGTCATAAACTTTTAATGATTATTGTATGGCTCTCGGAATCGATGTTGAACATTTGGTTCTGCATGTTTATACACAAAATGGCATGACTAAATCTTTGATTAAAAGGTTACAACTCATCGCTAGACCGTTAATTTTGAGAAACAAATCTCCCAATTTCAGTATTGGATCATGCTATATTACATGCAACAGCATTGATCTAGTTATGACCAAGTGCATATCATGAATATTCCTCCATTATAATTGACATCTGGCCAGAAGCCCGATATATCACATCTCCGTGTTTTTGTGTGTGTGGTTTATGTTCCTATGACCCCATATAGCTCTACCACAAAGAACAAAGATGGGGCCAAAGAGAAGATTAAGGATGTATATCGGATTTACGTCATCAAGTATTATTCGATATCTTGAACCGTGAACTGGTGACATGTTTACGGCACAGTTTGCCGATTGTCATTTTAACGAAGTGAATTTCCTACGTTAGGGGGAGGTATCAAACAAGTGCAAGAAGATATTAAATGGTGTACGCCATCTTTGTTATATATTGATCCTCCCACAAAACAACGTGAAATGGAAGATCAGAAAATCGTATATATGCAAAATATTGCAAATCAGTTACCAGATGCATTCACAGATACAAAAAGAGTGATAAAATCATATATATCTACTGTGAATGCTTCATCAAGAATTAATGTTCATGTAAACATGTTGATGGCGATAAAGTAAATGTACCCAAAGTTCAGTTAAAGAAGGGGAGACCGATAGAATCAAAAGATAAAAATCCCTGTAAAAAAAGGTATTTGGGATACCAATAGGATCAAAAGATAAAAATCCCCGTAAAAAAGTATTTGAGAGAAAAAATGAAAAGGTTCCTGAAGAACATCACAAAGAACAATGTCTCGAAAATATTTGTGAAAAGATTATAGAGGAATCAATTCAAAAGAAATGTCCAGAAGACATATGTAAATGGGTTTTTGAAGATTGTGTGAAGAAAATTTGTCTGGAAGACGAACACGATACAAAAAAATATAAGATTTTCATTAACTATACCCAAAATAGAAATTTATGGATTAGAAATAAAATAGAGGATATTAATGGAACATTTTTTTTTGTATCCAAAAAAATTGAGAATGAAAATGATGATGCAAATCCAATGTGTGTAACAGAATGTCAAAAAAAACATGATAGGGAAAAATGGTAAATAGCTATGAGAAATGAGTTATTTTCTCTACAAAAAAGAAATGTTTTTGGACCCATTGTCATTACACCTGAAGATATCATGTCAGTTGGGTACAAATAGATATTTGTAAGAAAAAGAAATGAGAAAACGAGGTCACGAGATATAAAGCCTGTCGTGGCACAAAATTTTTCTCAAAAGGCGGGAATAGTTTAGAAGAAACATATTATCTGGTCATTGATGCAAATTACATTCAAATATTTAATGATTTTATCATCATTCAAAAGATTGGAAATACATCTTATGGATGTCGTGAGTGCATACCTATATGGAACCTTTGATAGTGATATATACATAAGAATCCCAAAAGGATTCAAGATCCCAGAAGGATTCAAGATCCCATAAGGATTCAAGATCCCAAAAGGATTCAAGATCACAGAAGGATCAAAGATCTCTAAAGGATCCAAAAAACTATATTTGGTCAAATTACAGCGATCATTATATGGGTTAAAACAATCTGGACGCATGTGGTATAATCGCTTAAGCGAATATTTGTTGAAAAAAAGATATATTAACAATGTGATATGCCCTTGCGTATTTATAAAAAAATCTCCATTAGGTTGTGTGATCATTGTTGTATATGTAGATGACTTGAATATAATCGGAACTCAAAAAGAAATTGATGATGCAATAACCTATATGAAAGAAGAGTTTGAAATGAAAGATCTTGTAAAGAAATTTTTTTTTCTAGAACTCCAAATTGAGCATTTCCAAGATGAGATATTTTTGCATCAATCAAGTTATACGAAAAGGATATTAAAACGATTTAATATGGATAAAGCAAATCATTTGAGTACTTCAATGGTTAATCGATCGTTAGATATAAACAAGGATTCATTTTGACATTCTAAAGATAACAAAGACATATTAGCTCCTGAAGTACTTTATATGAGTGCTATCGGTAGATTTATGCATCTCGCAAATTGTACTCGACCAGATATATCATTTGCTACAAATTTACTTGCGAGATATAGTTTATCACCTACACACATACATTGGAATAGAATAAAACATATTTTTCGTTATCTCCAAGCTACGATTGATTTGGGATTATTTTATTCTAGAAATCCCGAGTTTTGTTTAGTTGGTTTTGCAGATACTGGATATTTATCGGATCCACAAAAAGCTCGATCCCAAACCGGTTATGTTTTCACAATTGGTGGTCTCAAAAACAAACTTTGGTTGCCACTTCTTCAAACTATATAGAAATCATTGCCCTTCATGAAGCATGAAGAAAATATATATGGCTCAGAAACATGATCCAACATATCGAAAGAACAAGTGGACTAACCAACAATAAGGAGCCAACAAAATTATTCGAATATAATGATGCATGTGTCACCCAAATAAAAAAGGTTATATCAAGAGTGACTGGACAAAACATATTCTTCCGAGATTTTTCTCCTATATCCAATAACTTGAGAAAAATCAAAAACTTGACATCGAGTACATTCGTTCAAGTGATAATGCAGCAGATTTGTTTACAAAGACGCTTCCTACAACATCGTTCATAAAATATGTTCAGAATATTGGAATACGTCATCTGTAAGATTTATGAAGGAAAATATATCTATTTTTTCGATGGGGAGATTACGTATCTATATTTTTTTTCTCTTATCTTGATTTTTATCTCATTAGATTTTTATATGATAAGGTTTTTAACAATGCAATACGTACTACTTTTATAATAATAGATAATTAATAGGAGTATTATAAATAATTATCCATTAACCGACTTATCATTTCTTCTCTCTGACATATCTAATATTACTCAACACATTTAAATATTTTTATAAAAAGAATTAATGTTATAACCTATATGTGTTCTCAAACATTTTGTACACCTTATATAATGGTTAAAAATGAATAATTTGCATAATTTTTTAGATTGATTGATATAAATTAGTGATTAAGATTATAAAAAATTAAACTCCAATTCCATAGTATTATTATCCAAAAATTGAAATATTTTCATCATTAATTCGCTCAAAATCGTTTATTTCTCTTTCTTTCTATTAATCTTTTCTTTACTCTTAAAGATATCTTCTTTTTGCTATGTTCCTTTAATCGATGTGGTTGGCGATCCGTGCAGCTTTACCACCATATTTTATTTAGCCATGCAAACAAAACCTTCAATTTTTTGTACATTCTACTTTACGCCTGCGCATAATGTCCGAAACTGAAAAATCTATTTGGAAGCAACACAAAAAAAAAAACTAGAGTAGAACAGAAAATACCAAATAGATCTTAGGTCTTGGTAAATAATCTGAATCGAATGAATCAAATTGAAACTGAACCAAAAAACAGATTTCGGTTAGTATTCGGTTATAAAAAAATAACCGAATAGATATTATTTTGGAAAATCATGGTTATGAGTTATTAACCAAAACCAAACTAAAATAATATCCAAAAAAACTGAATTATTTTCGGTTATTTTTGGTTATTTTGGTTATTTTGGTTATTTTTTGTTATTTTCTGTTATTTTTTTGGTTATTTTCAGTTATTTTTGGTTATCCGAATTATTTTCGGTTAATTTTTAGTTTTTGGTTATTTCGGTTATTTTTGATTACCCGAATTATTTTTTTATTATTTTCGGTTTTTAATTTAATAACTGAATCGACCAAAATCGAGGTATAACTAAACTGAAACCAAACTAAAATATAGAAATAACCACATAAGCAAGGTACATCTAATTACAATAGGCATTCATTAGTGTGCATTAAAGTCTTGGGATAGTGATGTAGGTGCTATGCTGCTCAATACGGATGGAAAATTGTAAGCTAGGAAAATTCATCAAAGTGTTTTCCCTGAAATGGTAGCAAAGTGCATAATTGAGCATGATCTCCCTTTCTCATGTGTGGAATATAGTAGAGTTAGGTTGATTTAGAAATATTTGAATGCTGATGTGAAGTTTATAAGTAGGAATACAGCTGTAGCAGACGTGTTTAAGTTTTATGAGATTGAAAAATCTAGGCTGAAGGTAGAATTGGCTGAAATTCCGGATAGGATCGCCTTCACATCCAATCTATGATATGTTATAATTGTGGAGGGTTATATTTGTTTTACTGTCCATTACGTAGATAAAAACTGGAAGTTAAGGAATAAAATTTTATCATTTTGTGTTATGCCTGTCCCACATACTAGAATAGATTTATCTATGAAGATATTAGAAAATTTTAAAAAGTGGGGCATTGAAAGAAAATTTTTTTCGTTGACCCTAGATAATGGTAGTAACAATGATAGCACGCAAAAGGAAACAATTGGTAATACAAAACGATTTGTATTGTGGTGGAGACCTTTTTCATGTTAGATGCTTTGTCCACATTCTAAATTTGATTGTTTAGAAGGGGTTAAAAGTGATGGGGATGCATTAGGAAAAATCAGAGACAGTATCAAATTTGTTCAAGCCTCAAAGGCTCGCAATAAACTATTCGCTAGTTGTGTGGATTCTGTTGGGATCAATCTTAAGGATGATTTGGCATTAGATGTGCCAACACATTGGAATTCAATGTTTAAAATGCTTGATAGAGCTATCAAATATCGGTTTGCATTTGATAGTTATCAAGGTATTGATCCAAGCTATAGATTTCTTCCCACAAGAGCAGAATGGGATTTAGGGATTCAAATCAGTGAACTATTGAAACTTTTTGATGAGATAACTAACCTGATTTCATGTTCATCTTACCCAACTTCAAACTTGAATTCAGGTTGAAAGCTCATGAAAATAGTGAAGTAGATATTATTTCGGACATGGTTAAGGCTATGAAAGGAAAATTTGATAAATATTGACATGATTATACTGAGATTCTTACAATGGTTGTTGTTTGTGATCCTAGGTTTAAGGTAGCACTCTTATAATATTGTTTCACAAACTTGGATGAAAGTACATGTCGGCAAAAGATGGATCATGTGCTAGAAAAACTGAATAAGCTTTTCAAAGCGTATTCTAAGCGTGAAACCCAAAGCTCTTTATTATCCGAGGAAAGTTTACAACAACCAGTGACGGATTTGCAGTCACATGGAAAAGGTTTCGTCAATTATGATGTAAGTGCATTTATAAGATAGTTCAAAGTTGTTAAAACAATTTTTACACATAATTTGTTTACATTGATGTAGGATTTTCACAACTTCCGTAAAAAAATGTTAGTGCATGTGGAAAATCAGAATTGGATATGTACTTGGAAGAACCACCGGTAGATATGAAGATGTTTGCAAGTTTAAATGTTTTAGATTATTGGAAAGATAATTCACATCGGTTTGGGGATTTATCGAAGATGGCTTGTGATCTTCTCAGTATTCCTATCACAACAGTAGCATTTGAATCTTCATTTAGCATTGGATCTCAGGTGTTAAACAAATACAGAACTTGTCTTCTCCCAAAAAATGTTCAAGCCTTGATATGTGCACGTAATTGGCTTTGAGGTTTTGAAGAATATGATAATGTCAATGGTAACACATAATTTATAGTATTTCATTTATGATTGTATATTTAAATTACTAATTTTAGTTCTTTATTGAACAGATTCAGAGATTGGTGAATCATATGGTGAAGATGATAACTTGCTGATGAGGACATCAATACTAGCTCACTAGAAGTTGAGGAAGAGTCCATTAATATACCTATTATGAGACAAGCTCCAAGAACAAGAACTCGCACAAGAAACCATAGTAAGATGTTCAACAAGTTTGTCGAAAGTCTCATAACAATCATATAAGATGGAAGATTCCATGAAGCTGAACTTACTAAAGAATTACAAGAATGAGACTATGAACAACTAAAGACTACAACAATTTCACTCCTTCCAGTTTTACAAGGCTTCAGAGATACAACATTGTTTATCATTGCTAAACAAACTTAAGAAAGTATTATAAGAAGCTACAAGAGACCAAGGTTCGTATTTAAAATTCTTATGTTTGAATTAACAAGTTTATTTGTTTGTTTTTGCAAGAATGTGACTGTTAAGTTTAAGAGTCTTTTATTTGTCATTAGGTCCTAGTGTCTTGTTGTTATTTTCGTTTTAGTCCTTCCATTTTAATGTATTTTTAGCCCTAGAAGGCACCTGTTGTTGAACTATTATATAAAGTACATTCTCAGCATGTAATCACTTAAGTTTCATGAAATAAAAACCTAGATTTTCTTCATTTGAAAGGAGCTGACGCCTCCAGCCTTCTTGTATGAGAATCCTTGAAGCTTGAGTGCTCTAGACTTATCACAAATCTTTCATAATCTGTGTTGCATCTCTCGATCCATCTCTCTACTCAATCCTCACTTAGATCCTCCAAAAAGTGCTCTACAGCCAGCTGAAGGGTCCCCATCAACCCATCACTTCTGAGTCTTTAGAAAGTGCTTTACAGCCAGCTAGAACCTCTCCAGTAGTTCCCTTTGCCCGAAAAAAGTCCTCTTGTTCTTGCATCATCTGGTATCAAAGATTAATCGCTCCTATTTATGTTTATCTACCCCCATTTTCATTTTTACTCTGTCATTTCTTTGTTAACTTGATGTAAAACTGCATCTCTTCATAAAATCCATAAAAATAGAATCCTAATCTGTTGTTTTTGTGTGTTAGAAGCAAGTAACATCATTAGTTGTTGATAGCTTGTGTTGGTGCAACTAGATCTGTCGATTTGCAGTTGTGTTGATTGTGTCTATTCAACTTCTTTGTTTTTGCAACTAGATTTGTCAATGTTTAGTTTTTTTTAGTGTCTATTTGACTTTCTTTGCTGCTGCAACTAGGTTTTTTTATTTTCAGTTGTTTTGATTGTGTCTATTCGACTTCTTGTGCTGCTACAACTAGTTCTGTCCATTTTAAGTTGTTTTTGATTGTGTGTATTTGACTGTTTTTGCACTTGATATGTTTGTTTAGTGTGAGACATATTGTGTGACTATGGGAGAACCAGTAGATGTAAATGTTGCTCAGATGCTTGCTGCTATTCAGATTCAACTTCATAACCTAGGAGATCGCATGACAAGAATAGAACAACCACCACCAATTCGCAGAAATCATATCAGAAATACGAATGCCCAACGTGTGAATCATGAGGAGGATGAAATAGCTGACTTAGAAGATGATTTTCCACCAGAACCTGATCATAATCATAGACCAAGAACACAATATCAACGTGACAGAGATAGAGTAGAAGAATCTTGGCATGGAAACAGAGACGTAAAGCTCACGGCACCAATCTTTGCTGGAAAGGTTAATCCAGATGCCTACTTTGATTGGAAAAGGCGTATGGAATACATATTTGAGTATTACAATTACTCAGATCAGAGAAAAGTGTCTCTAGCAGCTGCTCAACTCACTGAAAGCACTCTAGCTTGGTGGGACAGAGATGTTTCTGAAAGAAGAAGACGTAGACATGGTCAGATCACTACTTGGGAAGACATGAGGTTCCAACTAAGGAGGAGATATGTCCCTGCATACTACTACAGAGAGTTGCAGAAGAAATTTAGAAAACTAACTCAAGGTTCTAAATCTGTTAAAGAATATTTTGATGAGTTTGAAATGCTTAGAAACAGGTTGGAGACCAAAGATTCAGAAAAAACTTTGATGGCTCAATTCATAGATGGTCTGCAAGATCGAATTGCTAGAAAAGTGGAGAGACAAACCTATCATGATCTGGACGAGTTACTGCATTTTGCGGTTCAGGCCGAGCAGCACATAAAAAGGAAGACTATCTCAGCAAATCGTAGCAAGTCTACCTGGAATCAACAACCTCAAAAGGCTCTGGACAAAGGAAAGGCCATCGACATAGAATCCAGATTCAAGAAATCCATTGCTGAAACGTCTAAAAACAATAAACCAGAGCAAGGTAAAACTCCAACTCAAAGATCTGGTGACATAACATGTTTTAAATGTCAAGGAAAATACCACTATGCAAGAGAATGTCCAAACCAGAGAGTTATGATCCTTAAATCAAATGGCGAATATGAGTCTCAAGATGAAGAGGAGTATGAACCAGAAAACTTTGAGGAAGAAATTGTGGACTATCTTGATACCGGAGAGCTTCTAGTTACAAGGAGATCCCTCAATGCTCTTTTTGAACCATAAACTATACAAAGAGAAAATATTTTCCATTCTCAGTGCACAAAATACTCTAAGGTATATAGTTTAATCATAGATGGTGGTTCTTGTACTAACGTAGCCAGCAAGTATTTGGTTGATAAGCTAGGGTTACAAAAGACAAAGCATCTTCGATCATACAAGCTCAAATGGTTGAACGATGAAACTGAGCTAAAAATCGCAGAACAAGTCACCATACCATTCAGCATAGGCAAGTATGCATATCAAGTTGTGTGTGATGTGGTGCCTATACAAGTTGGACATCTACTTCTAAGTCGTCCATGGCAATTTGACAAAGAATCATTACACAATGGACGCACCAATCACTATACCTTCATGCACAATAACAAGTAACATAGCTTAGCACCTTTAACTCCACAAGAAGTGCATGAGATGCAACAAACTATGTCTAAAGGAGAAAAGCTAAATAAAACTAACCTTTATGTAACACATGCCACTGTTTTGAAATCTATTAATTCTAACTAAGAGGTGCTACTAATGATCTTTAAAAAAGTGTTGTTTTCAAGACAAGAAAAGGAGGAACTCCTTGTTGCTATTCTAGAGCTTCTTGACAAATTCACTGATGTTTTTCCAGAAGAGATACCACCAGGATTACCACCTATAAGAGGAAACGAGCATCAGATTGATCTTGTTCCTAGAGCACCATTGCCAAACCGATCTTCCTATAGAGTGAATCCAAAAGAAGCAAAGGAGCTGAAAAGACAAGTACAAGACTTGATGTCTAAGGGCTATATCCGAGAAAGTCTAAGCCCATGTGTTGTTCGTGTTCTTCTAGTGCCTAAGAAAGATAGAATTTGGAGAATGTGTGTTGATTGTAGAGCAATCAACAATTTCACTGTCAGATACCGACATCCAATTCCAAGACTTGATGACATGCTAGATGAACTCAATGGAGCAACTATCTTCTCAAAAATTGATCTAAGAAGTGGATATCATCAGGTGAGAATGAAAGAAGGTGATGAATGGAAGACAGCGTTTAAAACCAAACAAGGATTGTATGAATGGCTAGTCATGCCATTTGGACTCACAAACGCTCCAAGTACTTTCATGAGACTCATGAACCACGTCCTAAGAGAATTTATCTGTAAGTTCGTAGTAGTTTATTTTGATGACATTCTAATCTATAACTCTAATCTTGAAGATCACTTACGACATCTTGAGCAGGTACTTGAAACGCTTAAGGCTGAAAACTTTTATGCTAACCTTAAGAATTGTAATTTCTGCACTGATCAAGTTATATTCCTAGGATTTGTTGTAAGTTTTTAGGACTTAAAAGTCGATGAAAAAAAGATCAAATCAATTCAAGATTGGCCAACCCCAACAACAATCGGACATGTGAAGAGTTTCCATGGATTGGCTAGTTTCTATAGAAGATTTGTCAAAGACTTTAGTATTGTTTTTGCACCCCTCACTTCAGTAATTAAGAAGAATGTGGAGTTTAAATGGGGACCAGCACAAGAGAAGGCATTCAACAAGCTGAAAGATAGCATCACACATGGGCCTGTTTTGGTACTTCCTAACTTTGATAAAACTTTTGAAATTGAATGTGATGCTTCTAGAACAGGTATAGGAAATGTCCTAATGCAAGGAGGAAAACCAATGGGTTACTTCAGTGAGAAACTTAGTGGAGCTTCACTTAACTATCCCACATACGATAAAGAGCTCAATGCTTTGGTAAGGTCTCTTGAAACTTGGCAACATTACCTACTGTCAAAGGAGTTTGTTATTCATATAGATCATGAGACGCTCAAGCACTTAAGAGGACAAGCTAAGCTTAAGAAGAAGCATGCAAAGTGGCTTGAGTTTGTGGAGACTTTTCCCTATGTGATCAAATATAAGAAAGGTAAAGATAACATTGTGGTTGATGCTTTATCAAGGAGACATGCTCTCATCATCACAATGGAAGCTAAGATTGTGGGATTTGAACACATCAAGGCAATGTATGAGACTGATCCAGATTTTCAAGAAATGTTTAAGGAGACCAACAAGGCTGCATCTGGTATGTTTTATCAATATGATGGATTTTTGTTTAAGGAAAAGCGTCTTTATATTCCTCAGGGATCAATGAGAGAACTATTGATTGGAGAAGCTCATGGAACTCATGGGACATTTTGGCCGAGATAAGACATTGAGTGTACTTATGGAACATTCTACTAGCCACATCTAAAACGAGATGTTGAAAGATTTTGTGCTAAATGCACTTGCTTGAAAGCAAAATCCAGGTCACACCCCTATGGTTGTTATATGCATTTGCCATTCCTAACCTACCTTGGGTAGATATCTCTATGGACTTTGTCTTAGGTTTGCCGAAGATCAACCACAAGGATTCTATCTTTGTAGTTGTAGACAGGTTCTCAAAGATGGCTTATTTTATACCATGTAACAAGACTAATGATGCTACACAAATAGCTTATCTTATTTTTTAAAGAAGTAGTGCGCCTACATGGAGTTCCCAGAACAATCGTTTCAGATCGTGACACCAAATTTCTAAGTCATTTTTGGAAGACATTATGGAAAAAGTTGGGAATTAAGCTGCTCTTATCAACTACTTGCCCCCCCACAGACCGATGGTCAAACAGAGGTAGTAAACCGAACTCTTTCAACATTGTTAAAAGCCACGGTCGGTAAGAATCTAAGAAATGGGTTGTCTTGCTTACTTACATTGAGTTTGCTTATAATCATGCTAAACATTCAGTAACTAAACTTTCTCCTTTTGAAGTGGTTTATGGATTTACTCCTACTATCCCAATGGATCTTATACTTTACCTCAAGATGTTATGTCTAGTGAAGGAGAAACCAGGGCAGATTATGTTAAGAAGATTCATCAAAAGATCAAGGAAAACTTAGAAAAGAGAACCGAGCAGTACAAAAGAAATGCAGATAAACACCGAAACGACATATCATTTGAACCTGGAGATTGGGTCTGGTTGCACATGAGACATGAAAGATTCCCCAACCAAAGGAAATCCAAGCTTTCCCCAAGAGGAGATGGTCCTTTTTGTGTTTTAGAGAAGATCAACAACAATGCATATAAGCTTGAGCTGCCAGGTGAGATGACCATATCTCCTACTTTTAATATTACTGATCTTGCTCTTTTTCATGTAAATGTACCTATTCTGAGGATAGAATCTTTTCAAGAGGGAGGAGATGATGAGGACATCAATACTAGCTCACTAGAAGCTGAGGAAGAGCCCATTAATATACTTATTATGAGACAAGCTCCAAGAACAAGATCTAGCACAAGAAACCTTAGTAAGATGTTCAACAAGTCTGTCGAGAGTCTCATAACAATCATAGAAGATGGAGGATTCCATGAAGCTGAACTTACTAAAGAATTACAAGAAGAAAACTATAAACAATTAAAGACTACAACAATTTCACTCCTTCCAGTTTTACAAGACTTCAGAGATACAACCTTGTTCATCATTGCTAAACAAACTTAAGAAGGGATTATAAGGAGCTACAAGAGACCAAGGTGCGTATTTAAAATTCTTATGTTTGAATTAACAATTTTATTTGCTTGTTTTTGCAGGAATGTGACTGTTAAGTTTAAGAGTCTTTTATTTGTCATTAGGTCGAAATGTCTTGTTGTTATTTTTGTTTTAGTCCTTCCATTATAATGTATTTTCAGCCCTAGAAGGCACCTGCTGTTGGACTATTATATAAAGTCCCTTTTCAACATGTAATCACTTAAGTTTTATGAAATAAAAACCTAGTTTTTCTTTCTTTGAAAGGAGCTGACGCCTCCAGCCTTCTTGTGTGAGAATCCTTGAAGCTTGAGTTCTCTAGACTTATCACAGATATTCCATAAGTTGTGTGGCGTCTCTCGATCCACCTCTCTACTCAATCCTCACTTAGATCCTGCAGAAAGTGTTCTATAGCCAGCTGAAGGGTCACCATCAACACATCAATCTTGAGTCTGTAGAAAGTGATGTACATCCAGCTAGAGCCTCTCCAGCAATTCCCCTTTCCCGAACAAGTCCTCTTGTTCCTGCATCACTTGCCTTAATTGGGGGTCTTTTGCTTCAACTTCGTAGTTCTAAATGCTACATTTTTGATATATTTTGAATAATTTTTTTAGTTCATGATTTTGATGCGTAATGGTGTACTTAACTAACTTTTTTATTGATAGGTGAATCAAGTGCAAAATGAGAGATTTTGTAACCGGAGTAAAAGAGTTCAAAATTTATGTAATTTATTGTTTTAAAAATTGAATTTCGATGTATTTGATGTATTAATGTTAGATTTATTATTATTTGGATTTATTTTTATTAAATATTTTTTAATTTGGAAAAAAAAGCGGGTCACAGGTAACCCGCAAATTCGCTAGATTAATGCGGGACGGGTGTGGGTTTTTAAAAATAACTTGCGAATTTTGCGGGTAAAAAAGATTTATGAAAAAAAAATCTTCAATCCGCCGCAGAGAAGGTCAGGCGGGCAGATCCGACCTGCTTGACAGGACTAATTCTATTGCCACACTCTCAAAACATTACCGGGAGTCAAGATCAAGAATCTCTCAACGTTGCCATTTTTCAATAAAGGTTTGAATTATTTTCAGCCAGTTTGTTGATATCCAATTTTTGCATGTTTTCTTCTCTATTTTTAAATAAAAACTCACATTGTTACCTTGTTATTCTTGTTTGATGGTCATTCGTAATGAGTTGTTGAATAGTATAAGCATAGGCTTTGGGACCGTCCCTCGCCATGAACATGAAGATTATACAAATCATATTTTCGAGCTCTCTTCCCATGTAACTCTTTAAATGAGTTGAAGGAGGAGAACACTTTGCACATCCTTGAAGTTTGGAGGCCAACTCTAAGATTAAGAATACCATGCAATACAACAAAATCTTGGATTCGAAGAATTTTGGAACTCTAGTCCGAGCTCTAAGTCCTTACTCACCATATTGATGTTGTTGAGTTCAGTTAACTCAATAGGTTTTTTCATTGCTTTTCAAAAAGAAAGTTATGTTGGCTGAGCTAGAGGAAAAATACCAAACCCTTGATTTGACTTAGACTCGTAAGTTTGTGTGAGTTAAATTACATGTATTATAAACGAGCCCATGGAAAGAACTGAAGCCTTTTTCGTAGTTAGAGATCTTCATAGTGTTGATTGGTAATCATTGTTATACACAATGATATATCTATTAATATCTCATACAAGTAATAGAGAAAAATCTAAGAAATGTGAATAATACAATTTCCTGGGGAAGAGCAAGTACTATATTGGTTATACCACCTCTACGTTCATCCCATATGTATGAAGTTCGATTCCACCGCTCTTCGCAGGAAGGTGTTAAATCTTCGTATAAAGATATGTGCTATTGGATCGGTACGTTGTGAACTAGTGATAAAAAAAAAGAATAATACAATTTCCTATTCTATCACTTTCCTATGGTCGCAACATTGTTTTTGAAAAATGTTGAGAGCGAATTGAAATTAAATAAATAATGGTGATGGGAGACCCTTTTTAATATGCCAATATATTGATGTGGTGAAGAGACATGTAGAAAACAAAATTTTCCAAAGGTGTTTCTTTCTCACACAAATTGGAGCTCAATTTCCACATGTGTAGTGCATTGGTGTTGTACATGATTGTCGAAAGATATACACACTGATATTTTCTTAGTATAATATTGTAGTTGTTGACAAAAGGCAATGCATTTCTAGTAGAAGATTGCAAAACAATGTTTGCCTTGGCAACCATTTTGGCTATACCCTGATATTCTTTCGCTGCACTAAGAGATGATGTTGTTTCCATTGTTAGCAGTACGACGACGTTCAACACTTATGCGATGGGCCAATAACATTTCAAGCCCAAAACTTCATCTTCCTCAGCACAAGGCAACAAAGCTACAGCTCAAAACAGAGCATCTTCATCCCGATTGTGCGAATGCTCTCTCGTACAAGAAAGCTCACCATGTCCTTCTCCAAAACCGTTTTCAATTACTTGGATTATGTGAAGACACGTAGAACAAATGTAATCGTTTCATTTCTAAGTCTTGATGTGTTTAAATATTGAGCTTGGTTGTAAACGGATGAATAAGAGAGAAATAATAAACAGAGAAAGTTTCTTTGTTTTCTGAGCATTTTATACAACTTTCATGGTATCAGAGCCATGGAAGGAGCTCAAGACACCCTTTCTTCTTCCTCATTAAGCATATCTCAATGTGTAACATTGAAACTCACCTCTTCAAACTATCTACTGTGGAAAACACAGTTTGAATCCTTTTTGTCTAGCCAAATGCTGCTTGGGTTCGTCACTGGAGCAACACCACGACCTCAGCCGACCATTATGGTCAGAAATAACGAGATTGTTGCTGAGGAGCCCAACCAAGATTTTGTCAAATGGGTAAGACTCGATCAACTTGTGATGTCATGGCTCTTTGGATCTTTGACAGAGGATGCATTACGAGTTGTGTACGGGTTGAAATCTGCTCAAGAGGTATGGCTCTGTTTGGCTAAACACTTTAATAGAGTCTCCATGTCTAGAAAGTTTGATTTGCAAAGAAAGTTGCAAACAATCTCAAAACTAGGAAAGCCCATGGAAGAATATCTAAAAGAAATGAAAACGATTTGTGATCAGTTGGATTCAATAGGGCATCCTGTTAGTGAACAGGAGAAGATTTATGGAATCTTAAACGGATTAGGAAAGGAATATGAATCTATTGCTACCAACATCGAGAGTTCAATGGATTCATATCCCGGATTATGCTATGAAGATGTAGTTTTCAAACTTACTGGTTTTGAAGAAAAATTGCAGTCATATCTTGCCTCTACTGCTGTTACGCCTCACATGGCTTTCACTGCTGGAAGAGCCTATGGCAACAGAGGAAGAGGTTATGAAGCAGGAAGGTTTGGAAACTACAGGGGCAGAGGCTCTTACTCCACCCGTGGACGAGGCTTCTACCAACAAATCGGTTCTACTGAAAGCTTTGCAGCTCAACAATCAGAAAAACCAACTTGCCAGATATGTGGAAAGTAGGGCATTCGGCTTACAAATGCTATAAGAGATTTGATCATGCTTATCAGCAAGAGGATTCCACAAAAGCACTGACTGCAATGCGACATTCTGAACAAAGCTCTGGAGGTAATGAATGGTTTCCTGATATAGGAGCTTCAGCCCACATAACTAATTCACCTGCTCAGCTGCATTCGATTCAGACTTATTCAGGAGATGACTCAGTCATGGTTGGTAATGGTGAATTCTTACCTATTACTCACATTGGTTCTGTTGAATTACCGGCAATCCAAGGTACTTTGTCTCTACAAGATGTGTTGGTTTGTCCTCAAATCACTAAAAACTTATTATCAGTCTCTAAGCTCACTTCTGATTTTCCTTGTTCACTTGAATTTGACTCTACTGGTGTAATTGTCAAGGACAAGCAGACAAATCAAAAAATTGCTCAAGGACGAAGACATAAGGATCTTTATGTGCTGGAGGATACACGATTCATTGTCTTTTACTCTAACAGGCAACAAGCAACAAGTGATGAGGTGTGGCATATGCGTTTAGGCCATCCAAATCAAGAGATTCTTCAGCAGTTATCAAGAAGAAACGCTATAGTAATGAATAAGACAGCTTCTCGTGTGTGTGAAGCATGTCAAATGGGAAAGATTTGCAGACTTCCTTTTTTTGTTTCAGACTCAGTTACAAATAGACCTCTTGAACGTATCCACTCGGATCTTTGGGGTCCCTCCCCTGTTATGTCTACACAAGGCTTCCGTTATTATGTTATATTCGTTGATAACTTCACGCGATTCACCTGGTTTTTTCCTCTGAGACTCAAATCTGATTTTTATTCAGTGTTCATATCATTTCAAAAAATGGTTGAAAACCAGTTCAAACAATAAATTACATACTTTCAAAGCGATGGGAGAGGAGAATTCACAAGTAACATCTTCTTGAAACATCTTGCTGACAAAGGGATAAAACATCTAGTCTCTTGCCCACACACGCCTCAACAAAATGGGCTTGCAGAGAGGAAGCACAGACACATCACAGAACTTGGACTATCTATGATGTTTCAAGGAAAAATGCCTCAAAATCTTTGGGTTGAAGCATTCTTTACTTCAAACTATCTTGCCAACCTGCTTCCTTCGCAAGTACTGCCTAATAACATCAGTCCCTTTGAAGCTCTAACAGGTCAGCCTCCTGTTTACACCTCTTTGAGGGTTTTTGGTTGCTCTTGTTTCCCATATCTGAGGCCTTATGCAGTCAACAAGCTTGATCCTAAAAGTCTTCACTGTGTGTTTTTGGGGTACAATGAAAAATTCAGAGGATATAGATGCTATCATCCTCCAACTGGTAGGCTCTTCATCTCACTCCATGACTACAAGAGCTAAAGCTGGAATCATTAAACCCAACCCAAGGTACGCATTATTATCTGTTCGTGAAGCTTATCTTGTGCCCAAAACCATCAAAACAGCACTTAAAGATGCTGGGTGGCAGAAAGCAATGAAAGAAGAGATTGACTCCATGCTTGAAACCAAGACATGGAAATTGGTTCCACCAATATCAAATGTGAATCTTCTAGGATGTAAATGGGTATTTCGCACCAAATTAAATTCAGATGGCAGCCTGGACAGATTGAAAGCACGCTTGGTTGCTAAAGGATATCTTCAAGAAGAAGGGGTTGATTTTATTGAGACATATAGTCCTGTCGTCAAAACAGCAACTATCAGATTAATATTCCACATTGCAACAATTCATCATTGGGATATTAAGCAATTGGATGTTAAAAACGCCTTCTTACATGGGGATCTAAAAGAAACAGTCTACATGGTGCAACCTCCTGGTTTTGAGGACTCAACAAGACCATATTACATTTGCAAGCTCAACAAGGCTATTTATGGCCTCAAACAAGCTCCCCGAGCTTGGTTTGATAAGTTTACTACTTATCTCATTGAGTTTGGCTTCAAATGTAGCATGGCTGACCCTTCCTTATTCGTCTATAATACTGGTAACAATGTCATCTTTCTGCTTTTATATGTAGATGACATGGCTGTTACTGGTAACAATCCTGGTTTGATTCAGAAACTTCTCCAATCGTTGAACAGCAAATTCAGGATGAAGGAGCTCGGTTCTTTACATTATTTCTTGGGAATTCAAGTTCACTTTCATCAGAGTGGTCTGTTTCTCAGTCAAGAAAGGTATGTTCATGACATTTTGGAAACTGCAGGAATGTCTGAATGTACGCCAATTGGAACACCATTACCTCTGCAACAGTCTCATGAGCAGCCAGATACTGAGTTGTTTTCAGAACCTACTTACTATCGAAGTCTGGCTGGCAAACTACAGTATGCAACATTGACTCGACCTGATATCCAGTACGCCGTCAATCACATTTGCCAGAAAATGCACTCGCCAACAAACCATGACTTTCGACTTCTGAAAAGAATATTGCGATATCTAAAAGGAACTATCACAATGGGACTGAATTTTTGCTCTGAAACAGATTCTACACTTCGAGCCTACAGTGATAGTGACTGGGCTGGATGTAGAGAAACTCGGAGGTCTACCGGAGGTATCTGCACATTTCTGGGTTCAAACATCATTTCATGGTCAGCTAAGCAACATCCAACGGTTTCTAAGTCCTCTACCGAAGCCGAATACAGGACAATGTCTTTGGCAGCCTCTGAAATTATGTGGGTATCTTCGCTTCTTCGGGATATTGGTCTCCACCAGCACAAAGTCTCAGAATTATACTGTGATAATTTATCAGCAGTATATCTTACTGCAAATCCTGCTTTGCACTCTTGGTCTAAACATTTTCAGGTGGATTTTCACTTCGTTAGGGAACGTGTCGCGTTGGGAGCTCTAGAAGTTAAACATATTCCAGCATCAGCTCAGCTGGTTGATATTTTCACAAAGTCTCTACCTCAAGGAGCTTTCAACAGTCTACGTTTCAAACTTGGTGTGGAAGAACCTCCCACACAAAGTTTGCGGGGGAATGTTAGCAGTACGACGACGTTCAACACTTATGCGATGGGCCAACAACATTTCAAGCCCAAAACTTCATCTTCCTCAGCACAAGGCGACAAAGCTGCAGTTCAAAACAGAGCATCTTCATCCCGATTATGCGATGCTCTCTCGTACAAGACAGCTCACCATGTCCTTCTCCAAAACCGTTTTCAATCACTTGGATTATGTGAAGACACGTAGAACAAATGTAATCGTTTCATTTCTAAGTCTTGATGTGTTTAAATATTGAGCTTGGTTGTAAACGGATGAATAAGAGAGAAATAATAAACAGAGAAAGTTCCTTTGTTTTCTGAGCATTTTATACAACTTTCATCCATGAAATAAGTAATAACCGGAAGTTGAACGTCGAGTCACTGGGCAATCGGCTCAATCAGTGTTTGAATATGTTATGCGACTTGATGTTTTTAATGGATACATTTTCAAGCCATAATGTAATGTTCTTATGAGATAGTGGTGCACTCGTTTAATAGCATTAAAATGGCTTTTTCAGGGATCATGCATGAAGAAACATATTTATTGAATGGCGAAGGAGATGACTGAATTTGTAAATGTTAGATATCGTTTATCTCCATCATAAGTAGTAGAATATATCAAAGAAAGGTGGATCGTTGATATAAGAAACCGTATAGGGTTCTAAAAGAGACAAGGGGTTTGCCGAGACACGAGTTGGTGGTAACTCTCTCTTGATATATATATGAGATCTAACTGTTTGGCGGTCGTTTCTTTCGTGAGATCAATGCAGAGACAGTGTTCAGGGAGGTGAAGTGTATCACAAAGAGGGTGTGCGCTCTTTGATATAACGCAAGAAGATCAAGTTAAGAGGCAGTCACGTACACAATAAAAGGTTGAACTCGTATGATTTTTTAGAAGAAAAGTTATTTATTAATATCAAAAAGGTTAAGTGTTAGAAGACTTTAGGAAAACCTTATACAATGATTCTTCAGCTTAAACTTATTGGTCGAATTAAATAATAAAAAATGCAAGAAAAACACATACTAATAAAGAAAATCGCAACATTACAAAAAAATAGAAAAGTGCATAATTCTAGAAAAGGAAACATGGGTGTGCGTGTTGACTCTTTATAGAAACCCCTATTTGAATTTTAATTCATGTTGTGTCATTTTTAGGGCTATTTAAACCTGTAAAAATGTTATAAATAGACCATACCTTAGCCTTACTCACAAATGGTTGTGTAGATGCACAAGTTTTGATTCCACGTGTGCTAGGTATGTGGCATGTCTTAAGTCTTGGGTTTTAGTTCTACGCTCTTCTAGATCTTTATTTGATGCTTCATGGTTCTCCTTGAAACTCTTTCTCTTGTTTTGCTCTTTCTTGAAGTTCTTGGTCTTTGGCATGGTTTTGTCCCTTCCTTTATCAATGTGGTCGTCTTGAGTGTTTAGGGAGTGTAGTTCTACAAATGGGGCACTTAAATTGCAAGTAGAGACACAAGACTTACCTTGATCTAGATGATCATTTCCATAGTTTTTATTAATGGTGAAAGTGTAGCTCTGTTTTGCAGAGTGAAAACAGAGCAGCATCAAGCTGAGACAAGACAGCAAAGCCCAGCCAAATGGATGCCAAAACAACAAATGACGAAGCCCAGAAGTGAAGATATCAAAAACAATTCGAAGAAGCCCACGACCCTTGAAAGATTACCGCCAAAGTCAAGAGTCTGCTGCACCATTCTGCATTTGCAGAACAAACAGAAAGTACAGTCAGGGACAGACTACAGGGAGGTACAAGCAGACTGCAGCAAGACCCATCCCATTCTGCACAATCGGTACACATGTCTCCAGGCAGAAGACAAAGACAACTCAGAAGAAGTCATCTTGCCTTAAGTTACCGTTGTATAATTTGTTTATAAGTAGGTGTGTGTAAAACGTTTTGGATGCAACAGTTTTAATGAATCGAAGTTAAGTTTAAACAAAGTTCTTTCAAATTTTCTTTTCTTATCATGGTATCAGAGCTTGAGTAAAACCTTCACAGGTTCTACAATGGCCGATCCTTATCCTTTTCCTAATAATATTCATGTTCAAAACTCAGTCACTCTTAAGTTAAATGACACCAACTATTTGTTGTGGAAAACTCAGTTTGAGTCTCTCTTGTCTCACCAAAAACTCATCGGATTCGTTAATGGCTCTGTGCTTCCTCCTGATCCCACCATTATTGTTGATGGTGTTGTCATAAACAACCCACAGTTCGAGTCGTGGTTCTGCACTGATCAGCTTGTACGTTCATGGCTGTTTGGTACTTTATCTGAAGAAGTTCTTGGTTATGTGCATAACTTGCCTACTTCTCACTCAATATGGATGTCACTAGCTGAAAACTTCAATAAAAACTCAGTGGCCAGAGAGTTCTATTTACGGCGTAATCTTCAGCTTCTCAACAAGAAAGGCAAGCCTCTTTCTGCATATTATCGAGACTTCAAAGCTATATGTGATTCGTTGAGCTCTATTGGAAAACCAGTTGATGAATCCATGAAGATCTTTGGTTTTTTAAATGGTTTGGGAAGAGAATACGACCCAATCTCAACTGTGATTCAAAGTTCACTCACCAAGTTACCTGCTCCTACATTCAATGATGTAGTCTCAGAAATAGAGGGATTTGATTCCAAACTGCAGTCATGTGAAGACAGTTATGCAGTCATATGATTCCAACTGTGATTCCAAACTGCAGTCAGAAATAGAGGGATTTGATTCCAAACCTCACCTTGCGTATCAAGCTCAAAAGCAAAACATGGAATCTGCTACAAATTATCGAGGAAGAGGTTTCTATCCAGGCAGATTTGGGACCAACAGAGGCAGAGGGGGTTACTCCTCTCGTGGCAGAGGATTTCATCAGCAAGTTTTCACTCCTCCTTGGGCTCAGCAGTCAAACAACTCCAATCCAAGACCTAGGTGTCAGATATGTGGTCGAATGGGTCACACTGCCCTGAAGTGTTACAATCGTTTCAACAATAACTATCAAAGTGAGGAAGCACCTGAAGCATTGGCTGCCTTACAAGTCTCAGACCACTCCACCCATGACTAGTATCCTGATTCTGGTGCATCAGTTCATGTAACATCCTCACAACAGAATCTTCAGGAGGTAGCTCCCTACAATGGAACAGAAGGATTAATGGTTGCAGATGGAAATTATCTACCCATCACTCATGTGGGATCTACCAACTTAGTTGCTGCTGCAGGTAGTATACCTCTCTATAATGTTCTGGTTTGCCCTTCAATTCAAAAGCCATTGTTATCCGTTTCTAAGCTTTGTGAAGATTACCCCTGTGGTGTGTTCTTTGATTCTAATAAGGTCTCAATACTGGATCTAAGAACCAAGAAGGTGCTGACACAGGGAACAAAACGTGAAGGTTTATATGTGTTGAAGAATCAGAACTTCAAAGCATTTTACTCAACTAGACAACAGAAAGCAGACAATGCTCTTTGGCATCTACGATTGGGACATGCTAGTTCACAAGTTCTTCAACACCTATGCAACAACAAGGCGATTTCTATCAATAAGAGCAGAATCTCTCCCATTTGTGAACCTTGTCAGATGGGCAAAAGTCTAAGTCTTCCTTTTTCTATGTCAAAGTCTATCTCTTTTGAACCTTTAACCAAAGTGCACTATGATTTATGGGGGCCTGCTCCAATCACTTCAGTACAAGGGTTTAGATATTATGTAGTGTTTGTTGATGATTATTCAAGGTTCAGTTGGTTATATCCTCTTCGACTCAAATTTGATTTCATTGATGTCTTTCCACTGTTTCAAAAGCATGTTGAGACACAATTTGACAGAAAAATCAGAATTTTTCAGAGTGATGGTGGAGGTGAATTTGTGAGCAATAGATTCAAGAAAATGCTCAATGAAAGTGGTATTAAACATCAAATGTCTTGTCCACATACACCTCAACAGAATGGCATTGCAGAACGTAAACATAGGCACCTTCTCGAGCTCAGTTTGGCAATGATGTTTCACAGTAAAATACCTCTGAGGTTCTGGGTGGAAAGTTTTTTTACAGCTAACTACTTGATCAACTTACTACCAAGTTCATACATGAGCTTTAAGACTCCTTTTGAAGTACTTTTTGGTCATCAGCCTGAGTATTCAGCCTTAAGGGTCTTTGGGAGTGCATGTTATCCTTACTTAAGGCCATATGGAACCCACAAGTTTGAACCTCGATCCCTACAATGTGTGTTCCTGGGTTATAGTGCAACACACAAAGGATATAGGTGCATATATCCTCCTACTGGTCGAGTGTATATAGCTCGCCATGCTATCTTTGATGAAGGATGTTTTCCTTATGCAGAAAAATATCAACACTTAGTGCCAGCCTACACGAGTTCTCTGCTTCAAGCTTGGCAGCTTTCGACAAAAGCAGCCAGAACTGAGACAAATCAGGAAAAAGTCAGCTTGTCTCCCTTTATGACTAAATCTTCAACTCATATATCTCACCAGCCTGCTGCAGCTCAGCCATCTACAACACCTACACCACATGAAGCTGCCTCTGACACTATGCAAGAACATATTCACTCTGATATTGAGAATACATCTTCTCTGGATTCAATGGTGAGCAGAGGAACCTTAGCAGAACCAGTTGCAAGCTCTGAAATTCTGGCAGAAACATCTGCAACCACCAATCAACACACTATGATCACAAGAGCAAAGGATGGAATCAGGAAACCAAATCCTAAATATCTCATGTTAGCCCAAGCTGTTCTTCCTGCAGAACCAAGAACAATAGCCTCTGCACTCAAAGATCCCAACTGGACCAAAGCAATGCAAGAGGATATGCAAGTACAATTTCAAAATCATACTTGGGATTTAGTACCTTATTCATCCTCCATGAATGTTCTAGGCTGGAAGTGGGTTTTTCGATTAAAACTAAATGCAGATGGCTCATTAGAAAAATACAAAGCTCGTCTAGTAGCCAAGGGATTTGATCAAGAAGAAGAGATAGACTTCCTGGAAACCTTCAGTCCAGTGGTTAGAACATCCACAATTCGAGTTGTTCTCAGTATTGCAGTCTCAAAAAATTGGTCAATAACTCAACTTGATGTGAAAAGTGCATTCCTCCATGGAGAGTTACAAGAAGACATCTTCATGTCACAACCTCCTGGTTTTGTGGATTCTCAAAAGCCTTCTCATGTCTGCAAACTCAGGAAAGCTATTTATGGCTTGAAACAGGCACCTAGGGAATGGTTTAATAAATTCAGCTCGTTTCTGTTGGAGTTTGGATTCTACTGCAGTAAGGTTGATCCCTCATTATTTGTCTATCATCAGAACAATGACATCTTGGTTCTTCTACTCTATGTTGATGACATAATTCTTACTGGCAGCAACAAAGACTTACTCAGTCAACTCACTGTGGCATTAAGCAATACATTCTCTATGAAAGATCTCGGTTGTCTTCACTATTTTCTTGGAATTCAGGTGATGTTTAACGCTTCTGGGATCTTCCTGAGTCAAGCTCAATATCTGGACAGTATTCTTAATACGGCTGGAATGTTAAACTGCAACTCTATGGCTACACCCTTGCCACTGTAGTTGCCTATTGCATCTGAAGGAAAATTGTTTGCAGATCCAAAATTCTTTCGCAGTTTGGCAGGGAAATTGCAGTATTTGACCTTAACCAGGCCTGATATTCAGTTTGCAGTCAACCTAATCTGCCAAAGAATGCATGCTCCAACTGAAACAGACTACATACTGCTCAAAAGAGTGCTGAGATATCTTCAAGGTACTGCAAATCTTGGTCTGCATATCAAGCAAGAAAATAATCTGCAGGTATCCGCTTATTCAGACAGTGACTGGGCTGGTTGCAAACAAACAAGAAGATCTACAACTGGCTTCTGCACTTATCTCGGCTCAAATTTAGTATCATGGTGTGCAAAGAGGCAGCCTACTGTATCAAGATCCTCTACTGAAGCTGAGTATCGTGCTTTAGCTCAGACTGCCTCAGAATTGACTTGGCTTGCTTCTCTACTCAAAGATCTCCAGATAAAACAGTCAGGACCAGCAATTCTCTATTGTGACAATCTATCTGCAGTATATCTCACTGCCAATCCATCATTTCATGCCAAGTCCAAACACTTTGATGTGGACAGTCATTATATTCGGGAGCGTGTAGCACTTGGGGTAATTGAAACTCGGCATATCTCTGCAACTCATCAAACAGCTGACATATTTACCAAGTCTCTTCCTAAGACAATGTTCTATCAACTACGCAGCAAACTTGGTGTAGGTGATCCACCCAACACAAGTTTGAGAGGGGGTATTAATGGTGAAAGTGTAGCTCTGTTTTGCAGAGCGAAAACAGAGCAGCATCAAGCTGAGACAAGACAGCAAAGCCCAGCCAAATGGATGCCAAAACAACAAATGACGAAGCCCAGAAGTGAAGATATCAAAAACAATTCGAAGAAGCCCACGACCCTTGAAAGATTACCGCCAAAGTCAAGAGTCTGCTGCACCATTCTGCATTTGCAGAACAAACAGAAAGTAAAGTCAGGGACAGACTACAGGGAGGTACAAGGAGACTGCAGCAAGACCCATCCCATTATGCACAATCGGTACACATGTCTCCAGGCAGAAGACAAAGACAACTCAGAAGAAGTCATCTTGCCTTAAGTTACCGTTGTATAATTCGTTTATAAGTAGGTGTGTGTAAAACGTTTTGGATGCAACAGTTTTAATGAATCGAAATTAAGTTTAAACAAAGTTCTTTCAAATTCTATAAGTAGGTGTGTGTAAAACGTTTTGGATGCAACAGTTTTAATGAATCGAAGTTAAGTTTAAACAAAGTTCTTTCAAATTCTCTTTTCTTATCAGTTTTCATTTCGTTGAAGCCTCGGAAAAGACTATCAGCTGGCCCGTAAATAGTGTCTGACAGGCCATCTAGGTTGTTGTGCAGGTGCTGACAAGGGTATTGTAGACCTCTGGTCATGCTAGTTCATCATGGCCAAGGGATTTGAGGTAGTTATTATGGCCAAGTGAGACTTAGAGCTCGATCAGAGATGAATAAAGATGCATTGGATTTGATTTGGATACGCCAACGCGATGTTCGAGTTGAGCCAACCGTTGATTATGTGCTTGAAGAAGCTTGTGTGAGTCCGTAGAGAGAGAGACATGTAAAATAATCATACATGATCTTTTCATGTTGGATCTTGATAACCTGGTAGTTGGTGCATGTAAATTATTTCGTTGAGGATGACCTGAACATCTAATTGATAGAACAGTCTATTTTTATTAGGATGTGTCAAGCATTAAGCGAATAGTTGCTAACTCACGGTTTCATCGCAAACGACTCCAATTTATTGTGATTTCTCGTTTACCATGAGCTTTTGTAGCGTGAAAAGTTATTATCTAGGTCAAATTTGTGCTTGAACAACCGCATATACACATAATATTTTTGTAGTTTTGGGTCAAGGTATCAAATCCAACACTCCATTTTTAATTAGAACATCATATCCTCATACATGGATGAGTTATAGTTTGGGTCCTCTAAAGCTTTAAAATATGATTTTGGAAATGGTGAAAGAAATTTTCATTGTGAAGAGAAAGGGGTTCTTTTAGTTTTAAGATGTCCATTTTACTTAAAGTGATTAGGTGACAAGTTTCCAATATTGAGGTGGAATAGTGATTTGAGAAACCAAAGTTGGTGTTTGTTCTTGTTGGGATATGGAGAATGTTGAGTTCAGTTGTTGTTCTCGTTCATGCTCCAGCTTGTTGGGAGCATTTTTGGTGCAAGGATTAAGAATTTGTTGAAGAATCGGAGAGAAAAAATGAGGTTGAAGGTCAAAATTGTGAGAGTGTTATATAGGAAATGTGTTTCATCAAAACAATGTGACGTGAAATGATTACCTTTGTGTGGTGAGATCTATACTCTAGCATATTTTGTGGGTTTTAGGATGTTTGAGAAAACCACATGTGGTAGAACGAAGTTCGATTTTGTGTGAAGTGATTGAGAGAATGTTAGAATAACAAAGGCATTCGAATATCCGTAGATGATATATCAGTTATTTACAAAATCTTAGTATAGGAGATTCAACGGTTAACAAAGGAAGAAGGAAATATGTTGAAAAGATGAGTACCTATGTTAAGGGCTTCAATCCATTAGGTGGTGAGCATCTTGGCATGGAAAAGAAATGATAGAATGGAATTGTTGAAGGTAAGGTACGTTCTGCTTTTCTTTTTTGTTGGGAAATGTACGAACATAGGAACCTAGGAATGATGCAATGGACAACTAGGTGATTGAGGAATGGTCATGTTTGTTCATAACGATTTAATTATGCACCTAAATTGGTCATTAATATAGGCATGAATTGTAAGGAAGAAGAGAAGACATATCAGATTTTGATGCAATGGATATATGTTGCCTAAACAAAATGAGTAAAATGATCAAAATAAAATAATGTAGTATTTATTCCACTAATACTGGTAACATGTGAGATCCATAGATAGGAGTAAATGGGTTGAAAAGATTATGGAATTGTAGAAATAGTTGAATAAAAAAATAGATGAATGTATTTTCCTAGTTAACAAACATGGGAATGAGGCATATCAACCTTAGAAAAATTAATAAAACCCAAAAAACTAAAGAAGGAAGAGTGGTGTCTCTCATGTGACCAAATTAACCATGTCAAAATGTTTGCATTGTATTTGGAGGAGACTATGATTTGATGTGAAGATGAAGAAGATGTGACTTGTGGTTGTCATGTGATAGATTATAAAAATAGTTAATTAATTCAAAATACAAGAGCTTTTAAAATATTAGGGAAATAGCATTGAGATTCAAAAAACTATATTTATTGTAGGACGGGAAACGAGAATTTCCGAAAATCTCCTGAGCTTCAGCGACAATCTCAAAACTTTAATTCTTAAATTTTTCCAACACATGTTGCACATTCCTTTAACAATCGAAACATCAAGCTCTTCCAAAAATCTCTCAGGTCAACATGTCAATCATCTAAAACAATTTCAATATAATATAAACATGTGATTTGTGCAAATTCAAAGAAAGATAATCTAATAGGATAACCACTTATCAAATACCACATCTCATTTTTTCTCTTAATTGCCGGTTGATGTGTTAGGAAGTAGTGGATAATTTTTGCAGACCAAATGTAATATGCTTCTTTGAGCTTGATAAAAACAGTTGATTCAAACATCAATCCAAACATCAGTCCAACCACTAATAAATTTCTCAAGAAAGTCCAAACATCAATTCCAACTACTTCTTCTATCATTTGTAAATTGGAAAAAAATAGTTGTGATTCATATTCCGGTTTTGCATAGGCGTTTTACCCTCTCGATAAAGATACATAGAGTAATTCTTTTCACTGAAGTTTTCATACCTAATATACTTTTTTTTTTGAAAAATAAGTTTGTCATCAATTAGAGATAAGTTTGCTATCATATACACATAAGTCTGCCATCACTATCTTTAGTAAAATCTTCAGTAAATCTGCGAACACTATCTTTAATAAATTTGCCAACACTATCTTAAATCTTTTGCCAATATTCAACAGTATTATAAGAAAATAAATATGTCATCGTTTATAAATAAGTTTGTCATCAAAGACAAATAAGTCTGCCATCAAATATACATAAAATTGCTAGCAAAGATTCAATGGATTCATGAAATATCGATTAAATCTGTTATAAAAATAGTAAATCTGTGAATGGTTATATCGGCCACCTATATTCAATAGTAATATTAAAATAAATATGACACTAAAGACATATAAGTTTGCCGTCAATGGAAAATAAATCTGCCATCTAGACAAAAAAATTTGTCATAAAATTTCATACGACCAAATAAGTCTGCAACTATCTCAATATAAATTTGTCAACCTATATATGTGGTAAATTCGAAAATTGTATTTGAATGTAAATGAATGAAAACTTACCAAATTTTGTGTCGTAGTTTTATAAAATTTACAACAAACGATGTATATGTCAATAACGAAAGAGAATATAATGTAATGGCACAATTATAACTAAATTGTGTTACTATGATTTACATGATTTTAAACCAAAATTTATAATTATTCTAGTAATTGACACAAAATTATCAAAATGATTATAGCATAAATGTGAGTGATTTGGATAATTTCCCAAAAAAATATACAACACACAATATACACTAAAGCGTTTCTCATCCAAAAAGTCTGTTGCTTTTTTTTTACAGTAAACAGTGCCAAACAAATCATAGTAGATTCTCTTTTGCAATTGGTTATATATTTTCTAAATCGGTTTGGCATCATACTCCACGTGTACAATATATAGACAAAGAAAATTGCTAACTCTGTTGTCTTGAACGAAAAATTTATTTGTGTGATCGCAAAGTGAATGTACGTATTCACTCCAGTTCATGCAACACGTAGCCTATACCACAAGCGAGAAAACGTTAAAACTCCACGTCTCCTTCCTTAACCTTCATCCATGCAAAACATAAGTGGTCGTGGTTCTTTATAAGCCAAATATCCAAACAAGAAAACATGAGTGAGTCATTAATGAGGATATTGTAAAGCCACAGATTTTATTTTAACTAACATGATATACTCTCCTATATCAATATGTGATATATATAGCTTCGAATAATCTAACTAAGCTTCATGGCTTCTCCTCCATCACACAATCTCTCTATAAAACTCTTCACCTCCATTTCTCCCAAAAGGAATGTTATCTACTAAAACACACAGTTTCCCGAGAAGATAAAATGGACCCATGGTTGTGGATATGCGAGCTCTCTGAATCTCCCGAGTTCTTCGAGTCTGATTCACACGCAGTGTTTCAACTCGCAGGTGATTTAACTTGTTCGATCAAACTCAAAGCTGAACGAGCTTCTGTTCCTGACTCAGACTCTCTTTCTCTCACCTTCAAAGTGATCGTAGAAGGTTTTAAACGCCTTAAATCTTCAACTATATGGGTATCGGACACGTGTCCCTTATCATCGGAGAAACCATTCCTACCTTTGGTTCTCCAGCTTCTTCAAGAACTAGTTTCCCATTCCCCTACTACACACGACGGCGCGTGCACCAACTCTGAGCTACTTGAAATCAAACCGGCTCCGGTTAACTGGGTCATGGACTCTCACTCGCCGGAATCATTCTCATCCGTCTTTAATCTAATCCTTCTCACGCGTCTATTCTGGCTATGTGTATTCGACGCGCCTAGCGAAGTAGGCTCTTTCTTCTTCCAACACCTTCTAGGTCCTCAAGCGAACGCTCTCACGTGTCAGCAAGCACCTGTGTTACGAACGTTTCTCGTCTCACTCGGTGTAGACGCCGAGCTGTGTATCGTACGTGCCGCTTCTTACGCGTTATCGAAATGGATGATCTCCAATGAGGTTGGACTTGGGAATATCGGTCTGAAACAGCTCGGTAGCATCTTGCCACGTCGTTCATTGGGATTTTCTTATGCAACAGAAGCTCATGGGCTTTGGATCTTAAAAGGGTACTTCCCGGTTTTGTCAATGAACGTCACGAATAGTAATAACTCTAATGAGGTTCACAACAAGATAACGAAGTTTCCGTTCGTAGAGCCTAAAGAAGCTGTCCTACGTTACGCTTTGTCTCACCAACAAGCTGAAATAATCGTGCAGTTTGAATACTCGGTTAGGTTCCATGAGAATTACATAAAAGTAAACGCACGTGTCGACAACATACGCATCCGCGTGTCGAAGTTAGGGTTTCACAAGGGAGAAGGTGGCGTGGAGAATCAGATAGTGGATTGTTACTCGGAGGAGAAATACTTTCCGTCGCGGGTACGGGTCTGGGTCGGGCCGGAAACCGGGTCGAGCCACGTGACCGGACTAAGCCTAGGACGGTCGACTAGAAACGAGGAGAGAGAGATAGAGATGACGAGAGTGCTAAAGGGAAACTTCGGGAAAGGGAAAGTAGCTCCAAGAGTGAAGGCAAGAGCAAGAATGTCGACGAAGAAGAAGGTTAAAGATTGGAGAATCGAGCAAGATAGCGAAGGAAACGCTGCCGTTTTTGATTCAGTGTTGTATGATAGAGAGAGAGGAGGAGAAGTGGCGACGGTGAGACCGAACCAAGAGAGTTTTGAGAATGTTTTTACTAAGAGTGGAGGAATAGTGTTTGGAAGAGATGAGTATGGAGATGAAGTTGGATGGAGAGTTGGCAGAGAGATGGAAGGAAGTGTGTTGAAATGGAGAATTGGTGGCAAAATTTGGCTAACTTATTGGCCAAAAAAATTGAACACTTTGTTTTATGAGACAAGATGTGTGGAATGGTGTGATGAGGTTGATTTGCCTTTGCTTCCTACTTCTTAGAGATGCAAATAAGAGTAAAACATATATGGAAAAAAGAAAAATCATATCTATATAGATACATATAAATAAAGGGATCTAGGTCAAGAATTAATGGTATATGAGTTTGTAAATACTAATTAAGATTACAAGGTAACTGTATATACTTGTAGTAGTTTTTCAAATATATTGTATTGGTATATATAATTGTTTACATGTATGTCTAGATGCAAGTATGGTGACCTATCACCAGAACCAGCCTTGGATGCAAATAGAACAAGCTCGTGATTGCGGTACTTCATATTTTTATAAAAGAATCAGTTTTTATTTTGAAAATATTATGATAAAATAATGTACAATGGTATTTTTTTAATTTTTGTTTGCGAGTTAAATTTATGGCGAGTCCGGCCTATCACCTATAGCTTCATAAATAAATAGCTCAACTCAGTCACATAATGGATTCTAGTCGGATTAGTAGGGATTAGGTATTTTTTGGTGTGTGTTCGGCAAGCAAAATTCTAAGGTGAGTTTTTATAAATAATTATATATATATATATATAACTATTAGTAAATATATAGATAATTTAAGAATAAGATAATAATGCAAATTACAGAATGGATAGTTGAAAAATAAATTCTCGGATATTCGGAATTTATAATGTGTAACAGAATTATAATATTTTTTATCCGATTAAAAACTTAGGAATTTGTTTTTCAAGATGTATATAAGGTTTGATATTTGTTTTGTTAGCTTTTTAAAGATTACTCTAAAATATTGATGATCCAAAAAACCTATAATATCATGTGGATGATATGAATAATTTTCACAATAATGTATTAAAAAGGTTGATTATTTGATTAAACATAACGTTAATTAATCGTTCATGTTTTTATAAGATTGATACTGTAAAAAATGAATACAATACTAGATTGAGTGGTTCAACTGATTCTTGTAGATATTTATGATGACAAAGATTAACTTTTCAAAGTCATGATGAAAATGAGGAATCAACTAATAAGAGAAATCTTTTAGAGTTTGTGAAATATACCACAAACCAAAATTATCTAGTAAGAAAGGATGGGTGGTAGAAAGCTCCAAAAAATAATAAATAATGTCTCCCAAAATTTAGAATGATATAATGCATTGCTTTGCATAGGAAGTTGTTGAATTTATTATTCAAGAAGTTGATCATGATGTGTTGCATTTGTTGGTGGATGAATGTTGGTGAATTCAACGAGATTGAGATATTTGATATTAAGAGAAAATAATTTCACATATTATGTTTATTATTTTGCTCATCAATTTTAGTTGGTTGTGGTGATTGTTACTAAAAACCTTTGAAGTCGAGGATATTTTTATATAATTTATGTCTTGTTAAATGTGGTTGCAATTTCTTTTAAAATAAAAAATAGAGTAATACCCTAAAATAACATCTTTTAAAATTTTTCTTCCAAATCTAACATTATAAAATTAAATTTCCAAAAATAGCACAAATACTTATGTGAAAATACTTATTTATTCTAAATAAATTATACATAAACTTAAAGTATTGTATTTGGGTTCATTATTTCCAATTTAGGGTTTAATTTTTTTTCTATTAAAATATAGTTTTAATGCATTTTAATCTTAAATTTGTGCTATTATTGGAAATTTAAACTAATGATGCTATTTTTGGAATAAAAACTTAGAAATGTGCTATTTTATACATTTGTCTTAAAAAATATGGTTCGAAAATATCATTGTGAAAAAATCGAGAAATGAATCATCCAAACTAAAATTAAGACAATAAAACAGTTGAGTTTGCATTTCATAGATCTAGTAATAACCATTGGGACTCCCCAAAATATTATTCCATTCCATTTGGTTGATTTATTTGATTCTATTATTGTAGTATTTGATTATGTCCAAATGGTAGAGGCTGATAATATAAAAAGAATAACAAGCTAAAATCCGATTATTCATCTTTGAATTTTTAATGCATTGTATGAAACTATCAGTCAAAACTTATGAGATTATCTAAAATTAATGCATCAACTTGATATTTCTATCGATGATATTTGAGAAGATAAAAGATTTAATAATTTGAAAAGAATTGTAGATCTTGCACATATGATAATAAAAACAAAAAACTATTTTTGACATCCTCATGGAATTTTTAAAAGTACTACTGCTATACTTGAGATATAAATATATGTGATGAACACAATAAAGAGTACTTTATTTTACACAACCGAATGATTGATTAATTTCTAGATGATTGTATAATTTATGTTATTGAATAAAACACTTTGATAAAATATGAATAAAGTAGTAATAATTTTTTTTTAAATTAAAAATTGCAAAATAACTATATGAAGTTTTTATTTTTTTGACGTAAAAGTATTATATATTTGTTTGGTAGTAAATATTTTATTTCATATTTCAACAAATTATATGTTCTAAACTAAATAAATTTTTAAATGTACCGGTGGGCTTAGGAATAGAAAAGCTAACTACAAATATAAGCATAACTAAATTTATATCAATGTTCTGATTATATAATATTGTTTATTATTAAATATAAATTAAATATTTATATAACTTTAATTTTTATTTAAAATTATTTTAATAAAAATTTTTGTATATGTAAATTAAAGAAAAAATAATTATTATTTTTTTACGAATTTAATAGTATTTTTGGTTAGTTTAGTAAAATATATTGATTCTCTAACCAAATTAATAACAATGACATATATTGTAATTGTTCTAGTAACTTAAATTCATTTATATATTTACAGCATGACATTTATGTTAATAACATGTTAGGGTAAAATTATTTTTTTTAAATGTTCATCATATAATATATTAGGAAGATGAAATCATAATTTTATCTCAATTTATATATTTAAAATTTTCCAACGGAAACTAAGATAGTAACATAAATCACTAGACTATAATTTATTATCCATATTATTAAAATTATTCAATTATGTTGTATTATATAAAATTAATTTATTATATTTATGAATACATTTTATCATAAAATTATTCAATTATGTTGTATTCTATTGTGGTTATTTTAAAACCAAAAGTAGATTAGCATATATTATTCAAGTTTTATAGATTAGTTATGTATTATTCAACTAAATATTTTTATTACAATAAACAAGTAAACAATATTGATGATTTAATTATAAATAACAAATGTTTAATTTATAAATAAAATATTGTATTATATTTTAGTCAAATTTTATAGTTAGTCAAATTTTATAAAATAATTATTTACAATGCATGATGGAAATTTTAAAACAAATTTACAAACAAACATATTACATTACATTCATTTAATATTATATATATTAGAAAAAGAAACGTATTAAACCATTTGAAATAATGTTATATAATAAATAAAAGGAATAATATTTTAAAATAAATTTTTTTAAAATTTATATTTTAAATATATCACATTATATATAAACTTTAAAATAATAAAAATTATTATGTGAAAATAATTATTTATCTCAAATAAACTATTTATAAAATTAAAACATAATATTTAGATTCACTTTTTCTAATTTAAAATTTAAAATTTTTACTAAAAAATTTAATTTAATTATTTTAATATTAAATTTATGATATTTTAAAAAAATATAAATGATTAATAAACAGATTTGAAGTATTATTTTAGTCAATTCTCTCAATTTTTCACAACAATTAAAATCTTTTCTGAAAAATCATCTCCAAAATTATTTATCTGCTACAGTGCACTGTACTGAAACAGTCGTACTCCGGAGTTATCGAATGTTGTATTTTCCCGTAAACCCTAGCGAACACTCTGTTTCATTTCTCCTTACAGTGAGCAAAGAGTAGACAAAAATGGCTTGGCGAAGTGCAGGATCTGCTGCCCGCTCTTTTGTATCCGCCACCGCAAGAGCACCGTCTCTCCGTTCTCCTACGGCGGCGCTTCCCCGCCTCCGTCCTAGCCCATCCTCTTTACCCGGCCGTCGCTTTGCCTTTTCTTCGCCTTCTAGGTTTGACCTACCTTCGTGTCATATCTTTTCGATCAATTTTTTGGCAGATAGTGTCTCCATTAGAATCAATTCAACTCATTTTTTTCATAACACTATGTGAAGGGTTTTAGATTTTGGGTCAAATTTCAAGACATACGTATCTCTTTCTTTGAAAAGTTCAATCTATCTTCTTTAGCTAAGCATAATTTAGTGGAAATCTATGTTCTTTTGGTCCTGATTTAAGGGAAATAATTGATTCAAACAGACTTGAGATTCGTAGCTTAGCATACTTCAGCGGAAATCTATTATCTTAGGGAAACAATTGGTCGCTTTTGGGCTGATTACTTTGCTTAATTCAGAAACAATTGAAATGGCTTGATTGGCATTCCAAGTTACATCAATTTTGTTTTGTTTCGTGTATTGATGTTCTCTTGTGATGTTCAGGAATCTAGGAGCACTTCGTTGCACACAGTCTTTCTTGCCTCTATACAGTGTTGTAGCTTCTTCACAACTGACCTCTCACCTTAATGTTAACTTGCGAGCTTTCTGCGAGCTGTCTAACGGTACCTTCCAACGCACTTGTCAAGATCGCTAGTAGTCCTCTTTGTGAGTGTTACTTTCTTAGGATTCCATAGAAAATATGCGACACAAGTGGTTTTCTGAATGTTGAATGTTAAAATGTTTTGAAACTTCTTGCACATTTACGTCCTCACCTTTCTTTGTTTGGGTAGAATCAAGTGGTTACTTTTGGTCGTTCCTTTATATTTTTTTCTGGTAAAGAACACATTGGGCTTGGGATTGATATTTTTGATAGAGAATGGAAAAGATAGGTCATCTACTCTTCTGACAAGAGATTGATGCTGCATTGTAGGCCTGGGCATTCGGATATTTGGTTCGGTTTCGCTCGGTTATTTTTGGTTTCGTTTTTTTTTGTTTCAGTTTTTTCGGTTGGTAAGATCAAAGATCCATTTAGTTATTTTTGTTCGGTTTCGGTTCGGTTTCGGTTCGGTTATACCTCAGTTTCGGTCGGTTCGGTTATTAAATTTAAAAACCGAAAATAATCGAAATAACCGAAAATAACCGAAAAATAATCGAAAATAACCAAAAAATAACCTAAAATAACCGAAATATCCGAAAATAATTCGGATAACCAAAAATAACCGAAAATAATTTGGTTTTTTCGGATATTTTCGGTTTTCGGTTTGGTTTTGGTTAGTAACCAATAACCATGGTTTTTCCAAATAATATCCGTTCGGTTATTTTTTTATAACCGAATACCAATCGAAATCTATTTTTCGATTCGATTTCGGTTCGGTTTATTCGGTTTGGATTATTTGTCCATGCCTACTGCATTGTAGGTTTCTTGTCTACTATTTTGTGTTTCTCTTTGTCTGGTATTTGAAGATTAGACTCTGTCTTCATTTTCGATGTGTTATGTTAGCGTAGTAGACAAAAAGCAAAGCCTTTTTTAAGCACTCAATTATTCTTGAGATTAGACTTTATCTGCATATGTGATTACACAATGCAGGAAAAGAAGAATCGATTTTTGAGTTTGTTGAATTTTTTCCTGATTTTGTGCTACTTGAGACAGGCACTTGAACAGGCAAAAGAGTGAAAGTCCAAAGTGATCATTGCTTTGAAGGAATGTGAGATCTAAAGAATGGCGTTACCTCAGATTTTGTTTTTCTTGTATTACTTTTGTTCCATAATCTGTGGATTCCTTTTCAGTGTTAACTTTAGGGCTTAGCACAAAATTTTATCTCTCATGATAAGCTTTTCGTGAGCACTGAATGTTAAATCCAACAAAGTCAATTCAGAATGTTTAACAAAATAGAATAATATTTTTTTATCTAATCCGAAAGTCGAATAAAGAATGATCATGGATCTATAATATATATTTGCTAAATATAATTGTAATAGTGAATATGTGTATCGCATAAATACATATATACTAGAATATTACATGTGCTATGTACATATTAAAATTAATATTTTAAACAATTTTATTATTTGAATAAAAAAATTATAAATATATTTTAATTTAAAATATTATATATATTATAAAGGAATGATATTACTATTATTATATATTATTTAAATAATATTGTATTATTTTATTGTTGTTTTTGCGATACGTTAATCAAAATACATTTATAATTTTTTTAGTAAAATATTTGAAACATGTTTTAAATTAAATTAATAAAATTAGTAATTTTAATTAATTTTGTTATGTTATAGAATCTACTTATATATAGAGTAGTCATACTAAAAAATAATTATTAGTTATTCAAATTTAATATTACAAACAACTGATATAATATAAAATTTTATTTGCAAATATTTTGATTGTGTTTGGAAACAAAAAAAAATTGAGTGATATAATTTGTATATGATTTGTGATTTAGATATGCTGACTATATTATTATACAATATATATATATATATATATTTCTATAAAACAATTATTATTACAATATATTGATTTTAATTATTGAGTTAAAAAGTAAAGTTGCATATAATATAAAAATGGAATTAAATAGTGTTAATGAAGTTTCTATATCTATAAAATTTTGACATATTTACTTTCCTTATATATGTGTACAATAATTAATTATTTATGTAAAAATATCTTTTATTTTTAAAATTGGCGAGTAATTAAATGTGTAATTTACTAATTCAAAATTTCCTAATTTTTGAATCTTCGTATATTTGAAAATTAAATACTGTTTGAAAACTCATTAAATTCTATAATTAAGTTATCTAATTAAGATGTTTATATAGTAAAATAAATAATTTATATTTGAAATTAAATTATTTAATAAAATTGTTGAGAATGAATATGGTGATGACACCTAAGCAATTTTCACTCTCAATGTTTCTCGTTTAATATATAGTAGATTTTGTAATGTTAATATACGAATATTGATTTTCTAGGTTTCCTTGTTTTTTTTCTTTTTCTTCAGAAAATTGACATTAGTACAATACTTTAACTAAGATCAAGAAAATGCAAATTTAATAAATTATTAACAGAATTTTTTTGAATAAATTGAATTATTAGTTAATAATGGTGTATGTGTAGAAACAAATATATGATTGCAAGAAAATATATCAATCTTTGCCGACAGAAAAAGTATTTTCTATTGTTTTGTAGATAACATTTTGAATTCTTTGTAATAAGCAAAGTAAAATTATTTTCATTGGTGACCAAACATTAGATATATATATATAACAAACACTTAACTTAATATTTAATATGGAATTGCTGAGTGCACTACTACTTTAAAGCGTTGTGAATGTGGTAAGTGTCAATGTAATTTGAATACAGCTCGTGATCAAGAACTTGACAATCTCAAAGTTCATGATTTCCTTGCTGGATTGGATGATGTTATGCACGGCATGGTTCGTTCTCAACTTTGTGCCCACACCATTACCTGATCTTGATACTGTTTACCAAACAATGCTGCAAAACGAGACTATTCATACCGCTTAAGGAAAGCAAACGAACTTAATGAGTTTTGCTTCTCAGGTTTCTTCATCATCTAGACTTCCTCCACGTTCTTCTTTTGTGCATGATTCATCACGAACATGGCCTATCAATCGTGATCCATCTAGATACTGTACGGGATGTGGTCGCAACGATCATGAAATTTCTACATGTTTCAACATTGTAGGCTATCCAGATTGGTGGGAGGATCGATCTCGTACTAAATCTGATTCTCGTAATCGTGGTCGTGGTCGAGGATCTCAGCCTCGTGCCAACATTACTCAGATTGCTACTGCAAACACAGTTTCCGCAAATGCATTTGTACCTTTAACCGGAGTTGATAGACAAGGACTTAGTGGCCTCTCTGATGAACAGTGGCGCACAATTCAACGTGTGTTTGACTCTACTCCTCCTTATGATCGTTTAAGTGGTAAGCTCAATGATAGTTTTTGGATTTTAGACACAGGAGCAACACACCATATGACAAGACAAATTCATCTTCTTCATGATATTCGGTCAATCCCTCTTGTCTCTGTTTAACTACCTGTTGGAAATGATGTCTTAGCTTCTCAAAAGGGCACTGCTCATCTCACATCTCGCCTACATTTACTGAATGTTTATCTCGTGCCAGGATTCCACACAAATCTAATCTCCTTTGGTCAACTAGTTATAGATAACTTTTTGGTTGGTCAGATTACTAATCGATTGATGATTTTACAGGACCGCACTACGAGGATGCTGATTGGAGCGGGTGATCGTGAGGGAGAAGGATTGTACGGGTGATCGTGAGGGAGAAGGATTGTACCGGTTTCGTGGGATTGAGACTGTGGCTTCAAATCAGACGAGTGTCCAAAAGGATTTGGCCTTATGGCACGTACGACTGGGTCATCCATCTTCTCGTATTCTCGGCAAAATTCCTGGTGTTCGTGATTTTTCTTCTCAAAGTAGTGAGCTTTTTCATAAGAGTTGTGATATTTGTTTTCGTGCCAAACAAACTCGGCGATGTTTTCCAGATTCACTAAGTAATGTAAAAGAGGTTTTTGATTTAATACATTGTGATTTATAGGGACCATATCGTACTCCGGCATTCCGTGGATCTCGTTACTTCTTAACGATTGTCGATGATTGTTCTCGAGCTGTTTGGCTATACTTGCTCTTTGATAAGACGTCTGTATCCACTACACTACGCAAATTCTTAGCCATGATAGAACGCCAATTCTCAAAGAAAATCAAAACTTTTCGTAGCGACAATGGCACCGAATTTCTTGCTATGACTCGATTCTTCCAAGAACAGGGTATAATACATGAAACCTCATGTGTTCATATGCCTCTGCAGAATGGACGTGTTGAACGGAAACACAGACATATTCTTGAGATAGCACGAGCACTATGGTTTCAAGGAAATCTTCTTATTGACTTTTGGGGTGATTGTGTTCTCACTGCCGCTTACTTGATTAAACGTACACCTTTACAAGTACTTCATGGTAAAACTCCTTTTGAGATTCTTTATGGTCATACTCCTGCTTATAAACATTTGCGTACGTTTGGGTGTTTAGCGTATGCTCATAACCTCGATCATAAAGGTGATAAATTTGAATCTCACAGTCGTCGTTGTATTTTTGTTGGATATCCTTATGCAAAGAAAGGATGGCGGTTATATGATTTGGAACGCAATGTGTTTTTTGTCTCTCGGGATGTTGTTTTCCATGAAACAACGTTTCCTTATCCAATTTCTTCGTCCAAAAATAACTCATCGGAGTCATTGATACCACCGACACATGTTACAAATAGTACCGCATCGGAGGATCTTGTGCCTACTATCGATGAAACACCAGAATCTTCACCCAGTTCTTCAATTGTCACGTCTACCTTAGAATCTATAGTAGATACGAATTCTTCCTTTTCACAGGAAGCTCATCTCGAGTTACTTGGTCGTGGTCACCGATCCAAAACCACGTTTACTCATCTTCATGGTTTTGTTGTTAACACAGTCTCAGTCTCTCATCCTTCATCTCCCTCGATATCACCTACTACTCATTTTTCCTTAGATATGGATCATCCTTTATCTCATTATCTCTCTTCTAATCGCTTCTCTACGTCCCATTGTAGCTATCTTGTTGCACTCACCAATGCAATTGAGCCTAAATATTTCAAAGAAGCAATGAAAGACGAAAGATGGAGAGCCGCGGTGATACAAGCCGGATGTGTGGAGAAGATTAGGTGAGAAACTCAACCTTAGGATTCTGGATGGGGGTTTTCTGTTTGGTAATGGATGGAAGGGTGAAGTGAACCACACGAGGGGTGATAAACCTCGTGATAAATCACAAATTTAGAGCTAAGAGGGCTGGTCTCGACTAGATTCTAAGCGCACAAGTCTATTGAGAAAAAAACTTGTAGAAAGAAAATTCGATCTTTATTAATATCAAAAAGGTTATCGAACTACAATGCTGAAAGAAGCCTTCTTAATATACTCGACAGCTTGACCTTCTAGGGTTGACTCAAAGAAAAATGGAAAACGTACAAAGTGCACAAATGGAAAAATTACAAAAGTGAATAACGGAAAAAGGACTTCTACCTAAATTGTCTTTAACTCAAAATGTAAACATTCTAAATCATACCCTGCAAAACAGAAAGAGGCAAGTATATAATATGAAAATTTACCTTTCTTACCTATCGGCCAAGAAATGGAAGGTGACTGACCTTGTGGCAAGCACGCGCCTTGCTCCTAGTGTTCGACTTGGAGTAGGGTTATGAATCTTTGGGCCCTGACCTCTCTTGCCACTAAAGCCCAAGACTCTGAAGTTCCTTGCATTGTTGAGAAGCCTTTGGACTCTTCTTTGCACTCTTGGCCCAATGTTCTTTGTCAATCATCCTCTAGGAGCTTGTCTACCCACAAGTTGAACTTGTGGAAGAGCACCCTTGATCTACTCCTTGTCATTGCTCCTGGTGGCACCACTGGTGTAGAAACTTCATCTAGATGCATGCTTTGAAACTGGTAGCTTATCTGGTCCGAGTCTCTTTGTGTAGATGATGAAATGGTGGTGCAATCGGCTGGATCGGCTGTATCGGCTGTACTGTGCGAGGTACTAGCCAAAATGTCATCGGAGCCGGCCAAGTTGATCCTAGAGCCGGTGGCGTCAAAAAATATGATGGCGGTGTCATACATGTCGCCACCAGTTGGGCCGGAGGTTTGAGCCTCTCCACCGGAAAGATTGATCGGTCCGGCCCGGCTGGTCGTAAGCCCGGCGGTACCGCTTGGTCTGGCAGGCACGCCAAATGGCCCGACTGTCTCGGGCAAGCACTCTTGTCGGCCAGATTGATCTCTTGGCCGGCCATACAATCTGATGTCCCCATTACGCGGTAAAGTCTGAAGTCACCTCTCTTGAAAACAATCATACTTGGGATCTCACTTTATTACCATCCAGAAAAACAGCCATTGGAAGTCAGTGGGTTTTTCGCATAAAGCTTAAAGCAGATGGTTCTCTTGAACATTTTAAAGCCTGACTTGTTGCTCTTGAAAATCATCAAAAAGAAAGTCTTGATTATAAAGAAACTTTCGCTCCTGTTGCAAAGATAACTACAGTTCGTCTCATCTTGGATATTGCTGCTAAAAATAATTATGAGATTCATCAGATGGATGTTCATAATGTTTTTCTTCATGAAGAGGTGTATATGAAGCCTCCTCCGGAATTTACTACACCGGGTGATCCACGTGTATGTCATCTTCGCAAATCCATATATGGTCTTAAACAATCTCCTCGCTGTTGGTTTACTAAATTGGCTCATGCGCTACTGAAATATGGCTTTAAGCAAATTTGTTCCGATTATTCCTTTTTCACCTTCCATCATGGTGGGGTTTCGTTCAAATTTTGGTTTATGTTGACGATCTTATTATTTCGGGTAACTCTTCTCTCGCTATTCAAGAATTTAAGAATTATCTTTCTACTTGCTTTCACATGAAAGATCTCGGTTTTTTCAAATATTTTTTGGGTCTCGAAATTGCGCGTAGTCCTTTGGGTTTCTATGTTTTTCAACATAAGTATTCCATCGACATTGTCACAGAAGTTGGGTTATTAGGATGTAAACCAGCGGGTTCACGTATTGATCAGAACCATAAGTTGTCTCTTTCAACTAGTCCTACTCTTCCTAATCCTGCACAATATCGTCGCTTGGTTGGGCGCTTGTTTTACCTTGCTTCCACTCGACCAGATCTCGCATATGCTACTCATGTGTTGTCTCAGTTTATGCAGAAACCTAAAGAGGACCATTGGCTTGCTGCACTAAAAGTCGTTCGATACTTGAAAGGCACATTTGGACAGAGTATTCTTTTACGAGCTGATTCTCCTTTCCATATTACGAGTTGGTGTGACTCGGACTAGGCTAGTTGTCCTATATCTCGCAAGTCGCTTATTGGTTCGCTGGTTCAGTTTGGTGATTCTCCAATTTCTTGGAAAACAAAGAAGCAAAACACAGTTTCATGTTCGTCCGCTAAAGCAGAATATCGAGCAATGGCTTCTTTGACACGTGAACTGCGATGGCTCAAATCACTCCTCCGTGAACTTGGTATTGATCATACCACTCCAATGACCCTTCGTTGTGATAGTCAAGTTGCTTTACACATTAGTGCTAATCCAGTATTTCATGAACGAATGAAATATATTGAATTGATTGTCATTTCGTACGTGATGCAATATTAGATGGTTCTATCTTTGCTTCACATGTTTCAATTACAAATCAACTTGCGGACATTTTAACGAAAGCATTGGAACGGAAGGAGTTTGACTCATTTCTTTTGCAAGATGGGCATTCAAAATTTGCATACTCCAATTTGATGGAAGGTATTAGAAAATAAGCTTGTCTTCAAGATTTTTATTTATCTCTGCATTTTATTGTGTATTTATTTTCCTTAAAGATCTAAACCATCTATAAATATGGACCAAATGGTCTCGTAAATAAACAGACTTTTCACATAATTATTCATCCTTTTGTCAAAATTTATAATTTATCATGGTGTTAGAGTGTCATACGAAAATCTTTATATATATGGGTTGAAACAAACCTGTCTTTGTTGGTTTGCTAAGCTCATGGATGCAGATATGGGTTTACGAAAACACGTTCGGACTAGTATATGTTTGTATATTTCAATGTGGAGTTTTTCTAAAAAATATTGATGTATGTGGATAATTTAATTCTTTCTGGAAATTCTACGTTTGAAAGTATTATTTATCTACATGCTTTCACATAAAGTTTTTTGGATCCGTGTTAACCCATTCTGCTAAACAAAAAAGTCTAGAATAGAAAATCCAAACTTACACTCGTTGAATTTGTGGATACTCGTTGAATTTGTGGATACTCGTTGAATTTGTGGATACTCGCAACTACTCCGTGAATATTTTAAAAAATAATAATAATAAAAATATACATGTTTAATAAAAAATGTAATAATATATTAAATATGAACCAAATTTACAATTTATGTGTGTCAAGGAAAATATGATACATATATTGTTGCTGAACTAGGAGAACTTGGATGAAATCCAGTCGGATCCCTATTGACCAAAATTATTGTTTGATTTTCGTTTTAGGTGATTTCTTTACTAATGCACCGCAATGATATCACCGTATAGTTGGACAAATAGTTTATCTTGCCGTTACACAACTAGATCTTGTGTATGCTAATTCACATTCTATCTCAGTTTATGCAGTTTTCAAGAGAAAAACATTGGCTTCCAGCCATCAAAGTTGTTTGTTATATAAAAAAGAGTTATATGAGTTGATTTATCATTCCATTTGACTGGTTGGTGTGCTCCGGATTGGGTTGCATGTCTATCGACGATGCGATCTCTCACGGGATGGATAATGCAGCTCGACTCGTCTCCTATTGCATGGAAGACTAACTAAGACACAAGAGACAGATTCTTGCTCCTCTGCCAACGCCAAATAAAGGGCCATTAACACAGCGACATGAAAAATAAAATGGTTAAAGATGTTATTACTTGAATTTTTTGGTGTGAATCAAACCAAACCGATGACCATTTTCTGTGATACGAAACCCGTTCTACATATAAGTGTTCACCCATTTCTTTATGAATGGAATAATCACATCGAAATTGATTGTCATTATATTTGTGTCAAAATGGTGAAAGGTATTATCAAATCTACTCATGTCTCCACACATGAACAATTGGCCGTTATTTTACAAATGTTTTGGGTAAACAAAAATTTGATACATTTCTTTTAAGTTGATCCGCAACTTATACCTTAAGGGAAAGTATAGATATATGTAGATATATTTTTTGTTATTTAAATTACAACGGATCGGTTTAATAACAATATTCATACAAAAATTTAACACCATCATACAAAAAAAGGTGAGTCAAACTCCATACTTCTACAATGTATAAAAAGATGGTGCAACTACCGGTCTATTTACTTTTTCCTTATATCTAAATATATCTAGAAACATCATTAAAAGGTAATTAAAAATTCTTATAGATTTGTGTATATCCTCTCTTTCATGTATAAAAACAAGAATTTATCTAGTTGTATTGGAATACAATTTGAACATTTTTCAAACTCATAATCTATCACTTATATATGTTCATTGTGAAAAGTCAAAGATGCATAATGGAAGTATTTATAATCTCCATTTATAATTGGATATACTATTTAAATACGTCTTAAAGAATAACTAGGTTTGGGCAAATAATCTGAAATGAATGAAACTAATTGCTACCAAATCAAAAACAAATTTTAGTTGGTATTCAGTTATAAATAAATAACCGAATAAATATTATTTTGGAAAATTATGGTTATTGTTTACTAACCGAAATCGAACCAAAAACTAAAATAATATCCAAAAAAACCGAATTATTTTTGGTTATTTTTGGCTATCCGAAAATATTTTAGATATTTCAGATATTTTGGTTCTTTTCTCTTCTTTTTTGTTATTTTGGTTATTTTTGGTTATCCGAAAATATTTTAGATATTTCAGATATTTTGGTTCTTTTCTCTTCTTTTTTGTTATTTTGGTTATTTTCAGTTATTTTCGGTTATTTTTGATTATCCAAACTATTTTTTGTTATTTTTTATTTTTAAATTTAATAACCGTACTGACAGAAACCGAAGTATAACCAAACCGAAATCAAACCAAAATCAAACCGAAACCGAACCAAAATCGAACCAAAATATAAAAGTAACTGAATATATTTTTAATTTTATCAACCAAAAAATCCGAAATCGAAAATAACTGAACAAAATTGAACCGAATATTCGAATGCCGAGAGGTAAGAATAATATCATTATAGTTGTTTTCGAAATAAAATGCTCAATTTTTCTAAAGATGACGGGCAAAGCCGATTTAGTGACAAAAACAAAGGACCCACTGCCCTGGGCCCATTTCCTTGAGACCTACTGCCAAATCCCATTTCCCGGTCCACTACTTTAAGACCCATTGCCCTGGAGCCCACTGTCCTCGACCCCATTGCCTTGAGGCCTACTAATATGGGGTCCACTACCTTGAGACCCATTGTCTAGATCTGTCTGCACTGGGCTCACAATTATTTTTAAAAGAATTTGTTTCTTTATGATAAAAAAAAAACTTAACCAAAGCCTAAAACTTTTTACCAACTCTTTTAAACACACCCTAATATAATATAAAAATTATTTTAAAATATCAAAATTAGTTTTTGTTTTCCAAAAATATCAGTTAAGTTTTCCAAAAATATCAGTTAAGTTTTCCAAAAATATAACAAACACTAAAAATGAAGTTCAACTTTATAATTTAAATATTTATGTTTGAAGATTAATTATTTTTATGATTTAGTTATGAAGGTTTAGGATTTAGTTTTGAGGATTTAAATTTTATTTTAGTTTTGTGGTAATTTTAAAAAAACATACACTTTTATTGATATTTTAAAAAAATAAAAACTAATTATTATAATATTAAAATTTTTTGTGATATTTTTGAAAATTACTCATACTCTTTTTGCCAAAAAAAACCTATAATCCATTGAGCTGGCCTTTGATTTTGGGTTCCTTCTTTACTTTATATCTAGTACTGGGCGTTCCGGTATCCATTCAGATTTGGTGTGGGCTTTTCAAATTTTAGAGTTTTTGGGATCAGAAATATAAGATCCATTCGGATATTTATAAATTTTGGGTCAGGTTAGGTTCGAATCTCTCTAGATTTGGGTTTGGTTCGGGTTTTAAGTTTGGGATCGGATTGGTTCAGATTTTGAATACGGCTTCGGATTAGTTTGGATTTTGTACCCGAAAAAGCATACATATGGGTTCGGGTTAGTTTGTATTTTCTAAAATGGATATACGTTATTCCAAATAACCAAAAGAACGTGATGATTCAAAAAAAAAATTAAATATCAAAAGTAAAAATCAAATTGTCTACCTACTAATTCTCATCATGTATTTTATGTTATAACCTTAATATTCTTTTTTCATATTTATATAAATATATATATTATTGGATAAATATGAAACACCAATTAATAGATTTTGTTTAAATTTTTAAACTTAGTAGATAGATGTAATTTTTTTTAAAAAAAATTTTAAAAATTAATCATTTTTATGATAATATTTAAAAGAATAAATGAAAAATCTCTAATTAACAAAAAATCATTAATTTAGATTTGTTAAATATTGAAATAAAAAAATTCAAAACTAATCGATTAGTAAGATGTAAAATATTAAATTTATATATATTTAAACCAAGTTTGATTGTGCTTCGAGTTTCGGATATACCCGAACTCAAATGCGAACCCAAACCCAAAATATTAAACAAACAAAACTCATTCGAATATTTTCAAATATTTATACGTGTTCAGGTTTGAGTATTTTATATCATATTCGGATTCAGGTATTTTACATCAGATTCGAGTTCAGGTTCTGGTAATATACCCAACCCTATTTACATCACTGAATATCTTATCCCTTAAAAACTTATTTTCTTGTCTTTCATGGCAATATGCTGCTCATTTTTTTAGAATGTTAACAAAAACTAAAACTAAAACATAACAAATAAATGTCGACATAAACTTAGTTAGAGAATTTACTAATAAATTAGTACCTAAAATCGATTCATCATAGAACAATAATAGCATAAGAAAAGATAATTTATGGTTGTAAAAAGAAAAGAAAAATTAAAAATTTCTATATGTTCTCTAAATCAACTACAATTGGTCAAAGAAACATAAAACAGCTTTGAATGATTAGAGAACGTTTAAATAATTAATCAACAGAATAATTTCATTAAATAGAACATGAAACTTAATCATTAAATTTAATATAACGTAGACTTATAACTAGAAGAGTACGGAAACTCATTCGTACAAAATTATATATTTCTAAAAAAAAATTAATTGTCGTACAAAATTATATATTTTTAAAAACATTTATTTATCTTTTACGTTATAAAAAAACATTCAATTGTTTTTTTATTAGTAAATGCACATGTAAACGAAATATAAGAGAAACTTCCCTCTGATTCTTTTAATATATATTTTTTTTTCAGTTTGGTTGCATTTAATTGAAGTCTGCGTTAATCCCCATACAGTCAACTATAAAGATATAATATCGAATGACTGATTGTTAATGAAGCATCGAAATTTGTAAATCCATAACTTTTTGAAGTGAAAACTAAGAAAGTATATTTTTTCCACTTAAAATAACTAGATAAAACTGAAAAGATAACAAAAAAAACATCTACTTTATTACATACTTCATTCGTTTTGTTTAAAGTTGTTTTCACTCATCAAAAAATAAGCCGCCTAGCCGGTTAGACATCTGTCTAAACACTAGATACCATCTAATCGTGAATCAGTCAAACAAATCGAATTTTTGATTTTTGTATGTATAATCCGTTTAAACAAACGTTTAATCACCTAAACGGATGCCTAATTTTTTTTTTTTTCTTTTTTTTTTTAAATATTTTAAAAAATAAATTCTAATCAAAATTTTAAATTTAACTATATTAGTAGTTTAAATGAAAATCATAACATATTAAATTTAAAATTAGTTTTAATGTATTTTAAATAATTTTAAACATAAAATTGTATTATATTTATAAATAATTATGAATTATCATATATATATATAAGACAATATATATACTAAAAACAAAATCACGCGTATTTGCCAAGTAATTTCCGACCTTTTTGTTAGACGTTAGACTCATCTCAACCATCCGACTAGAGTCTATCATGAATTTTTTATATGTATTAAAAGAAATAATTTAATTTTCTGTTTTAACCCTTTATTAATTAAAACTAACCGATTAACTACATTTTCTTTGAAAACCGTATAATTTAGTTTTAGTTTGGAACAGTTTTTAACATCTAAAATCAAATCGAAAAATCGAATTCCAACCTCAACCAAAATTTTATTCGGTTCAATTTAGCATAATTTCTCCAAAACTGAAAATCTAAAACCCAATTAATTCAACTCGAATAATCTGAAAAAATCGAATATCTAAACGTAAATCATGTTCATTTGTCATCCGTAAGAAGTTATGGCTGTGGCTGCAGTAAATTGTTATTTATTTATCTACTACATCTATTTGCGGTTAATCGCAGCGGTCATTGTACATCGCAATTTTTTTGATCGTTGATTAAAACAACGATACGATTAAAAATTTACAATCAACCACAATCGTAATTACCGGTAACATACAAACGAATAATATATATCACAGTTATAATTGCAATATTGACTATAACCGCATCTGTAGGCGGTGAACAAACAAACAAAAATGTACTACAGGAACAAAACTGAAGTAGACGAACCAGACTTCTAGTGTTGTCTTGCAATTTGTACTAATCTATATGTTCTGAAATTGTTTAAACGTAGAATAAGTGAAAAAAGAAAAGAAAAAAGTATTGATAATTGTGAGCAGCTATTTCTACGAAACAAGCAGCAACGACTTCTTAACTGGAAACAATTTCTGCCATACGCCACCTCTATTCTCTTCTATCACATTCTTTTATTCCTTTCCATTTTATTTTATTTTCTGATTATTATTATCTTATCAATTGATTGTTTGTATTTTCATAGCTGTTTTTTTTTTCGTCGTTTTAAGGTTTTTTTCTTGCTAAAATATATGTTAAGAATTCTAGTTGTTAAATAATCATAATATATCCAGTTTGGTTAAAGGTTTGACTAATTCTAACAGTTTTTTTGAAAGACTAAAAAATTAATGCATACTCTGTATAAGCAGAATATAATGTTTATAATTTTAACAATTTGTGAATTAATATTAGCACATGACCGTGGCCACTTACTATTCTCAAACGTTTACCTATTTAAATAAAATAATATATATAACATTTTAAAAAGTGAAAATAATATATATATATATATAAAATAATCTTAAAATACTTTTCAATTTTAATGATGTTTTACCTAAACTTTTTTTCAGTGTAAAATAATTAATTTTTATTTGGGATTGGAAATGAGATGGAAACGAGAATTCTAAGCATCCCTAAAAATTAAGTACAATCTATTATTAATTTAGACAGAAATATATTTTTTAATCTAAAATGGAAAAGTAAATATAAAAATTATTGCATAAAATGTAAGATTATATTTAGGCTTGGATATTCATTTTTTTTTGGATTATTCGGATTACGGTTTAATCGGTTAATCTAAAAATGTACCAAAGAAAAAATTATATCGGTTTGGTTCCTATTTCCGATTAAAAGATTTGGTTCGGTTTCCATTTTGGATTAATCGATTCGGTTCGGTTTCTATTTTGGATTAATCAGTTTGATTCTTATTTCGAATTAATCGGTTCGGTTCTTATTGTAAAAATGTGTTTCAAAATAAATTAAAACATTCGTTTTAATTATGAATTTTTATATATAATCAGTTAAATTATAAGAATTTAGATTTTTTAGGTAATTTTGATATACTCGTTTCGGATTTCTCAGTCAATTTCAAAAATTTTGATTTTAAAAAGCTTGTGATATTCATTTTTAAAAAATTGATCAGTTTGTATTTCTAAACAGAACTGAACCATAAATCAAATAAAATTAATTATATAACTGATCAGTCTAACTATTATAATAAAATTAAAACTGATAATCACAATTTTTTAGTTTGACGAGTTCGGTGTAATCGTTTCTACGGAAAACCGAGATCTAATATATTATAATAAAATTAAAACTAATAACTGAAAATTCGGTTTGATCAGTTCCATTTAATGTTTCTACCGTTTAGTATATATATATATATAATAAAATGTATAATATAAAGAAAGAAAGGAAGGAACGGATGAGGAAAAGGGAAGCGCACGTGAAGAAGAAGTCCCACGAACTTCAAATCTTCCCAAAGATCTTATGACGGTGTGACTGTTCCATTCTTTATTTTATTTTTCTGCACATATATAATATATTTTTATTTTATTTATCATTATTATGTTCTTTGTCTTAATTAATTTCTCTTTCTATAAATATTATTTTTTCTCTAACGACAACATGTTTGTAATGCAACAGGAAACCTCCAATTCTCCAACTAAATGTTGACCTAGTCTCCAATATATATATGTGAATAATTCATATTTTGTGAGAATATGAATTAAATTACAAAACTACATCGATCAAAGCAATCTAATAGTTTTTTAAATTACATTAAATATAAATAAAACTATAAATTCAGAAATAAAGATAAATTTTACAAGTGAAAATATGTACGATATTTTTATTAATTATGGCTGAAATTTGCAATATTCAGTTTCAGTGGTTCACGTCAATTTTTCTAACACTTTTTGACAAATTTACACGCAATAATATATTTAAGATTGAAGATATTTCTAATATATTATTTAAAAAATATTTTAATAATATAATTTCGAGAAATAGTAAATGTAATATTGGCTGCATTATCTCTAAGTTTATCTTAGAGGTGTGTAATTAGACTACACCTTTAATTTGGTTAGATAATTAATATATTTTATTAAACTAACAAAAAATATTATTAAATTTATAAAAATAATTATTTTTATTTCCTTAATTTATAAATATAAAAATTAATATTAAAAATAATTTAAAATAAGATTTCAAATTATATAAATATTTAATTTATATTTATTAATAAACAATAGGACAATTGATAAAAATAGCATTCTTTTAAGTTTTTGTTCCAAATATAGCATCATTAGTTTTCAAAAATACCAAAAATGTAATATTATAATACTTTAAAATTTTCTTTCTAATAAAGAAAAAATAAACCTTAAAATAGAAAAAAACTCAAATATAATATTTTAATTATATTAGTAGTTTATTTATGGTAAATATCTATTGTAAAAAAATAATTTGTGGTATTTTTAGAATTTTAGGTTTACAATGTTAAATTTGAAATAAAAACTTCAAAGTGATATTTTAAAGTAATACTCTAAACAATATTATACAATTTACGAATAATTTTTCTTATTCAAGATGTGGATATAAATTTAGTATAGCTTTGTTCGTTTGTCCCCATCTCCGGCTACGGGTGTGGCTGCAATCAATACTTTGACTGCGACATGTTGTTGCTGCATTCCGACTAATACGATTAATCGCAGGTAATTGTGATAGATAAAAGAATAATAATCTAGTGCAACCGTATGAAGCTATGCCTAACAAACGAATATAGATTTATATCTTAAAAATACTAGCGTTATTGGATCATATCATCATATGGTCAATTTATAAAGGAAAATTATTCGAAATTGTTATGATTGCCATAAAGATTCGATGGCCATTCATAAAAAAATGGTTTTATAATTTCAATACGTGATGGAGCGAATACAGTCAAAATTGCCACCTAATAAATGTGGCTATCTGTTGCAAAATAAATCATATATAGAGACAAAAAGAGTTGTTGTTGATAGAAAAAACAACTCAGAAAAAATGTGTTCATTTACTAAGATAGGGAGCAAAAATGCATGTCATGTGATTTTTTTAGATTATATAATGTATTTATGTGTTTTGTTTGTAATCAATTGTTTTATCTCAAATATAAGGATTTGTTTTGTCCATATACAATATGCAAGAACCAAAAATCATTCTAATATAATCAAGTGTCTTTTCATCTCGTGGTTTCTTCGGAGAAAGAGTGGTTTACGTCTCAAAAATAATATTATCAACCGTTAGTTTTAGAGAAAAAAAACTTTAAAAATATATAAACTTTTAAATATTTGTTAGAAAAATATATAAACTATTTTGATTTTCATTTTAAATCACGAAAGATATATATTGTCTGAAAAAATTAAACCTTTCTAATTTCGTGATTTCGACATCAACGGATTAACAAATGTTTGCGATGTTAACATAATTTATTATACGATATTAAGTTTATTAACGCCATTTTAAACTAAAGAAAAATCTAACCCAGAAACATTCCACCCGAGAATAGAAAATCCTCTAACCCGAAAACATCAACTTCAAGAGGAGAATTTAAAATATGAGGGAAGAAAGACTCGAAACTGGAGGAAAAAAATCTGAGAAATCGATCGGAAGTCATTGAAATGGAAAAAATCAAAGGGATTTTTGTCGGATTTTAAGGTATAAGAAATCAAGACACAGTTAAGAATTTAGGATTTCTCAAAAAGAAAGTTTGGGGGGAAGGTTGGTTTGTTGGATTTTTTTTGAGATTGGGGTCGATTTTGTGAATTAGTTTGATTTTGGGTTTCGATTCAAATCGATTCGATATAGGGTTTCGAATCGATTCGATTTAGGGTCTCAAATCTATCCAATTTAGGGAATCAATTTGGATTTATAGTTGTTTCATTTCTGGATTTAGTTCGATTTAGGGATTCAAATTGATTCGAATTAGGGTTAGGATTCGGATTTATATGGTTTTTTATTTGGAGTATGTTGTGAAAGATTTTGAATTCGGGTTGGGTTTTAAGTGAAATTCGATTTCGAGTTTGATTTGGAGTGAGATGCAAATTGAACTGGTGATGATTTTGTTATTTATTTTCAGTGTCATGGATAACATCACACTAATTTTGCAATACTGAGGTCTAATGCATTACAAGGACAACAATTTCAGCTATTTTTAGTGTAATAGATAACATCACACTAATTTTGGAAGATCGGTGAAGAAAAACATGGTCATTGACCTAGACTATATGATGTGGTTCTTGTTTGATGACTTTTATCAAGTGTGGTATAAGCTTTAACATGAGAATATGAAATCGGCAAGACTTGTAGGAGATAAAGATGTAGAAATAAAGAAAATATGTAGTTTAGCATTGAGTAGTGGAGATGCAATGTATGTGTATATCGAGCAAATTGTGTCAATAATGTCAATTGACCACCTGACCCACTACTACTATTTGGGTCTGTTAATGATGTTCCAAAAACGAAGATGCACATTGTGAAGGTGAAGAATGTGATGGATTCAAAAGTGAAACTGAAGTTGTTGATATAGAAGGTGTTGAGGCAGAAGGAGAAGATGTAATAGAAGAAGGAGAAGATGTAATAGAAGAAGGAGAAGATGTAATAGAAGAAGGAGAAGATGTAATAGAAGAATGGGGAGATGATCCATGCTTTAATGTTTTCTTGGAAGAGGTTCGTAAAAGAAAACGTGAAAAAGATGCAGAAGTGAATGTAGACGAAGATGCTAATGTTGAAGTGAATACAGAAAAGCATCCTCCTAATGAGTCTAAATTTGATAAGGAATGTATTGATGTTGAGCATCCGGATCCTATTATGGATACATATGAGGAATATGAGGATTTCAACAGAAAGGAAACTGAGAGATCAAGGAAGACATATGAAAAGGACAAGCCTTCTTACTTACCAGTGGAGAAGAGTTTAAAGAGCAACTCCTATGGTATGCTACAGTATGATGTGAAGCTTTGTCGATGGGAGAAAACGAATTGGTTGTTGTTTGCACACATGAAAAGTACGAGTGGAAGATATATTTTCCGATTGAGAAGCCAAAACGGAGGGATGGTTAAAAGTATACGTGAATAAGCATAATCATGTCAAGAGTGAGAATGCGAGAATGTTAAATCAAGCCACAATTGCAATGTTGTACAAAGATGAGGCAAGAAGGAGACCATGGTTAAAATGGACTCACATAAAATATGAGATAATGATACGATATACGATATTGGTGTCCAAATAGATTTGTACCAAAGCAAGAAGACTAGTGTTGGATATGGTCTATAAATTCATAGGCAACAATTTGCAAAGTTGTGGGACTACGAGATTGAACTTAAGCGCTCTAACCCACATATAACAACTTAGATCGTTACCATTACTCGTGGTGATGGTAAGCAAGTGTTTGACAGATTCTATATATGTTTTGTTGTTCTTCGAAATACATAGATTAAGTGTTGCAGGTCTATTATTGGATGGTTCTTTCTTGAAATGGGAGTTAAAAGGAGAGATTTCGGTAGCTGTTGGTAGGGACTCGGATAATAGGATTTATCTTATTACTTGGGTAATTATCAGAGTTGAGGATAATGATTCATGGGCATGATTTGTTGGGAAGTTGAAGTCTGATTTGAATTTAGGACTCAGAAATGATTTAACTGTGCTTTCTAACACAAAAGGAATTTATAAATACTGTCACCGACTTGCTTCCCAATAGAGAACATAGACATTATGCGAGACACATCTTTGCGAATTAAAAATAAGAGTATGGTCGAATTGAGTACGAAGGTTATTTTTGGGTAGTTACGTACAACTCTACTATGGGAGATTACGAGTACAACATAAATGTTTTGAAAGAGTTTGACATAGTAGCATTTGATGATTTAATGAAGATAGAGCCCAAGAGTTGGTGTCGCACATTTTTCAGGCCTACTGCGAGATGTGAGAATATGTGCAACAATCTGTCATAAAGGTTTAATATAACTATTAAATAAGCCCATAAACTGCCACTGATTGACATGCTTGAAGAGATAAGGAGAATTACAATGTGAAGTATCGCGTAGGATTGAACATAAAATTAAGTGTCACTTACCCATTTTTCAAACATAATGGGGCTTTTTGAGAGAAACTGGAAACACAGCAAATGTTGCACAATTATTAAAAGCAACGAGAATTTATATGAAGTAATTGAGGCTAATGAAAGCTACGAGGTATGTCTACCTACAAACATTGTGCATGTAATCAGTGGGATCTCATCGGAAGACTTTGTAGACATGCAATTCATGTCATAACTGAACATAACCATGATCCAACTAAGTAAGTCAATTGTAGCTAACGTCTAATTTTGAACAATCATATACAATTGTCACTAACGTATGATTTTAACATGTTGCAGCTATGAGGATAAATATTACACGATAACTATGTGGCAAGACATGTACAAAGACAACATTAGACCTGTAAATGGAGATAGGTTTTAGAAGAAGATAGGGAAAGAACCTATTAAAGTGCCTCTAAAAAGAAGAATGCCAAGGCGTCCTTAGAAGTATGTGAAGGTTAAGGAAACACATGAATCAACTTCAAACCCAACAAAAGCTACTAGGGAAGGAAGATCAATGACTTGTAACAATTTCAAGCAAACTGAGCATAACAAAAGGTACGCGCAATATAGATCATGTTGTACAACAAGTCCCTAAAAGAAAAAGGGGAAGACCACGTAAACCTCATGTTAGTTATGGGATTCATTGATTCACTTCTTTGGTAATTGATTTCTTTGACCTCATATTATCTGTGTTATTATAGGAACATGTTGATCCGTGGAGCATCAAAAATGCACCGAGGAGGAGAAGGAATGCGGTTAGTCAATCCACACCACCTGTTAGGAATGCCTCCCAAACTTCGGTTGATACACAACCTTCCACTCTTCTTTCTACTTAACGCGGCTGGGGTCGTGGCTGTGGTCGTGTTTATGGCCATGATCGGGGTCGTGAAGATCATATTCCTAGAGGGTATGTATGTTTTATTTCACCATGTATTGGTCAGATTTTCGACGTGTGGGGATCATCTGTAGTTGATGTTAGTGGACATAATACGCAAACAAAACAACATTGCGATTCTTAATTAGCAACTATAATAGATATATGGAAGATAGTTTTGGATGTTAGATTTTTTTGATGTTATAGATGTTTGATCTAAAATTTTTTTGATGTAAGATACTGTGAATTGTTATCAAGTTTTTGAAAGTTACATAAGCAAACAACCAAACGATTCGAGTTTAAAGATTCAACAAAACGATTCAACAAAACGACTCAACATAAACATCCACTTAAACATAATAACTAATAATATTCATAACAACAAAACGATTCAACATCCAACAAGAAAACAAACACATATTACATAAAAAAAATTCATAAGCAAACATAACAACTCAAGCTTCATAATTTCTCACATTACTTCTTCATAATTGTAAGGATAATGGCTATCACAACAACAAAATCTCCCTCATGAAATTAGGATGAATTGTCGCAAAAAAATTTCCATCTCTTTTGATGCCATAATTTCATTTTGTAGTTTATTCTTCTCATCATCGGGTGACAGCTTCTCCAATGTCACATTAATTGGAGTTTTCACCAATGTCAAATGAGAGTTGTTTACAGTTTTCACCATTCTCGACTCATTTGAAGCTATACAAGTGCATTTGTTAAGTTGTTCTTTAAGTAGTTTTAGTTCTTTTATTTGATGTTGAAACAAATTTCGAGGTTCTAATAAACTCATTTTCTACCAACCATGTGGCTTTTCCTCATCAGTCCATTTGAAGAATCCATATTTCTCACATCTATAAAAAAAAATTTCTGGATTTTCGTTTGTCCAAGCTTTCAATATGGATATCGCTCTGTTACAATGGTAAAGCGGAACCCTACCGCTCGTCTGCCGGCTCCACGAACTCGCATCTCAGCTCTGACTCCTTTTCATCTGAAATTTTTTTCTCGATATTGAAGGTGGCTACGTTTAGGGTTTTTGATTTAGAGAAGAAGATGGACATAACCGTGTCTGTAAATTCTTATTTTCGTTTAAAATAATGTTAATAAATTTAACACTGTATAATAAACTTTGTTAACATCGTAAATGTCATTAACCCTTCGAAGTCAAAATGACGAAATTAAAAAAATTGTATATTAAAAAGATAATATACATGAAATTAAAATAGGAGTCAAAATAGTTACTTTTTATACACCTTTACCTATCCGTATTCCTTGATATTCGAATTATGGAATAATTTTCTTCTAAGATAATCGAAGGTGATTTACGATTTACAGAAATTAGGATATAATGCAGGAAATTTGTAGATCAACGATTTGGACCGAACATTTTTGGTGCACCGATCTTAATTTGAGGATACGAAAGCTACCTGCAACAATTATGATTATAGGTAACATAGAAGAAATTTTGTACTAAGGTGGCGAAGCATATATAAGTCATTATTGAAATATAAATTTAAATATGATTCCTGAAAATGTTGCTATGCCCTAAAAATTGTCGATTTAAATAGATAAACTATGGTAACATTTTCAGGCGTTAGAAACATCTTTACGAGGTTGGGTAATTTTTATTTATCTAATCATAGTTTGCCTTGTTACTTATATTGCTTTGGGATTGGGGATTAAAATCTTTTAAACTTTAAAGATACATAAAAATATTATTAAATACCACAAAAATTCATTACCTCGTAAATCTATTTATAGGTTACTGACAAATATATTTTAAAATTTAATAAAGCTTAACTCTTAATACATACCTAGCAAATAATATTACAATTTTGAAATATTATGATCCATCATGTTCGTTTGTTAGCCGTAGAAAATTGTGACTGTGATTGCGATAAATTGTTGTTCATTTATCTGTCACATCTACTTGCAATCAGACGCAGCAGTTAGATGCTTCATTGTGTGTCGTAGTTTTTTTGACTGCTAATTAAGATAAAAGTTCAACTAAAAATTTGGGATCAACTGTAACTGCAACTACCAGCGACAAACAAACGAATAACATATACCACAGTCACATTCGCAATATTGACCACCGTCGTAACCGCAGTATTGACCGCAGTTGAAGCCGTAGCCGTAGTGTTAACCATAGCCGAAGTTGCAACCGTTTACGGTGATCAAACAAACAATAGTATTGCAATATATAAAAACTAATTAATAAATTTTTAATTTTTAAAAATAAATTGTAAATTTGTTTCATAATTAATATATTATGAACTACTTTTCATTAAACATGTATATTTTGATTATTATTTTTTTTAACTATTTATAGATTATCTGCCAGTATCCGTAAATTTAACCAGTGTAAGTTTTGATTTTCTATTATAAACTTTTTAGTGTAGTGGAATGGGTCTAGGTAGGTCAAAAAAGTTTTACCTATTGTAAGGACCATTAGATAGATTTGACCCACTTGACATGGCTAAACTCAATCCTAAACGATTGATTGGAGTCATGTGACTTACACCACCAAGATTGATAGAGAGATTGTGTTTTGTGAGAGAGATGAAAATAGTATTCTAATATTTCGAAAATCGTGTTATACGTAAATTTTTTTTAATAAAATATGATATGTGTTGAAAAAAATCAAATCGTTAAATGATTACATTATTATTATTTATATTTACCGACTTAAATTCTTCGCTATATATATTGTATTTGTTCGAGGTGTAATTTCTCTTTTTTTCCCTAAGTTATTACATATAAGATTAATAAAAAATTAGTATAACTATAAAACTTTTATCTTTTTATTACGCAATACGTTATAGAGTGTTTCACATCTATTTGAAACTTTGAAACAAAATATGTTTTTGTTTTATTAATATATGCATATATAATATGAAATTTCATGACTCCTAAAATTTTTTTTATGGAAATTCATACCTTCTGAAAATATATGAAAAAATATGTTTCCAAAAATCTATAGAAAACTCTACCTCCTATGAAAAATATATATAAAACTATGCTTCCTAAAAAATATATGAAAGTTTTTACCTTTTGAAAAAAGCTATGGAATGAAGTGTCTTCTCAATCATCTGAAAGGTTATTTATGTATTATTATATCCAATGATGTTTCTAAATTTTAACATAAATAATTATAAAACTATATTAATTTATGTCATATCATTATGCCTAATTAAAAAAAAAATTGATTATACATATTTATAAATTTAAAATATACCCAAAATGTTATCATAAATATTTATTTAAATAATAAAAAATAATTATAAAAAATTCTCTACAAAATTATGATTAACACAATGTTTTATTGTCTGTATAGTTTTTTTTTATTATTATGTGTATAGTTTTTTTTCATTATTGTGTGTATAGTTATAATATAAAATTTTGCACAACTCTAGAATGTTGTCCTTATTATATCTGAAAAAATTTACATGACATGTACAGTACTAGCTGCAAAAATGCATTTAAAAGCAAAAAAATTCTTGGTACCATCGATAAGTCGGAAATAATGTCCGATGAAAAAAGGCAAAAGTCATGATATTTTAATATCACCATATCCACGATGATATAAAAGATTAATATATCACAAAAGAAAATTATGTAGATATTTGGCAATCATTTAAAGATAGGTTCAATCTCTGATTAGTGTTAGTGAATATAATTTCACATTGTTCGGAATCACTTCCAAGATGGTATTGTCTGGAGAAAAATTAAGTGATTATGATATGATTGAGAAAACTCTCCAAACATTCCATACTGGAAATGTAATATGCAATAACAAGATCAAGCAAATTATACACTGATTATTTAGAGTTAATGCAAGTTCTCCTTATCGCTGAACAAAATAATGAACTTGTGATGATAAACCATCAATCTCATCCCACTGGATCTACTCCATTGCCATACGTGAATGTTGCATCATCCAATTATAATAACTGGCAAGGACATTGATGTGACCAAGGCCATGGTCGTGGTCGAGGACGAGGAGGTGGACGTGGAAGAGGAAAATGAAGAGATTTTTGTTCCAATGAGTTTATTTGGAAAAAATAATAAAATCCAGAAAAACGAAGTTGGTTGCATACCTACTGTACGCCAAAACATGAAATGTTTATTATAAATGTGGCATGAAAGGACATTGGTCTCGTACATATCGTATACCAAAAAATTATCCGATCTATATCGAGAATCACAACAAAAAAAAGGAAAAGAAAATGAAATCAACTTCATCTCGGATGAATCTGTACCTTCTTTCAATGAAAATGCATATATCGATGTTGCTCATTTTCTAGTTGATTCCAATAATACCAAATAACAGGATAATTAAGTTTAATGTTATATAAAAACAAAACCTAATGCTTTTTGAGAAATATATGTAATTTTGAACTTTAATTTGATGTAAAATAATTTTGTTATAATATAATTTTATCTTAAAATATATGTGTTTAACATTTATTAATACATCTTTTATCAATATTTTTAATCCAGAAAATATATGATTTTGGAAATCAGAATGGAGATATATGTTCAACACACAGTGCTACAACACACATAATAATTAAAAATAATTATTTTCTCTTATCTCAAAATGAAAGATTCCGCCGGAAGCGTGAATACTATATCGGGTAATGCAAATATTATTATACGCTCTAGAAGAGCCAGTTTTTCAATGACAGGGGGAACAAAACTTAAAATAAATGATATTTTATATCCCCCAGATCTCATAGAAACTTATTAAATTTTAAAGACATCCGTATAAATGGATATCATATAGGACAATGAGCGAAAATAACATTGAATATCTTTGCATTACATGGGAGCAGAAACAAATATTGGAAGAACTACCAATGATTTTCTCTGGATTATATTGCACAAAAATAAATATGATTGAATCATAAATTACGGTAAACAAGAAGTTTACTATTACGTTCAAAGTCTAGCATGAAAGTCTATGATATCCTGGATTAGTCATGGTAAGAAAAATTGTGCAAAATTCTAATGGTCATCCATTGAAAAACTAGAAGATTTTTCAATCAACGAGTTTTCATGTAAAGCAGAGAAAACTCATTACTCGACCATCACCAACTAAAATTGGGAATGAATCCCCAATATTCTTATAAAGAATACATGGTGATATATGTGTGCCTATTCACCCACCATGCTAGTCATTTTGATATTTTATGGTTTTGATTAACGCATCTAGTAAATGGTCACATGTGTGTTTATTAATCACACGAAATATGGCTTTCACAAGATTAATTATCCAAATAATCAAGTTGAGAGAACAATTCTCTCGTTATGCAATAAAGAAAGTAAAGCTTGATAACGCTGATGAATTCACTTCACAAGTCTTTAATGATTATCGTATGGCTCTAGGAATCGATGTTAAGCATCCGGTTCTGCACGTCATACACAAAATGACATGGTTGAGTGGCTGATCAAACGGTGACAACTTAGTTAAACTGTTAATTTTGAGAACAAATCTCTCAATTTAAGTATGGGGTCATACTATATTGCAAGCGGTATCATTGGTCCAGATACGACCAAGTACATATTATGAATATACCCCATTACAATTGACATCTGGCCAAAAGCTCGATGTATCTCATCTCCGTGTTTTTGGGTGCGCGATTTATGTTCTTATAACCCCATCACAAAGAACAAAGATGAGGCCACAAAGAAGATTAGGAATATATATCAAATATACGTCATCGAGTATTATTCGATATCTTGAACAGTGAATTGGTGACATGTTTACGGTACGGTTTGCCAATTATCATTTTAACGAAGATGAATTTTTTACGTTAGGGGGAGAAATGTAATAAGTGCAAGAAGATATTAAATAGTGTACGCCATCTTTGGTATATCTTGATCCTCCCACAAAACAATGTGAATTGGAAGTTAAGAAAATCGTAAATTTGAAAAATATTGTGAATCAGTTACCAGATGCATTCACATATACAACAAGAGTGACGAAATCATATATACCCGCTTTGAATATCCCATCAAGAATTAATGTTCTTGTAGAACATGTTGATGGCGATAAAGTAAATGAACCCAAAGTCTTTTAAAGAGGGGGAGACCGATAGACTCAAGAAAAAGAATTTGGGAGAATAAAATGAAAAGGTTTCTGAAGAACTTCACAAAGAACAATGTCTCGAAAAATATTTTTTAAAAATTTATAGAGAAATCAATTCAAAAGGAATGTACGGAAAACATATGTAAACGGGTTCTAGAAGATTCCAAGAAGGAAATTCGTCCACAAGACGAAGGCGATACAGAAAAATATGAGATTTTCATTCACTATAACCAAAATAGAAAATTATAGGTCAAAAATAAAATAGAAGAAATATTCTCTTTTTCTTTATCCAAAGAAATTGAGAATGAAAATAATGATGCAAATCTAATATCTGTATAGAGTGTAAAAAAATATGATTGAGAAAAAGGGCAAATAGTCATGAGAAATAAATTACTTTCTCTATAAAAATGTCTTCGGATCCATTTCCATTACACTTGAAAATACCGTGCCAGTTGGATGCAAGTGGGTTTTTATAAAAAAAAAAAGAAATGAGAAAAACGATGTCACAAAATATAAAGCTCGTCTAGTGGCACAAGAGTCTTTTCAAAGGCCGGGAAAAGATTATGAAAAAACATATTATCTGGTTATAGATGCAATTACATTCATATATTTAATGAGTTTATCATCATCTATAAGGTTAAAAATGCACCTTATGGATGTCATGACTACATACCTATTTAGAACTCTGGATATCAAATATATATATATATGAGAATTCCGGAAGGATTCAAGATCCGAAAAATATCAAAGATCTAAAGGATCCAAAAAACTATATTTGGTCAAGTTACAACGATCACTATATGGATTAAAACAAATTGGACGCATGTGGTATAATTACTTAAGTGAATATTTATTGAAAAAGGATATATTAACAATGCGATATACCCTTGCTTATTTATAACGAAATATCCATCAGAGTTTTTGATCATTGCTATTATATATATATATATAGATGACATGACTATAATTAGAACTAAAAAAGAAATCGATTATGCAAGAACCCATATGAAAGAAGAATAAATGAAAGATCTTAGAAAGACAAAATCTTATCTTGGGCTCTAAATTGAGCATTTTCAAGATGGGATATTTGTGCATCAATCAAATTATACGAAAAGGATATTACAACGATTTAATAGGGATAAATCGAATCTTTTAAGTACTCCAATGGTTAATCGATCGCTTGATATAAACAAATATCCATTTCGACCTTGCGAAAGTAGTGAAAACATATTAGGTCTTGAAGTACCTTATATGAGTGCTATTGGTGGATTTGTGTATCTTTCAAATTATACTCGACCTGATATAACATTTATTACAAATTTACTTGCGAGATATAGTTCATCACCTACACACAGACATTGGAGTGGAATATAACATATTTTTCGTTATCTCCAAGGCACGATTGATTTGGGATTATTTTATTCTAGAAACCTCGAGTTTGGTCTAGTTGGTTTTGCATATGCTAGATATTTATCGGATCCACGCAAATCTCGATCCCAAACCAGTTATGTTTTTATAATTAATGAAACTACGATATCGTGGCGTTCTTAAAAGTAAACTTTGGTTACCACTTCTTCATACTATAGAGAAATCATTTTTGTTCATGAAGCATGTAGAAAATGTGTATGACTCAAATCTATGATCCAACATATAGAAGGAGCAAGTGGATTAATCAAAAATAAAGAGCTAAACAAAATTATTCAAAAATAATGATGAATGTGTCACCCAAATAAAAAAGGTTATAGTAAGAGTGACCGGACAAAACATATTTCTCTGAGATTCTTCTTCATATCCCGAAACTTGAGAAAAATCACGAATTTGATATTGAGTATATTCATTCGAACGATAATGCAGCAAATTTGTTTACAAATATGATTTTTACAACAACATTGAGAAAACGTGTTTACAATATGAGAATGTGTCATCTAAGAGTTTTATAAAGGAAATTATATCTATCTTTTCGAGGAAGAAATTACGTATATGTGCACTCTTTTTTTATCACGATTTTTTCCCATTGATTTTTTACATGATAAAGTTTTTAATGAAACACAAGGTAATACTTCAATAATAATAAATAATTAAAAGGAGTATTGAAAAATTCAAAACATTAATGATTATTTATGTTTACCGACTTGAGTAAATCGAGAACTTTCTGCTATATATATGTATGTTATCCGTTTGTACGATATAACTTTTCATTCTCCTTTTTTTTCCTCCGTAATACAGATTAATAAAAAATTAGTATAATTATAAATTTTTTATGTTTTTATTATTACACAACAATGAAATATATATTAAAAGAATGCACTTATAGTTTTTTAAACTTCATGAAATTTTTTAAGAGTTTAACTGTTTGAAAGAGGGAAGTCTAAACATGGTTAACCTAGTGTTAAACAAACTTTATACCGTTTAAGTACTCATAAATAAAATATTTTCTAATTATCTACGGATTGATAAAATGTTAAATTCTTCCAAAATAGTGAACTGATTGTGGATAAAAATAAAATTTGCATGTCGAGGGAGGGTTAGAAATAACTAAAAGTTATATAAAGCATGTAGAAAATGTAGAAAGTAATATTCAAATGCTTAGTAAATCAATGGAAAAAACTTATAATTAAATTTCATTTTTTATTTTACATGGTTCTTTAGTTCATACAATTTTATGGTAAGAATTTTCAAACTTTTGGATTTTCACTAACCACAAAATTTGTAGAAGATATGCCAAATTTACCTTAATTTCAAAATGGTTTTTTAAAGCCAAACATATATTCCTCCAAAATATGGAAATATTATATTAATATAGTTTTTCATAGTGGAAATGGAGAGGCAAGAAAGCATGCATGCATGGAATTAGGCATTTGTTATATGCTACATTTGCTCTCCTTTCTCTTCGGTATTTTGTATTTCTTTTGTCTCCTATCAATGTCGTAATCGAGAGGAAAACATGTTTGATATATAAATTATTTTTTTAAAAATACATATTTATCATAAATAAATTACAAATATAACTAAAATATTATATTTGAATAATTTTTTTTAATTTAAAATTTAATTTTTTATTATTAAAAAGAAGTTTTAAGGTATTTTAATATCAAATTAGAGTTATTTTTAAAAATTTAAACTAATGGTGCTATATGTATAAAAAAACTTAAAAAGGGTTAGTTTTGTCAATTGCCCTTTAAATTATCTAACAGTTTTTAGTTTTAAAAATAAATTATATTTTTGTTTCATATTTAATTTATTATTAAGTATTATTTTTAATTAACCATAGGTATTTTTATTTAAAATTATTTTTAATAATAATTTATATATATATATATATATATAAATTAAAGAAAGAGAAATAATTATTTTTTACGAATTTAATCATATGTTTTGATTAGTTTAATAAAATATATTGATTCTATAACTAAATTAATAACAATAACATATATCATAATTATTTTAATAATTTAAATCTATTTATATATTTATTTGAAACTCGTTGTGGTGATGACACCGTCAACATAGCATTTTTGTTAATAACACGTTAGACTAATATTATTTTATTAAAATGTTTCTCAAATAATATATTACAGATTTAGTTTCATTATTTGATTTTACATGGATCTTAGATCATAGAACTTTATGGTAACTATTTTCAAACTTGTGGATTTTCACATGCCACCAAAATTTGTACAAGAAGCCAAATTTACCGAATTTTCAAAATGCTTTTTTTAAAGCCAAACATATTAATCCAAAACATGGAAACATTTATATTAATATAGTTTTCATAGTGGAAATGGTAAGGCAAGAAAGCATGAATGCATGGAATTAGGCATTTGTCTCAATTCCCAATGGACCATTGTTTTCCATTTTGTAACACTTTCCCTTTTGTATGGCCCCAAGTTTAAAAAATGTTTTTTGTTTTTTTTTTATAAAAAATGTTATATTTAGTTAACCACAAAATAAATATAAAAATAATGTAAGCATGCTATTATGAAATTTCAACAAATTAATATCCAACAATGTTAACGGATTAAAATACGTTTACCATCTTGATGATTAGCACACAATTTGACATGAAGCATATGTATTCGATTTCATCAAATTATATATATCAACGATTCGAATTATGTTATCTTAAATAGTACGGATTACTTCCGTCAACTACACAAAATTATACAAGTAAATCTATTTCTATTCGTATTTTTTATGTTTTTCTTTAACTACATAAACTTTTTTTTCTTTTATTAACTACACAAATTTTCTAAATTATTATAATGACATAAATTTCATCAACATTTACACGTTAAATCGCTATTAAAGTTGGTTTTAATTCAAAAATCTGGTTTTAAACTGGGTTTATTTCGAAATTAAAACCAGATTTTTGGATTAAAATAAGGTTTAATAGCGATTTAACGTATAAATAATAACAAAATTTGTGTAATTGAAATAATTTATAAAGTTTGTGTAGTTTACGAAAGAAAAATATAATTTTGTAACTAAAAAAAGATCCAAAAATATGGGTAAAAATAGATTTATTCGGATAAATTCGTGTAATTGACGAAAGTAAATATTAAATAGTATTTTATCTCAAAAACTTGTATAATTGAGAACATAAATTATTGAATGCATAAACTTATTTGAGAAAATAGCAAATTCTAATTTTAGCCAATGCGTGGAAATAGAGAAATCTATATAAGTATACTAACACTAAATTATTCATTTTGTTGAAAAATCTATATTTATATGAAGTTAAACACATTAAATTTGTATGTGAAGAACAATGGATTTGTTTGTTTAGTTGTATAGATTAAATTTTACTTTGGATGTATTGTTGTAAATAATTGTTGTAAATATATTTTTATTGGAAAAGACAAAAGAGAAGCCAATAAAAATTATTGTGGCAAATTTAATGGGATATTAAATTAATGAGATATGTCATTTTCCACTAAAATGTTTAAACCTTTTTTATGGAGGCCACAGGAACCAAACTTTTTTTTTGGCCTCACAAGAATCAACTTTTTTTGTTTTGTCTTTCTTCATATCCCAATAATAATATGTATATATAAAATTTTTAAAGTTAGCACTCTTAATTTTTAGCGTAATTTATTTTCTTTCTAATATTAATTAATCATATTGCACTATAAATTTCAATTAACATTTCTAATTTCGTTTTTTTCCTATGTCTTTTATAGATGGATAGCATAATGTACATTAATCGATTTAGGTTTTACTAATAGTTGACTAAAGTTTACTGCTCTCTCGGTTGTGCTGTTAAAGTTACCCTTGATATTTATTTTTCTTTATGACCAGTTCCTCTTTAATGTTTGACTAGCACCATACATTGGCATATTTATTTAGAAATAGAAAAAACGGCGGACTCTACAGTAGATTTGTGTTTGTGGGATTATTTATATATAAATTATCATATCATGCCGATATATGAACTATATATTTTAGAATTTTAGGCACAAACATTTAAATCGTGGTTATTTCTACCAACGAGATGATTTCCGTGTGTTTCTCCGTTATATGTGATGACGTGACTGCTACGTCGATGGTAAATTTAAACGGTACCATTTTAGCTGATTGAGAAGTAAACAAAACGACATCGTTTTGGTAAAGACGAAAACGACGTTGTTTTGTTACAATTTTTTAAAAAAATAGACCAAAATAACGTCGTTTAGTCTGTCTTTTTAAAAAATTGCAATCGATTTCTCTGCAGTCGACTTCTCTCCAAGTGTGAAAATAGCATAAATTATGTGAAAATTATTATTTATTTTAAATAAACTATATATAAAATTAAAACGTAATGTTTGGGTTCATTTTTAATCTAGTGTTTAAATATTTTTTATTAGGAGAAGATTTTTAATTATGTTAGTGTTAAATTTATATTTTTTAAAAATTTAAATCATTAGTGATATATTTGAAACAAAAATTTGAAATAGTGATATTTTAAACAATTGTACTTTAGATTTTAAATATTTTAAAAACTTCAAAAATATGCCTATCAATATTGTATAAAAAATTCGTAAATTTAACAAGATTAAATTGCATACATATATAAATTTATGATCAAAAGTATTACAAAATTAGCATCCATATGTTCGTGGATATATGATTTGATATTTTAGTAGAAACTGATCCGCAAATGCGCGGGTTATTTAATTAGAATATTTGTTATATTTTTATTTTATAAATTTAATCAAATATTTTATATTTTATAAATGTTTAGTGAATGTTATATCATTATCATTATGGTTATAAATGATATTTGTTTTATAAAATATTTGTAATATAAATATAAATGCGAATCTTTAAATTGTTAAATATAATATTATAGTTAATTTATTTTTTGGATAAAAATTTATTCAAATAAATTAAAAAATATATTTGATGGAAATTGATTCAAATATATTAAAAAAAAAACTATAAGTCACAGTTTTCAGTGTAGTTTAATGAACCTGTCGAACCTATTTAAATACGTGTCAAAATTTCCATCAATATATTATCCAATATTTTCCACCTATTTTTGACAGAAATGTTGCAAGGATTACTTTAACATTTTGGGTGATAAATTTTCTGTACAATTAACAAACACATCAAATTCCAAAAATATGATGGGGGCGGTGTCTTCTGATGACTCTTCGACACTCATGTCACTAAACCTAAACAAAAAAAAGCACGATTGTTATGTCACGAACCGGAAAAAGGTGGAAACACACAAAAAAGGATTCAAATTAATCTGGAAAGCACAATCAATAGAGTATATTATCATGTTCGTTTGTCAGTTGCAAAAAGCTTTGGTTATGGTTGTGGCGGATTGTTGTTCGTTTATCTGTCGCAGGTACCTACGGTCAAACACTGGTATTTTTTTTAACCGCTGACTAAAGCACCAATATGATTAAAAATCTATGATCAACCATAACCGTAACCGCTAACGGCAAACAAATGAACAACATATACCACAGTCGTAAGCGCAGTATTGACCGCAACCACAACCGTCTACGACGATCAAACGAACAATACTTATATATTATTTTGAAGAGCACTTTGATGTGAAAAGAGAAGAGAAAATATATTAGTTTTGTTCATTTGGTCACCGCAGGCGGTTGCCGTTGCGGTTACGATAAATGTTGTTCGTTTGTCTGTCGCCAACGGTTGTAGTTGCGGCATATATTGTTTGTTTGTCTGGCACCGGCGGTTGTGGTTGATCGTAAATTTTTGTTCGTATTGATGTTTTAATCAACGGTCAAAAAAATTGCAACGAAAAACGCAACGTCTGACCGCTACGTCAACTAAATAAACAATAATCTGCTGAATACGCAGCTCGAGATTCATGCGGCTGACAAACAAACATAACTATTAAAAATGAGACAAATGATCAGAAAAAACCAAAAAAGTCATGAGTGTTTGGAAAAGAGGGCTAAGTCTAGGTATCAAGAGGTGAGGGAAGGAAAGAAGGAGTTTTAAGTGTTAGAAAGAGATAAGGGAGTGAGACTAAGAGTTCTCAACCTAAGATAGCAAGAGTAAAAATGTATGGATTTCTCTCGCCGTTGGGAGATAGTTTTATTTGCAGAGATTAGGTATCCAGACTAGTGTATCGGGTCACAATATCCAAATATCGGATTAGATATTGGATACTTTTAATCTATTTTTTGTCATGATCTACCTACGATGAGACAAGCCCCTCTTAATCGATGAAGTTTCTTTACTTGCCTCGATGATTTTCATCTAATCACATGCAAAAATAAAAAGTTGCGAGTTTTTACTAATGAATATTAGTATGTTCTAGCAGTGAATATAAAAATTATTCCAATCATAGTTGAGATCAAAGTATGTTCTTGATCCAACGAGTAGTTGAGATCAAGAAGATAATTTAGATGGGTAAGATTTAGATTATCGATCAAAATTAAGATGATATGGAATGAAGATCCAAGTATTCGAAATCTATCTTACGCACAATTTATAACGATAACTATTTAGACATATTCAAATAAACAGAAAGTATAATGAAATAAAATAATTAAACATAAGATAAGATATAAGAAAAATGAATTTTTTGTTCAAACAATTTTTTGCATGTTTAATTTGGAATATTTGAGCTAAATATTGATTGCCAAAATTGATGAAATGTGAATAAAAATGGGTCATTGGACTCATGTAAAAGTCATAAGTTTGTTGGCTAAGTTAATGAGGAAGTACAAAAGTCGTACATTGGAAACTTGGGGAGAAATTATGTAAAGGGGAAAGCTCATGTAGTATTTTAAAAAAATTGGAGAGAAAAAACGACCAAACCACGTGTGGACCACCAGTGCTGGGCCAGGCGCGGGCTCGGGCTTGGACTCAAAACCTTAAACTGCACCCATAGTATTCTCCTCTAACCATCCATGATTTTCTCGTCGGTTTGGTTTCCTCCAATGATTTAGGATTGCGAAAATCGCTTCCTTAAGGCTATAAAGCGAGCCTTGGTTTCTCATTAACATTTCTTTGCCTCTTCGCATTCTCACTCGGAAATCGTTCAACAACAATTTCTCTCGTCGTCCTCTTCTCTTCTCACTGTAAGTCTCGAGAGTATATCGCAGTTTCTTGTTCGCAAATTCTATAATCGGATGTTGCGGTTATAGTCTCATCGCGGTTGTATTTTAGGATTCATAATCTCATCAAACCGCCACACTGTGAGAGATTTATTGAATTAAGAAAAGAAATCAAATTTCGACTCCGTAAATTCGTCTTTTCCGTAATTCAGTTGTTAATCGTTTTCGATTCGTTCATCGTTTTACATCGTAGTTTTAAATCTAGTTTTTTGAGTTCTAACATTTTTCACTAGAATCAAAAATACAAGAACATAAATTGACTCAACAAATGAGAAGGTATATGGGTGTGAAGGGTCAAATAAATGATCATAATGATCGGGAGACGAGAAGAAGATAAGCACTGACTAGGCTAACCATAAGGATTGATTTACATTCCAAATGAGCCAACACTGAGATCAAGTGAGGGTCGGAATGAGCATGGTTTGACGAAGATAAATCTCTTATCGAAAATAGATGAAGCCTGGTTTTTTGCGGACTTGGTCAGTGAGGATAATTAGTTGTCTGACTAAAAAATAGTAGATACGATAAATATTCAATTAAATTAAATTTTTGTTTTATATTTTATTTGATTAATTTTTCAATTTTTTATATTGTATTTATAATTTATGTTAAAATATTAGAAATTTACGTTTAATGATAATTTTTTGTAAATACTATAGTAAATTATATATGATGTAATATTTTTTTTAATATATTCTAATGATGTGACGTGTCTGTCATATAAATCACACCTAACATAAAATCACTTTATTAAAATGTTTAGAAGCTGAGTGCTTAAAACTTAACAAAAAGTAATGCTCAAGTGGAATCCACTGAAAAAGCGTGACCAAGTCAAGCTCGCAGGTTTTGCTGAAATCAAAATCCGGATTAAGGGTAAACCATATTTGCATTAATGGGCTAAGATAAATACTAAAATTTCTATTTACTCTATTAGATATTTGCTAGTTTTAGGATGTTAAGTCTAGAAAATTTGATATGTAGAAATGTATGACATTGGATTTAGGAAAAGCAATCATATTAAATCTAGACCGAAGATAATGGGTAAAATAAAGTACTTGAAACTGTTCGGTTAATATTTAACCGGAACCAAGTGATAAATAAGATTTGAATCTAGTAATTAAAAAATTAATTTATGAAAGGGTTCCGCTGTATAATGATAATTGAATCTAAAGTTTGAAAATCAAGACGTAAAATAAAATTCTCAAGTTAAAATTCAAAGAATTAATTAAAAAATATAGATGTTTAGTTTTTTCAATTTAACTCGAATGAAAGATATAAACGTACATAAGTGTTATAAAAAATATTTGGTTACTTTACATATATTATGTGTGTCTATGTGTTATGTATTTATAAATATATATTAAATTTTCATTTTGTTAGTCTTATATTAAGTGTTATAAAAAATATTTGGTTACTTTACATATATTTGTGTGCCTATGTTTTATGTATTTATAAATATATATTAAATTTTCATTTTGTTATTCTTATATTAGACTGAGTAATATTTTAAAATAACACACTTTTAATTTTTTTTGTTCCAAATTTAGCAATTTAAATTTAAAATTCAAAAAATAACATAAATTATTTTATAAAATACATATTTATCATAAATAAATTATAAATATAATTAAACTATTATATTTAATTTTTTTCTAATTTAAGATTTAATTTTTTTATTAGAAAAAGTTTTTAAGTATTTTAATATTAAATTTGTGTTATTTTGGAAATTTTAACTAATGTATTATATTTGGAACAAAAATTTAATAAGAATGTTATTTTTGTCAATTGCCCTATTAGATTACGAAAATGAAATTTTATCAAAAACATAAAATCAAAAATTGAGTTTTATAAAAAAAAGGTTTTAATAAGTTTTTCTCCGAATCTGATTTTCCCAAATGATGCTATCACGTAAAGCAAGATCAGTCTCACTTATTTTTAAAATTGTATTTTTTTTTATTATTGGATCACAACCGACCGTTCTGATATCCCAACATTTTCATACAAATGTTTAACACATTCATATAAAAAAATCTGAAATCGAACTACATATCTCTAGGATATACGTATAGGTGGTACAACCGCTAATTCAATTACTTCTCCCATTTCACTTGTTTTTAGTGGTTAGTAAATTCTCATAAATTCATTGAATTAGATAAAAATAAACAATAATCATATGAAAAAAACTATAGCAAAAAAGAAAAATTCGAAACGCGTAGACAAAAGATGGATTGATATATATAAATTAAGATGACATGGCTAAGACCTAACCCCACATGCAAACTCCACTTATCGTGCCATGTTGAAGAACTCTTTTGGTCCTACTTGTCCTCTTCTTCTCCAACATCTCCTCTTTTATTGCCTTATTTCTTGTGTTCTTCTTTCTTTTATTATTTCCTACAACAAAATTCTCCAGCCAGTGTCTTTCCACTCTCCTTCCTGTCAAAACAAAACTCCATTCTATTTTCTTTTTTTTAATGTTTCCACATGTATTCTTTGAGTTTCACGTCCAATGTCTTACGCATTATGAAGATCATTTCTCTTTTTTCCCCCATTAAAAACTCCACCGGCCAGATAACCCCTTTAATTTCTTTTTACCATTATCATTGGTATCTTTTTGTACATGGAAATTTATTAGAATCACGATTGGTAGAGGTTATAGTATTTCGAAAAAACAATGTTTTTGTTATTTGTCAAATCATTATAGAAACTCAAATATAACATGCAAAGCTCAACCAAATTTTATCCAATTGTATTTCCAAGTGAAAATATAAACTATAGATCTTTAATTATATCAAACACACAAATTGCTCATGAAATTTGTCAATTGCGTTTATTCTATATTTTCTCTAAAGAAATATTTTTTTTTTTTGTTTCACAAAGATAGTTTTTTAAAATTTTTTCTATTAATTAATTATGATAAGCTGAAAATTTCAAAAAAAAAATTGAATTAATATTGGATTAAAATTGTAGAAATTTGTAATCACAAATTTTTTTATGTTTATAATAAATATTTGTAATCACAAAGAAAGATTTTCTGATTTTTATTTTTTGTTTCACAGAGATAGGTTTTTCCATTATTTAATTATGATAAACTGAAATTGTTTTTTAAAAATAATTGAATTTATTGAATTAATATTGGATTAAAATTGTAGAAATTTGTAATCAAAATTTTTTTATATTTATAATCAAAATTTGTAATCACAAAGAAAGATTTTCTGTTTTTTATTTTTTGTTTCACAAAGATAGGTTTTTTTATTATTTAATTACGATAAACTGAAATTTTTTAAAAAAATTGAATGTATTGAATTAATATTGGATTAAAACTGTAGAAATTTGTAATCACAAAAGTATTATAATTATAATCAAAATTTAATTTATTTTTTTCAGTATATGTAAAAAAAACTGAAGAAAAAAAACAGTTTGACATTTTGTGTCCTCATGCAATATCTTAGTTAAGATTAGAAAGTAATAAATTTAGTTTTAGTTGAAGTTATTGTCCAAACTCATGTTTGTTTGGCCGTGTGACGTGGCACTCGACAACCAACTTAAAACAATAAAGAGCTCATAATTCACCTTTCTCTATATAAAGACTCTAACAATCTCTTCAATACCATAACACATTTCATCCATTTCTATAATACAAAACATCAACTCTCTTTTCTCTCTTTCTAACATAATCTCTCTCTCTAGTATAATCTCTCTCTCTCTCTAACATAATCTCTCTCTCTCCAAAGAAACAAAACTTAACAAAAGGACTGAACAAAAATGGCGGTGGACTCGAATCTTTCCTCACCGTTGGGACCTCCGGCGTGTGAAAAGGACGCAAAAGCTCTTCGTTTCATCGAAGAAATGACAAGAAACGCAGACGCAGTTCAAGAAAATCTTTTAGCTGAGATTCTTAAACGCAACGCCGACACTGAGTATCTCCGACGCTTCAACATTGGTGACGCCACCGATCGCGATACCTTTAAATCTAAGCTTCCAATAATTACCTACGAAGATCTTCAACCTGAGATCCAACGAATCGCTGACGGAGATCGCTCTCCGATCTTATCCTCTCATCCTATCTCCGAGTTCCTCACTAGGTTCATTCACCATACTTTTTCTCTCTATCTTTATTCACAACCATTTTTTTAGAATTTTATTCGGATTTGAATATGAATGGTAACACAAAGGACAAATAGAGTTTTAGAATTGGGTTTAATTTTGGTTGATAAATCTTTACAGCTCGGGGACTTCAGCTGGAGAGAGAAAGCTCATGCCCACCATTAGAGAAGAGCTCGATCGTCGCCAGCTTCTTTACAGTCTTCTCATGCCCGTCATGAATTTGTAAGTCTTTTACAAATAAATAAAAACTTTAAATGATAAACGACAATACGTGATATATATATACATAAATATATATGTATGTGAGTTTGTTAAATCGTATTATTTATTATTAGTTCAAGCGTTGACATTTTTTGTTCTCTATTCTTTTGTGTGGAAAAGGTATGTGCCGGGGTTAGATAAAGGAAAAGGATTGTACTTCTTGTTCGTTAAGTCGGAAACAAAGACACCGGGCGGGTTAGCGGCTCGACCGGTCCTGACCAGTTACTACAAGAGTGATCACTTCCGGTCTCGACCGTACGACCCTTATAACGTATACACAAGTCCTAATGAAGCAATTCTTTGTCCTGACTCTTTCCAAAGCATGTACACTCAGATGCTTTGTGGCCTCCTTGACCGCCTTTCTGTCCTTCGCGTAGGCGCTGTCTTTGCCTCTGGTCTTCTCCGTGCCATTCGTTTCCTCCAGCTCCATTGGTCTCGTTTTGCGGACGATATCCAATCAGGTTCTCTCGATTCTGAGATAACCGACCGGTCTATAAGACAATGTATGTCCGGTATTCTCAAACCGGATCCTAACTTGGCAGATTTCATTCGCGAAGAATGCAAGTTAGATAATTGGGAAGGAATCATCACCCGAATTTGGCCCAATACTAAGTATCTTGACGTTATTGTAACCGGAGCCATGGCTCAGTATATTCCAACGTTGGAATACTATAGTGGGGGTCTTCCGATGGCTTGCACTATGTATGCTTCCTCCGAGTGTTACTTTGGTTTGAACCTTAATCCAATGAGCAAACCATCTGAAGTCTCTTACACTATTATGCCCAACATGGCTTACTTTGAGTTCATCCCTCTAGGCGGCTCTAAGGCCGTTGAACTCGTTGACGTAAAGATTGGCAAAGAGTACGAACTCGTTGTCACCACCTATGCCGGTTTATGTCGATACCGAGTTGGTGACATCCTCAGAGTCACTGGATTTCACAACTCAGCACCTCAGTTTCACTTCGTGAGGAGGAAAAACGTTCTCCTCACCATCGATTCCGACAAGACGGACGAGTCAGAGCTTCAAAAAGCAGTTGAAAACGCATCAAAACTGCTTTTTGAAGAGTGTGGAACACGCGTAGCTGAGTACACTAGCTACGCGGACACAAGCACCATCCCTGGCCACTACGTCTTGTATTGGGAGTTGTTGGTCAGAGATGGGGCAAGGCAGCCGAGTCAAGAAACCCTAACTCGTTGCTGCCTTGAGATGGAAGAGTCGTTGAACTCGGTTTATCGACAATGTCGAGTCGCGGACAACTCAGTTGGACCGTTGGAAATTAGGGTTGTGAAAAACGGAACATTCGAGGAACTAATGGATTACGCCATCTCAAGAGGTGCATCGATTAACCAATACAAGGTACCGAGATGCGTGAACTTCACACCTATTGTGGAGCTACTTGGTTCTAGGGTTGTTTCAGCGCATTTTAGCCCAGAGTTACCGCATTGGACAGCGGAGAGGAGGAGAAGATAATGGAGAAGGTCCAATGTTTTTTTTTTCTCTGTGGAGATTTCGTGAAGTCAAAGGCTTTAAATTTAATAGCACTTTGGTCTTGTAATATAATTAGATTCTTCGCTTGTGATTTAGTGCTTTTTAGTGTGTTTTTTTCTTTCTTTTTTTACTGTGGAATCTCTGTGTGTACATTGTTTTCTCTCTCTAGTTAGGAGAAAAAACCTGATTAGAGAAGTTTTTATATACACAGGGACCATGTCTCCTTTGTTGGAAACTAATGTCATTCTTCAGTAAATTTGTTGGAAGACTTCCGTTAGTTATTTCATATTTACTTAATTATTTTATTACATAATTAACTATTACAGAAAAAACTTTATTTAAATTTAAACAATTATCATAGTACGTTTTTATGCAGTTATAATAGTCGAATAATTTTTCAACCAATTTTAATACACAAACTAATGTTCGTATGCCCTTTTTCAACAACTTCGTTAATAGAATTCGTTTTCCGTTATTTAGTGTTGATGTGGCGGACACGTATAGATGGCATGACGATCACGCAAATGGGTGCGAATGGCCAAAAACAATGTCATCTCGGTCAGACTAAGGTGGAATTCACAAAACGACATCGTTTTACTATTTGCATCCATCAACGTGTTTGTCATGCCATCTCCATGTTCGCTATTTCGACACCAACTAACGGAAAACAAACTCCATTAATAGAGTTATTAAAAACCGTATACTGATAACAATTTGTGTACTGAATTTGAATTATATACATGTTTATGTTGAAAAAACCATTCGGCTATGATAACTGAATGAAAAGGTACCATGGACAATTGTTCAATTTAAAATAGATCATTTTCTAACTTTTGCTGAGGATTAAAAAAACAGAATTGTGAGTTAATAAAAAATTGAGTTACTCCTACATCTCAACCAGATGATTAAATAATTTCAACATGAAATCGTTTATGATCTACAAAAACTTGAAAATACTTTGAGTTGGTGTGATGAACAATGTCTAACCATTAAATACATAGGAAGAAGAAAAAATAAAGTAATTAAACTTAACTAACACAAAGGTAAACCCTCTTCTTACCTCAAAGTATTTTTTCTTTGCTTAATTTTCCATCTCAATCAAATTCCTTTGGAACCTTAAACCTAATTGTATATGATATAGTATAGTATTGTTCGTTTGTGTGTTGTTGGTAGCTAAATTGTAGTTAATAATACAGATACGACTACGACATATGTTGTTCGTTTGTATGTCGTCGGTGATCGCAAGTTATTAATCCGCACCGCTTATTAAATTAGCGATCAGAAAAATTACGACGCAGAACGCATCATTTGACTGCTGCGATTGACCACATATAGTTGCAGCAGGTAAACAAACAACAATTTACCGCAACCGCAGCCGCAAACGAACATGACTTATATAGTTTGTTTATGATTAATATACCTTTTCTCCAAAAATAATTTCAATTTCAAATCAATTTGTTATTTAATATTTTATAAATCTACATATAGTGTTGTTCGTTTCGCAGCCGTAGGAAAATGTGGTTGCGACATGCAGTAAAACGGTGTTCGTTTGCACTGTGGTCGATCGTAGTAATCAGCGACATAAAATTTTAACTATCACTGAATTTAACCGCCGCTGAATTTTACCGTTATGGTCAAAAAATTACGATCGAACCTATAAATAAAAAAATACCCTTATATATAATGATGAATTACACATAAAAACCTAATCCTAAAATGCTATCTGTTTTCTTCTCCCCACTTTTTCACCACCTAACCTAAACGGCGACCGCATGTATGGCTTCTTCTTCTTGTCTCGGGTTTTGGTGGGTCTCGAACTAACGTGTATTTCTTCTTCTTCTTCGTCATAATTAGTATTTCTTAGAAACCCATATGGTGGAATTACGACCTAATGGGTAGACAAGACTTGATTTTTGACTCTGTTTGAAACGATTTGATTTTGCTCACAACGGTTTTCTGAGACCGAGATTCACTTTGGTTCTTTGTTGTTTGGTCCATTTTTCCGCTGTTTTAGGTATGATTTCTCCCGATTCTAGCTTTGTTTGCATCTCCCTTCTCTCTCCACAGAAACAACGACTCCTTTATTATTATTCTACAGAGACATCAACTCGTAATGGAATGAACTTTGTTGTCTCGTTCCTTTTTCTCTACCTTGATACTCTTAGCTGAATTACCCCTCTGAAGTTTCTGGAATTTTACAAGTGTGGGATTTGAAGTCTTTTCAACATCTTTTCTACCTAACTTACCCTCTTTGATTTTCTTAACCTTGGCTGTCTCAACAATTACAACTTTCTTCCATATTTCGATTTTCTTAGCCTTGGTAGAATCAATTATTGTTTATGTATTTCTCAGTATTAATACTAATAGAAAATGTAGAAAAGTAGAAAACTTTGGAGAGTATGATGTGAAAATGCTTGAGGTATAGCGGAGGAACTAAGAGTCGGGGAATGAAACCAAACCATTCTGGTTATGTTTTTAAGTGTTTGGTACTTTGGTATACAATTCTTTTGAAACCATGATTTACGTTTGGGGTTTTCAATTTGGATGTCAAATTGTATGTGTTTGAAGCTTTGAACCATATTTTGAGGTACGAATATTACCATATAAGATAGAATTTAGTAGGAAGATAGAATAAAAGGAGAAGAAGAATTTGATCAAAGAAAACATTTTCAAGATAGCAAAGATTTCTATTTTATTGGGAAAACGGAAGGAGAAGAGGGAGAGAGAGAGAGATTAAGTGGGAGAGAGTGAAGATGGGTTTAATGTAGAAAACTTGAGAATTGAAAGTGAATTGTGCTCTCTCACTAAAATATGCCACCACTAACCCATAGTGTTGATGTGAACAACTATGATCTGTTCATTGTTTTTTTTATCTTTATTCTTTCTGTTTATTCATTTTTTGTTTTGCACAATTTGAGTTACTTATTATATTGTTTAGTTTCTAAATGTGTGACAGTAAGATGTTTATCTTTCAAGCGAATGTTTTCTAAGTAATAATGCTATTTTCTCTTTTCATATGCCATATCTCTATAATGTTTGTTGGTCTGCATTTATTTCTCTTGAAAGTTCAGAGTTATTTTGTTGCTTTGGTGAATCTATTATCAAAGCTTGTTTTCAAATATTTAGGCACATATATTGATCGTTTTCCTTTTGTGCAGTAGCTTTAAAAGACAAAAACAACAATCAAGTTCACAATTCAAGATGATTATTGATATAAGTAAATTCTGAGTTATTTATTGGATGATTTATAGCTAAATTTATATATTATTTTTACAATTGTACCGATGAAGAATGTTGGTACTTTTTTCAACTTTATATAGATGAAAAAAGAAAAGGAAATACATTCAAACTTGGAATGAATCAAACTGGGAAAGACTTCATTATGAAAAAGTTTGAGCAGAGATTTGGGAAGAGATTCCTCCAATGGAAATATTTCAAAAACAAAGTACGATACTAGTAAAAAAGAATACGCTAAATTTAAGAGGTTAACTCACAATAGAATTGGACTTGGATATGATGCTATGGGAAGAATAAACATGTCGGATGATTGGTGGGAAGAACGTATAAAGGTAATTTCTATTGAATAATAGCTTTTTGATTTTTTGTATAGAATTAATAATCAAATTTGGTAATTGTAATATGTACGTGTCTTTTTTCATATACAATATCGTTGTTTCTATTATAGGAATGAATTGAAGTTAGAAAATACAAAAACAAGTTGATTCCCAATGTGTTTGAAGAGGAGTTTGGTGCTATAGTAATAACTGGAGCAAAAGGATGGAGCACTCAGCAAATCGAAGCTAGTTTATATTCTCGAGTGGAGGAGATAATGAAGATGAAGCTGACTCTGTTGATATAGATATGTTAGTGCCAACGGTAGAGACACAAACCCAAGCTGGAAGTTCAAAAACAAAAAGAAAGTGCAAAGAGAAAGATGTAATTATAAATACTTGTGTTGACGCAATGAAATTCTGGAAAAGAAGAAAAAAATAGTAGAACAAATGCTCGAGCGTGAGTATGCTTTTAGCGTTGAACGTGTAGTAGAGATACTTAATGAACTGTTTGGAGTGAGGAAGTGAGCATCGATTGATCATCTTCTAGCTGATGCAGCGAACTGTCAAGGCTTTGTAGAGTTTTTTAGTGCAGAAGATAAGATCAACTATTTGGGGCATATGACCGGGAAAAAACTTCATGATTAGCTTTTGTTTATGTTTTTATGTTCTAATATTTTAAGTTAACTACTATCATAATAAAATTAACTACTATGATGACTTTTTAAATATTTTGGATTATGATTTCAATTACATATATACATATATATATATATATATATATAATTTGGTATATAATAACACATGTCTTTTGGTTTACAATTATGTTTTAACCTTGTATAATTGTTGTATTTTTAATATATTTTTCAGATGGTTATTAGATGGATATTGGATGATGATGAAGATGATGATGATGAACATGATGATGATGAATTTGGTTTGCTTAGTGTGTTTAGTATTGAGAGATTGAGTCATAGAACATATAGAGGAGCTGGATGGATCAAGAGCTCATGCATGGATGAGATCAACAATGTTATGATATGCTTCGAATGAATCAAAAAACATTTGAAAATTTATGTAGGATGCTAACTAGGAAATATGGATTACAAGAGTTTGAAAATGTCTACATTGAAAAATCTATTGCTATGTTTCTTGAGATAGTTGGTCAAGACTAATCAATGCTTATTATAGCTGAAAGATATCAAAGGTCATTGGATACAATGAAAAGAAAATTTGATGATGTTTTGAGTGTTCTCCTCAAGTTTGCAGCGGATACACTAAAATCAGAAGAAGATGAGTTTACAAGAGTAAACCCTGCTCTAAGGAATGATGATCGATATTGGCCATTTTTTAAAGATTGTATTGGAGCACTTGAGGAACTCATGTTCCAGTTCGCCCTCCTAGTCGAACTACAGAAGCGTATAAAGGTAGAAAACAAGAACCTACGATGAATGTTCTTGTTGTATGTAACTTTGATATGAAGTTCATATACGCATATGTTGGTGTACCTGGTAGATCACATGATACAAAGGTATTGACTCATTGTGCGAGGAATGAACCTTCATTTCCACATCCGCCTAATGGAAAGTACTATTGATATCCTAATAGGACATGATATCTTGGCCCACATCGTTGGATTCAATATCATCTAGATCAATTTGCCAGAGGAGGACCACCAACAAACACAAGAGAATTGTTCAATCGAAAACATTCAAGTTTGAGATCAGTGATTAATTGGACATTTGGAGTATGGAAAGCAAAATGGAGGATTTTAAGATCGTAAGCATCTAAAGTATGATTTGATCCGAGTATGATTTAACTAAATGGATTAAGCTTGTAACATCAACAATGGCACTACACAATTTCATTCGGCATTCACATCGAGATTATTATGATTTTGCACAGTGGCAAAACAGAGAAAAATATCATGGTTATGGTGATGAAGAAGAAGAAGGAGAAGAAGTTGATAGTGATAATGTATACGGTGAACATATTCCATATGAGCCGACTGGTAATACAGCGATGAAAACTATTCGTGACAACATCACAAATGAATATGGTAGAAGATGTCGACTACCATATTAAATATTTTAGTTAAAAATTTGATGGATTTTTTTTATTTATTTTAGTTTAATATATGACATGGGTTATAATTTTGATGAATTTTTTTTGTTTTATTTTAATTTAAATATTATTTTATTATTTTTTAATTTAACTTATAATTTTATTATTAATTATATAACTATATTTAAATAAAAATTTATTATTATGATTGTTAACAAAACAAAAAAAAATCCTTATTCATGTATAATTGTACAGATTTATAAAAATATAATTATAAAAATATATTAAAAAATAATTATACAAATTTATATAAATTAAAATATAAGTTAAGTTGAAAAATTATCACTGCAGCAATAAAACGAACAAACTTGCGGTCAAACGCTGCGGTGACAACTGCGCGATTTCCTAACAAACAAACATGCGGTGTTAACCTGCGGTCAGACGCTTCGGTGATAAACGAACAACAATATCACAACGTGTAACCGTAGATCGCTGCCACAGATGTTGCGGCAGACAAACGAATATCGCATATATAATAAAATAATTTAAATTATTTGTTGCAAAAAAATTTGAATATCTTTAGTAATAAAAGTCTTATTAAATTTTTTAATTGTTTTGAAAAAATTCCAAAGTTATTCTTGTATGTATAAATCTTGATTTTTCTTTTATTTTCTATTTAAGCTTTTTTCAAAATTGGTTTCAGGCTTAAGAATTAGTTTACTTAGTAAAAATGTACTTGAATCATAAGAAAACCAGTTTTCTTTATGGCAATATGTATATTGAATATTAGAGTAATAGTTTGTATATTATTCGGTTTATTACTTAATCGGTTATAATTGGTTTAGTGGTTAAGTTTCTTTTTGAATATTTTTGGTTCATGTATATAAAGAACTCTTGTAATGAAGAATGAACTAACATTAATCAAAAACTTGATATTTAAGATGATTGATTAGTAAAGGGTTAATTATGGTCTTTTCTATTTGATTGAGCATATGAATTTATTGAAAAGGAAATAACATGATTGGTATAGTTAATGATTAATGTGATTGACGTAAGGAGCATAACGTGATTGTAAATCATTATTCTGAGATAGTGATGATTGTAACAAAGAATATGAATTTGGTGACTACAATTAACAAAGTGATGAACATGATTGACGTGACTTTTTAAAATATAATTTTGAAAAAGATTATAACAAAGACTGCAAATGCAATAGATTTTAACAAATTGTAAGAAACATCCTAAATGTATTAATATATGGATAGCAAAGGAATAAAATTAAGTGTTAAAGAATTTTTATGATGAATTTTTTTAACTTAATATGTTGTGTGAATTAATAAAGACTAGAATATGCATGTTTTAGAAACAACAAAGTAAATAAACTGGTTCATCTTCATTGATCGTAAAAGTAAATAAAAATGTTGCTTATATACTATTACATTCAATCTGATAAACGAACAATAAATATCGGTTTAACATAAATTGAGTATAACCATGACTAAAACTCTCCCTCAACATAGAATTTCATACAAGTTAAGAAGGTTCATATTGCACCTAAGATTTTGAAAAACAGAAGCATAAAGAGGTTTAGTCAAGATATGTGCTAATTGATGTTCAGATTGAACATAAAGTGTCTTTAAAAACCCAATTGATATCTTTTCACGAACCAGATGACAATCAATGTAAACATACTTCATGCTCTCATGAAAAACATGATTTTTAGCGATGTGCAAAGCTGTTGTATTGTCACAAAACATAAACACAAGTAGAGAAAAAAACATGTGAATCCTGCAGAATGCGAGTGATCCACACAAGCTCCTTTAAACCATATGCCATGGACCTGTATTCTGCCTTTGCTGAACTACAAAATATTTTATGTTGCTTTTTGGACTTCCATGAAACCAAAGCATCATCTAGTTTCTGGACAGGAGAATCCGTGAATCCCTGGACAGTGAAAACAACATTGGAGGAGTAGAATAATCTCATACCTATTGTACCTTTAAGATATCTAAGTACGTTATGAGCAGCATGCATATGAATCTCTCTAGGTGCAGCTGAGAATTGGCACAATTTGGTGACAGCAAATGAAATGTCAGAGCGAGTAATGTTCAAATATAGAAGTTTTCCAATTAGTATTCTATAGGATTCAACATTCTCAAGAAAAGAAGTATCATTCTTATGCAAAAGAGTGATTTGGTTCTCTGGGAATGGTTGATGGTTTACTTTCAAGAAAACCAGTATCACCTAACAACTCCAGAACATACTTTCTCTGACATATAGAAATTCTTTTGCTACTTCGAGCAATTTCAAGTCCAAAAAAAATTGAAAATTATCCAAATTTCAAAGTCTAAAATGAGTATTCAAAAGCTGAATCAAAGGTGGAACCACATCCTCATTGTTGCTAGCAATTATAATGTCATCTACATAAACCAAGACAACCACAAATACATCATCTTTGAATCAAGTAAAGAGAGTATGATCACCATGTGATCTAGAGAAACCCAGCTGAATGAGAGTATTAGACAAATTCAAATACCACTCTCTCGATGCGTGCTTAAATCCACAAATCGATTTATGAAGCTTACAAACCAGATTATGCTTATCTTTATATTCATCCTTCAATTCATAACCTGGTGGCAAAGACATATATATTTTTCTTCATCTAATTCTCCATTGAGAAAAGTATTTGAAATGTCTATCTGATGTAAATTCTAGTTCATCTTAGCAGCTATAGCTAAAAGAATTTTCATAGTAGCTAATTTAACTACATGAGAGAAAGTATCTATAAAATCAAGACCTTCTTCTTGAGTGGAACTTTTAGCTACTAAGCGAGTTTTGTATCTATCAATACTGCCATCAGTTTTGTGCTTGATTTTGTATGCATATTTACAACCAATAGCTTCATTACCAGATGGTAGAGGACAAATAGTCCACGTACCAGTTCTCTCCATAGCTTTTAGCTCCTCATTCATTGCATTAAACCAAACTAAATGTCTTTTAGCCTCAGAATATGTACGTGGTTCAGTAACAAGAGTAATATTATGTATAAAAGAGCTGAAAGGAGATGAAAGTTTACTATAAAAATATAGTGAGATATAGGATAAGGGATAGAAGATGAAGTATTATAGCAATGGTTATCCTCCAAGTATAAAGGTCGTTTGGAGTGTCTGCGAGAATTTGTTGCAGAAGACAAGGAATTCTCAGAAGATAATTGTTCAGAATGTGAAGAATCATCAGGAAATGAATGAGCATAATGCTTATATTCATCAATGGATGTAGGGAAGGAAATATGAGGAAAGAAATTTTGTCTATCTTTTGAGAATGTAGAAGATATAAACAGGAAGATTTTCTCATGAGAAATGACATGTCTTGAAATATAAATAACATTACTCTCCAAATCCAGAACCTTATATCCCTTAAATCCATATGGATAACCTAAAAAACACAAACCTTGGCTCGTGGTTGAAATTTATGACGATTCTTAAGAGATGTAGAGATGTAACACAAACAACTAAATGTTCTAAGAAGGTAGTAATCATGGATTTTGGATGTTAAAATTTCATAAGGAGTCTTATTCTAGAGAACAAGAGTGGGTAGCCTATTAATTAGAAAAACAACGGTCATCACATAATCTCCCCAGTACTCTAAAAATTTTTGAGATTGAAACATCAAAGATTTAGCTACATTAAGGATACGCTGGTGTTTATGTTCTACCACTGAATTTTGTTGGGGAGTTTCATGATAAGAATGGTAAGAAACTATACCTTTAGCTAGATAAAGATCCCGGAATTTCAACTCTTGAACATTGTCAGATCTAACAACTTTAACACCAATACCAAATTGATTTTCTATTAATTTCAAGAAACCTGGAAATATTGTTGAAACATCAGATTTTGTTTTCAACAAGTAAATTCAAGTAGCTCTACTATGATCATCCACGATAGTCAAAAAAATACTTATGTCCATCATAAGTATTAGTTGTAAAAAGATCCCAAGTATCTATGTGAATCAAGTCAAATGGGTTTTTACATCTGTTTTGGTTTGAAAGAAAAGGTAAATGTTTCTGCTTTGCAAGAGAACAAATAGAACAAGTTCTATTATGATCCTTATTGTTTTTGGGTAAAGATAAAGCATCACTGAGAAGATCATTCCTAGAATAAGAAGGATGACATAAACGAGTGTGCCATAAATGAGAAGAAACAGAAATTGCTGAACAAGAAGGTTCAGTGAGAAATGAAGTAAAAACCTTATCAAGATCCAAAATGTAAAGAATTTTAACTTGACTACCCTGACCAATCGTCAACTCCCGAGTATGATCCTGAATTGAGCAAACATTGGGAGTAAAAGTGATGGTTAAGTTGTTGTGTTTAGTAATCATACTAACACTAAGAAGAATAAAATGGAATGTTGGTATGAATAAAATATCACAGAGGATGAGTTCAGTGCTTAGTCTAACTTCTCCTATTCCAACAATGCTCACTGTTGTTCCATTAGGAAGATTAACATATGTATTTTCTAATTCTCTAAGCTGAAGAAATGAGTTTCTAGAAGGTGCTACATGATGAGTAGCTCCTGAATCTATAACCCATAAATTTGGAGAGATGTCATTCCTAACAGAATTATGATTAAGCATGTCATAAAGAATAGGAGAATGAAGTGTCATAAATGTACCAGATATTGGTGTAATATTTGGTACTGAATTAGAAGAAGAGGCTTGAGAGACAGCTAGAGTTGGAGTGACACTTGAATTGTGAAGCTTAGAGCTTAGAAAAAAAATGATATCCTGAATTTTTCCTGATGACAGATCAACAACTAATTGATCTGATGTCTTAACATTTTCTAAGCAAGTAGTAGTCATGTTTGTAGTTGGAACAACATTAGACAAAAAAGTATTGTAATTCTTCTGATTAGGTGAAATCATTGATGAAGAATTTTGATTATATTTCTTCTTTTTAGTCCAGTCTGTCAGATAACCATGCAATTTATAGTATCTATCCTTTAAATGACCAGCTGCTCCATGGTGAGAACAAATGACCAGCTGCTCCATGGTGAGAACAACTGACCAGCAGGTGAAGGAATGTATCCTTTGGTATTATTTCCAACATTATGTTGACTTTGATCTTGATCAAGCATGTTGTATATTTCGCTTAAACTGAGACGATGTTTCTTGTTTATAATCTGAGCTCTGATATTAGCATAAGAATCATTAAATCCCATTAAAAACTGTATCACACGACTTGTTTCAGCATCCTCAAGAAGCTCTTCCCTCTTTCCACAATTACAAGTGCATTGTTTCTGAGATTTGGTGTTGGCTAACTTTTGCCAAAGCGTTTTCATCTTAGTATAATATGTAGAAAGCTCCACAGAACCTTGTCTCAACGTTAATATCTCATGTTTTAGCTGATACTTTCTATGAAGATTACTAAGATGAAATCGCTTCATCAAATTCATCCAAATCTCAGATGCATCATTGTAATATAGAATATTGTCATAGATTTCTTGACTAACAACATTCAATAACCATGACTTTACCATACTGTTGCAACGGTTCCAAAAGTTTTAAAAAAATTCCGATTGACTCAGCCTAGGCAAAGATCCATCAAAAAAATTACACTTATTCTTACATACCAAAGCCATTGTTATCGCGATTTGCCAGGTATTGTAGTTAAATCCATCAAAATTGTCGGATACTAGTGATAAAATTGGATGATCAGCAGCATGAAGGAAGAAAGGGCTTGACGATTGTCGAGAGATTCTGAATCATAAGCTGCAATTTTTTCTGAACTGTAGATCGTATAGGTCCTGAGTTGATTGTGAATCTCCGATTGAGCTCTAAAATCATTTACATCAGATGATTGAGCTCTAAAATCATTTATAGCAGATGATTGAGCTCTAAAATCATCTACAGCAGATGATTGAGCTTGACGGAAAGGAATCGCAGTAGTCGGTTCTGGCGAAATGGTTTTAGCTCAAATTTTCACTCATTTCTTAGCCATTTCGTGAAGTACCGAGAACAATCAGTACAAAAAAAGAAAGAAAAAACGAAGAAAAGAAGAAGAATTAGATGAAAAGAACGATGATCGAAAATCAACGAAAATAAAGAAAAATGACGCAGAAAATAAGGAAATACTCTGACACTATTTTAGAAATAACAGAGTAAATAAACTTGTTTCATCTTCATTGATCGTAAATGTAAACAAAAATGTTGCTTATATACTATTACATTCTATCTGATAAACCAAAAATAAATATCGATTTAACATAAACTGAGTATAACCATGACTAAAAGTATGAGTATCTGTACAACATATAGGATTAATTGGTTACTGCTACATATTACTGTAAAGAGATGTGACCTTTTCTCAAAATATTTGTGCTCACTTCTTCATCTTAAACATCAGCATCACAATATTATAGGTTTTGGACTTTCAATCGATGATTATACTAAAATTATGATTTAACATGGCGAAGAAAATGTATGGTGTGTTCATAGTTTTAAGAATGGAAACCATTTTTGAGAATAAGAAAAATTTAATATTAAGTGTTTTAGGTGACAAAAAGAAAACAGAAAAGAAAAATGTAATTATAAAACTTTGTGTTAAACATAATGATTTTTTCTTAGAAAAAGACAAAAATAGTAGAACAAAATGCTGAAACATAAATATACTTCTAGTGTTGAGCATATTGTAGTTATATTTAATGAATTGCATGGATAGAATTTTAGATCGTAAATTACTAAAATATGATTTGACTGATTAGAGTAAGATTTTTTTAACAACAAGATGCCACTACCCAACTTCATAATTAACATTAGGGAGAATATGATTTTGTACATTGGCAAAATAAAGAAAAATATCATGTTTAAGAAAGTCATAACCACAAATGCTAACCATAGACAAATAAATAACACTTTCATAAATAACATGTTTGAAGTAGTTGTGGTTTTAAGAGTTTAAATTGTTAAACAAATTTTAAGATTAAACTTTGAGATTATAAATGGTGGAAGGTCCATTGATAAACATAAAGTGTTGTGTTGATTTTGAATAAAAATTGTAAAAACTATTCTTAAAATGTTTTACTTACCTAGAATAACACAAATCAGATTTAGACTCACGTTCTACATAGAAAAAAAATATTCACACATTATAATTTATTTTTTATTTAATAAATATAAATTAGATACATACATAGTTTATTTTTTGTTTAAAATATTTTTTTTTAATTTTAAATATTGATTATACAAATGAAATAAACAGTACATTCGGATTATATAAATAAATTTAATTTATCTTTATCTTGGATATCCAATATTATTAAATAGATAAATAATTATAAATGTGATAAATATTCAGTTAAACAAAATTTTGTTTTATGTTTTGTTTGAGTATTTTTTCAAAATTCATAATATTTTGTTGTATATTGTGTTTGCCTTTTATGTCAAAATATTAAAGATTTAAATATAATATACTGTTAAATACTTTTTTAATACCATTTTTTATAAATATTTTATCAAATTATATGTTATGTAATATTTGTTTTAAGATGATATGATGGTGTGACAAATCAATATGGTATATATGTAAATAGCACATGAAGATAAAAAATTCTTTGTTAAAAATATTTTTCATTAGTATATTAAGGATGATGAACATATCATTAAATAAGCATGAGAGTATGCAATAAATACCACAACTATCTTGAACAACAAAAGATCCTATGTTCTTTTGGATTTGAGAATTGTATAATAGTTTTGGTAAGTTTTTTCTTTTGTTTGGAAAATGTGTGCTAGGTGAAAATCTAAAAACCAAAATTTAATATGTAAATATTCCAACAGTATAAAATTTGTTTAATGTTAGGGGAGTCTTCGGTTCACCAATAAATTGACTCGCAATAAAACATATAGTTTTCTCCAATGATTTTGATGTCGAAACAATTTTTATGAAACACATTTGCATGTTTAATTTAGCTAATTAATATAATTCAAAACTTGATTATAAAAATTGTTAGAATGTGAATGAGGAATGGACTATTGGACTCATTAAAAAGCCATAAGTTTGATGGCTAAATTAATGAGGAAGGGACAAAAATCCCACACTAGAAACTTGAGTAAAAAACTTTTACTATACAAAGGGGAGAGCTTATTTAGTAGATTAAAATACTTGGAGAGAAAAGAGACCAAACCACACGCGTCGCCGCCGCCGGGTCGGGCTCGGTCTCGGTATGGTCTCGGTCTTGGTGAAGGACCGTAGGCCAATAGGGTTTTTTTGGGCCAAATTTTGGTTACAGTTTTGACGCAAAACTGAGTCAAAACCCCTAAACCGCCTCCACTCTTTCTCTTCAACTTCCCACGATCCAGGGACTGTGAAACCGCCCCCTAATGCTATAAAATTGTGCCATAATGCCTCATTATTTCTTCCTCTCTTTCGTTTTTCACATTTCCCGAAATCTGTTCCGGCGATCTCCTCACGTTCATTTTTCTTCACGCACTGTAAGTCTCAAGTGTATATCGTAGTTCTTGCTCGTAGATTCTCTAATCGGGTGTTGCGATTATACTCTCATCGTGGTTGTATCCTAGGATTCATAATCTCATCAAACCGCCACATTGCGAGAAATTTATTGAGTTAAGGAAAGAGATCAAATCTCGCCTCCACGAATTCGTCTTTTCCGTAATTCGGTTTTCAATCATTTTCAATCCGTAAATCATTTTTATATCGTGATTTTCATATCCGGTTTTTCGTATTCTGACAATCTTAATTCAATAAACCCGCTTCATGGTTATCGCTTGAATCAGATTGAGGATTGCGATTGGTTTTCAAACGATTTTCAAACGTTTCAAAACGATTTTTTTTATCTGAAAAAATGGCTTCAAACAATTCTGATCGATTTGTTACGTTTTTTAAAACGTTTTCAAATTATTTCAGTCGATCGGAATCAATTTCAAAAAACTTTTTCAATCCGTTTTTATGATCGATCTGAAACAGTTTTATGAACTTTTATTACGATTCAACGAAAATTTTCAAAAATCAAACGATCTATTTGTTTTATTAAATGGTTTTCACGAAGGCATGATGGCGAATTTCGCGAAACGTGGAAAATTATTATTCTAAAAACGTCTATTAGGGTTTCTACGAATATATTATTTAAATAAATATATATATATAGAGAAACGTATGTTAGGATTTCTAAAGGAGGAAAAATATTTCTAATTCGTAAATTAGTCAAAATATTTTTTCAGAATTTCTCGGAATATCAAAAAAAAAACTTTTATGATATCCATAAAATTTAAGCGAATTATTGGAATGCTTTTTAAAGCAAATTTTCACAGAACGTAATTTTAACGATTTTTCAAAAATCAATTATACTATTGTCGCATTTGTTTGTTATACATATTGATTATGTTTCTTTTATATTTGAACAGATTCATCTAAAAATGGCTAACGAAACTGCTTACGTGGCTGTTGATACCAATCCCGAGGTGCCAATGATGGGATTAATGCAAGTGAGGTGACGCTCCAGATTAGAAGTTGTCTACCACTTGGTTCATCCGCATCTGATGTTCCGTCTGTGCCTAGCGCTATAAGTGCAGGACTTACGCCAAACAAATTCGATGGGTCTAATATTAAGACGTGGTAGCAAAAGATGTATTTTTTTCTGACCACTCTGAAATTGGAGAAGTATCTCACCGAGGTTAAACCTGTCTTATATCTGGGAAATACTGATCCATGAGCTCTTACTAGTGATGAGTCATGGAACCATGGAGACTACTTGTGTCGAGGCTACATTCAAAGCCGTTTGGTGGACCAAGTGTTTAATGTGTACAGTGAGGTCAAAACTTCCAAAGATCTTTGGGATGCCTTGAAAAAGAAGTACAAGTCTTTTAACGTAGGTTCTGGAAAATATGTAGTTAAGAAATTTCTTGACTTCAAAATGGTGGATTCAAGGCCCATCATGGAGTAAGTTCATAAACTGCAAATGATATCCCAAGAGTTGGCCGATGAGGGAATGAAGCTCTGTGAGACGTTCATAGTAAACTACTTCATTGAGAAGCTAACTCCCGGCTATGTCGATTTCAAAAATTATCTCGGCCATAAGCAAAAGGATTTGACGTTGTCAAACTTAATATCCAGGCTACAAATTGAGTCTATGATACTGGAGCAACCACTCACATCTGCATCGATCGGGATATGTTCAGTTCTTATCAAAGGAACAAGTCTGAAGGGCAGTTGATGATGGAAAACACGGTGTCTTCCAAGATTGAAGGTCACTGCAAAGTGGTGATGAAGCTAACATATGGACACGAGGTCACTCTCACCAATGTGAATCACGTGCCACACATGAGGAAAAACTTGATATCTGGGACGTTGATGAGCAAACATGGGTTCGCCATCAACTTTGAGTCTGAAAAGTTGGTTCTTAGGAAGAATGGAGTGTATTTGGGAAAGGGATATGTGAAGGGAGGACTGATCAAAATGTGTGTAATAACAGTTCTCAAAAACAATGATGTTCCTAGTTGTTCCAATGTTGCAATGAATAAGAAACTATTTGCTTATTTGGTTGAGTCTTTTAATTTATGGCATGAACGGTTAGGCCATGTGAATTGTAAATCGATGCAACGATTGATTAATTTGAACCTGATTCCGAAATGCAAAATAAGTAAAGACAAATGTGAGATATGTGTTGAGGCAAAACTCACAAAAACTCCATCGGCTCATGTTGAATGAACTACTGAACCTCTAGCATTAATACAAACTAATTTATGCGATTTGAAAATCATACAAAATAGAGGTGGTAAGAATTATTTTTTGACATTCATAGATGATTGTACAAAACATTGTTACGTATATTTGTCACGTAGTAAGGATGAAGTCATAAAAAAATTCAAAGAGCACAAGTTCGAAGTTGAAAATCAACTTAAGAAAACTATTAAAATAGTTAGAAGTGATAGAAGAGGAGAATATGATGGACCGTTTAATGCATTTTGTCAAGAAAATGGCATTATCCATCAAACAACAACTTCCTACTCACTAGAATCTAACAGAGTTGCGGAACAAAAAAAACCAAACTCTGAAAGAAATGATGAATGTAATGTTGCAAGAATCTGGATTACCCTAAAATTTGGGTTACCCTAGAATCTGTGGGGGGGAAGCGTTGCTCACCACAAATTATATCCTTAATAAAATACCACATAAAACAAGCGGAAAACACCGTATGAATTGTGGAAAGGTATTTTACCTTTGTACAAATACCTGAAAGTGTGAGGGTGCCTACCAATAGTAGCAGTGTCTCCTCCTAAAAAGGTCACAATTGGATCTAAAAGTGTGGATTGCATATTAATAGGATACGCACACAATAATAGTGCTTATCGGTTTCTGGTACATAAATCAGATATACCAGATATCCATGTCAATAAGATTATGGAATTAAAAAAATGCAACATTTTTTAGAACGTGTTTCCATGTAAGAATAAACACCCGAAACGAGCACGTGAAGTGAAGGATGTTATAACCTCAACCAATGAGGCAAGCACATTTGGAACTTCAGTAACTGAAGTAGAAAATGTTGAAGATGAACCTAGACGAAGCAAAAGATCTCATAAGAAAAAATCTTTTGGTGATGATTTATTGACGGTCTTTCTTTTAGAAAATGAGTCGAGAACATTCACCGAAGCCATGTCTACACCTGATGCATCTTCATGGAAGGAAGTTGTGAATAGTGAGATCGACTCCATTATGCAAAACCATACATGGGAGATAACTGATTTACCACAAGGCTCTAAGGCATTACGATGTAAATGGATTTTCAAAACAAAACTGAAAACCGATGGCTCAATAGAGAAGTGCAAGACTAGATTTGTGATGCAAGGATTCTGACAAAAACAAGGTTTGGATTTCTTTAATACCTATTCTCCAGTAACGAGAATAACTTCAATAAGAATGCTCATAAGCATCGCAACACTAAGGGACTTGGAAATACATCAAATGGATGTAAAAACTGCTTTTCTGAATGGTGATTTAGAAGAAGAGATTTATATGAAACAACTTGAAGGGTTTGTTATCCTTGGTCAAGAACATAAAGTGTGTAGACTGGTAAATTCATTGTACGGACTTAAGTAAGCTCCAAAACAATGGCATAAAAAATTTGACAATGTAATGATGTCAAATAGTTTCAGCATAAATGAATGCGATAAGTGTATCTACATCAAAAATATGCCAAATAGGTATATTTTGTTATGTTTATACGTGGATGATATGCTTATCATTGATAGCAATAAATACATGATCAATCAAACTAAGAATCTTCTTAGTGGGAAGTTTGATATGAACGATATGGGATTAGCGGATGTTATTCTAGGAATCAAAATAACTTGACATTCCGAAGGAATAATCTTGTCCCAAACTCATTATGCTAAAAAGATACTTGAGCGGTTTAAGAACTACTCAAATGGAAGTACAAAAACTCCTGTCGACCCTCAACTTCACTTGACTAAAAATTCGGGTGAAGCGGTGTCACAGCTAGAGTATGCACGAGTGGTCGGAAGCTTGATTTACTTAATAAACTGTACTAGACCCGATCTGGTGCACTTAGTAAATGTACTAAGTCGTTACACAAGTAATTCATGACATAATCATTGGAAAGCTATAACTAAAGTATTAAACTCCCTACATTATTCGAAGGATTATGGGTTGCACTATGGTAGAGAACCCGGAGTTTTGGAAGGATATAGTGATACGAATTGGATATTCGACTCCAAAAACTCAAAATTCACGAGTGGATATATCTTTACACTTGGTGGTGCAATAGTGTCCTGAAAATATTCCAAACAAACTTTGTTAGCCAGATCAACTACGGAATCTGAGTTCATAGCTTTAGCCAAAGCTACAGAAGAAGCAGAATGGCTTCGTAATTTTTTGGAAGATACCCCAATGTGGGAAAAACCAGTGCCAACAATACGACATTGTTATAGTCAATCGGCTATTGCTCGAGCACTGAATAATCTATATAATGGTAAATCGCGTCATATACGTAGAAGACATAAAACCATTAGGCATTTGAACTTAAGGGATGTAATCACGGTAGATTACATCAAATCGGTTGATAACCTAGCGGATTCGTTTACTAAAGGTTTAACACGAAATCAAGTCGTACAATCATCAAGAGGAATGGGTTTAAAGCCTATGACCTAAGATGAAGTTTGATGGAAACCCCACCTACGTGACTGGAGATCCCAAAATGTAGGTTTAAAGAGACAACTAAGTCAAGCGGAATATGAAAAAACACTGTGAAACTTACGTATCTACCCAGTTCCTAGGATGATAAACAGTATTGTTACATGTATGTGTGTAGGATAAGTGTTACTTTTAATAATTTGAGACCATAGCTTTGACATATAAGTGGAGTATTACAGGATGCTCCTTAAAACAAAGCTAATGGCGAATCACCTTATGAGTGTGAAATGAGGTCGTTTATAGGAGAATGAAGGAAATGTTATATTCTCCAAGTTCACTCATGATTAACCAAGCAAGTCCACGACCACAATGGACACAATAGAAAACATAGTTCTACGAGAAATGAAATTGTGGTATACATGTTGTCTCGGTTTACATCAAAGTTCGGGTGGTTCAAGACATCATGTTCACCTCTTAGTCGAGTAAACCCAACAGATATTAACAATGAGTGGTTCAAAACTAAAACATACTACCAACTCAGATACAATGAATTTTTGTTTATATTCTCGAAAATCCTTCTATCTAATCTATAGAATACGTTTAGTCAGTAGAGTTCATCGAGTCTATCGAGTCTGCATATGTTTAGAGTCATTTCTATTCATGTGGGGAATTATTGGAACAATTTTTATCAAACAAATTTGCATGTTCAATTTGAATAATATGGCCCAAATATTGATTGCAAAAATTGTTGGAATATGAATGAAAAATGGGTCATTGGGCTTATTAAAAAACCAAAAAGTTGTTGGTTAAATTAATGAGGAAGTGACAAAAGTTCCATATTGGAAACTTGAGGAAAAATCATCTAGTATATAAAGGGGAGGGTTTATGTAGTAGATTAAAAGAGTTGGAGAGAAAAGAGACCAAGCCACATGCGCCGCCGCCGCCACCGGGCTGAGCTGGGCTTGGTTTTGGTCTTGGTCTTGGTCTCGGTCTTGGTGATGGGCCGTAAGTCCAATAAGATTCTTTTGGGCCAAATTTTGGTTGCGGTTTTGCCACAAAACTAAGTCAAAACCCTAAACCGTCTCCATTCTTCTCTTCAACTTCCCACGATTTTGGGAGTGTGAAACCGCCCCCTAAGGCTATAAAAACGTGCCATAATGCCTCATTATATTTCCTCTTTTCTATTTTTTACATTCTCTGAAATCTGTTCCGGCAATCTACTCACGCTCATCTTTCTTCACGCACTATAAGTCTCGAGAGTATATCATTCTTTTTATTAGTGAAAATTTACAAAATAGCAAATAACAATAGCATAATTAACATATTTCGTTTTATCTACTGTGCACTTAATTCAAATCCGATTATATCTCTAAATTTATACTATTTGCAACTGACACAAAACTGACAAAAATCGTATGGGTGTTAGTTATCCTTTATATCAAATTAGAATCACTTATCTTGCATCCTCTTTATAAACCCTGGAGAAAAAATTACGTCCATATTTTTTCTTGCCACCCGCTCTTCCCCACCACTCTTCCCCACCATTCTCTTTGTCTTCCCCACCCCTCTCTTCTTCTTTTTTCCACCATTATATCTTTGCACAGTAATCAATAACTACTGCATATCCGGTAATTCCTTTTGGAAAAATGATGACGACCAGTGAAATTGTAGAAATACCTGTAAGTTTATCATCCAACGCGACTTATATATATAGATACATGACTGTATAGTTAACCCCAAGTTAAAAGTTAAATGCGATTTTTTTTGCTTCAAGAAGTTTCCGATTTCATATGTTGTTTATGCTGATTTTTACTCGAATCACTTTTTTTATCGGTTGAAATATCAGTCATATTTATTATATTACGTTAAAATTGGTTTTAAAATCTGATTTTTAATTTTTCTTTTCAGTTTTTGATTTTTGATTTTGTGACTATTTCTGAATTTTCTAAAACTCCGTTTTCATATCTATTCCCGGTAATATTTGTAGTTATTTTTTCAACTCATCTCTAATTTTTATCACACACCAGCTTTCGTTTGTAAACTCATCATATATCATGTAACGGTTTAGCTACCAATTTGGTTCTCTAACGATCTAATCTGATTCTTCAACCGTTATGTTCTAATTTGGTGTTCAATTATAATTTTAAGCGCCACTTCTTTATTAGGCCATAACTTCGAGATTTGTAACAGCTTCTATTCAGATCTCTGTCGTCGTCCCAAACGTTGTTAGCTGATAAAAAATTTTTTAAAGACGACACAAAACTCGACGAACAAGAGTTTGTTTGGTAAGAGAATGACGAAGATGAAATGTGGCCAACATGGTTAAACGGATTTTTAGAGATTTATCAACATGATTATCATGTATCTTGTATAATTAAAATATTTCTTAATATTTATCAGTGTTATTATATAGATATCACACATTAAATCATATAAAACATCTATTATAGTTATAAATTTGAAATATCTTTGATTATATGAAAACAAAGTTGATATCTAATGCCTATGTTCCAATATCAAAATAAAATTTAGCATTGTTAATCCATTAATGAGAAAGTTGATGAATTAGATATAAATATTATATTGATTGGATGACAAACATATAGCATCGTCAATACCACCTCATGTATTCCCATGTATATTATTACTTGCACTGTTAACATAAATATTATCACTAGTACTCATTTTATATATTTTAAAAGAAATTATAACATATACAAGTTTTTACACCAACACTAACCCTCCTTATATACCGTTTAAATCTTATTGTAACATGTACCCTAATAAACCGTTGGATCTTATAAAAGGTTGTTTACATTAAATGCTCTAAATCTTTAAAGATTCATGTATAACATTATATCTTCTAAAGAATTTATTTTCTCTCCAATTAAAAGTTCAAAGTTTGGAGAAAGTTTGGATGGAAGTTTACAAATGGTGATATTTTCGGCAACACCATCTCTTCTTATATAGACATTATATTTTTTTTAACATATACATGCGTTGACAACACATATGAGTGATGTTATACTCAAATCTTGAGAGAATCAGAGTATTTAATGCTCGGCATAATGTTTGCATCCAATGGTATAGATTATGTATTGAGATGCGTTCTAAACAGTATAATTGCAGACTATGTCACCATCAATCACAAACAATCACAATCTCTACATTAAACCATCTTTAACTTTTGATTCAGAGTTCAGAATAACACGAATCCAACGTCCAAGTTAAGCTAGTTCATATTGTGATAATATTTAAGACCAAAATAGCTACGACAAAGCCTCTCAGTAATCCAAATCTAGCCCAAACTACGTGATGTCATGCACTACGCTTCATTTGTAAAGTTTTGCTCAATGAGCACCAATTATACGTTTAGAATTATCATTTTAACTACATGATCAACTTGACATATACGCACTAAATCGTCTTTAATTATTGATTTAGAGTTCAAAATGACATCAATTTAACGCACACGTTAAGCTAGCTCAATTTTTCGTATTATGACAACATTTACTGAAAGAGCTAGACAAAACCTCAAAATAATCTAATCTATCTTAAACTATGTGATGTCATGCATTATTTTTTATTTATAATCATTTACTCAAGGAACATCAATGATCAGTTTAGAATGATCATTTTAACTGGTCGATCAACTTGACATATACACACTAAATCGTTCGTAACTTTTAATTTAGAGTTCAGAATGACACGAATCCAACGCCCACGTTAGGTTAACTTAATTTTTTAGATGGAGTAAAAGTGAGGCAAAACCGGAAAGGTGGAGTAAAAGTGTACAGTTAAAAAATAATTTTCTCTTTAATTTGCCATTTTGTTAATTTCAATTTATTTTTTGTCATTTTGTAAATTTCTCCTATATAAAAACATTTCTAATAAAATTATTTTAAAACAAGATCGAAGCATATTATTTGAGAATATTTTAAAAACTGAAATATAATAACCAGCTAATTATACCTATATTATAAAGGGAGTATACACCAAATGACTTTTTGTGACTAGGAAGTTTTTTGTAATTATTCTTACCTCCATACATCTGCCAAGCTTATGGCTAAATCATATTATTTAGTTCCATCACTTTGTCTTTTTATATTTCAAGGTTTGTTTAGATGTCATGTCATTTTTTATTTAAAACACGTGATTTTTAAAAGAGATACAAGTATTTATATATGGGAGATTTGGTTTGATAATTTAAAAAAATTAAGAATTTGAAAATAATCCATATTTTATATTTTTGAAAACTAACTTTTTCTTAAATAATAAGACTACTATTTATAAAATTTAAGAATATAAAATTATTAAAAATAATATTTAAAATATATTAGATAAGTTTTCCATCACTATTAATGTATTGCCAAATTAACACATTTTATATTGATTATTGCACTCCGATTTCAAATAAGTACAAAAATTTGAAATATATATGAATAAAAAACCGATTTTTAATTTAACTCGATAAAAAATATTGTAAAAAAATCTACAATAATATAATATTAAAAAGATGAAGTAGTGAACAAAATTATCTACAAAAAAAACTTTGCATTAGTTACTTAGTAAAACATTTGATAAGCTTATTAGAATTGTTACTAACTCAATTTGTGCATATCTTTCACCATTATTTGGACTATTCCTTGGTTGATTTTCAAAATTATTAGAATTAATGTTTGATTCAAAATTATTATAATTAATGTTTGATTCAAAATTTTTACATGTTTGATCTATTTACTACATTTTAATAACTTGATTAAAAAAGTAATTTTTAAACATTTAAAATTATGAGTTAGTTTTCAAAATACATAAAAATTTAAAATATTAATTTACTTTAATTATAGATATATGGTATTTATTTATGTGAGTTGTGGGAGAGGGAGAGAAGGAACAAAAGAGTATGTGAGTGAGGAAACGGCGTGGAAAGAAGTCATCACGAGACCATAACGTCTCTTGTTTTGTTCCTTCTCCATCTGTCGCCAGCCTGTCTCCCTCTTTCTCTTTGTCTTTTTATTTTAGTTTGGGTTATTTTCATTGCACAAATTTATACAATTAAATTTATTTTTATTCAAATTTTAAATTTTTTATTAATTATATAAACTATATTTTTATATAAACTAAACAAATTTTATAAATTATTATAATTAAACAAATTCTATTAATATTTCTACATTAAATCTATATTGATTTTAATTCAAAATTTTAATTTTAATTTAGGTTGATTTCAAAGTTAAAATAAGATTTTTGAATTAAAACAAATTTTAATGGTGATTTAATGTGTAAACGCTAACAAAATTTATGTGATAATAATAATTTATGAAATTTTTTTAGTTTACGAAAAAAAATTCAATTTTTATAGCTAAAGAAAAATCTAAAAATTACAGATGAAATAAATTATTCGTGTAAATTCGTATAATTGACAAAAACAAAACCTTTTATTTTTATTTGTCTTCACAACTTAATACCGATTAACGTATTAATTCTTGAAAGTACAAAAATTTAGTGATCCAATTTCATAAACTAAACTCATATTTTATATATTAAATTAATCATGTGGACATATTCTACATCTACTTCGTTTTTATTTTTCACCAAACATATGATTAATCAAATATATTTTTGAATCAATACTATAAAATGCTAATGAAAAAAAATATTATTCTTGAACAAACCTACTTTCCTTCCTATAAATATACCTCTAGAGTATAAATGGATAGTTAACTTACGAACAATAATATTTTAAAATAATATATTTATAAGTTTATTTTTCTAAATGTAACACATTAAAAATATAATTTCTAAAATAACACAAATTATTATATAAACTCAAATAAAATTTGGGTTCAGTTTTTTCAGTTTAGGATTAAAAGTTTTATTATTAGGATGAGATTTTTAGTTATTTTAGTGTTAAATTTGTGTTATTTTTAGAAATTTAAACGATTATTGTTATATATGGAAAAAAAATTAAAATAGTGTTATTTACGAATATGGTTGGTTGCATGAAGTAAATTATTAATTAATCTTTGATCAACCAATAAAGTAAACACATTATGCGGAACAAAATATTTAATTGCGATTGATATTATTATTAGAGTAATACATTAAAATAGTATTTTTTTTTAAAAACAAATTGTTCAAATTTAGCATTTTAAACTTAAAATTTCAAAAATAGCAAAAATTATTTTTTTAAAATACATATTTACCATAAATAAATTATAAATATAATTATAATATTATATTTTGGGTTTTTTTTCTAATTTAGAATTTAATTTTTTCTTATTAAAAATAAGTTTTAGAATATTTTAATATTAAATTTGTGCTATTTTTGAAAATTTAAACTAATAGTACTATATTTAAAAGAAAAACTTAAAAAAAGTTATTTTGTCAATTACTCTTATTATTATTATTATCATCATTTCAATTGTGATTTTCTTAACTAATATTTCAATTGTGATTTGTATTAATACTCTTATTACTATTGTCATAGTAATGAGTAATAGACTCCATTTTAGGGATTGATAAGTATGGATTTTGGTTTGGAATTATAATGGAAAAAGAATACAAAATAGCAATAACAGAACATGTTGCTTTTATTTAATAAATAAATAGAATGAATAATTAGTACAGTTTTTAAAAAATAAATAAAAAAAAAAAAGTTGGCAGCTAGGGCTATAAAAAGCCATTAAAAAGACCACAAGAACAATATACAGATTCTTTGGATCGAAACTATATTCATCTTAAAGCAAAAAAACAAACAAACATGAAGATAATTGTCTCCATATTGCTTGTAGCCTCACTTCTTCTAATCACTTTATCTCTTACTTCAGCTACTGTCTCAGGTTTGTTAATCTCTTCAATACTCTTCTCTTTTCCATAAATATATTTGGTATCATTTGACTTAGGTCATAATTTTGTTCTTTATATATATATTAGCATGTCGATTAATAATTAAAACACCATAACACACAAACTATATATAAAAAAAACCATGCAAAACAGGTGTTTATAATCTATTTTCCTTCAACTATCAACATATAACATCAGTTTCACCCCGAATTTTGGTTTAGTGTTAAATTTTCTGATTTGTAAATTTGAATCGTATATATATCCAACTTTATGGATGATTATATTTCTAATGTTTATGTGTAGTTGACTATGTTTTAAACTTTAAAAATAAGTGTATATAAGATTCAAACTTACAAATCGAAAAAATTTAACACTAGATCAAAACTCTGTATGAAATTGATGCTATATGTTATAATAGGAGAGAGAAATAGATCGTTAGTTCTCAAATAAAGATACAAAATTCTTTTTATATATAAAACTATAAAAAAAAATTGTTTTTATTGTTTGTGAAAAAGTGTAACCATACTTAAAATTATGGTTTATTAGTTAAATAATGAAAACTTAAGAAAAGTAAAGGGAACTTTGAATTTGACATGGCTTAAGATGCAACATCATTAAGAATATGTAAATTTGGAATGAATAATTAATGGTGGCTGTGTGGTGGTGGTGGTAGCTCCGGCGGTGCCGGAGAAGAAAGATGGAAGAGAGATAGAGAAATGGTGTGGAGGAAAATGTGAAGAGAGATGCAAAGAAGCAGGAATGAAGGATCGATGTTTAAAGTATTGTGGGATATGTTGTAAAGAGTGTAAGTGTGTTCCTTCAGGTACTTATGGTAATAAACATGAGTGTGCTTGCTATCGTGACAAACTCAGCTCCAAGAAAACTCCCAAGTGTCCTTAATTCTCTACTCAACAAATTTGAATTAATCTTTTTTATATTGTAATCTTGATTTTGGTTCTGGTGATTATATATGTGGAATAATGAATACTCTTTTTCTAAATAAATGTAGTTTTATTACTTTTATCATTTATCGAATTTAAACTCCTGAAAAACACGTTGATTGTTGATATTGTTATATTATTAATTTAGAATTGAAATAAAAATTTTTTTATTATATTTTACATTAAAATTGTGAAAAAAAGATCGGATCTTAAAAGAAAAAATAATATTAATATGAATAATACCTTAATATAGCACGATAAAATTAAAATTTCAAATATAGTAAAAATAATTTTATGATAATATTTATTTACTATAAATAAGTTATATATAAATTTAAAAAGTTATATTGGTTTTATTTTTTCTTATGATTTAAATTTTTTTTATTAAGAAAAGTTGTAGTGTGTTTTAAATTTAAGTTTATGTTATTATTCCAAACTTAAACTAATAATGTTATTTTAAAATATAAAAAATTTAAAAAAATTATTTTATAAAATTGACCATACTAAAACGCCATTTAAATTTGAATGGAGAATATAATACACATGTTTATTAACAAGTATATTTGATGTTGTTTTCTAATGAATTGTTTTTACATTTCAACAATTTTTAATTTTTCTTTTGAAGTAAAACTTTGTTAAAAATGTAAAAAAAAATTATTATTTTGATGAAAACTTTAAAGTTAATGAAAGATGTGATGCATACATTTAAAATGTGTAACAAAAAAATGAAACATATACTAAAGAAATAATTGCATGAGATCGGCCCAACCGAAATAAACAATTGAAAGAATAATTTTTGTTTTAAAAATGTATAATTCAATAAATGAGATATTAATGAGATGAACATGTTTGGTGAATAATTATGATAGAAGTTGGAGACAACTTTTAAAAGACTGACTATTCATGTTTGGTTTCAACACGTGATTCATCTACTTTCCCTTTTTCTATATGTTTTCTTTCTATATTTTTTATTCGGCATAATGAGACAAATAACCAACCAATTTCTATAAATCAATTTGGATATATAACTCTTCTTCACAATCCATTCAATATATATATATTACCAAAATATCTCTGATGTACTGTTTATGTGTGTTATGAATGACTGATTTTTCCTTTGAAACCATCGAAAAAACTATTCTGTAAAGATAACCAAACATTACATGAGTGATCTTCTAATCTTGCATTTCTCGTAAGAAAACCCACATGAAAACTGAGCAGCGAGTAAATAATAAATATTAAAAAAAAGAACATTTAAATAGAATATTATTCGGGTGAAACAATTTGGTTACTGGTTGTATCACTTTTATATTCATCCCAAAAATTTAAAAATAAATGTAAATACAAAAATTTAGAGTTCGATTTTACTTTCGAAATGTTATATTTCGTGTAAAAGTATTGAGGTATTGAATCGGTTTATTGTGATTTACATATATAAAAAAGTTATTAATAAATAATAAATAGGACATATATTTGATGCAGCAATAGACATTAAAAGAAGAGATGATTACCGAAGATGCAAGGAAAGTGCATCCAGAGAAAATTGAAAACAACTAAAGATGCAAGAAAATCGCATTAAGAAAAAAAATGGAAACAAAGGAAATTGCAAGGATTTATATAACAAAGGAATATGTAAATATGTATCAAGAATATTTCTATATCTACACCAGAGCATCATTGATGGGAAATTTCCATCACAAGAAAAGAAAAGCTTCCAATATCAAGATGCAGGACTTGTGTATTTGAGAAGAAGGTTGGAGTACGAAGGTTTTATCGAAAATTGAAAAGAACAAGCAAGATGTGCGACAGTAGAATTTTTGAGTAAAACAGTTGGGTTCTTGGATGAGTGGTTTCTGCTTTGTATCAATCAAACAAACAAAACAAATATTTTGTTGAGGTTGGATCAAAACAACTGAGAAAAAGAGATTTTGGGTAAAGTAGGATTCGAATTTGAGCCAATCTTGGTGTAAGATTGAAGCTAAAGTATTGTTAAGTGTAAATTATAATAGTTTGTCTAACAAGAATCTAGTAAAAGAAATCTTTCAGTATTTTCTGTCTTACTGGGTATTTTCACATTTACAATTGGTATCAGATCCTACATCTGGTAAGAAATTATGTTTTTTAACTATAAAAAGGTGTGATCCAAGGACAAGGATGGAAAACTCGCAGTATTTTGGATCGATAAAATTACTCTTGCTTGAGGCAGAGAACTTCGGTTGGTGGAAGATGCAGATCAAGGCATATCAAAGGTGTTGATGAAGATGTATGAATTGTTGTTGAAGAAGGATGGAGAGAGCCAACTCTCAAGATAAACGATGGCGATATTGTTCCAAAACCAAAAAAGGATTGGACTCTGGAGGAGAAAACCATGTCAAAATACAACTCCAAGGCACTTTCTATTATATGGACCTCACTGACCAAAGATCAATTCAAACGTGTGCAAAGATGCTCTACAACAAAAGACGCTTAAGATTTCCTTCAAACATCATATGAGAGAACAAGCAATGTACAAAGAACTTGAATCGATATGTTGACATCACAGTTTAAAACTCTCACAATGGGTGAATGATGAAACAGTCGAGTCATTCAGTGGTAAGTTCAGTGCAATAGTCAACGAGGCATTGATACTCGGTAAGAAATACAAGGATAAGAAGCTAGTCAAAAATTTCTTCCAAAGAAGTTTCAGGCTCACAAATCAACAATAGAAGTCTCTTTGAACTCTAATGAGATGAAGTTTGATCAAGTCGTGGGGATGATACAAGCCTAAGAGCTTGAACAGAACAAGAAAAATAGCTTTAGAAGCAGAGGCATTACACTAACTGTTAACCTTGAAGAGAAGGTGAGTATGATAGTCAGAAAATATCTCAAGAGGATGGAAAGAGGTATGAAACAAGTTGGATTCAACAAATCAAAAGGAGAAGGGGAGCCTAAGTATGAACGATCTTTTAAAAAATCTGAAGCCAAGTGCCATGAATGTGAAGGAATAGATCACTTCAAAGATGAATGCCCGACTGCCAAGAAACAAGAAGGCATCAGGTGCAGTGCGTGCAAAAACTTTGGACATGTCAGATCAGAATGTGTGGGTTAATCAAGAGAAATACTTTGTCAACTATGATGACTGATTCTAATGATGAGGATGAAGAGGATCAAGATGAGATGTTAAACTTTATGGTCTATTTGGGGGTTGTAGATGAGGAAGCTGGATCTGATCAGGAAAATTATGCATAACTCTCATTGTTTGAGGAAAACATAGTTATGTGTGAATCTCTTGTCAAGACAAGGAAAGAGAATGAGGAATTCATCACAGTCAACCAAGGCTTATTGCAAGAAAAACAAGGTATGTAAAAAGAAGTTGTGTCACTGAAAAAAGCTCTGACAAAGGAACGAGAGAAGACTAGTGACCTAGAAGGGAAATTGAACCTGCAACTAAAGAACATCAAGATGCTAAACAAAAGAACGAGGATGTTGATAGACTCTTGAGCATTGGAGGAATGAACAAAGGAAAATGAGGCTTAGGATATCAGGGAAGCACTTCAGCCAATACGTCAAGGTTCGTCAAAGGTATATCTGATTCTTATTCTAACAATATGTATGTTCCACCTAATATTGCAGGAATCGTCCTATCTATCAAAATTTTGGGTGCTACTATTGTGGAAAAGGTGAACATATTCAGACACATTGTTATTAGTTCAAGCAACGAGTCAGAAGGTTGGTTCATCAGAACAAGTTTTGGTATGATCAAAGAAGGTATAACAGAGTGTGGATCAGGAAGGAAGACTTATATGTATATGTCTCATACACGGCAGAAGGATCTTAGACTACGGGAGAATCATTTTGGTATTTTGATAGTGGGTGTTCAAGACACATGACAGGAACACAAGAAAACTTCTATAGAATTGAGAAAATAGTTACAGGGAAAGTCACTTTTGGAGATGAAGCAAACGAAAAAATTAAAGCTAGAAGTACATCAGGTAGCCTGAAAGCACTAGAAGTGGAGAATGTCTATCTGGTTGATAGTCTGAAGACAAATTTGATAAGTATTAGTCAGCTCTGTGATGAAGGTTATTCAGTCACCTTTACCAGAACTGAATGTTGGACATCATAAGAGAAAGAACTGATAAAGATTCAAGGTGTCAAAACTAGAAACAATTGCTATGTATGGAAGCCATCAGAAAAGTGTTTTACAGTCACTCAGACTGACGAACTTCAATTGTGCATCAAAAGCTTGGTTAAATGAATGTTTGGATTGTGGTCAAGTTGACTGAACAACGGGCTATTCGAGACATTCCCAAGCTAAAACTGAAATCTGAGTTTGTATGTGTACCATATGCTAAAGGAAAACAGGTCAGAATTCATCACAAAGCAGTTCCTGATGTCCAAACAAAGAAAGCTCTGGATTTGATGGGGCTAATTCGGGTTGAAAGTATTGCTGGTAAAAAATACATCTTCCTGTTGGTAGATGATTTCACAAGGTTTACATGGTTGCGGTTCATGAGAGAAAAGTCTGAGATGCTTAATGGCTTCGCAATCCTATCCTTCCAAACTCATGAATGAGAAAAAATGCAACACCATGGAAGAGAATTTTAGAATAATATATTTGATAAATTTTATGGTGAGTTGAGAATTCTGCATCAGTACACTACACCTAGGACACTCCATCATAATGGGGTAGTAGAGTGGAAGAATCAGACTCTTCAAGAAATGGTTCGTTCATTGTTCCATGGCAATCAGGTCACGAAACACTTCTTGGCATATGCAATCAACATAGCGTGCTATATCATCAATCGAGTATACATCAGAAAAGGCACTAAAATGACTTCGTATGAACTCTAGAAAGGAAAGCCTACAAGTGTGAGTTATTTCCATATGTTTGGATGAGATTGCAATATATTAAATGACAATGATCAACTGAGAAAGTTTGATTCGAGAAGTGATAAAAGAATTTTTCTAGGATACTCAAAGACCAACACAATGTACAAAGTCGATAATAAAGGGATGAAGATGGTTCAGGAGACAGGAAACATTATTTTAAATGATGTGTCATCTCAAGAACTCATCTTTAAGTTTGTCGATGAGCCTCGAGATTGTGAACAAGAACTAGATAGTCTTGATAACACAATTGAGCAGGAATCAGATTCCGGATTAGAAAACGAATTAGAAGAAGTCATCAAGCCTCAAGTACACCAAAATCATTCTGAAAAGGATGTCATTTAAGAGGTAACCAGTGGACGTGTCACGAGTCACAAAAAGATTAACTTCAAGGAAATAGTGAGATTTTCCTGCTTTGTGTCCACTCTATAGCCCAAAACTCATAAGAAAGCACTAATAGATAAATATTGGATAAGTGTCATGCAAGAAGAATTGGAGCAATTTAAAATAAACAAAGTCTGGCATTTAACACCAAGACCGGATGATGTGAATGTTGTATGCACCAATTGGGTCTTCAAGAACAAGATACACGAACATGGGAATGTAGTTCGTAACAAAGTTTTCCTGGTTGCTCAAGGTTATTCACAGATGGAGAAAACTGACCTTGATAAAATTTTTACTGCAATGGCTCGTTTGGAATCCATACAATTCCTAATCGGCATGGCCTGTCTGATGAAATTCATACTTTATCAGATGGATGTTAAAAGTGCATTCTTAAATGGGATCCAAAAAGAGTAAATCTATGTTGAACAAACCTAAAGGATTTGAGGATACTGTCTATCCACAACATGTTTACAAGTTGAGCAAAACATTGTATGGTTTAAAGCAAACTCCAAGAACATGGTATGAACGATTGACAACCTTCCTAGTCAATCAAGAATATCAACGAGGGAGTGTTGACAAATCTATGAAAGTAAGCCAAGGTTAATGGTAGTATAAATCTATGTTGATGATATTGTTTTTGGAGCTATTTGTCAGAAGCTAGTGGACAGATTTGTGAAAACCATGACTGATGAATTTGAGATGAGCATGATTGGAAAACTGAATTACTTATTGGGGCTACAAATCAAGCAAAAAGATGAACATATTGCAATATCTCAAAGCACATATGTAAAGAATCTTGTAGCCAAGTTTGGATTATTGGAGAGCAAGGCAGTCCATACTCCTATGGGTGCCAACACTAAATTGTCCAAAGATGAAGAAAGATAGGATGTTGATCCCAAACTGTATCATGGAATGATAGACAAACCTACTATACTTAACATCTAGTCGTCCAAATTTGTGTATTAGTGTAGGTATATGTGCTCGCTACCAAGCTAAGCCTAAGCTATCACATCTTCAGACAGTTAAAAGAATCATCAAATGCGTCAAGGGCACTACTGAGTTGGGACTTATGTACACAAATGATACAAATCAACATCTTGCTAGTTACTGTGATGCTGATTGGACAGGATGCCTTGATGATCGATAGAGTACAAGTGGTGGATGGTTTTTCTTTGGGAACAAGTTGATTTTGTGGCACAGAAAAAAATAGAACATTGTGTCGTTTTCCACAACTGAAGCGGAATACATTGCACTTAGAAGTTGTTGCACTCAACTTCTTTGAATGAAGCAGATGATCGCAGACTATGATATGATCTCTAATTCACTCATGATTCATTGTGATAATGAAAGTGCCATTAACATTGCAAAGAATCCAGTTCAACATTTTCGTACGAAACATATTGATATTCGACATCACTTTATTCGTGATTTGGTTGAGGAGAAACTGATTGATATTGATCATGTGGACACTGATTTATAGTTGGCTTATATGTTTACTAAGCCTTTGGACTTCAACAGATTTTTTAGTTTGAGAAAGTCTTTTGGTATGTGTGATCTCTAACTTGATTATGTGAGTTGATTTGATCAAGGACATGAATGTTGGATGAGACATGATTGGTACACACGCCATTATTTTTAGGGTTTACATTTGTCGACCAAACATAGCTACCTTTCATATCGTCACATGTGTTATCTACAGAAAGAGGTCAAAGAGCAGTAGACCAGTTGATGCTTGCTTTTCATCAACTATGGTACGAGTGACTGAGAAGTCAAGTGATGTCACTATAGCAAACTCAAACCAAAAAGCAGGAATAAATTATAAAAAAACAAAAAAAGAAGAAAAAAAAGATGATGACTCTGTTTTGATTATATCAATCAAGATGATTTATGGTCTTGTTGCTTTCTGAGTAACACATGTGACGAATATATGTGAGTGTGAAAGATTAGTCATCGTATATGGATCTGATGTAAGTATTAGTGTGTGATCAATTGTAGTTATGTCAAGTATTCTTAGTCAAGTTTTAGGTATTTTTATTGTTATCACATTATCAGGTATGCACTTTTTGTTCTCATGCTAACCACTAACCAAATCATATCAATCTTGGATCCGCATTCATTTCATTGTATTTAAGTTTTAAGTCTGTCTTCATATTATACTAAATTCTTCATGCACGAGTTAATGAGCTTATTGGGGTGCTTCATTGATGTATCATCAGTCGCACCTTTTTCACTGTAACTCAATAGCTATCAAAAGGCGTGTTGTTTTGCTTTAATAGTTGTGTCTTGTCAAGAATTGATATGACTGTTCCTTTTCTATTAAATCGTCCAAGTTCCACCAGGGTTTGTATTATATTGTCTTGCTCATATCTGCTATCATGCGCTCTCTATTCTCTGTTTTCAACCGCTTGGTCGGAAACGCTAGCTCGTCGTCCCCACCATTGTCGCTCATAGCCACGAATGGTTCCGACACCAACATACAACCTTGTGGTGACTCTCTTGCACTCGTGCCCTATATCGATCTGTCTCCGCTGCAATCATGTTCTCAACCTGGTGATATTGACCCTCCGTCTCTTCCAAGTGCTCCGCCCCAACCGGCGCCAATTCTCTTTTGACCACTAATGAAATTATCTCTGAGCATTCTCTGTGGTTGTCTACTCGTAGTTCTCTCGTGCCTTTTCTTCGTAAGCGTACTCGTGCTCGGGATAAAATTAAGCTCGGTTAGCAAGCGTACTCGCTCATAGCAGAAGGACATTCCTGTTGATTCTCCGACACCGTCTCCTCGTCGTCAACTGAGTGTTTCCCATTCCAGGTACGATCTGTTCTCTCAACATCAGTTCATAGAGGAAAGGAAAGTTCGTTTTTGGACTATTCCGCGTGAGGTTGAAAATTATTTGCGTGATTCTGCTCTTGTTGGTACTATCTCTGGCATTAAACCGTTTGAAAAGGAGATTCTTTGAGAATATTGGGCAAATCTGCCAGCGACTAAGATTGAGAGTGAGGAGGTTTCCGTTTTTCTCAAAGGGATTACTTATCAGTTCTCTCGTGACTTGATAAATGGCATGTTTGGTCTTAAAGATGCTGCTGCAGCCGCTGCTACTGATCCATCGCATTATCTCTCAGAGGATGAATCGGTTGTTTTTATGAGTGGAAAATCGGTACGCAAATGAGGATCTCTTTTTTCCACTTACTTCATGGCTGATAATGTAATTCTCTTTAAGATTTGATGTACCAATTGGGCACCTACTCAGAATAGTGGTTACCCGAATCCAACTCGGGCTCGCTTGGTTCATAAGATTGAGTGTCTTCAATCATGTGTTTCACCTCACTAGGCAACATGCATCAAAGTTTTTCCTGTCGTTTCCAAGCTTGCTCTAGCGCCTCATGGACAGTCAACACCCCTTTCTGATCCCAGTAAAAATGCCTAAGGTTTGCGTGTATCGCCAAGGGGGCTCCAACAAGGTACCTCTTCCAAGTCCTTCTGTTGTTCGTACTGCCATTTTTCTGTCAGCCAAGGATCGACAGATACTTCAAGTTGATGTAACTCTAATTTAGATGCAAGGAAAGTGCATCACGAGAAAATTGGAACACAAAAATGCAAGGAAATCGCATTAAGAAAAAAGTGGAAACAAGGGAAATTGCAAGGAGTTGTCTAACAAAAGGATATGGAAATATGTATTAAGAATATTTTCATATCTGCACAAGATCCTCATTGAGGGGAAATTTCCATTACAAGAAAAGGAAAGAGGACTTTTGTATTTAATAAGAAAGTTGGAGTACGAGGGTTTTATCAAAAATTGAAAAGAACGAGCAACATGTGCAATGCTAGAATTTTCGAATGAAACAGTCGGATTTTTGAATGAGTGGTTTCTGTTTTGTATCAATCAAATAGGAAAACAAATACTCTTTTGGAATTAGATCAAAACAACTGCGAAAAAGATATTGGGTACACTAAGATTATAGTTTGAACCAATTTTGATATAAAATTAAAACTAAACTATTTTTAAATATAAATTGTAATATTTTGCTTAATATTTTGCTTATTAACAAGAATTTAATAAGAAATATCTTTTAAGTATTTTGTGTCACACTTACAATTACTACTCTTTTGTAGCACCACAACAAGAACTAACCACTATCAACAAAGAACAACCACTATCAACACACGAACAACCACTATCAACAAGAACAACCATTATCCTTCACAATATACCTAAAAGATAATTTCTGGCCAGTCACAAAACTATCTATCAAACATTGCCACACTAAATACTTTTCGTGAAGTTTTTAATGTTCCAAGTTTGTACCACAAATTTGACATTTGGTCTCTCAACTTGAGACCATGAGCAAGACAAGCCACATTATTACCAAACATCACCAAAGACTTAACAAAATTTTATTTCTTGTCTGAAAGCCTCATCGTATCCGTAAAAATGGATACTCTCAATAATCTCTTTATTAAATCAGCTTTGTAGTAATAAACGTCTTCATGCGTGACTGATTATGATCCCAATCCATGACTTTTTGACCTCAACTGATTACTTTTTCTTATTTTTGTTTCAAATTGTTAATAATGGGAAAATGAGTCTTCATAATATTTTCTTGCTGCTAGGAATTGTGGATTCCACGTCTTTTTGTTCTATTTTAAATCAATAACAAACTAAAAAGGTAATATTAAGCTATCTCTTAAAAAAGATTTTGTATTCATGTTTGGTTTGGGACCTCTAACAATTTATATTGACTTGCTTTAACAGTTTCTTAAGCTGTATTTACCTCACACATATGGCCAATTCCAAGTTGCATACATGTGCGAACGTAGTTCTGTGTCTCAGTCACTGGCACATTTTGTTGGTTTGATGAGTATGTCAAGGCCGGTGATACGCATATAAGAGAATGATGATATATATAAAGATAGCTTCAAGCAACATTCTCAGACTCATTGGCATCAGATGTCAAAGACAAAACCTCCATCAGTTCCATTCGATATTCCAAACCTCTTAGATAGTGTCCCAACAACATGCACCTAGAAACAATCACCATGATATGAGCTTTCTTTTAACATTTGATAGTAAAACTGTTAAGTTATCTTTGAGAGAATCTATGTGCGGTTAAAACATATGAATCCCTGTAAAGCCTAGCAAGCGAGAGGGAGAGAAAGGCAGTTCTAACCAAAAGAGAAGACGAGCAAGGTAGTCTCGACTCAGTGAGATAAGAGGCTGAAACGGAAGAGAAGTGTTCTCTACAAGTTCAGCACAGTTTTCATCACTTTTTTCTTTTACAGTTTCAGTAGGTAGACCTTCTGATGCTGGCAACTTAGAGTGCATCTTCGGTGATAATGTTGCCAAAAGACCATGAACAACAGAGTGAATTGTCTCTTTAACCTCGGGAGCTGCAGGTTCTGACAACTCAGCCACCTAATACATATATAGTTTAAATCGTCTGTAAAGATAAGCAAAATTATCCCATATGCCAAAACAAGGCTCCTGAATTTTACACAAACCTTCTCAGGTTGCAAAGATCTTAAATAGTCCAGCAAATCATTCTTCTCTTCGCCAACAAATTGTTGCATTTGAAGGGCAGCATTTTTTCGCCTCATTTCTTGTAATTCCTATAATGCAAGATCATAACATGAAAAAGAAATACATGGATTACAGTAAGAACTAATTACATATCAACAAACCCAGACAAGAAAACATCAACAAACCCAGACAAGAAAACATCTGTAAGATGACTTTTATACTATCGTGTTTAATAGAAACAATGACTACATTAGAAACTACACCTTTTTCACAGAAGACAATCGTGACTGCAAACGAAAAATATATTTCTGGGCTTCAGAGGATACTCTGCCTAGACCTTCTTCATCAATCATTTCAGAAAGGCTCTGAGTTATGTTATCCCTTTGGGATGAAACATTATTTTCATCTAAAATCTCACCCAGTTCTGTATCATCAGGACTCGTCCCGTTCGAATCATATTCAGTATTTTCTGGAGTGTAGCTTTCCAATTCTCCACCATGCATGTCAAGGTTCTTTTCAAGAAAAAGTCGATATTCAGCATTCCGCAATGTATACCTACAGTTTAGCAATATCTCAGAAAGATAACGCATTATGTACTAAAAACCTAATTTAGTACAGAAGAACCTAAACAAACCACCTATGTGATATCATATAAGCAGATTAGCAACTCGATTTTATCGGGATCTTCTTTTGATGGATGCTTCAGGAAAATTGTAGTGATGCGTTGATCGAATGAAACAAAACGTATTAACTTTCAGGATAATGACAAATTCAGTATGATCTTTCGATGATCATAAAATTTCCAAGTTCCACTTCTTGCAGCCTTTCTTCATTTATGGTAGAACAACATCACAACTAATGGTTAACGAATGGATAGTTTTGATGAACATACCCAGTCATCATAGATGAGACCAATAGCTTTGACAAAGGTTCCCAAAGTGATTCAATATGAACCTGAAACCTGTCAGATGGAAGAAGACCCAACATGCCTGAGATTGTTCTTTTCATGGCATCCAAAGTTGTGAGTGGAACATCCTTTTGAATTAAACTCACATCTAATGGTTCTATCTCTTGAATTAGATCTGCAAGGAGACATTTCTGAGAGAAGCCAAAAAAAAGAAGCTTCGAGTTAATTGCAATTGAAACTTTCCTGGGAAGAAAACAAACAGAATGAGAAGGAAATTAGTCGAACCTTAGAGGGCATAGGGGATCGAGAATCAGAATGAAGAGTGAAATCGTCGAGAGAGAAGCCATCGTCGCGATTACTGCTGAAATTGTTTGAAGAAGTTGCGGCAGAAGAAGTGACAGTGAAAGTCCGAAATCTCGGAAGATAATTGAATCGCGGAATAACGAAAAGGAAAGGAGAAGGAGGGTTTGTGGATCTACGAATAACAGTAGGAAGAGAAAGAGAGAAGGAAGAAATAGTAGACGCCATTAAAACGGAAGGTAATGGCGAATTTTTTCCTCTTCTTCTTTCTCTTCCTCTTTAGTCCAAACCCTAATTTTCCTATTTGAGTTCTCCGTCTGGTTCGAGACTATCGTCAGCCACAAAACATCGAGGAGATACTGACCGTTTATTACGGTGGCTGGACCATTGATGAACCGGTTACATCCCGGTTTTGTAATTCCATATCCGGTTACAGCCCAATTGTTGAACCGTTATAGCCCGGGTTTTCAATTTCTTGGTCCTAAAAATACCACCCGAATTGTTTGACCTCAGTGACTAAGCTTGACTTAGTGATGTTAAAATGAGTTTATTATTAATGAGTTTTTAGTGGGTACTTATAAATTTAAAAACTTATTTATACCCATTTATTAAAATTGATATTAATAGGTTTAAATGGATATTCATTTAAAATCCATTTATTAAAAGGGTTTTTGCTTTAAAAAAATAGGTATCCTATTAAACCCATTTATATTTTATTTTTTGTTTAATCAACAAAAATTCAAACAAATACTTTATAATAAGTAATCAATAACTTTTTATAAAAAATAAAGAATAAAAACCACGTTTCAGTAAAAAATACAAAATTATATTTTTAACGTGAAAATGCGGAATTATATTTTGGCGAGAAAATACAGAATTATAATTTTCTGAAAAAATAATAAATTATGTTTTTGCCGAAAAATGCAAAATCACGTTTTCGACAAGAAAATATAAAATTATGAAATTAATGGAAAAATACGAAATCACGTTTTTAGCGGAAAAATGTTGATTTACGTTTTGGTGAAAAAATATAGAATTACGTTTTTGACAGAAAAATTCTGAATTACGTTTTTGGTAGAAAATATTGAATTACGTTTTTTACGAAAAAATATAGAATCACGTTTTGAGTGAAAAATGCTTAATTTTTGACAAAAATGTAAAATAATTTAGAAAATGAATTTAAACGAAGTGAATTCTAAATAAAGTAACTTTACCCATTATAACATTTAAAAATGTTAGAAAACTCAAATTTCCTATGAAACATAGGACAAAAATTTAATATTTTATTTTCTTAAAAATATTTTAATATATTTATAAAAGTAATATTTTTAAAAAATAAATAAAGTTATTACCTATTTTTAAAATAAAAATTACAATATTATTTTATTATGAATATAATGGTTATAAATAAATATAAACAAAAAGAAAAAAAAATATAATCTAAAATAGATTAAATGAATTAAATGGGTTTGAATGGATTTAAATAGGTTAGTGTAATTATAAATGGGTCTAAATGGGTAACCCTATTAAATCTTATAATAAATGAGTTTTATAGGATTTGAGATTTAAATGGAGTGGGTTTTATATAGGGTGGGTTTAAATGGGATGGGTATATCCATTTTAACATCCATAGCTTGACTGTTAGACTAGTAATGGGAGAACAATTTTTTAAAATATCTTTTTTGGTTTTAAATTTAACATTAGTTATTCAAAATTTTAAAAATAACATAAATTTAATAATGAAATAATTAAAAATTTATATTTAATAAAATTAAATTTTAAATTAGAAAAATGAATTTAAATATTATTTTTTAATTTTATATATAATTTATTTAAAATAAATAATTATTTTCACATAATAATTTGTGTTATTATATATTTTATTTTTAATGAATTAGATTCAGAAGATAAATTTAAAAAATACTATTTTAAAATACTATTCATACGAAAATTTATGCAAGCAGACGATTGCGATTTTGGGAAATTATTAACCAATTTGTTCAATTGATCAAATAACAAACTAATTTTTTTGGAAAAAAAAATGTATTGGTCATAGTTCTTTGTGCTTTTTTGGTTTGGGTGATTTAGGTTCCAATTTTTTGACTATTTGGTAAAGTATGTAGTGTAGAAAAACAACAATTAAAAATTTAAAAGATTTTTACTCCACCTGGCGAAGTAATTTTCATTTGCGATTTTTTACTTTTTTATTTGGCGACGGTTACCATCTTCCTTCCGCTGTCGATAACTTTGTCTCTTCGATCTGAAGAGTTTGTGTCGTCCAATCGTGATGGTTTTTACAATAACACATGTAGTTTTTCATCTTCATCTCCATAAATCCCTATTTAAACGTTCTCATTATACCCACTTTCTTCCCCTGTTTTACACATATTTCTTTTTCCACCTTCCTTATTTATGTTCAGAAACCATGTCCGACCGTTTATCCAAACAAATGAAAGATCTTACTCTCGGAATTGCACAAGAACTAATCTCACTGCCGTCCGACCTATGCATACAAGCTATGAACGAAACGAGGTTTTCTCTAATCGGGAAGCCAGTTAATTCAAGGAAACAAAATCTCATACCGATGATGACTACATTGCTGCGCCTTTGGAGTGTAGGAGAAGTGATAGTCTCTCGTATTATCGAAGAAAACCGTATTCAATTTCTCTTCGAGACGGAGGAAGGAATAATTTCGGTTCTCCGGCGTGGACCATGGTCCTTCAATGAGTGGATGTGTATACTCCACAAATGATCGCCGACTTTAACCAAAACAGATTTGAAGAAAATCCCTTTCTGGATTCAAATTCGTGTGATCCCTATTCAATTTCTTATCCTACAAATGGTTATGTTTATCGGAAGCAAAATTGGCATTCTTTTGGAGACTGATTTTCAGGCAGAAGGTGCCCATCAAGTTGAATTTGTACGCGTAAGGGTGGTGTTGAACATCGATGATCCACTTCAATTTCAAAGAATTTTTCGATTTCAAAAGGAGGAAGTGATTCTGAAATTTTGCTATGAGAGGTTACGAAATTTTTGTGTAAAGTGTGAGATTATTACCTATGATTCCTCTGAATGCCCTTATGCCGCTGTTCCACCGACGATTTACCCTCCTCCGAATGATGAAGATCACGATGACGATGAACATCGCGATGATGACGATGATAATGACGATCTTCCCCCTCCTCGATTTCCAGAAATTTTGCAGACTCCTCCGATGCCGGAATTACCGGAATCATCTTCGAAAAATGGAGAAGACGACTCGCCCAACGCCAAAAGACGGAAAGGCAATCCATCGGAATTTTTTCCAGGTTTGTCTCTCGTGACTTTCTAACCGGAATTTAGGGTTCGCTTGGTTTGGAATAAGGACGGTTAGAATTCTTATTTGGTTCACTCAGAAATCGGTATAAGGTTATTGTGGCAATATTCACACATGTATGATGGCTTATTCTACTTTAAGGAATTTCCAATATAAACAATATGCTTATATGGTCAACCGTAGTGGAATTTCTAATTTCCATGATGCCATATTGAGTATTATAGGTGATCGTGTGGTGGGTCATAACCCGCCAAAAAATGAATGAATATTGTGTTTTGGAACTGTCGGGATCTGAGAGGGTATCTGGTAGTTCGACGCTTGAAGGGGATAAAAAAAAACATTTCCCGGATATAATCTTCCTGGTTGAAACGAAGAATAAAAACAATGTGGTTCACAATGTTACTGCTATATTAGGATATGAATGTGTTATGTGTTTTCCCCCGCAAGGCTTTAGTGGAGGTTTAGCTTTATTGTGGAATAAATCAGTTAATGTACGCTTTGTAAGTGTTGATGCTAGAACTCATGAATTGTAAGATAAATAAGAATGGCTTTGATTATTATTTATCTTACATATATGGACACCCAATTAGTAAATTTAGACATCATCTTTAGGAAAAATTACGACGAATTGCTCTTTTACGGAAAGAACCATGGATTATGTGTGAAGATTTCAATGAAATTTTATACATCTGACAAAAAAAGGGTTGTATCAGACAGCCATGGAGTTTGTATGATTTCCAAAATATGGTATCAATCTGTATGATGTCTGATTTATATTTTTTGGGAAATAATATGACATGGATGGGAAGAAGGAATAATCACTTGATTCAAAGTTGGTTAGACAGAACAATGAGTAATGATCAATGGAAAACTCTTTTAACCTGCCTCAATAGCTCAAATTATAAACCGGGTGTCATAAAAGTCCGACACAAATCGGATATTGGCAGGAGAGTGTTTCGATACGATCCTAGGTGGATTAATCATGATGATTCCTCCAATTTAGTCAGAGATTGTTGGAATAATGACTCATATTTCCTTCATTCAGACCTGCTATCAAACTTACATCATTGTCGGAAAAAGATGGCATATTGGAAAAGGAACTCTTTAGTCAATTCTATTAAATGTATAAGAAATCTTACTATAGCTTTAGATCATGCTAAAACAGATCCGACATATGACTCAAAAAATATTTTAGTAATGAAGCATCAAGTACTGGACGCATATCGAGATGAGAAAAAATGTTGAAAACTAAAGAGCAGAAATCAGTGGTTGAAAGAAGGTGATAGAAATACTAGTTATTTTCATGTTGTCACTAAGAATCGACGGTCGAGGAATAATATTATCACCATCAAAAACTCAACTGGTGTGGATATTGTTGGGAACGAGGCTATTGCCAATGAGGCAAAACAATTTCTTACAAAATTGTTTCAGACATCAGATCCAGGAAATATGGATGCACACTTCATGATTTGTCTCAGGTTATCTCGCCTGAAATGAATATAGAATTGACAAAGACAATGTCAAAAGATGAGGTTTTTTAGACTATTTATTCTATAGGGGGAAATAAAGCTCTATGCCCTGATGGATACTTTGCTTCTTTCTTTCATCACCTTGGAATATTGTTGGAGATTCAGTTTTTCAGGCGGTTCAAAGATTTTTCTGAATGGGACAAATGAATAGAGATTTCAATCATACAAATCTATATCTTATTCCAAAGACTACGTCTCCGACTTCCATGATGGATTTTCGTTCTATCGCACTTTGTAATATGGTTTACAAAGTTATCTCCAAAATTCTAGTCCATCGATTGAAAAATCATCTCCATGCTATTGTATCCGAGAATCAGGCTGCATTTACTCTGGGGATATTAATCACTGACAATGTCCTCATACCACATGAAGCTCTACATTTTTTTGGGTACATAAACATTGTGCAACTTCTTTTATGGCTGTCAAATAGATATCAGTAAGGCTTATGATCGTATTGAATGGAAGTTTGTGGGAGCTGTTCTTATTAAGAAAGGATTTTGTCCGCAATTGGTTCAATGGATTATGCAATGTGTTACTACAGTCTCTTTTTCCGTTCTCGTTAACGGGAGTCCCTATGAGTTCTTTAATCCATAAAGAGGATTACGACAAGGAGATCCCTTATCCCCTTATTTATTCATCATTTGTGTTGATGTCTTTAGTACTATGCTTTCCAACGCAAAAAGAAATAAGGATATCCAGGCTTTAAGAATCAATCAGAAGGGGCCTCCAATTTCGCATTTATTTTTTCCAAATGATTCATTGTTTTTACTGAAAGTTGATCAGAAAAATATGGTGAATCTTAAGAAAATTTTGCAAGAGTATAGTCGTGTTTCTGGACAGATTATCAACACACATAAATCATTGATCATTTTCGGAAATAAAGTCTACCAACATACAAGAGATACTATTCATCAAACTTTGGGAATTTTCAATGTCAGTGGAGGTGGCAAATATCTGGGTCTTCCTGAATAATTTACCCCGAACAAAAAACAAATGTTTAATTATGTCACTGAAAGGGTTCAAGCAAGGATCTCTGGATGGCAATCCAAGTTTCTATCCCCGGTAGGTAAAGAAACTCTATTTAAAGCTGTAGCGTATGCTATGCCGGTCTACTATATGAATGTCTTCAAGCTACCAAAGGAGATATGCAAAGTGATAGATAAGTTAATACCAAGATTTTGGTGGGGCTCTAGTGTTCATCATCGTAAAATATCATGGGTTTCCTGGGAAAAGATGACTACTCCAAAATTGTTCAGTGGTATGGGTTTTCGTGAAATTCAGAAGTTTAATCAAGTTTTGTTAGCCAATATGTGTTGAAAAATTCTAAACAAGCCAACTTGTCTTCTATAGAAAGTGTTGAAAAGCAAATATTATCGTAATGAAGATTTACTAATAGCGGGTAAAGGTTCTCGACCTTCTTTTGGATGGCAATCCATCTTATATGGTCGACAACTACTACGATCGGGATTACAACGTATTATTGTAAATGGTAAATCTACTTATATCGGGGAAAATGATTGGTTTTCTATGTCTTCACCTCGAGCTCCGAAATTACTACCTTGTACCAATCCAGCTTTGAAAGTGGATACAATTATTAACAAGGACATATGTCAATAGGATGAAGAAATGATTATAGATTTGATCGAGAAAGAAGATCATCATATTATATTTAAACTATACTTGGCATCTCATTAACCACCAGATTATTGGTGTTGGAGGTATGCTACTAATGGGATCTATTCAGTTAAATCAGGATATCGACATGCCGTTAATATGGATATTAATGAGTCGTCCGGAACACTGACAGATTTGGGACAATATCCAGATTTGTCTAAAGAAATTTGGAACCTCACGTTGCCTCCAAAAATCAAGCGTTTTCTGTGGTGTTTCCTTTCGAAAGCTCTGGGATTAAAATCACACTTATTTAGATGAAAAATTATTTCTGATAATAAATGTGATCGATGTTGTAGCTTTGATGAATCCGAAATTCATACGTTTTTCCTTTGTCCTTATGCTCAAATGGTTTGGCGAAGATTGGATATTCAAACTTCTTTCTTGTGTGATCAGCAGACATCCACAGTGATCTCTGATTTTTAATCTCAAGTTATAAGGGTTTCGATCCCAAATCTCTTCAAAAGTATATGCCCTTCTGTATTCTCTGGTGCCTTTGGAAAAGTAGGAATGACTTCATTTTTAATAATAAAGGCATTCCTATTGATACTTTCTTGCTAAAGTGTCATGACGATGTTGATGAATGGATTACCCATGCGAAGAATGTGGAACAATTATATCCACGGAACGATGCAATTCAAAAAAAACAAAATGGAAAGCTCCTCCAAAATCTTGGGTTAAATGAAATTATGATGCTTCTCACATAGCACATATAATTCATTCAGGTATGGGTTGGAATATCGATAATGCTGATGGAATATTATTATAAGCTGGAATGAAGAAATTTCAAGATCGTCATGCAGTTGTTGAAACGGAATTTTTAGCACTTATTTGGGCCTTACAAACAACATATTCCTTTGGTTTTTGCCAAATTATATTTGAGGGTGATAATCTTTTACTAAACAATTTCATCAACCATCAGTCTGATAATCTGCGTTTCAAAATCTATACAGATACAATTCAACAATGGATTTTCAAGTTCGAAGCGGTCAAATTTATATATCAACCCAGATCGAGTAATCATGCAACCGATATTTTAAGTAATACAACTATTTCGTGAGACTCTCATTGGCAACTTTTTAATATTGTTCCTAATTTTATAAGAAATATTGTAAACAACGATTTATTTGGGTAATAAAAGTATCATTGCTGGAAAAAAATGTGTAGAAAAACAAATTATCTCTTAACGACAAGAGTATCACTCCGTTTGCAAGGCTGCATGCCAAATTTTTCAAATATTTTATGATTTACGGTGAATTTAGATCCCTAATTTTTAATCTCAAATATTTCTTAAGAAATTTCTTAATCTCATGGAACATGCTTATGTGGCCAATAGTATGTTAACTAAATACAAAACCATGAGAAGAAGTTTTATCCCATTAACTTTTATATACAATCATGTACCAAATTCACTTCAAACCAAATGAGATGATTATAAAAGTTATGCTATCATCTCTCGGAGGTGGACTCACACCCGAAGATCCAGGTCGTCCCAATATGGAATCGGTCTAATAACTTGGTCTTGTAATACAGATGATTTCTGCCAATTTTGAGGAGTCGTTAGATATCTTCCAAAATATCTGATCTTGTATGACATTGGGTGTCTCAAAACAGTATTTATAATTTTTAATGTAACATTTATAGCGAATATATCATGAGATTTAGTGAATGAAAAATATATAAAAAAGGTTATTGGTTTTAAATGTACATGAGAAATTATTAAACAATTTGTTATATCATTATTCGCCTAACTAGCAAATAAACATCAGCTTTCCTTTTCACAATACACATCGTATTTTTCAAACATTAGTTAATCTATCTAAGTGTAACCGGAGGATACATGTCCAACATCATCAACAAAAAAAACATTTTCATAAAAGTGGTCCACATTTGGTTTGGTAGATAGAAATTTCTAAACACTTCCTTAAAAGAATTTCAGCTTCCGACATTATTAACTCAAAATCCAATGGTCTTTATATCTCTCTAAAACTCCCAAACCTTCTATCAAAATTTGATTTGACAAGAAAAAAATGAACCCTTATAAATTTTTTTTACAGTTTTTGTTTGAATTATCTTCCTCTTCTTGTTTATAATATGTTTGCATTTAAGAATTTTCAAAAGGAAAAGAGAAAAGGAAATTAATACAGTAATAATCAAATAACTCCAAACAAAATATCCATTAATCTCAATCTCAACACTGAGTAGTATCCTCTCCAAAAGACAATGATAGTAATAATAATAATAATCCCAAAAGAATTCAGTCCCCAAGTAATAACAATGTTACAAACAAAGACATCATAAAAATAAAATGCAAAGAACTATCCTTAGATCATCAACCAGACTAGCATAGATCCAAATACCAAGCTTGAAACCGTCTTGCTTGCTCCATTCTGCAAAAAACCATAAGATTTCATAGTGATTATATAGAATTATTACATAGGTATATAAATTTTGAAAATTTGGACTTTTTTGATAATTTTATTAATTTGGGGTCGCCTTTCGAAAATCTTCAAAAGTTGATTTTCGTGTATCCGTCCTTTAGTTATACTTTTAATATTACTGGACAAGGCATAATGCCACGTGGAATATATTTTTCACGTGCAGACTGACAAAGTCACGTGACTCTTTGTGCCCACGCACCACGGCTAGGGTTCGAAGATATCGAGACATGTGCGCACGTTAATGGAAACCAATGTTCTATTGCTAAACTGCGCTAATCATGTTTTCAAAACCTAAGACATTGTACTAAAGGTTTTATCTAAGACAAGTCAAACTAAGTTTTAAAGTCGAAACATATCAGATCTGGAAGTACAAGATCCAAGTCAAAAGAAGAAAGATTTACGAACCTGGTCATTCACATCGGTGGAAGGTCCTGGAGAAAGTGAATCTATGCTCGGTCCTGGAGCATCGGTCGAAGGTAAAGGTGGACTAGACGACGGTGATTGAGACGGAGCATCTGGGTTCTTGGTTGGAGCTGGAGCTGGAACCTGAGCGGGAGGGGAGGCAAGAGGAGCTGGAGGAGGAGTCGCGACGGGAGGTGGAGTTGCTGGAGGAGGAGAAGCGACGGGTGGAGGAGGAGATGCAGGTGGTGGAGAAGATACTGGAGGAGGAGTTGCTGGCGGAGGAGCGGAAACTGGTGGTGGTGGATTTGCCGGAGGAGGAGTAGTGACTGGAGGAGGAGAGGTAGTGACTGGTGGAGGTGCTGAGACAGGAGGAGGAGTTGCTGCAGGTGGTGGTGTTGTTGAAGTTGGCGGTGCTGGTGTAACGGTTGGTGGTGAAGATGGAGCTTGACCACCGACGCCGGCGACGAGAACAACACAGATCATAGCGATAATAAATTGGCGACCCATTTTGTTCCTTTTTTCCTTAAACGAACTAATCTGAGTGATAGTTTCAGTTAAGGAAATGAGGAAAAGGAAGAAAGTGAAGGATTTATTTAAATAGAACAAAAAAAGGTGGAATCAAACCAAAACGCAGATACATAGCGTCGTATCGAAATCGTATAGGGTATAATAATACCATGTTGTGGGGTCCATGAAACCATGTGATTGACGGTGCTAGATCTATTGACACGTGGAAAGGTTTTTCACCAAATTATGATGGGATGTGTATGAGTTGTATTAATCAAACGAAGCTTTTAAGCTACTCTAATTTCCAAACATGTAATTACAAAATAAATAAATACACCACTTACACGTTATTTTATTTGATCTTATATTTTTAAGATAAAACTATGTAGACTTATCATATTAAAAATATTTTAGAATAACATATTTTTAAATTTATCTTCGAAATCTATCATATTAAAAATTAAAATTTTAAAATATCATAAATAAAATAATTATTTACTTCAAATAAATTATATATAAAATTAAAACATAATATTTAAATTTATTTTTTCTAATTTATGGTTTAAATTTTTTATTAAAATAAAATTTTTAATTATTTTATTACTAAATATATATTATTTTGAAAATTTAAAAAATTATTATTATATTTGAAACAAAAAATTAAAATATTATTATTTTAGATAATTATTTTACAAAAACCAATTTTCTTTTTATTTTGCAAAAACTCTTCACTACCACACCATTTTACTTTAACGAACATTTGTAATTGATTAACGTTGAAAATAAAATAGTTTTGTCAAAAAAATTGATTATTAAATTATTTTGGTTGATGAAAAATTTGAAGTTTTTGACATTTTTCTCTGTTTATTCATGAAAATATTACTATTTTATCAAAATGTTACATTATTTAAAAAATAAGTTTTTAGTTTGGTCAATCCACACAAAATATAATTTTTAATAATTTTTTTAAGATATAATTAGTTAGATAAAGTTGTAAAAAATATTACAATAAAAAAATTAGATATAGTAATAAAAAAATAATAGTACTGATCATACGGTGTTCGTTTGTTTATCACAGTTTCATGCGGTGAAACGTAGCGATTAATCGGATTACTCTGCGATAAAAAAAAAAATAAACGCCTAAATTTTAGCAGTGTGATTGAAAATTTATGATTAAAGTGGTTAAAGATAAAATCCTCTTCTGATTATTTATGAATTAAGTGAAAAAATATCATAACGATAACAAAACGAACAAACATACGACCAAAAACTATGATAAATCGTGTGATTACTACACGTACAAATATGTGGCAACGACATGATGTCAGACGCTACAGCTAGAATAATGAATTATCTCAAATTACAACATCGTTTGATCGTAAGTTGTTGATATAGTAAACAAACGAATAAACCTAATATAAAAAATATGGCTTTAATACTGCTAAAGTTTATCATTATGTGATTACAACTATTAAAACAATAAAACTTTTACTTAATTTAACTTTGGAAATAGATTAGCTACCTAAAGCGTAAAGAGCTCTAACAAACATTTCAAGATTGCCGAATACACAATTATGGAAAACATCAAACGAATCTTCAAATGACAATAGAAGAACAAAAAAAGGTTTGGAAAAAGTTGTCAAATAAAGAATGAAATTGGAGTATAAATGTGTAAAAGATAAGATAAGACTGTCTTACAAACAAAGTTACTTTGTTTCTTATAAGAAAAAAAAAATAATTTGTTCCTTATGAAATGAGTAAAGAGAAGAGTGATAAAGTGGTTTGGGTGATGGCATGTCAATGGTGGGGTAAAGTTATGCATTCTGTGTGTTTCGATAGATGCTTTTGAACAGATTGAATTATACTAACTTCAATTATTTGATGAATTTTGGATTCTTATTTAGTTAGTGCCATTATTATTCATGTGCTCTTCCACCACCACAATGTTACTGCCAATTCATAAATAAAATAAATTTAAAATATTTAATCAATAGGTGTATAGACTACAATTTGAAAATATTTATATATTCTGATTGAAAAAAAATTGGAAAGTGGTTTTGATCGAAACAGAAAAAAATCAAGGAAATAGAAAGTTTGAAACTAAGATTTTGATGTAAGGAAAGAGACATATCAAGGATTTGGTCGAATTTTTGCAATTAGAAAAAATGTACAACGTTCTCTAATATAAGACTAAAGACTAGATGATCGTTTTGTGACAAAAAAAGTAAGAGAAAGTTTTAAGAAATGAGAATCTCAGAGAAGAAAGAATCTTTCAAAGTTTATATATTTATATATTCTGATCAAATGAAAATTCAAAAATGGTTTTGATGAAATAGGAAAGAATCAAGGAAATAGAAAATTTGAAGCTAGGATTTTGATGCAAGGCAAGAGACATATCAAGAATTTGGTCGAACTTCTGTAATCAGGAAAATTTTCATATCGGAAATATGAAAGTTTTCTAGAAAAGATGTACAAGGTTTTGTAGTATTTAATCAATAACTAAACGAACGTTTTGTGACAGAGAAAAAATAAGAGAAAGTTATAAATAATGTAAATTTGAAAAAAGAGAATTTTTTTTTTGAAAGTTTTTATTATTTGTGTTAAGAATACTGTGTTGAAGATAATAAAAAGACATGTTTCGTATTGATCAATTCAAAATGTATGCGAAATATATGTTAGAGTAATATCTTAAAATAGCATTTTTTAAGTTTTTCTTCTAAATCTAGCATCATAAAATTAAATTCCCAAAAATAGCATAAATACTTATGTGAAAATACTTATTTATTCTAAATAAATTATACATAAACTTAAAGTATTGTATTTGGGTTCATTATTTCCAATTTAGGGTTTAATTTTTTTCTATTAAAATATAGTTTTAATGTATTTTAATATTAAATTTATGCTATTATTGAAAATTTAAACTAATAATGCTATTTTTGGAACAAAAACTTAGAAAGGTGCTATTTTAGACATTTGCCATATATGTTAGATAGACTAAAATTTGTTTGACTGTAAAAAAATAAGTCTTAAATAAGTTTCAAAGTGAATAAAAGATATGATCTTGTTGAATTAAGTGGTGTTAGTTATTCTTCACACTTTCACTAATTATTAAATATAAGAGTAATTGAAACCAAAGAGAAAAAATATTTAGGGAAGATGAGAGGGAAAAAACAATAGAAAAGTGAAAAATAGTGTGATTGAATAATAACTAATAAGATTCATTGATGGGATGTTTAAAGCAAAAAAAAAAATACTATAGTTAAAAACAGCAAATTTATCTAAATGATTTTTCCAAAAATTAAATTATAAAATATATCAACGACATCGAAATCCACGTCAATTTGTTTATTCGATAACATAAACGTAAGAACAAATACAGCAAATTAATCATTATTTACTGTTTCAAGGAAGTTAATTATTAAAAAATAATATTTTTGTGGTGTCTCCTTGTTTTCTATGATATGAAATTAAATATTTGAAAAAAGCAAGGAGTGTTGTAAATACTTATCTACAACCGGTTAACTTATGAAGTCGGTTAACACCAATATAAATAGGTGACTTATAATGGTAAAAAGGGACAAGAAACAATCTTCACTTCATAAAATTTCTTACTCTCTCTCTCTCTCTCTCATCTTTTTAACATTTCTTAACACGTTATCAGCACGAGCGTTTTTACCATCTACCAGAAATATTAAAATAAGGTAAAACTCTGTTTTATTAATACATGTGTATATTCTACTTTTGCCTTCTAAATATTATATGGTAGGCTGCCTTCTAAATATTATATAGTAGGCTCTGCCTTCTAAATATTATATGGTAGACTATGCCTTCTAAATATTATATGGTAGGATCTACCTTCTAAATATTATATGGTAGGCTCTGCCTTCTAAATATTATAATGGTAGGCTCTGCCTTCTAAATATTATATGGTAAGCTCTGCTTTTTAAATATTATATGGTAGGCTCTGCCTTCTAAATATTATATGGTAGGCTCTGCCTTCTAAATATTATATGGTAGGCTCTGCCTTCTAAATATTATATGGTAGGTTGTGCCTTCTAAATATTATAATGGTAGGTTCTGCCTTCTAAATATTATATGGTAGGCACTGCCTCTTGGATATTATATGGTAGGCGTTGCCTCCTCATTTATATGGTAGGCGTTGCCTCCTCATTTGTATGGTACGTCATGCCTCCTGAAATTATTTTAATTTATGTGTTATTATATTCACTAATGTTTTAAAATTTTATCATAAATTAATTTGTGTCATCGTTATGTTTAAATTCTTAAAACTGATTATATATATTTATTAAATATATATATAATAATAATAAATTAAAATCTATACCCAAAATTTTATCATGATTATTTATTAAAAATAATTATAAAATAATTTTTATAAAACTGATGTTTAACACATTGTTTTGTTATGTGTATAGTTATAATGTCAAATTTGACAAAACTCGAGATTGCTGCCCTTGATATATCTGGAAAAAATTACATGACATGAGCAGTAGCTGCAAAAATGCATTTAAAGGCAAAAGACCTCGGAAACAACATCCGATGAGAAAAAAGCAAAAGCCATGATATTTTTATGCCACCATATCCATGATGGTTTAAAAGATGAATATATTACAAAAAAAGATCCTGCAGATCTTTGGCAATCACTCAAAGATAGGTTTGATCACTAGAAATATGTGATCTTACCAAAAGCCAAACATGAGTGGTTAAACCTCCGGTTTCAGGATTATAAAAGTGTAAGTGAATATAATTCCGCATTATTCGGAATCACTTCTAAGATGATATTATGTGGAGAAAAAGTAAGTGATTATGATATAATTGAAAAAACTCTCCAAACATTTCACCCTGGAAATGTAATTCTGCAACAACAATATCGAGCAAAGGGATATACTCGTTATTCGGAGTTAATGCAAGTTCTCCTTGTTGCTGAACAAAATAATGAACTTGTGATGATGAACCATCAATCTCGTCCTACTGGATCAGCTCCATTCCCAGAAGTGAATGTTGCATCATCCAGTTACAATAATTGGCAAGGACATGGGCGTGGTCGAGGCCATAGTCGTGGTCGTGGACGTGGACGAGGAGGTGGACGTGGACGAGGAAAAGAAAGAGGTTTTCGTGCCAATGAATTCAAGTTCGGGAGAAAGAAAAAAGTCCATGAAAATAAAGTTGGCCGCGTACCTGTTGTACACCGAAACATACAATACGAAAATGTTTGTTACAGATGTGGCATGAAAAGTCATTGGTCTCGTACCTGTCGTACACCAAAATATTTGGCCAATCTGTATCAAGAATCACAAAAACAAAAAGGAAAAAAAAGTGAAACCAACTTTATCTCGGATGAGCCCGGACTTTCTTTCGATGGAAATGCATATCTCGATGTTGCTGATTTTCTGGTTGATTCCGAGAATACCAAAGAACAAGATAATTAAGTTGAATGTAATATATATAAAGTTGTATTTTATTTTCTTTACGAACAAAAACAAAACTTAATACTTTTTTTTGAAAAATATATCTAAGTTTGAACTTTAATTACTTAATGTAAAATAGTTTTGTTATAATATTAGTTGATTTTGAAATATGTGAGTTTAACATTTATTAATACATTTTTATCAATATTTTAATCCAGAAAATGTATCTTTTTGAGAATGAGAATGGAGATATATGCCTAGCAGACAGTGCTACAACACATACAATACTTAAAGATAAAATTTTTTTCTCCTATCTAAAAATGAAAGAATCTACTGGAAGCGTGAATACAATATCGGATAACGCAAATATTATCATAGGCTCCGGAAGAGCTAGTTTTTCAGTGTCAAAGGGAACAAAATTTGAAATAAATGATGCTTTATATTCCCCCGAGTCTCATAGAAACTTATTAAGTTTCAAAGACATCCGTACAAATGGATATCACATAGAGACAATGAGCAAAAATAAGATTGAATATCTTTGCATTACATGGAAGCAGAAACAAATATTGGAAGAATTACCAATGATGTCCTCTGGATTATATTACACAAAAATAAATATAATTGAATCGTATGTTACGGTAAACCAGAAGTTTACGAGTACATTCAAAGTCTGGCATGAAAGACTAGGATATCCTGGATCAGTTATGATGAGAAAAATTGTGCAAAATTCTAATGGCCACCCATTGAAAAACCAGAAGATTTTTCAATCACGCGAATTTTCGTGTAAAGCATGTTTTCAAGAAAAACTTATTACTCGGCCATCACCAACCAAAATTAGTAATGAATCTCCAATATTTTTAGAAAGAATACATGGTGATATATGTGGGCCTATTCACCCATCATGTAGGCCATTTCGATATTTTATGGTTTTAATTGACACATCTAGTAGATGGTCACATGTGTGTTAACCACACGAAATATGGCTTTCGCAAGATTCATTGCCCAAATAATTAGGTTAAAAGCGCAATTCCCTGATTATACTATAAAGAAAGTAAGACTTGACAACGCTGGTGAATTCACGTCACAAGCCTTTAATGATTATTGTATGGCTCTCGGAATCGATATTGAACATCCGATTCCGCATGTTCATACACAAAATGGTATGGCTGAGTCTTTGATAAAACGGTTACAACTCATCGCGAGACCGTTAATTTTGAAAACAAATCTCCCAATTTCAGTATGGGGTCATGCTATATTGCATGCGGCAACATTGGTCCAGATAAGACCAAGTGCATATCATGAATATTCCCCGTTACAATTAACATCTGGCCAGAAGCCCGATATATCTTATCTCCGAGTTTTTGGGTGTGCGGTTTATGTTCCTATAGCCCCACCACAAAGAACAAAGATGGGGCCACAGAGAAGATTAGGGATTTATATCAGATTTATATCATCAAGTATTATTCGGTATCTTGAACCGCGAACTGGTGACATGTTTACGGCACGATTTGCCGATTGTCATTTTGATGAAAATGAATTTCCTACATTAATGGGAGGAATTAAACAACTACAAGAAGATATTAAATGGTGTACGCAATCTTTATTATATCTTGATCCTCCCACAAAACAACGTGAAATAGAAGTTCAGAAAATCGTACATTTGCAAAATATTGCAAATCAATTGCTAGATGCATTCACAGATACAAAAAGAGTGACAAAATCATATATACCCGCTGTGAATGCCCCATCAAGAATTAATGTTCCTGTAGAACATATTGATGGCGATAAAATAAATGAACCCAAAATTCAGTTAAAGAGGGGGAGACCGATGGGCTCAAAAGATAAAAATCCCCGTAAGAAAAAGTATTTGGGAGAAAAAAATCAAAAGGTTGCAGAAGAACCTCACAAAAAATATCTCAAAAATATTTGTGAAAAGATTATAGAGGAACCAATTCAAACGGAATGTCCGAAAGACATATGCAAACAGGTTTTTGAAAACCGTGAAGAGGAAATCCGTCCAGAAGACGAACGCAATACAGAAACATATGAGATTTCAATTAACTATACCCAAAATAGAACATTATGGGTTAGGAATGAAATAGAGGATATTAATGGAATATTCTCTTTTTCTGTATCCAAAGAAATTGAAAATGAAAATGATGACGCAGATCCAATGTCTGTAACAGAATGTCAAAAAAGATCTGATTGGGAAAAATGGCAAATAGCAATGAGAAATGAATTATTCTCTTTACAAAAAAGAAATGTCTTCGGATCCATTGCCATTACACCTGAAAATGTAGTACCAGTTGGGTGCAAGTGGGTATTTGTAAGAAAAAGAAATGAGAAAAATGAGGTCACTAGATATAAAGCCCGTCTTGTTGCACAAGGGTTTTCTCAAAGACCGGGAATAGATTATGAAAAAACATATTCTCCGGTCATGGATGCAATTATATTTAGATATTTAATGAGTTTATCATCATCCAAAAGGTTGGAAATGCACCTTATGGATGTCGTGACTGCATACCTATATGGAACCCTTGATAGTGATATATACATGAGAATCCCAGAAGGATTCAAGGTCACAGAAGGATCAAAAATCTCTAAAGGACCTAAAGAACTATATTCGGTCAAATTACAACGATCATTATATGGGTTAAAACAATCCGGACGCATGTGGTATAATCGATTAAGTGAATATTTGTTGAAAAAGGGGTATATTAACAACGCGATATGCCCTTGCGTATTTATAAATAAATCCCCATCAGGCTTTGTGATCATTGCTGTTTATGTAGATGACCTGAATATAATTGGGACTCAAAAGGAAATTGATAATGCAAGAACTCATATGAAAGAAGAATTTGAAATGAAAGATCTTGGAAAGACAAAATTTTGTCTAGGACTCCAAATTGAGCATTTCCAAGATGGAATATTTGTACATCAATCAAATTATACGAAAAGAATATTAAAACGATTTAATATGGATAAAGCAAATCCTTTGAGTACTCCAATGGTTAATCGATCGCTTAATATAAACAATGATCCATTTCGACCTTGTGAAGATAATGAAGACATATTAGATCCTGAAGTACCTTATATGAGTGCTATCGGTGGACTTATGTATCTTGCAAATTATAACCGACCAGATATAGCATTTGCTACAAATTTACTTGCGAGATATAGTTCATCACCTACATGTAGACATTGGAATGGAATAAAACATATTTTTCATTATCTCCAAGGTACGATTGATTTGGGGTTATTTTATTCTAGAAACCCCGAATTTGGTTTAGTTGGTTTTGCAGATGCTGGATATTTATCGGATCCACACAAAGCTTGGTCTCAAACCGGTTATGTTTTTACAATTGGTGGAACTGCGATCTCGTGGCGATCTTAAAAACAAACTTTGGTTGCCACTTCTTCAAACTATGCAGAAATCATTGCCCTTCATGAAGCATGTAGAGAATGTGTATGGCTCAGAAACATGATCCAACATATCGAAAGAACAAGTGGACTAATCAACAATAAGGAGCCAACAAAATTATTCGAAGATAATGCTGCATCTGTCATCCAAATCAAAGAAGGTTATATCAAGAGTGACCGAACAAAACATATTCCTCCGAGATTTTTGTCCTATATCCGAGAACTCGAGAAAAATCAAGAAGTTGACATCGAGTACATTCGTTCAAGTGATAATGCAGCAGATTTGTTTACAAAGGCGCTTCCTACAACAATGTTCAGAAAACATGTTCAAAATATTGGAATGCGTCATCTTCGAGATTTATGAAGAGAAACGCAACTATCTTTTCGAGGGGGAGATTACGTATCTGTACTCTTTTTCCCTTATCATGATTTTTATCCCGTTGGGTTTTTTTTCATGATAAGGTTTTTTTTTAACGAGGTAATACGTAATACTTTATAATAATAGATAATTAAGGGGGAGTGTTGTAAATAATTATCTACAACCGACTTATGAAGTCGGTTAACACCAATATAAATAGGTGACTTATAATGGTAAAGAGGGACAAGAAACAATCTTCACTTCATAAAATTTCTTACTCTCTCTCTCATCTTTTTAACATTTCTTAACACGTTATATATATATATATAAAAGATGATATTATATGTGTACCAAAAACTACGCCGCTTTAGTTAGCTCAAAAACTCTCAATGAGAAAGGGCTTTCCGCTCCTTAGAAATAAAATCATTGTTTTCAAATCTCCACTTTGATCATAGTTCTCCACCTTGATCTTAGTTCTCCACCTTGAACTTGATTCTCTACCTTGAACTTGACTTCGTCTTTTTGATATAAACCTTGTGGATTCCAGTTCCGGCTTCTGAGTAACTCCACCTAACTTCCACGTAACTCCACCTAGCTTTAATAAATATCTGAAACCTTCTTCGTCTCAGTTCTTATCCTTCACAAAGAATTTCTCCAAAGCATGTTCACTGGTAAAACCTTGGTAAAAATACATGCTGGATTATATAAAGTAGCTTATTACACTTAGCTCACCTCATAATATCAAATTTCTTATGAAATGATATCGGAAATCTATGTGTTTAGTACTCTCATGATAAACTGCATTCTTGGTAAGTACAATTGCACTTTGAGAGGAGTTTTGGCTTATTAGTTCATGTACATGAGTATAGTGGTAAGATAATAACATGTATTCTTTTAACATGCTTAAAAACACCCACAGTTCGAAGAAATTTAATTTTTCAACCCAGACAATGCTTATATAGGCAAATAACAACAATCCCTAATATTTGGGGAAGAAAGACGATGGAGAAAATGTCTCCAAAGTAAATTTCTTTTAATCAAAACGACACGTTTTGATTAAAAAAATGGTGTCGTTGCACAGTCAGCACGAAAACACGTTGCCACATCAGCTCTATTAACGATGTAATTCATTCCGTTATGGAATTGTTGTTATTCGCTTATATAAGTGTAGTATGGGTTGAAAATTTAAATTTCTTCAGAATGTGGATGTTTTTAAGCACGTTAGAAGAATACATGATATTACCTTACTATTATACTCACGTACAAGAAATATTGAGCTGAAATCCCCGCTTTGAGAATCGCAGTGAATATCGATTGTTCTTTGATTGAATCCTAGCTCATTTAAAAACCTTTTGAGCCATATTCCCTCTTTAGCTGATTTTTTCAAAGACATGTATTTTGTCTCCGTAGTCGATAGTGCCACCACTCTCTGTAAATTTGACTTCCACCTAACTAGATTCCCACCTACTGTAAATGCCCATCCTAAAATTGATATCCTGCTATCAATATCAGCTGAAAAATCTACATCACAGTAGCCTGTTGCGACAAGATCACCTTCATTGGTGAATTCCAAACCCTTCTTTATTGTTCCATTTATATATCTCAAAATCTATTTTACACCTTGCCAATGCTCCTTGGCAGGCTTACTCATGAATCTGTAGATGAGACCAACTACATATGCCAAGTCACGTTTTGCCCCAATCATTGAGTACATAATACTTCCAATAACTCTTTAGTAAGAAACATTCTTCATCATCTCATATCAGTAGCTGTTTTTTTAATCTGAAGTGCATTCCTAATGGAGTTGACACAGAATTCGATTTATCCATACCATAATTTCTTAGAACCTTTTCAAGATAACTTCTCTAAGAAAATGATAATGTACCTTGCTGTCTATCTCTTTCAATCTCCATTCCTAGAATTTTCTTTGAATCCACTAGGTCTTTCATATCAAATTATGAACTTAGAAGGACTTTAAAATCACTTATTTGTCTCTTATCCTTACATGCAATTAGTATGTTATTGACATGTAACAATAGATAGATGTAGTTATGACTTTTCACCCCCCTTAAGTAAACACAACTATTAAATCTGCTTCTGGTGAATCCATTTGACCTTGTGAATTCATCAAAGCGATTGTTCCACTCTTTAGGAGATTGCCTAAGACCATACATGGACTTCTTAAGAAGACAAACCTGTTCAAGATTAGTTTTACTCACATATCATTCAAGTTGATCCATGTAGATCTTCTCCTCTAAATAACCTTGTAAAAAAGCAGTTTTAACATCTAGCTTCTGCAACTCCATATTCTCATGAATCACTACTGAAAATAACATCCTTATTTACACATGTTTTGCTATAGGGGAGAAGATCTCTTGATAGTCTATGCCTTCTTTTTGGGAGTAGCCATTTGCTACTAATCTAGCTTTATATCTAGGACTTTCTACCCCTTCTATTCGTTCCTTCCTTTCAAACACTCACTTCCATCATATTGGCTTGTGCTCTTTTACTCTATCTAGAAGCATCCAGGTGTTTTTTACCCAAAAGACATCATCTCCTCATCAGCAGCCTTTAGCCATTTCGTACTATCTTTGTCTAAAAGAGCTTGTTGATAATTTGATGGTTCTGGATCCTCACCATCCTCTCTTATGTGATAGGAAAAACCTGAAATATCATCATTATCTTCAATATATTTAAAATCTGCATACCTTGAGAGGGGGGTTGATTTGTCTCCTCATATGATCTCTTGCTAATTGGAAATGTAGAATATTTTATCTTTCTTGACTGGTTTTTGATTGATCTATATCATATCTTCTACTACTTCTGGTTCATTGGATCTTGTTTCTGGTTGATCTGGTTCTGACTTTGTCTCCTTATATGCTTTTCTCGTTCTGACTTGGATTCTCAGTGTTATCATCTCGGTTTTTTCTATACCTGTAACATCACAACCCAAAGTTTTGTTACTTTTAAATGATATTGGATCAATACTAACATTTTTATATGATATGAGCTCCTTGTACATCATGTTCTTCCTAAACATGACATTCTTGCTTATGATACATCTCCCGTCTTTCAGAATCCAATATCTTTTTACATCTTCTGGATATCTTGTAAAAATTTCTTTTTTGGCTCGTGGATCTAATTTTCCTTCTGTTGAATGTATGTAAACAACACATCCAAATATTCTTAGTCCACTGAGATTAGGTGTTATTGATGTCCAAAGTTCCTCAGGAATCCTAAAGTCTATAGCTGAAGAAAGAGATCTGTTCATCAAATGATTTGCAGTACAGGCTGCCTCATCCCAAAATTTTTGTTCCAAACTACTTTCACTCAACATACTCCTCACCTTGTTCATGATATATCTATTTAATCTCTCTGCCACTCCATTTTTGTATGGAGTATATGTGCAGATCTTATGTCTAACTATGCCTCTTTTTAGAATTGATCAAATATGTGGTTACAAAACTCAAGGCCATTGTCTGTACGAAACTTCTTAACCTTCCTTTCTGTTTGCACCTCAACCATTTTTTTTCATTCAATAAACCTATCAAATGTTTCATCTTTGGTCTTCAGAAAATATCCATATTTTCCTAGATCAATCATCAGTAAATGACACAAAATATTGACACTTACTAAGTTTGTGAGGGACATTTGGTGATCCCCACAAGTGTGAGTGAATATAATCCAGTTTTACTTTTGTGTTATGTTCGCCTGGTGAAAAACTCACTCTATGAATTTTACCTATAACACAATCTCCGCATAACTTTATCTCAGAGATCTTAGCCTTATTCAGACACCTTTTCTTTCCTAATATCTCTAGCCCTTTCTATCATAAATGGCCTAAACAACTATGCCAAAACTTTGTTGTGTCCTTTTTGTCTTCCTCACAACTTTGTTCTAACACATGTGCTTTTGGTACCTTTGCTACACCTTGTAGAACATATAAAGCATCATTTTTCTTCTTGCTTTCATTATTACTGTACGACCCTTGATGATCTTCATAACACCTTTAACTCCTCTGAATTCACAACCTCTATTTTCTAAAGTTCCCGCAAAAATAAGATTTCTAGACATTCCGGCAAGTATCTTACATCATGCAAAAATGTGGTTCCATCAGGATTGCTAAATCTAACTGAGCCTATCCCTCTTACCTTAAATAATGTGCAATTAGCCATTCTCACCTCTCGAGATGTGTCTCCTTGAAATTCAAAAATACTTCTATTTTTGGAGTCATGTGGAATGAACATCTTGTGTCCATAACCCATTTCTCTTGATCATTGTCACCCTCATATGTATTTGCTTATGAGGCCATTAATCCAACAAGATCATTTGCATCATCTCTAACTAATGATGACTCCCCTTTGTCATATGAAGAATTTCTTCCTTTATTTCTTTCCAGCCATTTGTAGCATTGCTTTTTATAGTGGCCCTCTTTACCACATATCCAACACACCTTCTTCCCTTCTCGTTGTGGGCATCAGATTTAACCCCAAAATATGAACCCGCTAACTGGACTAAGGTGGACCAACAAAAAGTCAAACCGGTTATTTTCAGAGAATAAATTATAGGTTTTACTTCCGTAAACTATACGAACTTATCCGAATAAACCTATTTTCACATGTACTTTTTGGATATTCTTTTAGCTACATAAACTGTCTTTTTTCTTCCGTAAGCTACACAAACTTCTTAAATTATTATAATTCCAAAAAATTCATTAATATTTACATGTTAAATAGCTATTAAACTTAGTTTTAATTCAAAAATTTGGTTTTAACTTGAATTTATTTTGAAGTTAACACTAGATTTTCGAATTAAAACAAGGGTTAATAGCGATTTAACATGTAAACATTATCGAAATTTGTGTAATATTAATAATTTATGAAGTTTACGTAGTTTACGAAAGAAAAACACAGTTTATGTAGCTAAAAGAGGATGTAAAAAGTACAAGTGAAAATAGGTTTATTCGCATTATTTTGCGTAGTGAATGAAAGTAAACCCTAAATTATATAAAAGTAAAAAGAATTAATTATGTTGTAACCTCCAAATCCGCAATTAATTCTATATCTGGAATTAATTGCGGATTATAGTATAAAAGGGGGATGTTCCTTATGTAATATGGAGAATCATTCAGATATAAAGAGAACTATTTAGAGAATACTTTAGATAATTGATGTAAGAGCTGAATAAAGTTCAAATTTGGTTCTAACATTTGACGCTTTCTGTGGGGAAAATTCATCCTAACTTTTAAGAAAAAATATCAAGCTCCAATGACGATAATCTAGATTATCAGGACATCCTTGACAGACTCTATAGCTCGCATTAAAACGAAATAAAAGGTACAATTTTGTTATCATTATTTGCATTTTGAGGCATACAATCAGGACAATATAGCATGAAATCTTACCTAACAAAGTTTTCTAAACCATTCACAGTCCCATAAATAATATTTAACCCTGAAAGGGGTAAAAAAGGCAAGTAGCTCCTCGTGTAAACACGGATATAGAACCGTTAAATAAACGAGAAGCACTTCGATAAACTAGCCAAGACAGCTCGGAAAAATAATATGAAATCCTAAAAGGGGTAAAAAAAAAGAGGCAAGCAACTCTCGTATATAGAACCTTTAAATAAACGACGAGCACTTTGCTAAAATAGCCAGCACAACTCGGCACGATAATATCAAACCTAAAAGGGATAATAATAATAATAAAAAAGCAAGCAGTTCCTTGTGTAAACACGGATATACAACCATTAAATAAACGAGAAACACTTCCGAAAATAAGATAGCCAACATAAAACAAGCATGATAAAGATAAAAAACAATAACAACAATAGAAATCGTCGAAACAACGATCAAACATCATTGATATCAGCAGGAACAGAAACACCGATGTAATTAATAAGTCTTTAAGTAAGTAAAGTTTCCCGAATGGACGCTTCAGGGGGAGGCTTATCGTGGGCACCAAATTTAACTCCAAAATTCAAACCCGCTAACCGGACTAAGGTGGACCAACAAGAATTCAAACCAGTTATTTTCAGAGAATAAATTATGTAACGGTCAAAAGAATTAATTATGTTGTAACCCTCTAATCCGCAATTAATTCTATATTTGGAATTAATTGCGGATTATAGTATAAAAGGGGGACAACCCTTATGGAATATGGAGAATCATTCAGAAATAAAGAGAACTATTCAGAGAATACTTTAAAGAATTGGTTTAAGAGCTGAATAAAGTGAAAATTCAGTTCTAACACTCGTGACTTAGACCTTGATTTACCACAATTCTTACTATATTGGAAACTTTTGGTCTCGGATCTGCCTCTGACAAAATACCCTTTTGAGATAGTTCTAGAGCCTGCACTTTCTTTTAACTCCTTTTCAGCCACGTCTTCCATCTCAATGGCTTCCCTACTGTATTTTAAGGTTTCTTTCAGTTAGTCGTACTTAGGTGGAAGAGAATTTAGAAGTAGAATACCCTGAACCTCTTTTGGAACTTCTATGATTAGATTGCTAAGATCACCAACGAGTTTCAAGAAGTCATCGATATTTTCATCTATATAACGACTATCTTGCATCTTATATCCGTAGAGCTTGAGCTGAGAGTGAACTCGGTTCGGAAGAGATTTTAACATGTATAATCTCTCCAAACTCGACCATGTTTCTGGTGCTGTGAGACACTTTCGATTTTCCTTAGAACATGATCCCCTACGTTAAGTAGGATTAGATTCATGGCTCTTTCACACCTTTCAGCTCTTGCTTCTTCACCCACAATCTTCTTTCTTAGCTTTATTGAGTCTTTTTGATCTTCTTCACTCAAAGGATCCTATGTCTTTTGTTCTACCAAAACATCTTTCAGCCCCAGCACACTCAGGTGTGCAAGCATCCTTCTTTTCCAGAGGGAGAAATCTCTTGTACCGTTGAATCGATCGACTTCAATTCTTGATCCTGACATTTCTTGATTTTCCGAGATGAATTGATTCTTTGTGTATCTTCTTTCTTTGCGTACTGCAGCTTCCCTTTAACCCAAATGACTCTGATACCAATTTGTCAAATCCAAACCTAATTTACGAGTAATTTGAATGAACATAAAAGAAATAACACCCAAGAATTTTAGGAGTTCGGAGATTTCTCTCCTACGTCTCCTCATAACTTTGTTTCGGAATCCACTAGATCAAGTCAATCGAATCCTTCTCACGGAATTACAACCTCTCTTATCTCTCTCTCAAGAACTTAGTTACGATACTCTGTTCTTCGCAACTCCTCAGCTCACTCGCATATATATATATATATATATATATATATATATATATATATATATATATATATAATCTTATAAAAGAAGCCATTATATCTGTACCAAAAATTATGCCATTTTAGTTAGCTGAGAAACTCTCACTGAGAAAGAGTCTTCGGCTCCTTGGAAATAAGATCACTGTCTTCAATAGTAGCTATTGTTAAGATATTAAATTAATAGAGTAATAAAAATTGGTTTTTGAAAATAAAAATATTAGTAATGAAATTAAAAATTTAAAAACTAAATATATAATAAGAAAAAAATTATAGTTGATCGCATGAGTACAATCTTGTTAGTTTGGTCATCGCATGCGGTTGCGGCTGCGACTGTGGTCAACACTGTGACTGTGGCAGTGGTATATATTGTTTGTTTGTCACACAGATTTTTAGTCATATCGCTGTTTTAATGAACGGTCGAAAAAATTACGACGCTGGACGCAATATCTGACTGCTGCGTCTGTCGCAAATAACTGCACCAGTTAAATGAATAACAATATGCCGCAGACACAACCGTAGGAAACTATGACTGACAAAGAAACATGACATAGAGAAAACCAAAATACCAATAAAGTGGTTTTTTAACACATCTCCAAGACTCCAATGTTTCTTCATATATAATAGAAAATTATAAATTAAAATCCAAAATAATAAACAAAAGGCGTACCAAGCCATTTTTATTATTCGCTTTGTGTAATATTATAACTATATGGGTAATTGACTAATTTAGCATTAAATAAAGTTTTAGTGATTAAATTAGCATTCGAAAGCTAAACTTTTAGAAATAACATTTTTTAAAATGGAAAAAAGACTAAAATAATATGATTTAATTTTAACCTAATCCGAACTAACCTGCCTCATTTTTCAGAAACACGAAATTACACCTCCCGTACTTTCATTCTCACTCCCATCGACGTTTTTCATCATCACCTCCGCCGAAATTTCCCGTCGAAATCTACCGTACTCTTTGTTGTCATCCACCTCCATCGCTACGCCTTCACCATCGTTGTCATCGAAGTTTTTCATCATCGCCTCCGCAGAAATCCACCTTTGAAATCTCCCGTACTCTTCTCTTCGTTTTTCAGAAATCGCCTTTGTCGTCTTCACCTCGGTATGCCGGAAACCAGAGGTAAAAATCTCTCTAACTTCTCTTGAATTTATTTAGGTTTCTGTTTAGGGTTTCTATTTAAATTTACGCTGGAAACCAGAGGTAAAAACCAAAAGGATCTTTCGTTTTTATGCCAAAAAAATCGGCAAAAATTAGGATTCAGATTTAGGTTCTTCCGTGTTTGTTTCAAATGCAATTTCGATGAATATCACCCGATTAAGGTTCAGATTTGTGCCAAATAGTTGATGAAACTGTGTGTTTTCTTGTAAATCATAATAAAATTGATGGTTCATAGTTTCAAATTAGTTTTGGTACTAAAGAAAAACTATAATTGCTTTCGTTGGGGGACAAGTTTAGCAAACAAAGTTCTGATTTGTGTTGTAATTGGTTTGTTTCTTAGTTTTTGTGTCTTGCCCCGTAAAATCAATTTGTTCAAGTGTCTTTTTCTAAATTTGAGCAATGCATACAAGTTGTAGACCAAACCCTAATGATGGTTGTAACACCATTTCCAGATGCTTTTGCTGAGTTGAAAACAAACAACACAAAACTATATGCAGTTTACTGTAAAATATTGAGATCAATCTTGAGATTTACAACTTACGAGCTTTACAGCAACTTTTAAACCAAAACTAAATCCAGTTTGTATATTTACTCCTGAACCAAAAAAATTCAGCCAATAAAGAAAAGAGAAGATGATCAAGAAAAAAAATCAATCATTTAGTTTTGTGGGAGTGCCATGTTATAATTGTTCTTATAATATTACTATGTTAAAGCTTTTCAGCTAAATGACAAAGGTTGATATATGGAGAGACCAGACTCGGTAACAGAGTTTTGTTGGTTGTCTTCCTAAATTTAGTTAAAACAAACCAATCATAAACTCTTCCACAAGTAATCGGTTGGCTATTACGGAAAAATCAGAAATTAGTGTCAAACTCAAATGTATTAAATTTAGTTGTGTAAGAACTTCCTAAATTTAAGGATAGTCTTATGTTTACATGTGCAGGAGCTTCCTAAATTTACTTGTGCAGGAGCTTCCTAAATTTTTTTTGCCTTTGATAGTTTTCCAAAAAATCTCGAAAAGTCTAAATATTTGTTCCATACTCTTTTGGATAATTTGTGTTGCGAGCAAAAATAAAAATTTTCTAGTGATTTTTTATAGATGTAAATGTAATGTGTGAAGTTGTCCATTACATAACAATCCATAAAATATAGCATTTTAAGATCAATATCACAAATAGCATTTTCTTTTGCCTCAAAGAAGATTATTTTAACTTAACACAATTACTTTCTGTAGAAAAAATGTATGCCCACTCTTTTGAGTAAAAAGAAGTGTGCTACTCAATTGTGTTTCATTTGGGTAGAATTAACCCTTCATTGTTCACTATTTTCATTTTAAGTGATTGTGATTTCGGGAAAGTCTATAATTCTTCTCTTTAACACTTTTTCTTATAATTAGCTAGATGTTATTTCTATTTCATCTTTTCGTAGATGAATTGTTTAAGGTATGAATATTGCTACTCTATATTTGCAGATCTTCTGTATAAGACAACAACAACGACTACAAAATCAGTATAACCACTTACTCTCCAGCTATTGTTGTAAGTTTTATTTCGAATTTCATGTGCTAATAAACTTAGTGTTAAAAGTTTGCATAAAGTATTAGGAAAAAATTTCTAAAAATAAGAGATACTACCTAAAATTGCATAAAATCTTTCTAAAATTTAATATACTTCTTTCTTGCATTACTTATTACACTATTAGGCCATAAATTCAACTGGAAGTAAGAAAGTTGAAATAATTTTGGAGATGTAGCTTTTCAGTTCAAGCAAAAGAACATCACTACTACTGATTTGAAAATTTTCACTAATTTTTTAAATGTTAATATTATTGAACAACAAAACACTAGTCTTTACATGATGTTAGAATGGGATTTGGGCATTATAAACTATGTAGTATCATATACTATAGATTAGAAGCGTAAATAACATAATTCCAAGAACAAACAAACATATATGTTTTTGATTAACTAAACAGAAGAAAAAAGTAACATCAAACATATGCATAAATAACGTTTTAGGAAGATATTCCTAAAACATAAGAGATACTATCTAAAATTGTACAAAGTCTTCCTAAAATCAACATTTTAGTAGATGATTCCTAAAACATAAGAGATACTACATAAAATTATACAAAGTCTTCCTAAAATCAACCTTTTATGAAAGACTTTCTAAAACATAAGAGATACTACCTAAAATTGTACAAAGTCTTCCTAAAATTTGATAAATCCTGTGCAGTTTTACGTTTTAGGAAGATATTTTAGGAAGGCATTTCATATTTTTATTAAGGTATTCTTCAATCTTAAATAAATCAGATAATGTGCTATTAACTCATTTACGATTTGTTGTTAACATTAACGAATGCATCTTTTTTTTTATAGGTATAAACATGGGAGACTCATTCTCCCTAAGGATACCACTACCTCAGTTGCAATATAGTTTTGGAGAAGAACTGCAACAAGTAGTTGTTATGAATCAAGCTTCAACATTAAGCATCATACAAACTGTTAAAGAACTGTTGGGGGATGTTCAGTTTCAGTAGGTTAAGAACAACTTTATGGGCCCACTTGTGCTAGCTGGTGAGAGAGGGTTGGATTTTTCGGATAAGCTAGTTCATTTCATTCTCTCCAGACAAATTGATACGAAAAAGAAGAATGAATTATGGTTTCAATTTGCTAGACAACCTATAATTGGGTATGTTGTTATTGATTGAATGGATCTTGCTGCATAACTATAGCGCTTACAAATTTCCAGCATCAAATGTAGAAATTGCACAAGATCTGCAAAAGCTTCATAACCATTCTTGGGGGAGAGATTCGTATATGATACTGCTTAAATCTATTAAAAAGGCGAATCTAGAAAAAGGGAAATACAATCTCCATGGATTTCCGATGGTACTATAATTATGGTTGTTAGCATATGTGCCACTTTTTTAGTCTTCGTTTAGTGCAATCGATGTCCTTGCACCAACAAATGAATATATTGCTCAATGATTCACAAAGATGCACAAGCCCACCTTATCACAGATTCAGAACATCGAAGGAGTACAAAATGTAATTCATAATATTATAATGAATTAGGACATTCTTCTTGAATTTTAATGAATTAATTTGTTTTGTTTTGCAGGTCAAAGTTATATGTATCCTCCCATTTCTTGAGAATGATGCAACAAATTTTATATCATTGGAGGATGAAGAAGACAAAGATATTTATGCGATTTTGGAATTTGTCAAAAAGGTTACTGAGTAACCAAAGAAGGTTGGATGAGTGGATCGGTCGATGTACCCACTACAATGGAAGAGATTGCGAGGCAATCTTTCATGTTTTCTAGACTATCAGAAGAGCAACCGCCATCTACTACTGATCAGTCAGTAAAGGCCAAGCTCGATAACCTTATGAAAATTGTTGATTGCTTAATGAATGATTAATGAATGATCGTTTGTCACGAATAGGAGACAGGCTTGAAAACTTTAGAAATGAGGTATGATTGTTACTATCGTTTTTCTTTATAAAATTGATTATTGAATTATCTTTACAACCATTTTTAATTGTTGCAGAAAGCTAGCATGGATGGTAATCCTTCTTCTCACCATCGATCCCCATCATTTCAAAAAAACGAAAAAAAATCACTTACCTCCTTCTGATCAATATGAGGTATGATTATTACAATATTTTTTTCTTTTAATAGTTTATTGATTTAATTGTTCTAAAAAATTATGATTGTTGTAGAGAAGTGAGATGAATGATATTCCAACCCACGACTCTTTACCAACGGTGCAAGAAAATCCAGCTGATCAGATGGGTTCAGCAATTAATCCAAATGATGGGGTAAGATTTTCCAAAATTTTAGTCATTTAAGTGGTTTAGTAAAGGTTTCCTAAAATTTAAAGAAATGCCTCCTAAATGCTTCCTAAGTTAAAACTTAATTGAAGTGTTACATTTGTGTTTTCTTGGTGTTTTTTTCTCTGTGTGTTTTTTATTAAATGTTCAGACTGAAGCACCATTATTTTTTGAAATAGAGAGAAAAAACTAACTTTGCTTCGAAAAATTGAATCTTTTCACAATGGTAATTGGTTGGAAGGAGTTATTAAGATTATACACAATGATGGGAGTTTCACTGTTTTGATCCCTGAAAATGAACCACTAAAGTGTAAAAAAGAGAAACTACGAATTCCAAGAAAATGGAACAATGGAGTTTGGAATCCACCTCTAGAAGGTATATTCTGAACACTTAGAAATATAGGAAGTTACAAATATAGAAAGTCACGGACAAACAAAGTCCCCTATTGGTATTTGATTGGTAAGGTGTTTTGTGGTTGTATCGTATATTCCATTTCGTTAACAATGTAAAATTAATAAATAGATAACATGTAAAGAAAGTTTTTATGAAAGCATTCTTAAAACAAATATGTTAATATTTAGGAGGTTTTACTAAATTTAGGAGTGTTATCTTAATATTTAGGAAATGCTTTCTAAATAGTTAAAAAACAAAACTGTGACCATAAACAAATTTTGTTTTTTTCAACAGGAGAAGGAGGAGAGGGTGTCATCCTAGTTCAACTAGCCAAACTTCCACCTTTTCTCCACTCCACCAGAGGGCATATGACAACCATCAAGGCCAAATGTTCCCGTACCACCGTTTAATGATGATATCGTGCCACTGAAAAAGAGGAAAATGAATAAAATATCACCTCAACATCCTAATCCAAAAGTCGGTGAGCCAGAAAATAAATTTTAGAGGTGGAGTACTAGGTTGGTGATCCCTTCTAGATCAATCAAGACTCCATTCAGAGTGCCTATAAATCCAGCGTTGTCCGTTGCACCCGAGGTGCATCCCATTTTAGAAGTTTGGATCTCCTCTACTCCATCAATTTGATAAATGCTCCATTGGAAGACATTAAAAAAACCAAGGTTAGTATTGGTTAAATCTTTATACATAGTTCTATTGTAGTAGTTTTATTTCATCGTAACTACCTTGTATGAAATATTTGCACTCATATCAAAATTGGTGACGTATCGGTAGATCCATCATGGTTTCCTCAAATAGAGATCATAGGGGCTAGTATTGATGAAGAGGTAAATTATGAGTTTCTTCTTATTTGTTTTACTTGTGTGTTTTTAATAGTTTTTGTTGTTTCTATTGTGGCAACACATTAACGCAACATTGTTAATGTTGTATATGCGGAGAGATCATGAACCCGCATATTTTCACAACATACTAACTTCTTTAAGAGACTGTAGTCATGCTACAATTTAAAACAAACTAAGCCGAACTATGCTGCTCTAGGAGAGATCATTGAAGTTGTGAGAGGTACAAGGGCTCCACACAAGAAGCAGTTTGAAAAAATTGATGTTGTTTATTGCATTTTCTTTATACGGCAGTTCAAACATTGGATTGGAACTACCGTTAATTTAAAGAATCGATCCATAACTGTTTTAGAATGTGAATGTCCCTCGAAAAAGAGGTGCCTTGGATCTGATCATGTTAAACCATTGATATGTATGTTTTATAACAGTTAATTTGGTAGTGTATTTTTGAGTAGTACTGAATAGTAACTTTTTTTTATCTATGGTGCAGAGATGATTTCTTTTCTATTGAAATCTGATGCGGAACAAAGAGGTGAATTTGTAGATGACACAACATTCAAAATTGAGATGCTTGATGGCAAAAATATTTCTAAGACAAAAAACGATGTCAATTGTTCTCTTTTAGGGCTCAAGATGATTGAATGTCATTCAATGGGCATTGAACATATGTCAAACCTACATGATAGCGCAGAAGAAGACATACGAACGAAGCTGGCATTTGATATCTTTCATGAGTTTGGTGATAAATCTTAGATCTAATTGTGTTAGACATTTTCATTTCTAGGTTTTCGTTTATGACTTGTATTTGTGATTGTTGATAAACACTCTTGCTGATATTATTTGGATAAACACTCTTGCTGATATTATTTGGATAAACACTCTTGCTGAAAATCAGGTGGAACAATCTGGTGGATAAAAACTCTTACTCACTTAATTTCATGTTTTAGGAAGGAATTCTTAAAAGATTAGAAATACTTCCTAAATTTGCATATATAGAGCCTTCCTAAATTTTGTATAAAGTGTGACTACTAACCTAAATTCAGTAAAGATTTCTTAATATTAAGGTATAAAATATGAATATTAACCTAAAATTGAAAAATACAATTAGGCAGATCGAATCTTGGATAATTGTGTAAGAGAATGAGTGTGTAACCAATACACTCCTGTAGCTAATCGACATATAACATTTTGTTTAATATATATATATATATATATATATATATATATATATATTTGTTTTTAATTTAAATAGTAAAAGCTTTATATCAGCCCGGGGGTGTGGGGGGGGGGGGGATCGAACCTTGATAGAAATGGTGAAGGAAGGAGTGTGTGACGGTTGTGCCATGTTATTCATTCGAGTGTTTAACATTACTTTTAACATTTATATATGTGTAGTATCCATTTATGGGCAATTAAATTTCATGTATATATTTTGACGTTTTGGAGTACTAAAACGATCAACAAATACATAAATACATACAGTTAAGAAAATTTATATGTGCACATAAGAAAATAAATTTAAAAAAAATAAAAAATCAACATCTTACCTTGGACAATTCAGTAAAATAATTTTAAAAATCAACATAAAATCAAAATCTTTTTAAAATTCAGTAAATATTTCTTGATATTAAAGAATCATTTCCTAAATAAAATAATTAAATGAAATGAAAAAAAAGCTTAAAGGTCCAATTAGGCATATCGAACCTTGGAAAATTGTGTAAGAGAAGTAGTGTGTAACCAATACGCTGTTGTATCTAATCAACATATGACATTTTGTTTAATATATATATATATATATATATATATATATATATATATACATTCCTTTAATTAAAATAGCAAAACCTTTATTTCATCTCAGGCCGGGGATCGAACCTTGAGAACAATCGTGTAAGAGTATGTAACCAATACACTGTTGTAGCTAATCGACATATAAACATTTTGTTTACTATATATATGTCTTTAATTAAAATAGCAAAAGTTTTATATCAACTCAAGGGAGAAATCAAACCTTGAACAATTGTGTAAGAGAAGGATTGTGTAACCAATATAGTGTTGTAGTTAATCGACATATAAATATTTTTTAATATATATACACTCCTTTAGTTAAAACTCTAGGAAGGATTTTTTAATATTAAGGAAGTGTTTCCTAAATAAAATAACTAAAATGAAGTGAAATTTTTTTTGAAAGATGCAATTACGCACATTGAACCTTGGACAATTATGGAGATGTAGTAGTGTGTAACCAATACGCTGCTGTAGGTAATCGATATATTATACTTTGTTTAATATATATACACTCCTTTAATTAAAATATCAAAATCTTTATTTCAACTCAGGAGGGGGATGGAACCTTGAGAACAATTGTGTAAGAGAAATGTGTAACCAATACGCTGCTGTAGCTAATCGACATATAAGCATTTTATTTAATATATATATATATTTGTCTTTAATTAAAATAGCAAAAACTTTATATCAGCTTAGGAGGACGGGAATCGAACCTTGACATGAATCGTGAAGGAAGGAGTGTGTAAACGTTGTGTCATGTTATTCATTCGAATGTTTAACATTACTTTTAACATTTATTTATGTGTAGTATTTATTTATGGGCAGTTGATATTTCATGAAAATGTCTATGTTTTGACGTTTTTGGAGTACTAAAACGATCAACAAATACATAAATACGTACAGTCAAGAAAATTTATATGTGCACATAAGAAAATAATTTTTTAAAGAAGAAAAAATCAACATCTTACCAGCTTTTAAAACTTTAGGAGGGATTTCTGAATATTAAGGAAATGTTTCCTAAATACGTAAAAACAATTGAAGTTACGCAAATAATCAAATATCATTTGAAAATGCTAATAAGTAACACAGTAAGAAAACAAAACATGTAGTATTCTTACAAGGAATTTTTTTTTTTGATAAGTAAGCTCTATTGGAATTGTGCAAGTAGTCTTGTTATGTCCTCCTTGACCACATCTACTACATTTGTGTACTTAAGATTTTGAACCTGGAACTCCAAACTCTCCAACTGACCTGATTCTCTTTTTTGGAGGTCTCCAACTGCTTTGCTTAGTTTGTGGTGGTGCGTATGAAAATTCACCAACAGTTGTTGGAAAGGTAAAACTTGTTAAACCTCCACATGGGTGAATGCTCTCTGCATATGATTTGAACCATGTTTCTGTTAAGTAAAACTCATCAACAAACTGGTTTTCATCCATCTTCGAACATTTCGCAGCAATGACATGAATACAAGGTATTTTGTTTACATCAAAGATGCAGCAAGTGCACTATTTGTTTTTCAGATGAACAACATACTTTCGGGTTTCATCCTTGACCTCAAACTCATATCGATCTACTTGAAAAACATCAAGTATCGTTGCATCATCATATCTTTCTACCATCTCCTTCACCACATGTGGTGTGACCAGCTTTTTGTGTTTGGCAGTCTTTTTCCGACGTTCATAAAACCATGTTGTGAGAGTCAATCTGATGGTTTCAAGAAGAGATATTATAGGCAACTCACGAGGCATGTTCAACATGGAATTCAATGACTCTCCAATGTTAGTTGTCATGATATTGTATCGGTTTGAAGGTGCATAAGATCAAGCCCATTTTCTGAAATCAACATCTTCTAAATATGTGGCTAAATCTATACTTCTACTTCTTATGTCGCTGAATATGCCACTAAACTCATGACAAGTATAAGCATTAGCTGTAGCTTCTACAAGTGGCAGCAATCCTTTTCTCCCATACTTTGGTTTAAGATTGTTTAGTAGATGAATTCGGAAAATACCATGATATGCAAATAGATAAATTTCTGAAAGTGCCTTTGCAATAGCACGTGCTCGGTCTGAAACAAATACCAAATCAGATGCGTTTGGGATAATAGTCTTCAACCCTTTAAAAAACCAGCTACACGCAACTTCATTTTTGGAGTCCACTATTGCAAATGCTAGAGGATATAAAGAGAAATCTCCATCTTGTGCACAAGCTCTTAGAAAATTTCCCTTAAACTTTCCTTTGAGAAATGTACAATCTACATCAATCACTCTCCTCATCAAAGCAAAACCTCTTATCGATGTACCAAATTCAACAAAGGTGTATTTGAATTTTCCAGCAGTATCCATCTCCAAATAAATTGTTGATCCATGATTTTTTCTTTTAAGCATAAACAACCATTTCGATAGATTGTAATAACTATCCTCAGGAGTCCCTCTAATCAGATTCTGAGCATACTCTTTCACTTTCCAAGGTTTTTGTAATTAATATGTATACCATGATCTAATCTAACTTGCTCCATAATTTTTTTTGGTTTGATTCAATATCTTGTCTCACCATAGTTGCTACACATTAAAGTTCCAAGCAATTTCATGGTTCCTTGTATATGGTTGGCATTTATGTGTGTTATATACAAGTATGTCCATGAACATACTTCTTCACTACAAAGTAATCAGAACCAGCTGCCTTTAAAGCACACATCCTCCAAGTGTATATATCATCAACACAACCTAATATCACTATTGACTTGTTCGACGAGAGAGACTTGAACTCAAACTTCCACTCTAATGCCTATTTTTCCATTTTTGGCATCAACTCATTCTTGTTCTTAAAATATCTATTCACATATATATCATCGGCACCTCAGGTTGAATGTGAAATAGGAAATGGTGAAATATCTGCTTTAAAAGTTGTTGTTGTTACCATTTTTCACCACTTTAAAAGTTGTTGTTTTCTGCTACATTTGATGACATATCATTTCCAATCGATGTATAAAATTTATACAAAGAGAGAAAAATGAAATAGAATTGATATTAAATGAAACCTAATACAAATGAAATAGAATTGATATTAAAAGAGAAATAGTCATACTTTAGTTATCAATTTTCATATATATATATATATAGTAAAGAATTATTTTCTAAAATTTAGAAAAGCTTCTTAAATTTAGGAATATTTTTTTGAGAAATTTGGAAAATGTACAACATATTTAAGAAAGACTGCATAAATCGACAGAAGACAAAAGATATACCATTAATCATGCAAAATTGTGAGGAAAGATATAAATGCAATGCTACCTAATATTTTTCATGTGAAAAAGATGGAGTGACACAAGAATTACCATTTAGAATTCTCACTACTTCTGTGTATCGAGTGTTCTTTACTTGACAAATATCTGAATTGCATACAGTCTTCGATCGAATGTTGTTTCCAACATTCTCAACAGCAATGAAATCACTGTTTATAGTGACCTAAAACATGTTTTTAAAACTATTAATGTATAAAGAAATATAATCTTTCTAAAAATTTAACTATTTAATCAAACTGTTTGAAATAAATATTGAAAAGACGTTACCAGTTGTTTTTCACACAAAATTGTTGGATCAACACATGAATCACCATCTAGATTTTGCAACATTTGTGTGCATTAAGTGTTATCCACATCACAATTTATTTTATCGTTTACGGACTCAAGAGAAATGATCTTGCATTTGTCACTCACCTAAAACAGAATGCAATTAAATTACAAGCAAAAATGTAGAAATTAAACTATAACAAAATACAAGTTCTTGTACTCTAACATTTAGGAAGGTATTTTTAATTTTAGGAAGCTATACATGAATCATTTCATTATCAAAATAAAATATATAAAAAATAAGTTGCATTTTTACACACCGTTATACATAGACGAATAAGCTCAACATCTTTTTTTTAGCTTATTGATGAATGTTCACAGTTAACGATCATTTCGCAAATACACGGATGGAACATCATTTACCATCACCTTTGTGCTAAGTGAAAGTGCATAGCTGAGGGTAATTTTCCTATATTTTACTGAGCGATCAATTATAAAATCTTCAGAAACTATCTCTATTAAATCATCATGTTTGACATCTTCATCTACTTCAAAAACATAGGCTCCTTTGTTCATTTCCACCAAAAATTCCAATTTAAACATTTCATTTGATTTTCACTCTCCACAAACACAATAAATCTCTATCATGTTTTCCTGAAAAATACAAACATTTAATAAACCCTCTGAAAGTTAATAAAACAAAGAACAAATGGCAGCAATTATGCGAACATATGGCAACCTACATAAATTTTTTTTGGTATGTGTAATAAAATAAACACACACTATATGAAAAGAAAACAGAGAACAAATGGCATCAGTTAGCAAAAATGGTGAGGGTATTGACGGAATGAAACATCTTTGATTTATACCCAAATAATTCATCAACCAGGAAATAAAACGAAACCAACCTATGTAACAAGTAAATCTAACACATTGCATTATAGTAAGAAAAAAAACGAATTCCGATTTAGAATCCTCTAGAATGGCTTCCAATAATTTTACTGACATGGAAAAGATGCCAAAGATCGGTTACAAGAATCTGAACTATTTTTCGTTCCTCGGGATCTCAAAAAGGGGTTATAATCAAAATTTCTAGCTTTCCATAGCTAAAAAATCATGCTACGAATAATCGCTTCCAAATTGATGTACCAAAGGAGAATAAAACAAATCGCAAACAAATGACTGAAAAACATAAACAAAGGGAACATCAGGTACCTGAGAAAAATTAAGGACGAGAAAAACAAAGCACAACCACTACAATCAATTAGAGACTATAAGAAAAATTAGAGCGACGAGGAAGAAGAGATATATAGAGCAAAAGTAAAGAACCACAACGAAGATGGCATCGTCAGCGAAATCATGGAGAAGGAGGCGACAAGGATTTCTTCGTGGAGATGGAGAGGATGATTTCTTCGCCGGAGATGGAGACTCCAATAATCGCCCTCTGCCAGAGATGAAGACCCGTTCTTACGGAAACTGCGCCAATAGCCAGATCATGTGCGGTTTCCTCTTCAGCAAAATTAAGGATATTTTAGTCTTTTGTATTTGTTAAAATGCTATGCGTGAGATTTTTTTTATTTGAATGCTATAATTGGCACTAAAAATTCATTAAATGCTAATCCAGAGTATTTCTCTACCTATATTCATAAATCAAAATTACAAAAAAACTAAAAAACTAAAATTCGAACAGGAAATGTAATGGGAAAAATGAAGAGACATCCTTGTGGTTTGAAGCTCATGCAGGTGAAAAGAGATTTATAAAATATTTGAAACTCGAGAAAGGCAAGCCTGAGTCAAAACTATGTGGTCGCTTATGTGTAAAGATAAAAGACTATGAGACGTAAGTGTTATGTGTGGATAAATTATGTAATTTCTAATTTGATGAAAAGCCGAATTAGAAATTATTTCTATATAAATAAAAATGTTATGGTCCCCATGAAAACCCTAATAAGAAATTCAGAACCTCTATGTATCCCATCAACAGAGGCTTTCAGCCATTCTTGGTTCGTCGTGGAAGAATCATGCCCAATTTCAGTATCATAAGTCACAGATCCAAAAGGTACGCTTCCGCTATTGTTTCTTATTATTCAAAAATTAGCATGATTTTTATGATTATAAAAATCATAAAATTATCAATAATTGGTATCAGAGCCATCATGTCTTGTTTCTGTATAATAATCAGATTATTTTTGTTAAAATTTAGATTTAATAATATGCTGAATATTTTAAAGTTTAGAGATTAAATCTGTATTCTGTGATTTGTGATTAAATTATTCAAAGATCTGAAACTATGCTTATCTTTTAGATCAGATTATATTGAAAACTATCTTTAGATTTGAGTTAAATAAATAAAGAAAAATCTAGAAATTCGGATGAAATCATAAAGATGAGGTTTATTGAATTTTTTTTCTCGGCAAAAACCTTTTTCAGAATTTTTTTGGAGCAATTTTTTGGATTAAATTCAATTTTATTTTTTAGTGTAGATTTCATGTTCGTAAAATTTTGCTCGAAATTCTGATATTTTTGAAAAAAAAATTAGAGTAATCTAATCAATATGGAATCCAAAAAAATCTAATCAATATGTAATCTAATCAATATGGTGGCTATTCATTTTTCTTTTGTCGGTTTCATTATTAAGTGTGAACGTTTTGAAGAAGAAAAATTATTATTTTATTTAATAATATTTTATTTTATGCTTATTAGCCCAACAATTTAAAAAAGGATTTTCAATCAACAAAATAAATTTTATTTTGTAAGTTTAATTTTTGAAGTGGATTAATTGATGTAAGATGTCGCAAAAGTGACCTCTCTTGTGGATATTTTTCTATGAATAGTTTTGAATGATATGTGTATGTATATTCATGCGAATATTAAACCGACCCAAAGATAGATTTGTATTGGCCGAACTACATACATACATGTGATGATAATCATGTGACAATTATTAGGAATTAACATGTGAATGATAAATCAGTCCAAAGAAAGATTTAGCATTTATCATGCATTATTGTCAGTGTTTGATCTTTACAACAAGAGTATTACTAGCAGTTAATAATATTGTCTAAAGACTTGATATTAATGTTGCACTTGGTATCTTGATATGAATTGTACAATCTTTTATAATTTATTTGTTGATTATATTTGGTTAAATAGTAAGTTACTGATTAAGAACTTTTCTCTTTTCAGCAAATTTCACTATATTATCTGCTAACTTAGGTTCAATTCCTACACTTACTGGTTCCAACTACAAAGAATGGAAAAGTAAGGTTAAAATTGTTCTTGGGTGTATGGATCTTGACCTTGCGTTAAGGATGGAATAACTTACTTCTCCTATAGATACTAGCATTGGTGAATATAAGGTGGTTTATGAGAAGTGGGAAATAATCGCATTGGTTTAATGATCATTATGGATACCATTCTAGAAACCTTTAGAGGTGGTGATGAGATCCAAGATCTCAAACAGTTCTTTTTTGAAATGGACTTGCATTTTCCAAAAAAAAGCGATAAAGCAGGAATAAATACGCTTTTGTATCGCTTTAGTACCATGAGATATCATGGCAAAGGAAACATAAGACAATACATTTTGGAAATGTCTAACATTGTTTCAAAACTTAATACACTCAAGACTGAGCTTCAAGAAGAAGTGTTCATATTTTTTTGTCTTGAATCCTCTTCCTCCTTGTTTCAATCAATTGAAATCCAATTACAACACACAAAAGGCGAAATAGGGTCTTAATGAACTTATTTCATATTTTGTGCAAGAGGAGAATATGATGAAACAAGAAAATTCCAAAAATGCTCATATGGTTAACACTTTTAAGGGTCAGGGAAAAAAAGAAAAAGGAGGATATTAATAATGATGTTGCTGAAGGTCCAACACAAAAGAAGCATGCTAAGGTTGAAGATACCTGGTTCTTTTGTAAGAAAGCTGAACATTTGAAGAGGGACTGTCATAAAAGTACCACGCTTATCGTGCAAAAAAGGTATGTTCCTTGCTATGGTCTGTTATGAAGTGAACATAGTTGAAGTACCCAGAAACACTTGAGGGTTAGATTCATGTGCAACTACTAACATCAGTGTTTCATTATAGGATTGCCTGAAATACCGAAAACCAACTGATGCTGAAAGACGCATTTATGTGGCTAATAGATTTCTCAGTGGATGTGGAGGCAATTCTGCATTTTAGATTGTTTTTTTATACTGGTCGTTTTTTGGATTTGAAAGATACTTTTGTTGCACCATCATTTAGACGGTATTTGGTTTATGTTCTTTATTTAGACAAATCTGGTTATTCTTTTCTAACTGAGTATGGAAAAGTTACTTTGTCTTTAAATTCAGTTTTAGTTTGAACTAGTACACTCATGGATAATCACAATCTTTATATGTTTGGCACTATAGCCTTGTGATGAAATCTTAAATGTTAAATCAAGGGGTACAAAACGTAAATTTGAAAATGCAAGTTCAGGAACTCTGTGGTACAAACGCTTAGGTCACAACTCTAGAAATAGAATTGAGCAACTTGTGTCTGATGGTCTACTCGGTTCTGGTGATTTCAAAAATTGTGAAGTTTGAGTGGATTGCATTAAAGGAAAATATATTAAACATAAGAGATTGGGTGCATATAGAGCTACATAAGTTCTTAAGTTGATACATACAGATATTTGTGGACCTTTTCCTATAACATCATGGAACGGTCAACAATACTTTATATCATTCATAGACGATTACTCTCGGTATGCATACTTGCTTCTTATTCATGAAAAGTCGGAGTCTTTAAGACATGTTCAAAAAATTTAATGCTGAAGTTGAGAATCAACTCAAACGAAGGATAAAGTTTGTTAGATATGATCGTGGTGATGAGTATTACGGTCGGTATGATGGTTTATGTAACACCTCCGATCCTCGGTAAGGATCGGTTGGGCGAGGTGGCCGGCAGTTGGTCGGCAGCTGGGCGAGCTGGCCGGCAGCTGGGAGAGCTGACCGGCAGTTGGGTGAGCTGGCCGGCAGTTGCACGAGCTGGTTGGTAGCTGGGCCAACTGGCCAGCTAGCATTGGCTCGGGGAGTTGGTGCCAAACCAGTGCCACGACCAGGCACAACGGTTCGACTAGAAACGTTGATTGGTCGAGCAAAAGCCATGACTGTTCGTGAAAAACCAACCACAGGCCCTATAAATATAAGACTTAGGGTCGGTACAAGGCACACGCTGGGAGAAAAGAAATCCTAGAATTTTTCTAAGACAATATTCGATAAGGGTTAGATCGAGTGAGGTAGAGATCGTGAACCTTGGATCAGGAAACCAACACTGACGGTACGCGATTAAGGGCTAGGCGTGGTAAGGTGAGTAATCTACTCCCATTTTATGCTTGGATTCCCCTTTTGCCGGTGGTTCGAGGAGCTAGGGAATCCAAGGCGGGATAGTTGGACAGTTTGGCCGAGTGATCGGGATTGGGTGAAACCTTTCCAGTCAGATAATCGGCTTGGACTACCCATAGACCGGATCGAGTCTTTTAGGGCAAGTATCGGTTGGCCAAAGGATTTGGGTGATTCCTACCATGGCCGGTTGGTCGATCAGATCTGCCCAAGTTTGAACCGAGTCTGTCTTGGTCGAATTCTAAGATAAACTTAAAGAATTGACGGGTTTTGCATGAGTTGCATTCATTCATGCATTTTCTAAAGCCTTATCGAGTAATGTTGGTTAAATCCAGAATAATTATGCGGCTTTGGCCTTTTTCAGGAAAAGATGGTGATCGTTGTAAGGATTTGGCTTGAGCGCAAGGCTGGTGGCCCAAGTATATGGGTGGTGTATTGATCCGGGTAGTTAGGATTGTTGAATATGTAAGCCTTTGGGCAAACTATCATGTTGTAACGAATCCTATTCTTATACTTTAATAAAATTCTGGATCTTTTATATTATGACTCTATAAATGACTCTAAAAACTCATGAATCTCAAAGTAACTCGAAATTGGACTTAAACTAAATAAAAGACCCTAAAATATGGACCTTAGACTCGGAATTCCTTGGTGAATCCGAAAGGGAATAACCTCTTCGGACTGATAAGCCGGGAAGGGTATTTCAAGTTGGTATCAGAGCATGCTTGGTCTTAGGACGGGTTAGATGTGGGATTAAGTAGACACCACTCATCGGGCACCAGGTCTTATGCATGTTAAACGTTGAGACTAACTAAACGGTTTTGCAGATGGGCAAGAGTGGCAAGACTGGGAAAAGCAAGAAGGATAAGGCAAGAGGTGGTGAACCAAGCCAAAACATTGGAGCCTTGTGAATGTATCTGAGCCTTCTACGGCGCATGTTGCGGAAACTGAGTAGGACCATCCGAAAGGTGAGGATGAGGAGTCTACTGCTCATCGCACACATGCGGGTGAAGAAGGACAACGCGACCAGGAAGCCGCAGATGTAAATCATAATGCGGTTCCAAGCCCACAAGAAATGTGGAACACAATGAGAACCGTGATAAGTCAGTTGGCTATACCGACTAAGGCGGTTAAGCCCAAGGCACCGGTTCCCGAGGTGCCACACATGGGAGAAGAACCGGTTCCTATGGAGAACCAGGATGTGGTCATCCTAGATGACGCACCTAGGTCCGCTAGAAAGAAAGTGGGGTATTTGAGCATCCTAGAACATATGATACACCTGAAAACAGGTAGTTTCGCTAGGGGCTCTGACCCAATTAAGGCTGACGAGTGGAAGAATCGATTGGTGAGAAACTTTCACTCAACAAGGTGTCCCGGTGACTACCGCAAAGATATCGCAGTCCACTTCCTGGAAGGAGATGCACATAACTAGTGGGTTGCCGTGGATAAATGGTTGGGTGAAAGGATTCGAACTTTCGAAGAGTTTGAAGGAGAATTCAATAAGAAATTCTTTCCACCAGAGGCGTGGGACCGATTGGAGTGCTCATACATGGAATTGGTTCAAGGGAACCGAACTGTCCGGGAATATGAAGAAAAATTTAACCGCGTAAGGCGTTATACGGGAAGAGATCTTGAAGATGAACTCGGGCAAGTGCGCCGGTTCATGCGTGGACTAAGGGTCGAAATCCATAACCACTGCTTGGCGCAGAAGTTTGGATCAGTCACTGAATTGGTGGAAAGGGCTGCCTTGATCGAGGAGGGGATCGAGAAGGAGAACCGGTTGAAAGAATCCAAATTCTTGAATCGGTACGGCCAGTCAAGTGGTGGTGATCGGAAAAGAAAGTGGGATAAGGTTGATGACTCCAGCAAACCCCTAGGAAAAGCTACGGAATGCAAGATGTGTGGCAGGAGGCACGGTGAGGAATGCTAGAAGGCGATGGGAGGATGTGCACGTTGCGGTAACAAGGAACATGCTACCCGCAACTGCCCAAAGATGGATTACGGATAGCAAGGACTGCCGAGTGATGACTCGAGGACTTGCTTCAACTGTGGTAAGTCAGACCACATCAGGAAGGATTGCCCCAAAGGGACAGCCGAAAGGCAAGTCGAACGAAAGGACTACCGTGGGGTAATCAAGCCAGCGGCTAGGAGGCAGGCCGTAATACCGTGGATTTATGAGCTATCGTAGGAGATGGGCGATACGGGCAGGTACAGCTTGATCACTAGTACGTACATAACCCTAACTGTTAAATAAAATCAAGCATTGCATGGCATGCATAAACAGTAGGGTACTTAGCATTCAAGATGAATGTGTAGGGACCTTGGTTGTGGGCGGTGTTGAAACACACGTCATGTTTGATTTTGGGGCTTCACATTGCTTTGTAAGCCCGGAATGATTTAAAAAGAGTGGGATTCAAGGAGAACCCATCTCTGGAATGAATAAAGTAGAAGCGGTTGGAGGGCAAATAATGAATTCCATGAGAATTGTACGGAACATCCCGGTTATGATTGGGAATGTCAGTTTGCCGGCCGACTTGGTAGTCGTACAACTCAAGGATTACGAGGTAATTTTGGGTATGGACTGGTTGGGAATGAACAAGGCGACCCTAGAGTGTCATAGGGGCCGAGTTCGGTATAAGAAAGAGGGAGGGAGATTGGAGTTCCAAGGGATCTAACCCACCTCGGGAAGTTTGGTAATCTCAGCAATGTAGGCAGAACGGATTCTAGAGAAGGGGTGCGAGGACTATGTAGCCACGATAAGCACCGAGGAAAATAAGAAGAGTTGGGAGTTAAAGGATATCCCAGTGGTCAATGAATTCGCGGATGTGTTCCAAACTTTGTACGGGTTATCGCCTGATAGGTCGGATCCATTCACGATTGAATTAGAACAAGGGATTGCCCTAATCTCGAAAGCGCCATATCGTATGGCTCCAGCCGAGATGGCTGAGTTAAAGAAACAGTTGGAAGAACTGTTGGATAAAGGATTCATCAGGCCGAGTGAGTCACCTTGGGGTGCACCGGTGCTGTTTGTGAAAAAGAAATATGGAAGCTTTAGGTTTTGCATCGATTATCGGGGATAAAATCGGGTTACGATAAAGAACAAGTACCCATTACCCTGAATTGATGAGTTGTTGGATCAACTCGGAGGTGCGACCTGGTTCTCAAAGATTGATTTGGCCTAGGGATATCACCAAATTCCGATTGAGTCATCGGATATTCGGAAGACAGCTTTCCGGACAAGATATGGACACTACGAGTTTGTAGTGATGCCATTCGGTTTAACCAATGCACTGGCAGCCTTTATGAAGATGATGAATAGTGTATTTCGGGATTGTTTAGACGAGTTTATTATCATTTTCATTGATGACATCCTCGTCTATTCAAGGGGCCATGAAATGCACCAAAATCATCTAAGGGTGGTGATGGAACGGTTAAGGAAGCTTAAGCTTTACGCCAAGCTAAGCAAGTGTAGCTTTTGGCAGAGAAGTATTGGGTTCTTGGGACACATTGTGTCGGACCAAAGGGTGTCAGTAGACCCGGAGAAAGTTAAGGCTATCAAGGATTGGCCGAGGCCTCGGAATGCAACTGAGATTAGGAGCTTCTTGGGTTTGGCCGGATACTATAGATGGTTTGTCAATGGGTTTGCGAAAATGGCTTACCCCATGACCTGTCTAACCGGGAAGGATGTTAAGTACGAGTGGACAGACGAGTGCGAGGAATGTTTCCAACGGTTGAAGGAGATGTTGATGACTGCACCAGTCTTGGCACTACCTGAACCGGATGAGCCCTATGTGGTATACACAGACGCATCCAGAACTGGGTTGGGTGTTGTTCTGATGCAAAAGGGTAGGGTGATTGCGTATGCATCAAGGCAATTGCGGAAACATGAAGGAAACTATCCCACTCATGACTTAGAAATGGCGGCAGTAATCTTTGCATTGAAGATTTGGCGGTCATACTTGTACGGAGCCAAAGTGCAAGTTTTTACCAACCATAAGAGTCTGAAGTACATTTCCACTCAACCCGAATTGAACCTTAGGCAAAGAAGGTGGATGGAATTCGTGGCTGATTATGACCTAGATATTACCTATCACCCGGGAAAGGCAAATCTTGTGGCGGATGCCTTGAGTAGGAGGCGTTCGGATGTTCATGCGGGAAAGGATGAGGAGACCCTTGTCGGACTGGTTAAGATGATGTATTTGAATGCAATATCAAGTGAACCAGAACCGTTAGGTATAGACGCAGCAAATCGGGCAATTCTATTGAGTAAGATCCGAATAGCCCAAAAAAAAGATGAACTGCTGAACCAAGCGGTCCAGAACAATCAGTCTGAGTATGGGAAATCGAACAACAGGACAATTGTGATAAGAGGACGAGTGTGTGTCCCTAATGTACAGGAATTAAGAGAAGAAATCCTAAGGGAAGCACATCAGTCCAAATTCGTAATTCACCCGGGTGCGAGTAAGATGTACCGAGACTTGAAACGGTACTACCATTGGGTAGGACTGAAGAGAAATGTGGCTGAATGGGTGGCTAAGTGTCCGACTTGCCAACTGGTCAAGGCAGAACACCAAGTCCCGAGTGGACTGTTGCAAAACTTACCCATTCCAAAATGGAAGTGGGACCATATCACAATGGATTCTGTGAGTGGGTTACCAAGGACCAAGGCACGGCATGATGTTATCTGGGTAGTTGTGGATAGGCTGACCAAGTCAGCACACTTCCTGGCTATTCAGAAAACGGATGGGGCTGAAAGAATTGCAGTATGTTATGTGGAAGAGATAGTCCGATTGCATGGAGTTCCGGTAAGCATTGTCTCTTATCGGGATCCATGATTCATGGCCCATTTTTGGAAGGCATTCCAAAAGGCCTTAGGAACGAGGGTGAACATGAGCACGGTTTACCACCCCCAAACAGATGGGCAATCCGAACGAACCATCCAGATACTCGAGGACATATTGCGTGCATGTGTTTTGGATTGGGGCGGATCATGGGAAAAATATTTGTCCTTAGCCGAGTTCTCATACAACAATAGCTTCTAGACGAGCATCAGAATGTCTCCATATGAAGCATTATATGGGCAGCCTTGTCGGACCCCATTATGTTGGACCAAAGTGGGGGAACGTAGGACCCTTGGACCAGATATTGTGGATGAAACCACTGAAAATATCAAATTTTTAAGGATCAAAATGAAGAAAGCACAAGACAGACAAAAAGTTATGCGGACAAACGAAGAAGGAATTTGGAGTTCGAGGTAGGTGACTGGGTATATTTGAAAACAATCACATTTAAAGGAAGGAATCGAACTTCGAAGAGTGGAAATTTGAATCCAAGATACTTAGGCCCGTTTAAAATCACATAAAAAGTTGGGTTAGTGGCATACAAACTGAACTTACCACCCGAAATGGACATGTTCCATAATGTCTTCCATGTGTCGCAACTGAGGAAGTGCAAAAAACAGGAAAACCAAAATTCAATCAGAAAATATAATGGGAAAAATGAAGAGACATCCTTGTGGTTTCTAGCTCATGCAGGTTAAAAGAGATTTAGAAAATATTTGAAACTCGAGAAAGGCAAACCCGAGGCGAAATGGAAAGAGCCTCAGACTTGTGGCTCAACAAAATCATATTGGTTGAGGCAGGCAGTTCGGTGGTAAGAGAATGGAAATGTGAGATAAAGTTACATAACAAATGCTTGTTCAGAAAAACTCAAAACCCACAAATCGAGTAGTTTTGCTCATTGCCCCCAAAGTGCCTTCACGCTACCAAGTTTGGTTTCATGATATCTCTCATTTGATAGTGAGAGGATTATACCCTCTTTGTAATACTCTAATTTAGTGTTAGAGGAATTGAGTTCATTCTAATATAGTGCAGATATGTTTTGTGTTATGGGCATAAGGGAAAAATTAATACAGTCCAAAAGTTGAAAATTAAACCATACAAAATCAATTGACAAAAGTCACAAAACAACTTATTTTAGACTATACTCGTAACTTATTAGTTTAGAGAGAGATTTGAAAATATTTTGCGACTTCAAAATTTAACTGAATTTCTAATAATTATATTTACGAGTTTTTAAATAATAATTTATGAATAAATTGGAAAATTAAATAGCATATTTTTAAATTTTGTTACAAATATAATATAATTTTGTTTAAATTTTTAATAATATCATAAATTTAATATTAAAATATTTTAAAAAATTTCTTAATAAAAATATTTAAATTTTAAATTAAAAAATTCTAAATATGATTTTAATTCTATTTATAATTTGTTTACAAAATATAAATATTTTTATATTATAATTTATGTTGTTTTTCAAAAATTATATTTTATATGTTATATATTTAAATTAAAAAAAAAATATTTTAAAATATTACTCAAAAAAATGGGCTGAAAATATCCATTCACTGCACTTCTCTCTTTGCTTCTCCCTCTTTTCCTCTACGAACGCTTTCTACTACCTCTAATGGCGGACAAGCTAGCTCTTCCTCTTCTTCTCCCCAACAATCCTTCTTCAAAACCCTTTTTTCAAGACCAAAACCCTAATTATCGTCACCAACAACTCTCTAAGACACCCTTTCTTCCTCCGCAAATTTCGTCGTCACCACCTCGTGCGCCTGTAGAACCTCTCCTGCACGATGTATTCCTTCACCAAAACCCTAATTCTAGACAACCCATAACTCCAAACGCACCAAGAATTCGTAACCGGACGCGAATTGGCAAGTCACGAGACCCTAACTTGGGGAAACCTTGGTCTTACCATGGCCTTTCTCAACAAGGTCAGAGACTTCTTCGTTCTCTAATCCAACCCAATTTCGATTCCGGTCAACTAGATGCTCTACTCTCTGTGTTATTCGAGCCGTGTAAAGATAACACAGTCGAGTTTACTACGTCGTCGGAATTACTAGCTCTTCTTAAAGGATTAGGGTTCCATAAGAAATTCGATTTGGCACTTTGTGTGTTTGATTCGTTTATGAAGCAAAAGGATTATCAATCAATGTTGGATAACTCTGTTGTTGCTCTAGTTATCTCTATGTTGGGTAAAGAAGGCAGAGTTACTTCAGCTGCGAATTTGTTCAATGGTTTGCAAGTGAACGGGTTTTCGCTCGATGTGTATTCTTATACTTCCTTGATATCTGCATTTGCTAATAGTGGAAGATACAGAGATGCTGTAATGGTGTTCAAGAAGATGGAAGAGGAAGGTTGTAAACCGACTTTGATTACTTATAATGTTATCTTGAATGTGTTTGGGAAAATGGGTACTTCTTGGAGTAAGATTATGTCTCTCGTGGAGAAGATGAAGAGTGATGGGATTGCTCCTGATGCGTATACATACAACACACTTATTAGTTGTTGTAAAAGAGGATCTTTGTATGAAGAAGCTGCTCAGGTTTTCGAGGAAATGAAAGCTGCAGGGTTTAGTCATGACAAAGTTACTTATAATGCGTTGTTAGATGTTTATGGAAAGTCTCATCGGCCCAGGGAAGCTATGAAGGTATTGAATGAGATGGAGCTCAGTGGATTTTCTCCGAGCATTGTGACTTATAACTCCTTGATATCTGCATATGCGCGGGAGGGAATGTTGGATGAAGCAATGGAGCTTAAGAACCAGATGGCAGAAAAAGGCATGAAACCTGATGTTTTCACTTACACAACGCTTTTATCAGGATTCGAGAGGGCAGGGAAGGTCGAATCTGCTATGAGTATCTTTGAAGAGATGAGAGATGCTGGGTGCAAACCAAATATCTGTACTTTTAATGCCTTTATAAAGATGTATGGTAACAGGGGAAAATTTGCTGATATGATGAAGATATTTGATGAGATCAAAGGGTGTGGTCTCTCCCCTGACATTGTCACTTGGAATACACTATTAGCAGTCTTTGGCCAAAATGGGATGGACTCAGAAGTTTCGGGTGTGTTCAAGGAGATGAAAAGAGCAGGATTCATACCCGAAAGGGAAACTTTCAACACCCTAATCAGTGCTTATAGTCGATGTGGTTCGTTTGAACAAGCTATGACTGTTTACAGGCGAATGCTTGAAGCTGGGGTCATTCCTGACCTATCCACCTATAACACTGTTTTGGCAGCTTTGGCCCGTGGAGGAATGTGGGAACAATCTGAGAAAGTTCTTGAAGAGATGGAGAATGGTCGGTGCAAACCGAATGAGTTAACTTACTGCTCTCTACTTCATGCATATGCAAATGGCAAGGAGATAGGTCGGATGCATTTTTTAGCAGAAGAGGTGTACTCTGGAGTTATCGAGCCTCGAGCTGTGCTTTTGAAGACACTAGTCTTGGTTTGTAGTAAATGTGATCTTTTGCCAGAGGCTGAACGTGCGTTCTCTGAGCTCAAAGAAGGAGGGTTTTCACCAGACATAACCACATTGAATTCCATGGTCTCCATATATGGGAGAAGGCAGATGGTGGGAAAGGCGAACGAAGTCTTGAAGTACATGAAAGAGATGGGTTTCACACCAAGCACGGCGACATACAATAGCCTGATGTATATGCACAGTCGTTCTGCGGATTTCGGTAAATCAGAAGAGATCTTGAGGGAAATGCAAGCTAAAGGGATCAAACCTGATATAATATCGTACAACACAGTCATTTACGCCTATTGTAGGAATACTCGGATGAGAGAAGCTTCTAGAATATTCTCAGAGATGAGGGATTCAGGGATTGTCCCTGATGTTATCACATACAATACATTTATTGGTTCTTATGCGGCTGATTCAATGTTTGAGGAAGCCATTGGAGTGGTTAGGTACATGATCAAGAATGGTTGTAGACCAAACCAGAACACCTACAACTCCATTGTTGATGGATTCTGCAAGTTAAACATGAAAGATGAAGCAAAGCTCTTTGCCAAAGATCTAAGGAATCTTGATCCACATGCTCCCAAAGACGAAGATGGCAGGTTGCTGGAACGCATAGTGAAGAAATGGCCTTAGATTGAAGGAGACTACAAAGCAATAGGGGTTAAGGTGCAGCTGACTCTGTCATCGTTTCACTTGTACAGATCAACTGAAGTATAAGAATGTATAGAGCCATTGGTGGCTTTTGTTTTAGTAAGCGTATGGGACCAATGCTCACTGGCTTAGCCGCGCTCAAGCTCTGCCCATCTCAAACCAGATGATCTCAAGCTTTGCAACTCATGATAAACAAACATTTTATGTTTGTAAAGAAAAAGTTTTGCCTGAGAATGTTGCTCGAGAGCTTATATATTTCTACGTTTGCTTTGTATATGGAAGCAAAGCTTTTAAAAACATGGAAACAATTTTTAATATAAAATGTATATACGTTTATGTAATAAAATACCAAATATCAAACGAATATGATGATGTTGAAGAACATAGTTAATCAACAAAGTGAAAAGGTTGAAAATTTGAACTGCATAATTTATAATAAAACTATGTAATTTATATTGAGAACTTAAAATTTAAAGTTAAACTTATAGCTTACTAAATCTGAAAACTTGACATGCAACCATTTGATGAACAAAAATACTTTTGTGTGTATATTGTATATTACATCTATTTTTTGGGGTTCATACTATTACATTTTCCCAACTCTATATAGAACGTATAAAAGAAAATAGTATATAATAAAATAGCAATTCATCATATGTGTAATTTAGTTTTTAATTTAAAAAATAATGGAAGTGTAGCATCTAAATCTGAACGAATCTCAAATAATCTAAAATTCTATATCATAACAAAAAGTTATGTTATTAACTATATAGAAGAGAATAATAATATCTTTTATATAGAGTATGACACATGAGAAAAAATTGAATAACATATATTTATTTTCAAACGGTAAAAATAAACTTAGAAAACTAAATCTTAACTCAAAACTAAACATTAACCTAAGAAATTAGTTTTAAAATTTATAAATAAATCAAAAACCCAAAAAATTGTATTTATTTACTTTTGAAAGAGTTTGTATACCATACGATTTGCATATACAAATAAATACTAGATTTAGACTCATGCTTTGCGCAAGAGAAAAATATTTATATTATTTATTTAGTAAATATAAATTAGACATGTACGTAATTTATCTCTTATTTAATATAGTTTTTAAGTTTTTATTGTTGATTATATAAATAAAATATACAATAAAACCGGATTATACAAATAAATTTAAATTATTTATATTTTGAATAGATAATATTATTAAATTGATAAAGAATTGTAAATGTGCTAAATATTTATTTAATCCAAACTTTTATTTTTATATTTTTTTTCACTAATTTTTGAAAATTTATAATATTTTTTTATATTATGTTTGCTTTTTATATCAAAATATTAAGGATTTATATATAGTATAGTGCTAAATATTTGTAATAATGTTATTTTCATAAATATTTTAGTAAATTATGTCTTATGTAATATTTGTCTAAAAATGTTCTTGAAGGTAAGATTTCTTTATTAAAATCTTTCTCAATTAATATATTAACGATAATGGAATGATATAAAAATAGAATGCACGATTTCTTAGTTTATTTGGAATATTAAGGTCTAATATGTATCTTGCAAAACGATTTTTCCCGGAGGCGATACGGTGGCAGTAGCAATTCCGGATAAGCATGTGTGATTTTGTGGATATCTTTTTTTTTTCTACATTTTGTGCTGGTTTAATGTTAAAATTGGTAGTTGTGGTTGACTAATGTCCTATAGGATAATTATTTAAGTGTAGAAAGTGAGTTCAAGAAAAAAATTTTTTTGATAAAATGTAAATATATTGAAATGGAATGTTTTACAAAAACTTAGAAGCTAAAGAGTTAGATTGACCCAAAAAAATTTTAAAAAGCCAACCGAAATAAGTTGAAGAGATCATTTCAAGAGAATATCATGAGTGAGTGAACCAAATTGAGAGAAGATTGTGGAATCATTTGCGGGAAATCCAACCTAAAATGATGTCCTTAGTGGTCATGCCGATATGATGAAATAGATCTAAGCTTATTATGAGTTTTTCGCCGTGAAGTCTTCCGTTCCTTTCCCGCCATAAGTAGATCGTAAGATGAGATGTTATAGATGCCAAAATTATTTGTTGTCTTTGCATAGCGGAAGATAACCACTAAATAAGGTTGTCCTTATTTGCAAAACTTTGAAATGAGACCCTGAGCCGATATAGAACTAGCTTCCAAACATGAGAGCTATAGCTGGAGAGAAAGAACAAGTGATCCCTAGATTCGTCGTTTGCATTGCAAATGAGGCAGGATGTAGGAGAGTTTAAACTATAGTTTACTAGCCTCTCACGAGTTGGCAATCTATTTATATTAGCAACCCAGAAAGTGAACGCATGTTTAGGAATAAAACCTTTGAACCACACGACATTAGCCCACAATTGCACTTGCTAACGAGGACGAAACACTTTCCAAGTGCTTGAGGAGGAGAAGGATTGTTGTAACCTTATTGGGGGTTACCCAATGGAAGCAATCAACACCATGAGAAGGCCGCTGTATCGGGGTGTATGACAACTCCTCTCTCAAAGCAAGAAGGGAAAAATTGCGGGATCTCCAAGAGGGTAAAATCCAGTTATTGCCCGAAGATCCATCGCAAACCTTGCTATTAATAGGAATCCCAATAAGAGTTGGACCAAGGGCGTCCATAAGAGTCTCACACTAAAGCCAGTTATCATACCAATAGCTTGCAGAAGTTCCATCGTTGACGCAAAACCGAAGGAAACGCTTAGCGAGCGGTCTCAACGCAAGGAAAGACTTCCAAATCCATGAACATCTATGATCGGCATGAGCGGACCAATAAAAAGCATTACCGAGGTAATGTTTAGCAGTCCACGTAACCCACAAAGAGCCAGCTTTAGAGAACAAGATCCACACAAGCTTTAGGATTAGCGTTTGATTCCAAATCTGAAAATCCCGAAGGCCAAGAGCTCCTTCCATTTTTGGGAGACAAATAGTTTTTCACGCAACTTTGATGCCACGTTTTTTGCAATATCGTCTTTCCATAAGAACTTGATATACATACTCTCAATGGATTTGATGCAGGTTTTAGGAAAAAGGAATACCAATAACTTTATAAAGGAGCACAAGGAAATGGGCCTGAAATTCGCTAATTTATTCGCACCAGCTTTTTTGGCACCAAAGTGATGGAAGTGCAATTCCACTGCTTCAGCAATTTTACGGTCACAAAAAACTCCATAATTGCATTGATGATCTCGTCTCCAATCCAACCCATGTGCACTTGAAGAAGTCAGAATTATATCCATCGGCCCAGGGGATTTATTGTTTGGGAACGCAAATAAGACCTCTTTGATCTCTTGAAGAGTGACCATCTCAGCTAGAAGAGCCTGCATTTGAGAAGAGCATTTGAAAGAGGATAAGTTCCGAATAATGACCAACTGATCATGAGAAAGAAGGAGCGAATCTTCTCCAAGGAGCTTTGTATAAAATCCAATACAATGCTCAACGAGATCATCAGGTTTATCAATTCGGTTGCATGTATCATCAATAAGAAAATGGATCTGATTTGAGGCCATTCTCGAAGCCACCATTCAATGGAAAAAAGCAGAGTTGGAGTCACCTTCAGAAAGCCACAATACCATGGATCTTTGCCTAACAAAATTTTCCTCCGCAATATCAAGTTCTAACCACTTACAATGAGCTATCTTTTCCAAAACAACAAAATGAGAAGACGGATTGGAGAGAAAGTTTACTTGACTTTTAGAAAGCGCATTTGCCGCAACTTCTAATCTCTTTTCGATGTTAGAGTAGTTTTCTTTGTGAAAACTTCTTATACTTCCCTTAAGCATTTTGAGCTTCTTGGAGAGGGTAAACATACAAGTACCACTCTCTTGAAAAGAAAGCCATTTGGATGCGATTTGCATCATGAAGTCCTTATTTAGCAAGAAAAAATTAGCAAACTTAAAATGAGTCTGATGAGTTTGCGACTGAGACTCAAGCTGAACACGACACGAGCAATGATCAGAGAACATAGGGTCGCCAAATTCACTGTAAGAAGTGGGGAACTTTGCTTACCCTGTCGATTTTCTTAGAAATTGACCTAGCTTCCTGTTTATTTCACCAAGTAAAATAATTCTCTGTGAAGGCTAAATCATACAGATCCGAGTCTAATAAACATTCTCTAAACTTCTCCATACCCCGAGATATTCTATAGCCCCAAGAAGAAGCATCAACCGGGTTCAAAGCTTGATTAAAATCACCCAAGACCAACCACACTTTGTCACAAACAGATGAGTTGGAAGAGGGACTTTTAAGGTTAGTCCAAAGATACCTTCTTTCGGAGCTACAATTTTGAGCATAAACTACTGAAATAACCACTTCCTCCTCAATTTTAGGAAGTTTTACAATCGCAGCGATCATTTGATTAGATTTAAAGATGATAGACACCGTTACATCCGAATGCCAAATCAACCAGATTCTTCCTAACTCAGCAAACTCATAAAACCCTTTCGAGCACCAGCCTTTTAGACTAGAATTCATAATTTCCTCAGACTTATGTTCTTTAACCCGAGTTTCGATTAGCCCACCAAAAACAACTTTGCTACCTATGAGCCACTTCTTAAAGCTTCTTCTTCTAACCGACTTATTAAAGCCTCTAACGTTCCAACAAAAGATATTAGACATAATATTTACCGGAATAAGGGGCCCTTGGCCCTGGACTGAGCAGACTTTTGGCCCTGTCGCAAAAGAGATCGTAAAAGAGACAGGGCCAATGGGATTTGGGGGAAGGGCGGAATATTTAGGGTTCTCTTTTTCTTAGCCATGGGATGCACCGGTGGCGAAGGCTAGGGTCGACGCCAGCGGACGGGGGAACCGGAGATCTGGATCGCAGATTGAGGGGAGGAAAGATCGAGAAGAGGAGAGAGAGATACGAATCGCACGAAAACTCGCACAAGGGAGAGAAAATCTTCTTTTTTTGTCAGTTTTCAAGAAACATTTGATAAAACAATGTCGAAAAGGTGGAATTCTATAAATGATATGCGTGTGGAGTTGAAGTATGAAGACATCAAAGACTCCAGATAATCTAGACCGCTACCATTGTGCATCTAAGATCAATTTAATAATATAATAAAAACATTCTTATTTGTTGTGTAATACGATAGTTTTTTTTAAATGTGTGGAAGAATTTGAGAAAATTGAAGATGTTTTACCACAGATTGGAAATATCAAAGAAGAAGTATACAACATGAAAATTTGGTAAGTGGTTGCCACTTACCACAACCACATGCTTTAAGAAAATATCTCAATAGAACATACTTGAAATCGGATTTACAACCGAAAGTTTTACTCAATGCTAGGATTACATATGATGCTCTTTATTTATACGGTCCCGATCTTTATCATCATCAGATGACGGAGGGTATGGTATCACGTCATCGTTCCATAGAACATTGCAGTTGTCTGCATCACTCTCTTCTGCATCACCTCCAAACCATTCTACTAAAACATGACAAGTTTCTTCTTCGTTGGGTTCTTCAACGGAATCTTTTTCAGATTGCTCGTTCTGTTCATCAGCTGCATCATCGGAACTGGTGTCATAGTCATCGCTAATAAAAAGCCAGACACCGAGACACTACATCATCGTTGGAACCTGACTCATCTTCTGGGGTCGGAATCTCCTCGGATTGAGGAGAACGTGCTTGTTGAGGAGAAAGACGTCGCGGCGACTCTTCTGGTTGAGGAGAAACACGGCGTCAAGTTGGAAGTGTCGATCTTCCTCTGTGCATCATCTCCGTGCTCGTCGGTCAGAGAATGCTAGTTGAAATCACGTCAGAGAAAATGAAATTACAATCATGCACGGAGAAGATGAAATCGAAATCGATTTCAATTTAGGGTTTGCAATCAGAAAGAACACCTATTCGGAGATTTTGAGGGTGAATCACACCGAGTGTCCAGACAACATAAGTAGCAGCAAACATTACCGTGCTTATGAACACAAAGGAAAAAAACGATTACTAGTATATCTGAGCCGAGCCTCCAGGGTCGTAAACGTTTCCATCAGTATTCGTACCATTGGCACGTTAGAGATTTCTTTTAGAGAGCATTCTGAAAAGGTATTGTTGGTTGGATAGTTCATTACGGTGAAAAAGGTACGGTATTTAAAAAATAATTGATGCTAACGATGTTAATCAAGACGTTAATGTTAACTAAATGTGACTAAATCCGTCAAGTCAACTACACATGATTATTTAAAGAATAATATCATAAAATATAATCTTTTATGTTTATTTTATAAATTTATCATATTAAAAATAATATTTTTAAAATATTATAAATTATTATGTAAAAATAATTATTTATTCTTAATAAACTATATATAAATTAAAAAAATAATATTTGAATTCACTTTTTCTAATTTAGAATTTAAATTATTTTTCTTTATTAAAAATTTTTTTTAATTATTTTAGTATTAATTTATATGATTAGTGCGACATTTAAAACAAAAACTTGAAATATTAGACAATTGATCTTATTATTATTTAAATTGCTTATTAAATATCTCACTGTTTTTAAGAGTCCAAACATAAAAGCCGAGTGTCTTAATAACCATTTTCCCCCTATCATTTGTTTTCATTTTGTTTAAGATCGCAATTTACTCCAATCTGAGTTTCCTTTTCCAAATATGCCAGCTGAAGATATTATTCTTTTTTCTTTCTGAAATTTTGTTCAGCTCCTTCGTTCATTCTTCTTCTCTTTGGCATTTATGCTTAGTAATGATTCACGAATATAAAGTTGCTCTATTTTGAAGTCAAATCAATTGTGCTTGGAGGAGGAAGCATATTGAAATTTCAATGAAGGAGTTAAGTTTGATTCTTGTTGGAGTAACTTGTGTCTGAAATACACAATGAATTGGAGTAATGCTACACACCATTTTATAAGATTCAAGTTCTTCCCCGTTCATTTGCAGGTAAGGCTTGGTTAATGATCCTTTGAGCTGCATACTTCTTCTGTTTACACATTGTTAGAACTGAATAAACAAGTTCAGCTCTCACACAAAGAATCTTGAATAGTTCTTATATTATTCTCGATATATTTTGGAATCCTTACAAATGGTGCTTCTCCCTCCTTTTATACTATTTTGGGAAATTAATTCCTAGAGAATTAATTGCAAATTAAGTTACAAAATCATAAATTTCGACAGTTACAAAATAAATAGGTTTGATCAGGTTATTTGTGATCTGGTTGGCCCGGTTTAGTTTAACTTAGTCGGTTCGAGTTATGAGCTAAATATGGTGCCCACAATCTGTCCTCCAAGTTTCCTAAGCTAATTTGGGAAACTTTCACATTTTAATTTTCCAATTTTCTGCATAAATTTTGTTTTTTTTTTGTTCCACCGGCGGCGAGCAGTCCACCGGCGAGTCTGCCGGTCATCATCGCCGGGGCTCTCCTGGACCGCGTGGTGCCTCCCTCAATGCGCCTGCCGAGCTGGTTTCGTCGGGTGGCCTCCTTCGCACTGCGTGCGAGAGCACAACGTGCCGGCGTTCTCGGTGTTCTCGGCGTGACAGATCCCGTTTCCCGGCATGCACGAGTTTCCTAGTTCTCGCGCCTGCGTCCCCTCTCGGCCCGAGTCTCTCGGCCCGTCTTTCGAGCTCGCCGCCTCCTTCTCGGCCCGAGTCTCTCCAGCTCACCGCCTCCTTCTCGGCCCGAGTCTCTCCGGCTTGCCGTTTCGAGCTCGTTGCCTCCTTCTCGGCCCGAGTCTCTCCAGCTCGCCGTCTCGAGCTCGCCGCCTCCTTCTCGGCCCAAGTCTCTCCAGCTCGCCGCCTCGAGCTCGCCGCCTCCATCTCGGCCCGAGTCTCTCCAGCTCACCGTCTCTTCTTGGCCCGAGTCCCGAGCTCCTCGGTGCGCTCCAGCTGGTTCCCTTTGGCGATCCGAGCTCTCGGCGTGTCTTTGGGCATCCGTGCTTCCGTTGGTCCGTACCAAGCTCGTCAGTTCGCGCACGAGTCCAGCCCAAGCTTTCGGCTCGTCTTCGCGCGCATGTGCTCCCATCGGCTTACGCGCACGTCCTTCTGGCCCGAGCTCGCCTCCGGGATCTTGTCAGTCCGTGCGCACGGCTCCGTCCGTACATAGCTCGTCGGCTCGCGTGCGAGTCCTCTTCCGAGCTCATCCTTGGGTGCCCGTTGGTTCGCATGTCGGATCCGTACGAGCCTATGCCTTCCCTCGTGCTGAGATCCTTGCGCGCCCGTACGAGTTTCTTGCACACCCGTATGAGCTCGCACTTGCCCGCATGCCGAGTTCTTCGCATTTGGGACTTAGTGGTCTTTGTGCTGAGCTACGTTGCTCACCATTTTTCTCGTCGTGCTCTCGGCGGGCGCATTGTTCATGTTGTTTACTTTTTCTTTTGTTTTGATAGTCTCGACGTCGTAGCGTCGAGATGTGCTGTTTCAGAAAGCGCAAGCCACGTGCGTGCTGCCGCCGCCACCGGGCCGAGCTCATGTAATAGCTTAGAATGTTCTTTTTTATATCTAGGCGAAGCGCTCCTCGTTTCTGTTGCAGCTACTTGTCCGTATTCTTTACGGGGAGCTGCTTGTGCTCTTTTTATGTTCTGGCGAAGTGCTCCTCGTTTCTATGATGGCTACTTGTCCGTATTTTTTACGAGGAGCTTCTTGCGCTGTTTTTATACTTTGGCGAAGTGTTCCTCGCTTTTGTAATGGCTACTTGTCCGTATTTTTTACGAGGAACTGCTTGTGCTTTTTTTTTGTTTCGGCGAAGTGCTCCTCGTTTCTGTAACGGCTACTTGTCCGTATTCTTTACGAGGAGCTGCTTGCGCTCTTTTTATACTTTGGCGAAGTGCTCTTCGTTTCTGTAACGGCTACTTGTCCGTATTTTTTAGGAGGAACTGCTTGCGTTTTTTTTGTTTTGGCGAAGTGCTCCTCGTTTCTATAACGGCTACTTATCCGTATTCTTTACGAGGAGCTGCTTGCACTTTTTTTTTATTTTGGCGAAGTGCTCCTCGTTTCTGTAACGGCGACTTGTCCGTATTCTTTTGCGAGGAGCTGCTTGCGCTCTTTTTATATTTCGGCGGAGTGTTCCTCACTTCTGTAACGGCTACTTGTCCGTATTTTTTACGAGGAACTACTTGCGCTTTTTTTGTTGTTTCGGCGAAGTGCTCCTCGTTTATGTAATGGCTACTTGTCCGTATTCTTTACGAGGAGCTGCTTGCGCTCTTTTTATACTTAGGCGAAGTGCTCCTCGTTTCTGTAACGACTACTTGTCCGTATTTTTTACGAGGAGCTGCTTGTGTTTTTTTTTTTTGGCGAAGCGCTCCTCGTTTCTGTAACGGCGACTTGTCCGTATTCTTTTACGAGGAGCTGCTTGCGCTCTTTTTATATTTTGATCAATTTTTTTTTTGGCGAAGTGCTCCTCATTTCTGTAACGACTACTTGTCCATTTTATTTATGAGGAGCTACTTGCGCTCTTTTTATATTCTGGCGATGTGCTTCTCGTTTCTGTAACGGCTACTTGTCCGTTTTTTTTACGAATAGCTGGTTTCGTTTTATTTGGTTTCTTGTTCACATAGCGTTATCTGGAACACCATTCATAGAAAAAGAAACTTTATTAATTTTCTAAATCGGATTGATATATTGAAATGAAACTAATTTAGCAAAAGTATTTCTTAAGATGGATTGCGTTCCACGATCTCATCACTGGATTTCGGTTGAGGGTCTCTAGTCCGTATACTCTGTGTTTGATTATATTTGCGATCTTGTATGGACCTTCCCACGTGGTACCCAACTTTCCAGCCCCAAGCTCTGCTGTATTCTCGAACACTCTTCGTAGTACCAGCTCGCCTATGCCGAATCTCCGTGGTTTGATCTTTGAGTTGTAATATCTTGCCGCGCTCTGCTGGTAGTTCTGTAGCCGTATCAGGGCTTGGTCTCGTTTTTCGTTTATTACATCGAGATTGTCTTATAGCATGCTTTTGTTGATTACTTCGTTTTCCGGAGCTGATTCCCTCTGAAGACTTGGGATTGCGACTTCGGCCGGTACAACTGTCTCAACTCCGTAAAGTAGGGAAAATGGTGTTTCGTTCGTAGACTTTTGCGGAGTAGTTCGGTAAGCCCACAACACTCCTTGCAACTCATCTGCCCAGTTCCCCTTGTGTGCTCCGATTAGCACTCCGTTGACTGCTACGGCGGATACGGCTACGTATAGGTAAAGGATATCTCCTGGTTGTGGTTTGACCAATATCGGAGGGCTAGAAAGATAGGTCTTTAGCTCATTGAGCGCTCGCTCTCATTCTTCGTTCCAAATGAATGATTTGTTTCCCTTTAGTAACTCGAAGAATGGGAGGCTCTTATCCGTTGATCGGGAGATAAATCCGTTCAGGGCTGCGACTCGCCCTGTCAAGCATTGGACTTCCTTAATAGTCCTCGGAGAACTTATTCGCTGGAAAGCGGAAATTTCGCTGGAAAGCGGAAATTTGGCTAGGATTGGCCTCGATCCCTCGCTCCGTGACTAAGTATCCGAGGAATTCTCCTGAGGTTACGGCGAATGTACACTTCGTGGGGTTTAGCTTCATTCCGAATTGATTCAGGATGTCGAAGCATTCTTTCAAATTATCCACGTGTTCTTCGGCGCGCGTGGACTTTACGAGCATGTCGTCTATGTAAACCTCCATAGTCCTCCCGATTTGGTTCGAGAACATTCGATTCACCAGTCTTTGATAAGTGGCCCTAGCGTTTTTTAGCCCGAATGGCATGACCTTGTAACAGTAGGTCCCCAATTCGGTGATGAATGACGTCTTTTCTTGATCGTCTGGATGCATAAGAATTTGGTTATATCCAGAGAACGCATCCATGAAAGTTAGCAATTGATTTCCCGCCGTTGAATCCACCAATTTGTCTATGTGTGGAAGTGGGAAACTATCTTTTGCGCATGTTCGGTTCAAATCAGTGAAGTTGATGCAGACTCGCCACTTCCCATTTTTCTTTTTGACTACCACTGGATTAGCTAGCCATTTTGGGTATCGGACTTCACGAATCATTCCATTTTTGAGAAGTTTTTTTACTTCTTCGTTCACGGCTTGAGCTTTCTCCGGCCCTATCCGTCTCCGTTTTTGTTTCATCGGCCTGAATGCCGAGTCAACGTTCAACTCGTGGGTGATCACATCGGCGGGGATTCCGATCATGTCCTCGGTGGTCCAAGCGAACGTATTCTTATTCTCTTTTAAGAAAGCCTCTAACTCTTGTCTGATCATATGGTCCAAGTCTGCCCCTATGGTGACCCTCCGATCCGGGTCTGTTGGATCGAGGGGGACTTGAATTATTGAGTTGGACTGGGGACCCTTCTGATTTTCTGTCTTTTCTGATTTTTTAGACTCGTCCCCGCTTGTTAATTGCTATTGAAGTCGGAGACGGTGCCCGCTCATATAGCATATCCGTGAGCTCTTTTGGTTCCCTCGTAACACTCCTACTCCTGTTGGTGTTAGGAATTTCACACACTGATGATATGTCGAGGGGACCGCCTTCATTGCATAAATCCAGGGCGTGCCGAGGATGACGTTGTAAGTTGCTGGTCTGTCCATCACCGTGAATTCAACCATTTTAGTCACCCCCTTAGCCGAGACGGGTAACCTCAAAGTACCTAATGACATCTCGGTTACCCCATTGAATCCGGTTAAGGGAAGGGGAGGTCCTTGAATCTCCTCCTTATCGATTCCCATATTTCGTAGTGTTTCTAGGAAAAGTAGGTCAACCGAGCTCCCGGTATCGATTAGGACTCTTGACACCTCGCAATTGGGTCCGATGTCTAGCTCGATGACTAGTGCGTCGTCGTGGGGGCTGTTGAGGTGAGCGGCATCTTTCTCGGAGAAAGATAGAACTCACCCGGAGCTTTCTTCAAACTTAGACCGTCCGAAGTCGGCTTTTCGTTGCCAGGTCTTTATTAATGTTATAGAGTCGCGGCAGTATTTTGATCCTCCTATTATGAAATCTATTCGTTTCTTCTGTGTTTGAATCCTCGTCTCTTTCTCAGAAGATGGCCTGCCCTGCTTATTATTCACATTTTCCTCTTCGTTGCGATGGGCTTCTCCCTCGTCTATCTTGGCCCCGCAGTCCGAGAGCTCTCTTGTGAGATACTTTGCCATTAAGAATTCCCTTAGGTTGAAACAGTCCTTAGTGGCGTGTCCATTACATTTATGGAACTCGGAGTATGCATTCTCGTCTCGACCCATTCTTCTTGGACTACCCTCTGCATTTCTTTCTGGGTTCCGATATATAGCATATGTTAGTTTTCCATTGCCGTACGTACGATTATCCTTTCCGTCTCTTTTCTTGAACCGCCTTTGGTTTGGAAAAGATTCTGCTCCACTTTTTCTTGGCTTGAATTTTTTGGCGAGTGCCAACTTCTCCTCTTCGGCTACTATCCAGTTTGTCGATCTGTGTAATGCGTCCTCGATCGTCTCTGGCTTATGAATCGTCAGATCAAAACGGAAAGGGGACTCGTGCCAAAGTCCGTGTTTCAGGGCGACGAGTGCTGTCGAGTCGCTAACTCCAGCTATCTTGGCCTTCACCTTCTTGAAATTGTCTATATAAGACCGTAGCGACTCCGTTTCGGCTTGCGTGACATTCCACAGGTCCGCATCAGTCGCTCCACTTCCCATAAAGATGGAATAATGCTTGATAAACACTGTCGATAACTGATTGAAGCTATCGATTGAGTTTTCTGGTAGTTGGGAAAACCAATCGAGCGTAGGTCCCACTAAATTTTCTGCGAATAACCTGCAATATCCTACGTCTTTTTCTTCCTCGCTGAAGTGGGCCTGGTTCGCGGTGATTCGAAATGCTGTCATATACACTTTCGGATCTGAGTTTCCTTCGTAAACCGGCAATCTCAGCTTGCTAGTCTCCTTCACTTGCGTGTTCGCTACCCGAGATGAGAATGGTGACTTCTCAGTTTCTTTGATCACGCGATCGATCTCTGGGGCTGTGCTTGATGCTTTATGAACTTTAGAGGTCATTGTTGCGAGCCCGACATTAGTTCTTTCAATGGATCTCCGGAGACTCTCGTATCCCACCACATTGGGGTTTTCCTGAGAGTTCTCGTAGCGTCCTCCAGGTAGGGCTTGACCACGGTTTACACCTTGTCCAAGAACAGGGAGTAGCGTGGGTTCCTCTCCCGACAGCCCCGTGTGAGGTTGCGATGGTGGTGGGGTGCCCGATGTTTCTCCTGGGAGGAGATCGGCGCGAGGAGTCGTGCTGAAAATGACTCGATCCTCGGGTCGGGTGCCAAAGTCGAGGTGCATTCTAGCGGATCTCTGCTGAGGGTGTTCCTCGACTTGGAAACCGCTCGGTGCGCTGAGTGCCATTACTCTCGACTCGAGCTCGGCTTGAGCTATCGCAAGGTTGTTGAGCTGCGTCAGGATTTGGGTTTCGTGTGCGTTAAACCGCGCCACGAGATTGTCATTGGACTCCTTTTGCTTGTCGGCAGTTGACTTGAGGTCCATCAACAGAGCCTTAATCTCCGAGAGGGAATCAGAGCGATCATCGTCGTAGCTCGATATTGTGATTGATGATTCTATTTTTCTTACTTAGGGTGAGTTCTCCCCACAGACGGCGCCAAATGTTAGAACTGAATAAACAAGTTCAGCTCTCACACAAAGAATTCTGAATAGTTCTTATATTATTCTCAATATATTTTGGAATTCTTACAAATGGTGCTTCTCCCTCCTTTTATACTATTTTGGGCAATTAATTCTAGTTACAAAATCATCAATTTCGACAGTTACAAAATCATAAATTTCGACAGTTACAAAATAAATAGGTTTGACCAAGTTATTTGTGATCTGGTTGGCCCGGTTTGATTTAATTTAGTCGGTTCGGGTTCTGAGCTAAATATGGTGCCCACAGACATAGTTCAAGACAAAACTCAAAAGACAAATCGTTTCACTTTTCCTGGTCTTGCTGCTTTACCTATGCATGCATTCACTCTAATCTTGTTTTTATTTTCCTGCAGCCTCTTGTCAGCAACTCTGTTTTCGTATCTATGGACAATCTACATGACTTATATGCCAAACCGTGAAAAACCGAACGCAACTTCAGGCTGAAACACACAAATAGCTTCTACATTATCGCTGGCCGCTCTATTTGATGCTCCGTTTTCTCCGCACTGTCTGTTGTCTGTATTTAATTTGGTAAATGTAAGAGTAGGCATGTGCAAATAATCCGAACCGATGAACCGAACCAAAATCAAATCGAAAAACATATTTTAATTGGTATTCAGTTATAAAAAATAACCGAACGGATATTATTGTAGAAAACCATAGTTATTGGTTACTAATCGAAATCGAACCAAAAACTGAAATAATATCCAAAAAATCGAATTATTTTTGGTTATTTTCGGTTATCCAAAAATATTTTGAATATTTCGGTTATTTTTTGTTATCTTTTTGTTATTTTCGGTTATTTTTTTGTTATTTTTGGTTATTTTTTGGTTATTTTTGGTTATTTTTTGGTTATTTTTTGTTATTTACGGTTATTTTTCGATTATCTCAGTTATTTTCGGTTTTTAAATTTAATAATTGAACCGAATGAAACCAAAATATAATCGAACCGAAACCAAACTGAAATATAAAAATAACCGAATGAATCTTTAATCTTACCAATCGAAAAAACCAAAACAAAAAATAATCGATCAAAACCAAACCAAATATTCGAATGTTAAGGCTTATGTAAGAGCTTCAAATGATTTCACGAAGCAATGAGTTTTGTTTTCTCTTATTTGTCTGAATTGTGATCTGCTTCATTGAAATGTAACTTCCTACGATTCTATGAGTCTATACAGAAACTGGATGTTAAATTTTCTTTTGTGCTTTCAATGGAAAATTTGTTACATTAAGACAAAAAAATACAGAAAAAAGTTATCTGCTAGAACAAATTGTGTTTAAACTATATTTTATATATCTATGAGAAGTTATATAACCCCAAGCCAATTTGTTTCACTTCAAAAGCTTCCTCATTGATGGCAATTCCACCCAAATTTCCAGGAAAGAATCAAATATGACATCAGTTTCATGAAGAAACCGGTGTATTGCTAAATTACTGCAATTTTTGTTTCTACAACTTCACTCATCAGAAGCACGAGAACAGATCTTCTCTAGATGTATAGGCCATTCCTCTCCTAGAACCCGAGGATTTAACTCCACTGAAGCACAGAAATCCAACATTGATACATTGGACATCACTTGCTGTTGTTGGCTGTTCATCTCTCTCATTCGAGAACTAGCCAAATTGAAACAAGGCTCGATGAGCCGTCTCATAAACGTATTCAATCCACTATTGAGAAGATTAGCAGAGTCCATAGAAACCTTTATCCCTTCCATCTCCAGTTTCCTCTCAAGCCTATTCCTCAATGTTTTTGTATCAGGTAGCTCGCCGCTACTTTGACAAGTCTCAACATTTCTGCATAATGATGAAGTGAAAATGGACTTTCTAGCTTTGCTCATAGAGACACCAAGTGGAGCAGTTAAGGGACTTCTACTCTGCACGCTTGGACTTTCCGTCATTTGTTCAACCTCTTCTCCATCTTCCACAGAAGCAACTTCCATTGGCATTCTTTGTACCTTTGACATTGACTCCTCATTCGTAGTAGTGATACTTTGAGGCTTCCCAAGTGGACCAAGCGGACTTAACCGGTCTCTAAATTTCCTTGACCTGCATTTCCTAGGGGAAGGAGACAATGCAGAATCTCTGTAAAGAGACTGCCTTTGATTCACAATGCTAAAACCGTTTCCGGATTTCTTCAGATATCTTGGTGGAGGAGATTTGGCAACACTTGCATTCTTGAGAATCGAATGTATTAGACGGTTGTGAAGAGAAACGTTTTCTCTACCAATCGTTTTGATACAGAGCTTATCAAACTCGGATTTGCTTATCCTTGAGGTAAGAAATTTTCCAAGCTGATCAAAGTAAGTTTCTGCTCTTTGATGACCGATTTTCTGGTAAATTAGGGCTTTTATCTCGAATGTATTCAATCTGGGGAAACATTGGTATGACCCCATCTTCAACAACAAATTTTCACCTGAACTAAATCACAAATTTCGAAATCCAACCACATCCAAATTCTCAAAGATCCAAGATTTTGCAGCGAATTGGTCTGATCTCAATACGAAACCTGAAAAAAACCCCAAAACCAAACACGTACATTAACATTGGAGATCGAAGAAGTTCAGATAAAGCTCAAACGAAAATTGACGAAACCAATTGTTCAGCTTACAAACTAAGAAAGTAAACTTTAAATACAAATTTTGAACCTTTAGATTTGGGGTAAGAAACAATCAAAAACAGCGAAAACGATGAAGAAATTGGGAGAAACCAGAGTTTCAAAGCAAAGAGTCAAAGAAATCAAAAATTGAGAAGAGATAATGAAAACCCAAGAATGATAATCATAGACTAGAGTGAGTACGAACCAGTAGAAGCTGACTGAGAGATTTAGCCGCGAAATTGTCTCTCTTTTTTTGCAGAAGAAGTGATTCTCTTTGTGCCCTAAAGGTATTTTGTTTTTTCGTTTTTTCGTTTTTTCGTTTTTTCGTTTTTTCTTTTTGATTTATTTATGGAATTCGCGTGTGTTTTTTTCTTTGTCTGTGTTCGTTTGTAAGTGAGTGAGAGAGAGAGAGAGAGAAAAGGAGACCAGAGAAGAATGTTCAACTCTATCATATGAAGTTTGTTTGTCATGAAAACGTGATTTCTAAAATTATTATTTTGAAAACAGTTTGATTCAATGGAGCTCAAGAAATTAACATGAAAATGATGGTTGAGCATTATGGTTTTTATATTATTCATTTTTGTTTATCAGTCGTAGTTTTCTACAACTGTAACTACGGTAAATTGTTGTTCGTTTAACTGTCATAACTAATTGCGGACAATCGTACCTGTCAGATATTGCGTCTTGCATCGTAATTTTTTTTATCGCTGATTTCAACGATATAACTAAAAATCTACGATTAACTGTAATCGCAATTACTGACGACGGACAAACGAATAATATATATCGCAGCCGCAATTACAATGTTAACCACAACCAAAACAGTAATCGCTGGCGAACAAGACTATGTAATAAAAATACTTAATAATTATTTATAAATTTTGGTTTGTTTTATAAAATATTTTAATATTGTTTAATGGTTGATGATCTAATTGATAAACATTAAACTACAACATAAAATCTAATTGGGAGGATAGACATATGAATGATAGTTTTATGTAACATATATTAATCTTGAAAGTTGATGAATTGTTTTTTCCTCTCAAACTCCAAATAATATCTAAAAATAAAAAATATGTTTGTGTTATTTAGGTTATAATTGATTAGTCCAATACTCTAATATTTTATACATAAAAAAATGGAGTTGAATTTTATATTTATGAGATGGGCTACTGCAACCAATATCCTATTTATTTGTTTTTTTAAGAAAAAACAGATATATTTTATAAAAATAAAAATAAAAAAATTATTAAAAAATGAAAATATAATTTGTACAACTTTATATTGATATTAAATTTTTGGCAAGTTATATATATATATGTAACCATTCCTTTTTCATTTAAGTGAAAGTCACACTTCATTTATTTTTATTCTTATGTGTATATCAACACCTCAACATATAATGAGTCAACAAACTTTTATATATGTCTAAGATACAACATCTAATAATAAGAGTATACCCCATTACAACATAACAAACTTGCATTCTAAAACTAGAATAATACCCTAAAATAACACAATTTTAACTTTTTATTCCAAATCTAACACATTAAAATTAAAATTCTAAAATAGCACAAATAATTATATAAAATTTTTTATTTATTATACATAAATTTAAAACATTATATTTGAGTTTATTTTTTCCAATCTAAAGTTTAATATTTTTTATTAAAATAAATTTTTAATGTATTTTAATCTTAAATTTATACTATAATTGAAAATTTAAAATGATGATATTATTTTTGGAAAAAAAACTTAAAAATATGTTATTTTAGAGAATTGCCCTTCTAACTATCAATCTTGCATATAATAAAAATTCAACAAAAAAATCACTCCATCATTATCAAACTAACTATAATTTTTTTATTTATTTCCGAGAAAATTGAAAGTTTTTTCCATCATATTGATTTTTAGATTTTTAGTTTTTAGTTATATCTCCAACTCATTGCTTCCAATTTAACATCCTTCTTCACTAACCATTTGTTTATACATAGAATCAATTCTTAATGAATTTTATCCCAAAAATCAAAGATATCACCTAAATTAAATTGATCTTTGGCCACTATGAGATAATGTTCCTCTAGCCCCAACCTAAGATGATGGCTTTGTTTCCCAACTTGGTTATAGTCTTCGAACAACCTATACATAAAATCACAAAATGAATCAAAAAGCTCTTTAGATTCTACACTATTTGATTGAATCACAAAGCAAAGCATTGCAAATGTATTTTGTTCCTTGTAATCGATACATTAACAATAATCAAATCTATTATTATATTGCATTCCATCCTAATACTTGTTAAATTATCTCTGAAATCAATGATTGTTGCTCAATGAAATTAGATATTTTTTTCAATAGTGCAAATTTCAGTATAACATTTACAAGAGGTCACATGATTAGATGTCTTACTTATCAATATTTTCACCTTACCACAATCATCTGAAAATTGTTGTTAAATAATTTTTGCACAAATCTTCTTTCTGAAAATAATCAATAGTAACATGAACTTACAAGCTATTATTAACATGAGATATGTATAATTTCACCTAGTTTTATAATTCAAAGACAAATGTCCATAGTTATTTTCATATTTCCACACATAGTTTAAATGATTTTATATCTCACATACTACACTACATTATGAATAACAACCACACTCTAATCCACTTCCTATAAACTATCTTTCACAATTAAATAAATTTAGTATGGGAACACAACAGCGGATATACATAAAAATACTATCTAAAGCCAACACATCATTTTTTGTTTAAATATCTTTTTTTTTGTTACCTGACTCACAATGGACCGGTACAATAATCGTATTTTTATATGAAAATTTAACACTTTCGTACAAGAAAATATGAAGTTGAACTTCACACCTTTGATATGTACATAAAGATGATTCCCTTTTTATAAATTTTAGGAACATAAGTATAGGTGGTAGCACCGTCAACATTAATGGTAAAGATCTTCTTTATGTTTCTATTCAACCAAACATTTAAGAAATGCATATGATATAAAACATGTTTTAAGCGGATTAGTCACCAACTTATGATCGGTTTCCTCAAACGCCAACTTGCATCGATAAAATTTCTAATATATTATTTGAAAAACATTTTACGAAAATAATCTTACACCGGCATGTTATTAACAGAAATACTATGCTGACGTCTTATCACCACAATGAGTTTCAAATAAATATATAAATGGGCTTAAATTATTAAAATAATTACAATATATGTTATTGTTATTAATTTGGTTAGAGAATCAATATATTTTATTAAACTAACAAAAAAACTATTAAAATCGTAAAAAAACAATTATTTTTCTTTTTTTAATTTAAATATACAAAATTAATATTAAAAATAATTTTAAACAAAAATTAAAATTATGTAGATGATTAATTTATATTTACTAACAAAGAATATTATATAATTTACGAATATTGTTCCTCATTCATGGCATGAGTATAAATCTAGTTAGTTATTATAACCATATAGCTAAGACCTATAATAGGAGCAATCCATATATTTGTGGTTAGAGATAGATATGCTTTACTTATTAAACACTAATCATAATTTTCAAAGTTGGATTCCATTTCATGTATACTAAGTTTATATTCGTGGAATGCACATAATAAAATAATTATTGAATAAATTTAATATAATTTTAGTTATAAAATCTAAAGTAATATTTTAAAATAATATTTTTTAAATTTATCTTTCAAATCTAACACATTAAAAATAAAATTCTTAAAATAATATAAATGATTATCTGAAAATAATTATTTACCTTAAATAACTATATATAAATTAAAATATAATGTTTGGATTCATTTTTTCCAATTTAGGGTTTAAAATTTTTTATTAAAATTTTTTTTTAATTATTTTAGTATTAAATTTGTGCTATTTAAAAAATTTAAAGAACTAGTGTTATATTTGGAACAAAACTTAAAATAATGCTTATTTTAGACAATTTTCCTAAAATCTACTATACTTATTTGTGCAATATTATTATTTTATTAAATCTTAATATATTTGTCAAAAATGTTTATTATTATTTTCAATATAACGATATTTTTTTATCCTATTTAAATGATTGATGTTTTTATGCAAAATACATTCCACTTGTAAAATATAAGTAAATAGGACAATTGACAAAAATATCAGTCTTTTAAATTTTTCTTCCAAATATAGCAAATTAAAATTTCTAAAAATAACACAAATTTAATATTAAAATATATTAAAATTTACTGTTAATGAAAATAAGTTAAACTCTAAATTAGAAAAAATGAATCTAAATATAATATTTTAAATTTATGCATAATTTATTTATCGTAAATATGTATTTTCAAAAAATAATTTGTGTTATTTTTGAAAATTTAAATTTAGTGTACTAAATTTAGAAAAAAAACTTAAGAATGTGCTATTTTAGGGTATTATTCTAAATAATATGATATAACTGAATTACATATATTATTGAGTAATACTCTAAAATAGCACATTTTCAAGTTTTTCTTCCAAATTTAGTATCTCAAAATTAAACTTCCAAAAATAGCAGAAATACTTATGTAAAAATACTTATTTATTTTAAACAAATTATATATAAACTTAAAATATTGTATTTGGGTTCATTTTTTCCAATTTAGGGTTTAGTTTTTTTCTTTTAAAATATAGTTTTAATGCATTTAATCTTAAATTTGTGCTATTATTAGAAATTTAAACTAATGATACTATTTTGGAATATAAACTTAGAAAAATGTTATTTTAGACATTTACCCTATATTATTTCTCCGATGTAATTGAATATTAATTATTTATAAGTTTTTGTATGTGTAGTTAAAGGAAATAAAAAGAATTTTTTTTTTGAAATAAATAATTATATTTTGGCTAGTTTAATAAAATATATTATGTTTTAATCAAATTAATATGAATAACATATATTGTAATTATTTTTAATAATTTAAATTTATTTATATATTTATTTAAACTTATTTTAGTAATGATACATCATCATAACACTCTTATAAATAAAATGTTAGAATAAAAATATTTTTAATTAATATATTAAAGATACAAAAATATCTGTAGTGAAACTTGTAAAGTTGATCTCGGCTAAATAAATATGTGAAAACTGAACTTTAAAAAGTTTCTACTTCACAATATTTTTTGGCAAACTTTATACAATTCACAATTGTTATCCCCATGTACTATTTACAATTCAAATCTTTTGTGTTCACAAGATTTGATTCATAAGTAGCAAAAAATATAATAAAATCAATCTCAAAAATATATACAAAATTTAGCAGTACAAAAAGTTGATTTCTGTTTTTCAAAAAAACTAAAAGAGCAAAACAAACAAGCGATAAAAGTGAATAGTAACGAAAAGTGAAACGTCTGTGTTTGCTCGTTACTTAAAGTGAATATTTTTTTTGTTTTATGCAAAATGGCTAAGTGAATAATTAGATATGTAGGCTTAGCTGAAGGTAGAGGAGTAAACAATCCAAGTTAAGACTTCTCTAATGTAAAACTACAATGTTGCAAAAACGCAGTTTTTACCCAAAAATTACGATAGAGAGATTATTCAAGAGCCCACTAAATGTTGAACATATAAAACAAAAAGATCCATAAAATGCATTTTCGTCTACAACTAAAACATGTCTAATGAAACAGAAATATATGACAAACAAAATACACTTTGACCAGTGAAAAACTGAAATGTAAAACATCAACACCAAGAACAAGATGCTTAACGTTCTAACAAATAAACCGCAGCCTATAACTCTCGAATTCAATTTGTCAAAAAAACATTTTCCTAGAACTCATTGATTTGGATAATATATATGGTATATGTTGAGCAAGACTTATCCTCTTTTCTGGCAAGATATTACCTCATTGCTGTTCTTCATCGGGTATTTCTTGACCAATTACCCGTTGCGCAAGTCTGTAGTATAAAATCCCCATTGTCGCCATACACGCTCTGCACATCAGTCACACAGATTTAACACGCAGCTGATATACTAAGTGGTTCTGCAACAATTATTTTGGCATATGAAAATCAGCTAACGAAATAATTAAACCATAAACAATGTCTCACATGATTGCTATAAGGAGGAGTATTTTCCTGATATCCATCCTTGATGATCGCTGATGTCTTACACGGCCTTCTGAACCATCTTCCGCCTTTGTTGTATCCTTCCGAGGTGGTGCAGTTACAGGTAGAGTTGGTAATGCACTTGACCAGAAAGGTAGTAGAGCCCGCAGAAACTTGTGACGGAGAGGACCTTACATGAGATAAATAAATAAAAAACAATAAGTCTCGGTCATTGTCATGATGCTATTGATTTATACAAGTGGAGTTTATCTATCGGAAGGCAACACAAATGAACCTCAGAAAGAACCATATCCTAAGTGTACGGATGTATTATTTCAGACAAGCGAGGTAAGAAAGATAAAGTTTCTTTCTCCCACCTCTTCTCGAGTACTTTTTACGATTCCCGTCTTCATCGTCTGCATAATATAGTGTCTCAGAGTTCTGCCTGTCTACAGCGGGAACACCTTTACGTGCAGCAGCAGCAGCAAGCTATATATAACATCAACATATAGATGGAAAACAGAAACTTTAACTAGTATTCGAGAAAATAACCAAGTTTTTAGAAGAATTTCTTACTCCAGGGCTTGAGCTTTTCATGTAATTCCCAGCGGAAGCAGGAACATCTATCTCAACTATCTCTGAAACCCCAGGTTTGGAATATACTCCATTTCCAGCTACGGAGTAACCATCAGGAAGGTTCTTCCCTTCTTGTATATGAGAAGATGATGATACATTAATTGATGCATCTGAAGCAAATGCAGGGGGTGGGCTACGAGATTCTGTGGATCGAGAAACTGGATGGCTCCCAAGTATATTCTTCTCAAGACCAGTCTGCCATACAGAAAAAAGAAAATTAAAATCCAGCTAAGTTAGTAATCTTTTCACGCCGTGTTATAGTCTTCACTAGTCCACACAAAAAATTTGACAATACGATATTGCCACATCACAGGGAATATAATATGCTCTCACTGAGATATGTCTAAAGTGAGTGTAACACTTGACGAGGTAATCCTTGAGAGATTTTAATTTCTCTCAAGATGAAAAGTCAGATATCAGCAAACATAGTTGAGACAAATGAATAAATGATAAAACTGACCTGCACAATCACGTCCCTTAACAATGCATGAAGCCGAGATCCCGCATCTTTTACCATCTTGGGAGGCCATATCTGCATTTAAAGACCATATGAGAACCTATATATTGCACTCTCCCAAGAATGAAACATCATTTCGAAGCAAGATACAAGATAAAACCAGGGTATACAGAAAAATTTCAACTAAAGTACGAATTAAAGAAGGAATGACAAACGATTGGGATGGCTATTCGCACAAACCCGATAAACCAAAAGAATCTAGAAAGCTACCTCCAATATATTACACAACTGAACAACAGAACAAAACAAACAGCTAAAATTCATCCGAAATTTAATAGAAACAACTCAAGAGCATGAATTTTTATCATCAAATACTCTTATTTTCATTACTTCTCCAAGATTTGTCAGTACAACAGGGCATAATTTTGATTGCTTGGTATCGATCTATTACTTTACAAATAAGGGTTGTTATTGAGAAGTTACCAAACCAGAAAATCATGTACTAATACTTCCTGGAAAATGAAAGAATACAACAACCTAAAACGTTAGATATAAAACAAGACACCCAAATATTCGTAAAATGTAAAGATGGGTCTCCACATGCAAATAGCCGTCACACTGTTTCTGTGGCCGCCAGAAAGCATGAACAACACAGATCCAGTCACATTTCTCATTATTGCTATAGAGAAACACATGAAATCACTCCAACTCAAATATATCTCTAAACCAATGTATCAATATGAGACACCAAACAAGAGCTCCCACGATATACCAACACGCAAGGAAAACAATGCGAATAGAATCAGGAAAAACACATGAACTTTTTCTATAATATGAATCAATAGGGCTTACAGGGGTGCTACATGAAGGGCACACATAACCAGCAGGTGCAGTATGAGGAGGATAGCTTTTGATATGCGAAACCAAGCAACTTGTATGCATAGCATCTGATACAATTAAAGGGTAAAGATTGTTCCTTTTATTTTAGTTGTAGAGATTTCAGAAATGAAAATCCAATCCAACGATGGTAAGAGCCAGATAACGTACGCAAGCAACCCAACCGAGTGACTTGATGTCCTGTCCCCTCATCAAACGATGCTTGGCATTGACAACATATTGGTTGGTCATACTCTCCATCTGTCACCCATTCTGAATAAGTCCGAACCTATTGATTACAACATGATAGAAACATCATTCAACACTATCTCTGCATGTCAATCATGAAGCAAAAAAGAAGAAAAATAAAATTGCTATAACATTCTTTAACTACAGATGGAGGAATAGGGAAGCGCAAAAAATCTAAAAATAGAGCAGGTCGCTGCATGTACACACTAATAGGAGAAACAAGAGAAATATGCCTGGAGAAATAGATCTTGTTTAACTACAGATGGAGGAATAGGGAAGCGCAAAAAATCTAAAAATAGATCGCTGCTTGTGCACACAAATAGGAGAAACAAGAGAAATATGCCTGGAGAAATAGATCTTGCTGCCACTAATGTTAATCTTGTGTCTGTTATGATGGAGCAGTGTGAAAGTGTCAGTTATGTTACCAAATAACCTTTTGGCACAACATATCCAGATTATCCTTTAAAAATGAACAAAGATATAAATCAAAAACATCCAAAAAATGCTTCTGTTCCCAAAAGCAGAAATTTTACCAACAGTTGAAGATCTTCCAAAAGATCTTGCTAAATCTACAAGGACACCATATTCCAAAAACCAAGAAACTAGTTCCTATTGAAAATTATCAGCTTGAGGTAACAAGAAGCATATGATTCGATCAACATACCACACAAGTTTGATGCTCCGGGAAGCAAATGCATTCCCCGCAAACAGGGATTTTGTGAACGAAGCAATACAGCTTGGTGGCCTGACAAAACCAAAAGAAATAACATTAGCATTCACTTTATGAGCTCTGCAAGAGAAGCTAAAAAAATGGCTAACATCCAAATTGATCATGATTCCTCCTACGATCAAAATGCATCAAATATGAGGAAAGCTTCGCAACAAGAAACACATGCAAACATATCGAAAATAATATCAAACTTTAAACTGAAAATTCAGATTCACTATCTTAAATTTGAGAACGAAAGCATCCCAAAGATCATTAAATGAATCCAGTGAAACATACATAAAACATACCTTTCTGCATTTGCAGACCACCATTGCAAAGAGTTTCGAACGAGAAAATCAGAATGGATAAGCCAGAGCTCAGAGATTAGAGTATCAAAGGAGATTGCACTTCGCACTCCTGCTGAAACTGAGGATCAAATACGACGGAAAATAGAGATCAAGATTTATGGAGAAACTGAGCGATGATCAGATCAGGGACTAACGAAAACCATGGAAGAGAAGAAGTCGAAGAAACCAAGAGGATGCGAAATTCGAGGTAAGCAAATCAAAAGAGATTGAATCTTGTAAATCAAAAGAGATTGTAGAAAACCTAGATTTGAAAATCGAGGATCTGGAATGAGAACGTGCCAGCAGATGCAAATGCGATTGATTTAGCCTGCTGTTTCCGTAAGCGCTTCTCTCTATTTCTTTTCTTGGGTTATTATGAAAATTAGGCGATTTCGGTTTATTCGGTTTATCCGGGTCGGTTTATCCGATTTTTGGGTTTTTCGGTTTGAGAAAAAATGTTCGAAAAAAAATTTAAACAATCAGTTCGGTTCGGTTTTTTTATCGGTTTAATCGGTTTGGTTTTAAGTAAATAAAACCGTTTCGAATTAAACCGAAATCTAATTTATTTTCGGTTTAACAAATTTAAATTTGGATTTTTGTCGGGTTATTTCGGTTTATTTTGGTTTTTCTCGCTTTATTTCGATTTATTTCGGTTAACTTCGGTTTATTTTGGTTAACTTCGGTTTATTTCAGTTAACTTCGGTTTATTTCGGTTAACTTCGGTTCACTTCGGTTTATTTCGATTTATGTCGGTTTAAACTCAATTCGGACAAATTTATTAATTTTCATTATATAAAGTGTTTGGGTCTTAGCGTCCGAATATTACAAATTTGCAAACGAAGAACGGTTATGCGCCAGTTTTGAAAGCTAGTGTATACAAAAACTAATTCATGAAAGCTCTCAAAGAAAAGTACAAGACTTCGTCAAGACTGAATCTTCAACAATCTATTCTACGGAAATAGAGAGTACCCACGCGAGACATGCCTTAACCGGACATTCGTATACACTAGCTTTCAGCAAGACATGACTTCTCAAAAATCAAAAATCAAAAATCCCTTTGTAACATACAATGAAATAATTACGTACCAGGGACATCAAGCAAGCAAGCAAGAATGATCACAATAAACCAGCCACTTAGCGAATGTGAAGCAAGTAACATTATTATGACACTATAATGATTCTAAAATAACTTCAGCAACGGGAATATTGAACTGAACCCACATTTCTACTTCTATTTCTAAACAATCAGAAACATTTTAGGCTCGACGAGAACCAGAAGTATCCGAGAAAGCTGTAAACAAACAAAAAATGCGAAATCTATAACGAATGAGACGCAATTGCATCACAACTTGCAAGCGAATCTAAAGAAGGAGGAGGAGGAGAACCACCAGAGAGAAAGTCGCAGCCGATAAAAATCGCATACGATAAGGAGGAGAAGGAGGAGAAGGAGGAGAAGGAGGAGAAGGAGGAGAAGGAGGAGAAGGAGGAGAAGGAGGAGAAGGAGGAGAAGGAGGAGAAGGAGGAGAAAAAGAAGAAGAAGGAGAAGAAGAAGAAGAAGAAGAGGAGGAAAAAGAGGATGAAGTTTTTTTGAAAAAAAAATTCAGATCGGCCGCTCAAAAAAAAGGAGAAAGAAGAAGAAGAAGAAGAGGAGGAAAAGGAGGATGAAGTTTTTTTGAAAAAAAAATTCAGATCGGCCGCTCAAAAAAAAGGAGAAAGAAGAAGATTTCTCACAAAAATTAGGGTTATTCCTTATATATATGACAGCCGATTTTCGGTTTAATAAAACCGATCGGTTTGGTATTGCCGAACCGAACCAAAATGTAAACCGAATAAAATTAATTATTAATCTGATCGGTTTAGTGATTAAAATTAATTGAAAACTAAAACCAAAAATTTCGGTTCGGTCGGTTCGGGTTTTTCGGTTTTCACCGAAAACCCAGCTCTACTGAAAATCAACCATTTTAAAATCTTTACTTCACATACCATTAAGTATAATATAATTAAATAAATTATATATAAAATTAAAATATAATATTTAAGTTTACTTTTTTAATTTATAGTTTTAATTTTTTTTATTTTTAATTATTTTAATATTAATTTTTTGGATATTTTGAAAATATAATTATTAGTGTTACATTTGGAACAAAAATTTAATATAGTGATATTTTAGACAATTGTTCAAAGTTTTAAGTATTTTAATATTAAATTTATGTTATTTTTATAAATTTAAACTAATTGTTTTATATTTAGAAGAAAATTTTTTAAAATACTGTTTCTTGTCAATTGTCCATATTGTCATTTAATATTAAAACTAGTTATCAACATCTTCTAATAAAAAAACGAGACAAAAAATTAAATAATAAGAGCTTAAAAATCATATTTTATTTAAAGAAAATAAACGTTCTCGTTAATAGTTTTAATGAAAATATCGTCTCGATAAGTATATGGATATTTTTTGAAACATTTGTGGTAAAATATAAGATTTAGTTTATTGAATAATACTAAAAAATAACATTTTTTAAAATTTTTAAAAAAAGTTTAGCACATTAAAACTAAAATTTCAAAAATAGCATAATTTTTTATGTAAAATACTTATTTCTCCAAAATTAGTTACAAATAATATTAAAATATTATGTTTGGGTTCATTTTTTTTATTTAAAATTTATTTTTCCTTGTTAAAAATATGTTTTAAGATATTTTAATACTAAACTTTGTGCTATTGTTAGAAAAATAAACTAGTGGTGTTAAATTTATAATAAAAACTAAAAAAGTGTTATTTTTGTCAATTGTCCAAAATTATATTTCCTAAATTAAATTTGATAAAATTTTGGGCAATTATCTAAAATAGTATTATTTCAAGTTTTTGTTTTAAATGTATCCCTAATCATTTAAATTTTCAAAAATATCATAAATTTAATATTAAAATAATTAAAAATCTCTTCTTAATACAATAAAATAAATTTTAAATTGAAAAAAATAAACTCAAACATTATATTTTAATATTATATATAGTTTATTTAAAAAAAATAATTAATTTTACATAATAATTTATATTATTTTAGAAATTTTATTTTAATATTTTAAATTTAGAAGATAAACTTAATTGTACTATTTTAAAGTAATTTCTTCTTTTCTTTTTTTAATTTTACAACCAAATTCTGAGAAGTCATATACGCACATCACTTCACTACCACTAATTCCAGAAGAGCTCAAGTCACTAATTTCAATTTAGAGCTAATTAGCTTAATATACCAAAACTTTCAAAATATTTGCGAAATGACACTGAGATTCAACCAACTACAATCGATGTAGCACGGGAGAAGAGACTTTCCGCTCCATCGATAACATCTGACGCTAATAGTAACCTACCTACATCTTAGGTAACTGTTCATGATTTCGTGTATCTGGCAAGATACAACCGCCGAAGAAACATTAAATGCCCAAATTTTTTGTTAGATTTTATCTATACATATAATATGTATATATAAATGTATGTATATGTTATTTGTAAAGTTAACAAAATATTTATTCATTTAGCTCATGGATAAGAGACGCCATTGATATTTCCTAGAATATCAAGTATTTTCCTAAATTGCAAAAAAAGTACACGAGTTTTGACCTGTAAATTAGAAGCCGGCAAGGTAAGAAACATTAAATATGAATGTTTGCATGTTTGTGGCAAACCTTTAATGGGGTCATGCATTAATATGCTCTCTTCTGAGTTCCTATTTTAAAACATCATACTAAAAATGGGTATATAGAGTTTGTTTCATATTTAAAGCTAATAAATGGGTTTACCTAAACTGCATCTGAATGTTCATTCTTTTAATGATTTGTTGAAAAATTAGCGGTGTACTAACTATCTTAACTCATGGGAGTATTTTGCCGCTTTTACATCTTTTTGATAATGGGTAGCCTAGCAAATCTTATAAGAGGTGTTTGGGAGAGAGGTGAAGGGGAGGATTGGGTTTTCAGAAGTGAAGCAGGAGCAATGAACTACGGTGTAAAGCTCCAAGAAAATCAAACATACACATCCCTCGTTGGGATGGTGAGGAGTCAGTACGACCTCGATAACCACAAACCAATTACTTTAACCTACCAATATACAGAGTGGTTGACTATCGTAAATCCATCACGAAATTCACCAATCAACATCACATCCGACGAGGATGTGGCAAATGTCATAGTTGTTAAGGTTCAGGCCGAAGATCTAACTTTGTGTGACCGTGAGATTGTATCAAGTTAAGAGATACAAATGTTTTAGAAGTGGTAATTTCACAAGTGGGGGGGGGGGGGCAGTTCAACTACGATAGAGGATTTGTAGAGAGCTTTAGACGACCAGACAAAAGGTTAACGTTTAATTATTCCATTAATAGTTAACCGTAATGTTACCCAATAATAACCAAATTAACAATTGTTTTACAATACTTGTGAATAAATATGCTTTCCATGTAGATTTGTTGGCAAAAGGGGTTATAATTTGGACCCAGAGAGTCTTTGAGGAAATATACACAGAAAAGAAAATGGTTGTGATTAACAAAGTCCATCTCGTACTAACAGGAATGTTCCCAAAAATGATATTATATCATCTTCGGATTTGTCCAGTGGGTTTTGTGTGATGCATAATGTACATGATGGAAATAATAATGATATAATTCGATTGGATGCTGGTGACAACAACGAATCAACAACAGAAGAATTTGCAATCGCAAACGCTATCGCCCCTCTGGATATAAGAAGTTTGCACATTTACATTGCACATTATACAAATATCATAATATCTTTCCGCTAACTTTACATTTGCTTATTGAAAAGAGATGTGGGTGATAATGGCAATGACTCAACAATAAACAAATAACCAATTATTCCATCCACCGTACTTGATAAGGGCAAAAGATATATGTTTAACGATTACTTTAATTTGGAAATAGGTCAACCGAGTAGCAATACCAATTCTCCTATTCAAGATAATGACCTATTTGATGATTCATCCTCGAAAGGTAAGTACTACATCTCATTTCACTTTTGTTACACGTGAAATTTTACATTTCTAGAGTAATCGTAATGTTATAGGGGAAATATAATTATTAGTCTATTAACAATATTGTTAGAAGCATAATATAATCGTGGATGCTAACTACTTTGTTAATTTGTTTAAGGAACTGTTTTAATAACGGGGATACCGAGGTCTATGTCGGGATGGTATTCCATGACATAGATGCTTTTAAGCTCCATATGGCTTTGTATGCACTGAACATGAAGTTTCATACCGTACCACTAGGTTTGGTCCATAAAGGATAACATTGAAATGTAACGGACGGGGTATCCATGGCGGGTGTGTACCGTAAAGGTTATAGGATGTGGCTGGTTCCTGGTTAGGAAAGCAACATTGGACCACTTCTGTACAGGAGATGATAGAGGTGGGTACCAACGATTAGCCACATTATTTGTGATTGGCGGTATGATGAGATCAAGGTTTACCGGTTGTGGGGCAGATCCGTAACCAGCGGAAGCTCAGGATATGATGCGAAATGAGCATGAGATGCCAATATCATATTGGAAAGCATGGCGTTCCAGGGAAATAGCATCAGAAATTGCAAAAGGCTCAAATGGAGAGTCTTATCATTTACTACTATCTTATCTTCAAGAGATGGTATATGCAATTCCATAGTCTATAGTCAGTTTGGAAACATCATATGATAAAGGTGTTGGTCAGAGATTTAAATATCTTTTCTTTGCCTTGGGGGCAAGTGTAATAGGCTACACATACATGCGTAAAGTTGTAATAATCGACGGAACCCCTCTGAAGGGAAAGTACGTAGAGTGTTTACTGACGGCTAGTGATCAGGACGAAAATTACCAATTATATCCGCTGGCTTTTTCTATTGTAGATGGAGAGAACGATAAGTAATAGGGTTGGTTTTTGCAAAAGTTGTTGGTAGTGGTGCCTGATGAAGATGATATAGTTTTCATGTCAGATTATCATAACTCTATCTACACAGGGTTGCATAAGGTGAACATTTGATATACACCAATTATTACCTGGATATTTATTTGTTACCATGTGATAGGAAGATTAACAGTAGTAACAAAATATGTATTTTGATTATACAATTATTACCTGGATATATATTTTGTTATTGGTTACCGAGAATGTTAAAATCTAATGTGTGATTTTGGCATAATGGGCAAGTGTATAAAAAAGCAAGCATTGCGCTTGCATTTTACATCTCCAACAGAACATACAAACAGTATTCCAGAAAAAAAATTTTGGGATACTCACATTTCAATGAGATTAAGGAAATTGATATTGCATGTGCAGGCTATTTGATGGATATTGGGCTGGAACATTGGGCGCGTTATCATTTCAGTGGCTTAAGGTATAATATAATGACAAGCAACGTGGTAGAATCACTGAATACAGTTTTAAGTGAAGCTCATGGTTTTCCCATATACCTCTGATCGAGTAAATAATATCAACAATCACTGGGTGGTTGTGTAAAAGACGTGAGACTTCATCTACGACAAACAATCCACTCACACCAGAGGTTGAAGAAATAATCAGTAAAAATTTTGAGAGATCGACCGGTTATGAAGTGCATCGTATTAATAATGATGAGTTTGAGATACGTTACAAGCTTGGGGAGGTTCCTACCATGTGGATCTGTTGGGAAAAACTTGTACATGTTGCGAGTTTTAGATACTAAGGATCCTGTGTGCTCATGTAGTTGTTGCAGCGGTAAACACAAAGTTAAAGATTGATACACTTGCGTACACCGAGTTCACGAATAGCTATTGGAGAATCCCGTTAAACAATATTTATCCGGTGCCTGGTGTGATTAATATTCCATCAATAAATGAACAACTTCTGGAAATCAATTTGCTTCTACCGGCACCCTGACGACCACTTGGCCGTCCTAGAAAACAACACATATTCTTGCGTGGGGAGTTTAGGGTATGTATTTATATGAAAATATTGTTATTTAAGGATATCATTTGAGTTATTTGCTAAACACAATGTTATCAGTTACAAATTACTTTACTGGTATGATAAACGATTACAATTTCAAGGTGGAGTAAGAAGACGTCTAACGGTATGCAGAAGATGCAGGGGATTGGGTCATAACCGTGCAACATGTAAAGTGACTATATGAAATGACTGAGGACTTGGAAGGGCAAGCAGGAGACATGGTTTCTGGAATATTTTGAATAGTGTGTTAAAATCAGTAATTCGAAAAGTGGGGTTTTTGATGTTTTATAGTAATGTAAACCCAAAAATGTTGAACAGAATGGTTTTATAATGCCTTCATGAAATAAGTAATTTTAGCCCTTTCATTTCGAAAATTGTATATATTTATCGATAATAACTAATGTTTTGTTCACTACTATATTTACACTGAAATGATATGTTTAGGCATTACATAATGATTTAATTGATAATTTATAGATTAACGCTGAAAAAGATAAGAACCAACTGATTAATCATATATGACATCTAAAGAGTAGTGCACAACATGTAGTACAAGAAACATAAGAGTTTACAGAAATGTGAAATAAAACTAATATGAAAGTTCAAGTCAAAGAATCTTGATGGAATCCACAAACTCCTCAAAAAACATTACAACAATTCTTTGAGCTTCCCAAGTTATGTTATCAGATTTGATGCTTTTGCATCCTTCAAAACCGCTAACAGAATGAGCCTGCATGAGTAGCAAAGAGGTAACTAAAGAGTCAACATAAATACCATTCTGAGGTATTCCTCTATTCCTCACAACAAAATATGCCTTCGTTTGTGACACCATATTTTATAAGGAGTCTTTTGAGAATGTACGGTATCATGAGAGCTATCGGGTTAAGGTCCTTGTTAACCGAACTATTAGAATGGAAAGCAAAGTTGCAATCAAGGATATATACTGTCATAGTTGAAGTTTCCACGCAAACACCAACCTAGTGTTGTTTATCCAGATTGAAAGGGAAATAAATCCGCGGAGGGTTGGATGGATTACTCTCCAACCTGAAATAGTCAAATATGTCATCTTCAAACTTGAAATGAGCCCTATCTTTAGCTGCAACCCTCGTGTATTTGGTGTGATGTTTCATAAGGAGGGACCCAAAATTCGTATCCAAGAAAAGAATATTTTGTCCAGGTGCTTGCTCTCTATTATACATTAACTGAGTCAAGTGCATTAGCACATCAAACATCTTGCAAGAAAATAATACAATGAATTTAGTAAGTTCTTTAGAACAATACTGAAAAGAAATCATATAAGGTTACTAGTACTTACTCTTTGAGACATCAGTTTCATCCTTTTAGCTATGTCGACTATACCTCTGTTGTTGACAGTAATGTCTTTTGACAAGTATATTGTACTATCAAAATAAAGGTATACATAAAACTTTACCTGATAACAATAATATTAACTACTATGGCTATACATTTTTACTAGACTCCTACAATCCTATAATATTAGAATCTAACAAAATAGATATACAGATAAACTTATAGTTTTTGCTTCAATAATATGTGTAGCTTGACAAAAATTCGTCGCATAGTCAACTTCAGGATCAAATCCATGGATAATAGATTGGGGCTCTTGTGACATTACCATCAACCTTTTGTCGCATTGGAAGTATTTAAAAATGTTTGGTGCTGTCCTCTAACGTTTACTCTTACGAGGCTCCTGATCATCATGCTCTTCAATTTCATCTACTTCATCGCCTACGTCGTCAACGGCATATGTCTCTTGCTGCTCTTCCATATCACCTATGACATCTCCTTTATTGATGTTGTCCTGCGAAAGTCCAAGCGAGAACGAAAAAATGGATGATTGAAAAGCCAATTCATTGATGTGATATGGTTTGTTCCACTGATTGACATGAACGTCAAGTACAATTAACAGTTACGTATCACGAAAACATAATCTTTTACAAACAAAAATTAATATACCATTTCGATTGCATCTCCTTCGCACTCCATCTCCATATCAACATTTGGATCGATGTGGGGGGAGATCAATTGTGGGGATTACGGGTTCAACACCACCAATATGTATAGAAAATTTAAATTATTAAGCAAATAGGTGGGTCGTTTGTATAGTAAATTATAATGAGAAGAATGTACCTCATCTTCGGCGGTCTGATTTAGAGACCCAAGAACAACATTTATTGCATCGGACGCATCCGATTGGGATGCGACAACAACAATTGGAGAATCCTTCGCATTTGATCCTTTAGGTGTCCGACGAACATTGCTAGTACCAACATCATCAGCTAGTACACCTGTTGTCCCTGCGTTCTCAGCCAGCACATTGATCGATGTAGATTTGTCGAAACATTCACGAATATATTTCAAAATTGCATCCTGTATTTTAGAGACCTTCTCCTTAATAATATTTTCCAGTGATGCCTCGAAAACAATGAGGGAATCCTTTATCTTCTTGAAGTGATCCAACGATTTATTAATTTTTGCTTCGATCGAAGTAAAGTTCTCCCTGAGTTTCAATGCAACCAAATCAGCAAACAATCGAGGTTTGTTCATGGTCATCCCAGTACCACGAGCAGTAGAGGATGGCTGGCATGATTTGGACACACTCCCTTTATTCTTATGCTTATCCTTCTTCTATTCTTCTCCATCTCTTCAACCCTCATTTTAATCAACTCGGACTCAAAAATGCCTCCGATGAACATGCTTTTCTGGAATTCAAAATTATCGGATATCAACTTCAACATGTTGTTGACGTTATCATCATCTTCATCATCAGACCATACACAATCATCTTTGTTAATTGACGTCTCCCTGTCCGCTGAAATAATACACTGCACCACAATCTGCAAACACACAAAAATGTATTATCAAATACTCAATAATCTAACATTATTAGAAAAGCAATCAAATTTGGAAAAGAACATTGATTAAATCACTAAACATCATCATTGAATTATGAGTCTAATAAAATTTATATCGTCTACGTTCAATTTTTTTGTTTAATTGATTAGTTAACCATTGCAATAACCTTTACAAGTTAACACATCTGCTAACATTATAAACACCATGCTAACCAAAAAGATATCTATGGCACGACACATGGATATGGGATATACAATGTTAACATTTCAAATATTGGTTCACAAATCAAGTTACCGACCGTTGCAATAAATGACCAGGTATCAAATTCACTGTCACCATATAAAAAATTCTTGCTAAAAGTATGTGCCTAGCTAAACGGTTAATATTATGTCTAACGGTTTATATAAATGGTTACCCGTTACCTTATTATGATCCATGTTATCTACAATCGTGTTAACATAATAGGAATAGCGAATTACGCTATCTTGTCTACCTAGATGAAAAAGAACAAAATAAGTTAATGTACATCATACCTCCCCTTCTTCATCAAGCATTCGCGCATGGCCCGAGCTAAGACCAATTTTCTTTTTATTGGAAGCGGATGCATTATCACGAGTTTTATCCGGTTGGCCTACAATTTCACTGTCGGATTGGACAAAAGAAGACGAGTCGTTCAACTGCTCGAATTCCAGTAGAGAAGGTATAGCTTTAACCATGAGCAATTAAATTGAATGAAAAAATCTTTTAATGGCAATCGAACTTTGGGATAGAGCAAGAACATCTCTTCTTTTGACACTAGACACAACCATGTCAAAAGTAAGCCTCTCCCATGGATATGAAAAGAATGTGTTAAGTTCCCGGATAAGTTTAACATGAGTTTTATCAATTTGGGGAAGATGAGACGATGACAACACCACCGATGCCGTGATAGCAAGACATGCAAACTTGATCATCTCCTCCTTATCTACTACTGTATTCTTTTTGAGCATTTTAATTGCTATATCAATAGGGCATGCTTCAAGACTGCCAAAAAGTATTGGCCAATACGGCTTGCTTCAAGATTGCCAAAAAGTATTGGCCAATACGGCTTCTATTTTATCGGATGCTTCTTCTTTCCCTTGGCACGAGTAGGGAATTTACCGCACGGAAGACCGGTTATGATAGCAAACTCTCTTAACGAGAACCTAATAACAATAACCATAACTCGTGCTTTTTGGAAGTCTTGAGTTGTCGGGTTAACATAAAATGACCAAAGCTTCCAAAGTAGGTTGGCTTCTCGGTTGTTGATAGGACTTTCCCGAAAGGGGAATTTCGGATGACCTCAGCCTCTTCTTCATCTAAAACATTCATTATAGTATGGATACGTATAGTCTTGTGGTAAGTATTAACTCTTTTTCTCGTTGGTTTTTCACCGGCGGCAAACATCCTTTCTGGTAATTGGATGTTAGAATCCTACAAAACAAACAGACACAATCAAATTGCATGCATAGATTTTGGTTTCAATTTGATATATAAATCCGAATTTTCAGAAAAAAAAACTTTTTTTTTCCGGCCAAATTCTTCAAACCCAGAACAATTTTTACTATTTGTGTGAATAGAGATGCGGTTACCTTTATCGGGATTTTTATACTCTAAGTTGACAGTTAGAAAAGGGAACTGGTGCGAAAATCTTGGGAGAGTGCATCCTTTGCAAATCGATGAAATAGGGTTTAGCTTCTTCGTTGTCTATAAAAATTCACTGTTCATGTGAACAGTGTTTTGTGCAACTTTAGCCGTAAAGTTAACCTAGAAAAATGGAGTTTTCGATATCGAAAAAAATTAGAGCTTGTAAAATAGAGGAGAAGGAAAGAAGCTAATGAAGCTTTCCAGAAAATAAAAGAAAAATGAACCAATGAGGAGGACGAATCTTGTGTTATATCATGTGGAGGTAGTAGGGTATTAGGGGCACAACAAGGTTAAACGAAATTGTACAGTGTTTCAAACAGTGAATGTATAGATCGCAAATATTGAAAAAGTTTTGTGGTATACACTGCAAATACTCTTCAATTTATGAAGGCAAAAAGCAACTGTATTATATATATATATATACACACATATATGATTTTTGTTTTTTCTATTATAAAAAAGCATATAAAGAGAAAGATGATGAAAACATTGTAAATGTGTTTTCGTAAAGAGTTTTAAAATTGAACAATTAACAAAATAGCATTTTTTAAAATTTTTTGTTCTAAATATAACATCATTAGTTTAAATTTCCAAAAATACCACAAATTTAAAATTAAAATACCTTAAAACTTCTTTCAAATAAAGAAAATTAAATCCTAAATTGGAAAAAAGAACTCAAATATAATATTTTAATTATATTTGTAATTTATTTATGGTATACATGTATTTTCATAAAATAATTTGTGCTATTTTGGAATTTTAAGTTTAGAGTGATAAATTTAGAATAAGAACTTAAAAAGATTTTATTTTAGGGTATTACTCTTTAGAATTTGATAAAAAAATCCATCTTTTTTTTAATATTATAAATGATTTCTATATTTAAATTTTTTATTTCAATTTCTTTTGACAATACTGTATGAAATTATTCATTTTCAAGAATAAATTATCAAATTAGTATCTGGCAGTAGATTTACTAATTTTCCAAATTAAAGTGAACATACTTCATTATGGAATTATGTAAATAAGTTATAAAAATTTGAAACAATATGAAAAATTTGAAGATTTAACCGTAGTTTTTTCAATGAAGTTCAACAACGCTTATATTTTATAGAGTTAAAACACATTTGATTAATTGTAAAATAACAATAAAGAGTGATAAATTTGAAATCCAAAGGTTGATAGACTAGTTTGAGAGAACAAAAATTGAGTCTGGTTTTTAAAAAGTGTGTTTACCTCTTCACATAGTGAAAGATCATTTAGTATTAAATCAAAACCTGCAAAAAAATTTTATATTAGAGGCATGTCATTTAATCTTGCAACAAATGCACATTAGTTTAATGTTGCCAACAAATCGATTTTTAAAAATAAGCTTGGAACAATCTAACTACAAAAAGAAAAAAAATCTAAATTAAAAGATTATTAGAACTACTTAAATCAACATGGAAAGAAATGAATAACGATTGTGAGTTATGGTTGGCACGATTCTATAAGAATTTTTTTTTAATTTCATGGCTACTTTTAAAAATGGTCATTTGTTTTGTAAAGATGTGAATTGTTTTGAAAAGTCAAGATAAATTTTTCATTGTTTATCTGATGAAATAAGTTATTAATGAAGTCGATCATCAAAACATTATGCAAATCATCACTGATGATACATCAAAATTGTTAGACATTTGGAGAGCTTATTAAAAGTATGTTTATTCGCATATTTTGGAGACCATGTGTTGTTCATACCATTAATTTTGCTTTAAAAAACTTGTGTAACAAAAAATGTAGAAAAGAATGCAACAACATATGAGAAATGTAATTGGATAACAAAAATACATGGGGATACACTCGCAATAAAACATTTCATCATGAACTATAACATGCGACTAGCAATTTTCATCAAGTCTTCTCCTCTTAAATTTCTTTTGGTAGCCGATACTTGTTTTGCCTCCATTGTGATATATAAGAGATTGAAACTTATTAAAAGTGGTCTTCACACCATGGTCATAAGTGTGGGGATTGTTTACTTATAGAAAAGATAGACATGGGAAATCATGTTTTGTAAATTTGTAAATGATGATTGGTGGCATCATTTTCCCATAATATTTTCAATTCATGAATTAGCGACTGTAAGAAAATATCAAGCAATCGCTTATGATGCTTTAGAAATAAAAACTCTCGTTTCATGCACAACGATTGAGGCAAATTATAAAATGTCACGATAATTGACCACAATGAATATTGTCTCCCATGCTTCCCAAAATTGTTGCATCTATCTTTAGATAACCCGAGGTATACGTTCCTAGACTCATATGCAAAACTAGGACAGACCTCTTGCAAAATGTTTCTATGCTTCAAATACGAGTGATGCACAATTTCTCCATTTGAGTTATGTTATGCATGTCATCTCATAGGCTTTATCGTGTGTTCAGATTGATATAACCTCTTTAATCTCTCTATTAATGGCAAATACCACATCCGTTTATACGGAATAGGTACTCTACCTCTTGTTTATTGAAAAATCGAGGTTTGTGACAAAATCGGCACTTCATGTGATTGTCATCATTTCTCCAATAGACCATGCAGTTTTAATACACACATTGACTATTTGATACGGTAATCCAAGATCAGCTACAAGTTTTTGAACCTCGTAATATGAAACAGGTGCAACATTATCTTCATGTAATATATCTCTGACAAAATCAGCTATCGCATTCACACAATGTTCAGCCAAGTTGAAATTTGTCTTTATCGTCATCAACTTGCTTGCAACCGATAAAAGTGATGCATCCGATAAAAGTGATACAATGGCTACTTCGAAGCATCTAACATAACCAAAAAATTTTGGATTTCCAAATTAGGTTCTTCTATTCTATTCCCATCCTCAATGTACGATATTATGTGTTCACGAAACGCATCATTCACCATCTACATAGTACTTGCGTTTATATCAACTTCTAATGCTGGCTCCTCTACTCTAACATTAGTACTATCTAATATTTTTGAACTGCTACCATAATATTGCATCGTTTCATCAGTTTCTCTATGTGAATACCAAATTTTGTAACACAGATTAATTTATGATTAAGTACTTCTCTAATAGAGACTAATCTATGATTCCAACATTTAATTCACGTATAATACATTTTACTGTATTCCCATGTCATACTATTGTTTGACGCAAATTTCATGAAATAATCCACACCTTGCGCAAATTCATCTGTCAATTCCTCCATCGTTTAATCATACCGAAGTTTATTCATCCACGATCAAAAATAATCATAAGAATTTAAAGAAGACATTTGTTAAGATTTTTGTTTTGTTGAAATTGTGAAGGAAGAGAGCGTATTTATAATCAAAATTACAAAGATTATCACGAATTTTTAATAGATTTTTAGAATATTCTTAAGAATAATCGGATATACGGATAACATCACCGCTTTTTGACGACCTCTCTGACGGATTTCTGACGGACTCTGATAAATTACTGATGACCTTATAGATTTATTGAATCGGTCAACTAACCGTTTCCCGATAGATTTCCGACGACATACAAATTTATTCAACACACTCTAAATTTACGTAGAGTCGGTCAACCAATAGTAATACCAGAGAAATCCCGACGAATTACCGATGGACACCAAAAATTTCGAGTCCACCAAAATGTCGTCGGGAATTTCTGACGTCAATGAATTCATCAGAAATTTCCGATGGAATACCAACGGTAAGGCGACGGATATGGCACCATCGGAAAGTCGACGAGTAATTCCATCGAATTCCCCACGATATTTCAATCGTCGAGAATCGTAGATGGTTTTCCGATGTTTTTCCTAACGGCACCATATCCATTGAAAAATAGTCGGTTATTCGTCGGTAATTTTTGACGGCATTCCAACGATTTTAATACCGTCGGAAATTCTGTCAGAAAACCTTATGTTTTCTTAGAGTGTAATCGAGAGCGCTCGGACAAGGTACGAGAACGATTATCGGGCAATTTCTTGAGCACTCTATAAATAGAATTCACATCTTTCATTCATCATTTTTCCGTGTGAGAAAACTCAAAAAGATAGAGGGCGATTGCGAGTGAACTACCGAGAGAAAAAGGTAGGAGTTGAGTGTTATCAAGTCTAAGATCGAGTCTATGTGACGGTGATCGAGTATGTGTGGCTGGCGATCGAGTTTGGATGAGTTGTTCGAGAGTTGTGTACAAGAGGTGTAAGATCAAAACTCACCTAGTCCGAGAAAAAACTAAGGTGAGAACATGATTGTGGCCTAAGTTTAGAGTCATTTCTTACTTAGATTCTATAACATGTTGCCTAAATGATTATGTGCTTATGACGATATATTCTACTGACTATTCGTGAAATTCGGCTCACCATACTCGACGATCTAGATCGGGCTCACGTTTGGGGCAGAAATGCTCGGCAAGACTTGTTTGTCGCAGGAGGATTGGTCGTTAGGCATGGGCAAATACGCGCGATAGTTTTTTATGTTTTTGATAAGTACTTGTGACTATGTCTTGATGTTTGATACGATTTCTGACTTTGGTTCAGTGAGACGGGTGACCGCTCTCACTAAGCAATTATGTTGCTTATGCCTCATTTTTGTCATAAGTTCTGAGGCTAACTGCAATGTTGATCGAGATGTCTGATCTGGTCGTGAGACTAAAGATGAAAAGGAAGGGATGGTGGAGTTACGGTAGATTCGATATAGTTTCAATGTTATAGCTTATTAGCAAACAATCGTTATACTAAAATCCAGTTATTAATTCAAATTATTTGCTTACATCTACTCTTGCTTGAATATAACTTGCGTGACTGAACGTCAAATGCGAAATTCTAATTAAAATTTGTTAAAAATTTGACTAAATATCGAATAAAACTGAAAATCCGGATTAAAGCTCTACATTTTTCCCTCTAAAGTTTTGATTGCTCAAAGATGGTAATTTGGCAAAAAAAAAGATTCATTGACTTGATCTTTCCTCTTTCTGCTACGGTGGGGCAATAGACCTTCTACGCTTGTGTTTTCGAGCATTCATATGTCATTGACAAGAAATAGTTAAATTTAGTTCTCCTTCTTTGTTTGGGTATGCATTTTTTAATCTATTTATTTTGGTTTTGTAGTCATCTTCTCTTTGTGTTCCTCCCTCTCTACATCTAGTGGGAGAGGGTTTTAGTCAGTTCTGTAATATATTTTTTTCCCATCCGTTTCAGACTTAAGTTGTTTCCTGCTAGGTCATTGTTCAAGATTTTATATTTGCTTTATGAGGTTAGAGTAGTAAAGTTGGTTACCCAAGTGGTCTTTGTGTTTGAGTTTCTCTTCTTTTTGAGAATGCGAAGTGGAGTTTGTCTTCCTACCGACTAAAGTGGCTTTGGAAGATTGAAAGGAAGATTAAGTTTCCAATTCTAAATTCAAGAGCATTCGGTTGGCATTAGGTGACGTCGAGTAGTCAAGTTTTTGTGCTTGACATTAAGTGACGTCGACAGTTGGAATTAGGTGAAGTCAAGGAAGAGGACATCCTCAATCTACAACCGTCAGAACGACCACAAAACCATCGTAGTTATCCTCAAAATCGAGCTTGCCTAGGTCTTCAATTTTGAGTCTTTTTAAATCTCTATTGTTGTTCTTCTAGTCAAGCATGCTTCTAGTTATTTGTTTTTGGGTTTACTTCCGTATGCTACATAGACTTGTTAGGCTAAACTTGTTTCCACCCGAATTTTCATGGTCTTTCATTGGCAACAATTATGTCGTATGTCTTTCTTTGTACTACTTGACCTATCTCTTTCCCATCAATTTCATCAATGCCGTGAAATATTAACGTTTTCCGTCAAATAAAATTGAAAACCCAAATTTAAGATTAATAAAATCGATTTTACTCTTAACCGAGATGAAATTGAAACATAAATCCAAACAGAGAATTCTGACTTATCCAAACCGAGATCAAATTGATTTGGGTATTTTTTAAAAATTAGGGTTCAAACTTATCTCCATAATCGATTTTGTGCCAAAATCGATGTTCTCTGTTGTTTGATCCTCAAAAATCTATCACGTTTAAAAGCGTGTGTCCAAAAATCGCAACCCAAAATCGATTTCGAAAATCGTGTGTCCAAAATCGTGTGTTCAAAATCGTGTATGCAAAATCGGTGTCGAAATGGATGTCCAAAACCGTGTGTTGGGTTGGATTTATGTAACCTATGTTCATTTTTGTTGATTTATGTAAGCTATGAAGCGGCGGTTCCTCCTTTCAGCTCTCGTGTTTGTTTATGTTCAAAGGTTCGATAAAACATTGTGTTTATAAATCAAAAGATGACAAGGTCACATGGTCTCAAAATATGACAATAGTCTCAAAAGATGAGAAGCAGTCTCAAATGATGAGAAGGTCACATGGCTTATAAATCCACCACTTAGCTACATGGTCCAAAACCGCAACATATATACTAAGTCAAATCCTAAGTCTAATTCTCTTTTATTCCATGTTAGAAACTTGCAAGCTTGAGAAACACCGTCCATTGCAAAATTTTGTGAAAATTGATAAACTTCTAAAGCTTGAGAAGCTTATAACCTTGAGATAGAGCCTGAAATAGAGAGAAAATATTTTAAGAATACAAAAAAACAAAGAACCAACAACCTTTCTTGGCTTCTTTGGTGCACCTTGTGAAGATGATGTACCTCCATTAGTCCTCTTTCCACAACTGAGAGCATTGTGTCCAACTTCTCCGCATTTTGAACAATGCATTATGCGTTCAGCTCTACTAAGAGTCTCTTGCTTGTTTGTTGGTTTTGAAGGAGATTTATTTTTCCCTTTAATCTTCTTGAAAGTTTTCTTCCTCTTGTTTTTGTTGTTTTTTCAATTTTTTGTTCAATTTTTTTCCTTCTGCAGACCAAGTAGATTTGGTATAGATGGAGCAGTAAGTACGGTAGACATATACCTCATCCAAAAACGTGGTTTTTTTACAGGAATTATGGTTGTTGTGTACGTTTCTCTCCATCGAGATGTAAAAAAAAACATATATCTATTCATCAACATCTAACCTTAAATCACTTATAGCCCCAAATGCACGTACACACAGTATCTCGGTTATCTCCCACTTACAGCATGAACATTTCTTCCTTCTCAAATTAACCGTGTAAAAGTTTCCATACAACATCAATTCTTGAAAATCGTGTGTCCCGGAGAATATTGTGCATTTTGATGCATCATCTTTTTGTAATTCCAAAATATCACAAATGTAAGGTGTAAACTTTCATTGATGGTTGTTTGCTTTCTTGCTCCTTTTGGCTATACACACTATCGCTTGTCTTCTAATAGTCTCCAACATTAGAACCAAAGATGTCTATTTCCGCTTTCTCTATGTCTCTCTTTTCCTCCCTGTCTCTCTCTTCCTCGCAGCCCCTCTCTTCCTCTTCTCCTTTGTCTTCTTCACTGCCTCTCTCTACCTCTTCCTCACATCTTCTCTCTTTGTCGCCGGCTCTCTTTTCGTTGCCGACTCCCTCTTCTTCGCCTCCTGCTTCCTCGTCTTCCTCCTCTTTGATTTCTCTCTTTTCCTCCTCGTCTTCAACTTCTCTCGTTTCCTCCTCTATGAACATTGCTCTTCGTTGCGTCGTATCTTTGTCACGAGAATACGGCAATCACGCTACCTCCGCTTTCTTCCGAGCGCCGTCACCACATCCGATTTGTCTACTGCCATAGGTTAGATTTTCTCAAATCAATTTTGATCTAAAATCGATTTCAAAGCACGATTTATTATGTTAAATCGCCTATTGGTTCAATTAATTGGTTGTTGGCTCAATATATTGATTTTTGGTTCAACTAATCAATTCTATTTTACAAATCGATTTTATTGATTCAATTAATCGGTTTACTGTAGATTTAAACAAAATATGTTTATAGTTAACAATGATTTTAAAATTGAAAGTTTAATCATTGTTTGGGTGATATACAATAAAAAACGGTTTTCGTATCCTACGAAAAAACCAAAAAGTTTGTGTTGAACCATATTTAATTGTATAAATTAGTGTAGCGAGAACCGGAGTAAACCCTTTCTTTTTTTTTGTGTATTTTCAACATTCAATTAATCAAGAAAATCTTTTTACAGAAAAGGCATGCACCAAAAATTAAAAAATATATTAACACCATTATTATGTTAAATCGATCACGTTTCACGTCAAGCCATAACGCTATCTATTGACTGGAGTTAGTCCGTTAAAAAATAAATAATCTTTCAACATTATTGGTTGAAACTTGAAAGATTCAACTTAACTTAAAAATTCTAATTTTTAACAAATCATTATTCTTTGTTAAGAAAACTAGTAGCTCTTTCATCAAAAATACAAATATTATTTTCAACCAAATTTGAGTGAGAAAATAACTAATAAATCGCACTGGCTTTCATGGAATCTAAGAAAAGACACACACACAAACACATACCACATCTTCATCCTTAACACATCCAAAGAGACAAAACCAAGAGTGGTAAGAATACGAGAGCTCTTGGTGTTCAAAGTTGAGGTAAAGGAGGAGCCTCACCAAATTTAAGAATGTAAGCCGCCTGGTGAATTGGTCTCAGCTGTAATATGATCTGAGCATCAAGATACGCTTCACAACAGAAACACCAAACCGACAAGTCACTGTTCTTCCACGGAATAACAAGGTTTTAGACATTAGTATCACCCGCCGTTAAAAGGCATAAAAAAAGAAAGAGCACATGCAATGAAATAATATACCTATAGCTGAGTGCAAGGCAGTGACCAGTTTGCTGATGATGCATCAGCATATGTCTGTTCACAAAACGACTGCATAAAATTTCTTTGCAACAAAGGCATAACCAGTTCTCTACCGGGTTTTGGCACCTTACGTTACATTAGAAAGTGTAAGATAATTGAGTTTATACAACAATGATGTCAAAATCAATATACAGCCGAGAAAAACAATAACAAGGCCTTTGGTGCAGTGCTTGAGACTGTTTCATATATCAAGTCCCCATCTTTTCTTATATTCAAGTCAACAAAAATTACAGAGGAAAAACCAATTCATACAGTTTAGCCTTAACTGCAGGGAGACAAATAGGAACTGATTGTAAGTGTGCAATGCAGGTGCTTTAGTTCAGTGCAGGTGCTTGAGGTGGTTTCCTTAAAACTCAGAATCACTAAACACTAACCTATTCCACAATTCATACACTTTTTTCACTGCAGGGAGACAAAGATGGAAACTGATTCTAAGTTTAGTTATGCTATGTCCTCTCTTTTCTTATCTTTCACTTCAACAAGAATCACAAAACACTAGAACTGATTCTAAGTTTAGTTATGTGATGTGCAATGACCTTAAGTCAATTCCCATACATAATTAATTCCTTAAGTCTTTCTTACAGTTCAATTTTAGATGAAACGATCTTAAGCAAACAAGCAAGACTACATAAAAAGACATTCGCATCAAGTAGGAACGTGCAGAGACCTAGAAACCAATTAAAAGACGCGATTCTAGTTACCAAAACATCAAATCATACTTTGAACAAGGAGAATCTGGAGTTGGTAAGTGAACCAAATCGGGAGAGAGAGAATTCAAGTGATTGCAAGATGTACGGGCTTCGACCCAACCCGACCCGGATCCGACTGCCCAATCTTCTGTTTCATCTCCAACTTGTGTTACCGGCGGAGAAGACGAGGAGGACGTTCCTTTGTCCGCCATAGATTGAAGCGTCGCTGAGAACCCTAAACGCACCGTTTAGTAAGAAAACCGAAGTGGTAATAATTTCACGTATTTATATAAAAGAGTAGTGGATATTTTGAAATTTTTGTTAAAGTAATGACTCATTTTGACTCCTAAAAATTCATGTTTTTTCAAAATCTTGGAAACCAAAATAATTATACCCACATTAATTATTTGTGGACAATTTTTTAAAATAGTATAATTTAAAATTTCTGTTCCAACAATAATAACATAAATTTAAGATTATAATATATTAAAATTTTCTTTAATAGAAAAAAAATAGATTCTAAATTAGAAAAAACCAATATAATATTTTAAATTTATGTACAATTTATTTAGATTAAATAAGTATTTTTACATAATTATTTATGTTATTTTTGGAAATTTAATTTTACAGTATTAGATTTAGAACAAAAAATTTTAAATGGGCTATTTTAGGATATTACTTTAAATTTATTTCAAAATGGTGTTGATTGATAAAATTTTCTTTGAAAGAAAGATTTGTAAAGAAATAGCCCAACTTCAATAAGGCTATTTTTTAATATATAAAAAATTTGTTATAACTAGAGTGTAATATCCTAAAATATCATTTTTAAAAATTTTTGTTCTAAATCTAACACCATAAAATTAAAATTTTAAAATAGTTTAAATATTATGTGAAAATACTTATTTACTTTAAATAATATATATATATATAATACATTATATTTGTGTTTTTTTCAATTTCAAGTTTAAATTTTGTTTAATAAAATAAAATTTTAATATATTTTAATTTTAAATTTATGTTATTATTGAAAAATTAAACTAATAATTCTATTTTGAAACAAAAGTTTTAAAAAAAGCTATTTTAAAGAATTTTCCTAACTGTAAAAAAAATATAAAAGTAATCAAAATTTTATACTTTCAAAAACCGGAATATTGAAAAAAAAACAATATTGAAGAAGTATAAAATAGTAAAAATTTATTGATGTTACAAAATGAACACTCATTTGTATAGAAGTTAAATAGAAGTAAGAGAAAGGTGTGGATGTACTGATCTCAGCCTTTGATGAGAAAGACGATGTTTAATACGAATCTTAAATTTTTGTAAAAGAATGTAAAAAAATGAATCAAAATTTTATACTTGAAAAACAGAATATTAAAAAAGTAACACATAGTGAAAATTTATTGATGTTACAAAATGAATTCATTTTATATAAAAAAATAAATAGAGATAATTTAATAAATATGAATAATGATAAAACAAAGAGCAATATCATAAAATAGTAGTTTTTAAGTTTTATTTCAAATTTAACACTTTAAATTTAAAATTCTAAACATCACATAAATTATTTTATGAAAAAATATATATTTATTATAAATAAATTAAAAATATGATTAAAATATGGGCAAATGTCTAAAATAGCACCTTTTAAAGTTTTTGTTCCAAATATAGCATCATTAGTTTAAATTTCCAATAATAGCACAAATTTAACATTAAAATACATTAAAACTATATTTTAATAGAAAAAAATTAAACCCTAAATTGGAAATAATGAACCCAAATACAATACTTTAAGTTTATGTATAATTTATTTAGAATAAATAAGTATTTTCACATAAATATTTGTGCTATTTTTGGAAATTTAATTTTATTATGCTAGAGTTGGAAGAAAAACTTTAAAAGATGCTATTTTAGGATATTACTCTTAAAATATTATATTTGGATTTTTTTTCTAATTTACGATTTAATTTTTCTTTATTAGGAGAAAATTTAAAAATATTTTAATATTAAACTTGTGTTTTTTTTGGATATAAATTAATGATACTACATTTTGAAAAAAAAATTAAAAGAATTCTATTTTTATCAATTACCCTAAAACAAAACCCATACATGAAGTTATGGGAACATTTCAATTACTTTGAAAACATTTTGGGAAAATACTTCAACAATTGTTTACTATTTCGCTTTCAAGCTTGATCATGAATATACCATTGTTTTGAGCTAATTAAAAATGGCAGAGTATTCTCATGAATGAGTTCGTGAAAAAAGTGGCAAAAATCAATATTAGATATTTTAAATTCTCTGGGTTTTTCGATTTTACTTTAGAGAGTTTGATATGTCGAAATGCCCAAATCGGGTATATAGGCAATGCGCAGTTGGCTAGTATGAACTTTGAGCTAATTAACAAAACATAACAAGCAGGACATGGTTCCTCTTCAAGTGGGGGATGTGGCCCACATCAAAGATTGTCTCTTGTCCTTACGTTTGGGAAGAGTTGTCTGAGAATTATCATCAGTTTCGATATTCTGTTCTTATTAGAATAACAAACCACTCAAAATTCAATCATCCACGAACCCACAATACTAAACCAACCTAACAACTAAATAAGATTTGGAATTTGATGAAAGGTTTGTCAATGAATCATATGCACATAACAACTTACAAGTTACAATGCCAGTAGGGAACTGAAGGATGAGCATCAATAGTGTTCTTTCATTATCTCGGCTGCTAGAATTACAAGCTCCACCATCTCAAATCCCGCAGCAGAAACAGAATCCGCCCTCTCACAGCTCGATTCGCTGTCAGCAACTGATTCCATGTCTGATTCAGCCGACCAGCTAATGGGTATGGAGATGCCAAGGGCAGTCTTCAAATGGGCCGCCTCCACAAGGATGTTGGCAATCGCTACTTCGCATCTTCTCGTACTTGTCTCAGTATCATTTGACGCCTTTACCTTTAAAACAGGAAAAATTAAACTTGACCTAACAAGAAGGAATCAAAAACTTAGTCCATCACTTTAGTGTGTTAGTACTACCTTCAAGAGCGCTAAACGAAGCCTGCGAATTGAAGTGGTCAAGTGTCTCATATTTTCCAAGCTCTCTTTTAAAGCTGCATATTCTACTTTCATTCTGCCAAATAATAGAGATTGGTCGCAGATGCTTCACAGTATGACCAGAAAAAGGAGACCACAAACAAGTAATCTTTACTATTGCAACAGTAGGATGACAAACCTGCCATAATCAATGTTACCAGCATAATCTGCTTCAGTGTTCAAATGAACTCCGCCTTCCCTTGAATTTGGGTCAATCCAACGATTTATGTAAGACTTCTTCCACAAATTCTTTAGTCTTCCCTCTTTCTCATTGGTAACGGTTATTCTGCCACCGTTTTCTGTTGTTTCTGCGTCTCTTGAACCATTCATTTTGCTGAAAAGGATATTGTAATTTTAGATGGAGGTATCATTCATCGTCTATAGAAAATGCAGAACCAAAATGTGACAACAGGTTTTCTAGATCTATCATAATCCCTGAGAAATGTCACTAGCACGGCAGGGACATGAAAACAGTATTGCCAAAGCAAATCACTGAATTTGAAATAGAAGATAGAGAGCAAATGGTTTCAACCCAGAACATTTGCAGATCGTGCAACACCTAACTTTCTATAGGGACAACATTAAAAGTTGTCTACATTTTGGTAACTATGTACTAAATTGACCTATTCTTTTACATTTCAAATGGTGGAAACAGGTAAGGATGATACAGAGAGTAGCACACATATCAATAAACTATGACCATGGAATCACCAGCAAAAAAAGGCTTCATCCAAGGAAAACTTTGACGAAAAATTAAGAGTAAGGATGGTACCCTACTCTTTTAGCGACTGATATTCCTGTCGTAGTCGTGCTAAATCCAGAAGGGTTCTCACCTTTTCGTTGGTAACCTAAAACATTATTTAAGATGATTCAGAACCAGAACTGATCGTAGGAATAAGAAAACCGATTATATTCATATCAATAGCTGGAAACAACTTAATGCAGGAAAAAGAAACCTGCAAGACATTCCTTTGAAGCTCTTCTACTTTCTGCTGGAGAGCTGCATTAACATTTTCTTCATGTAAATGCCTCTCCTCCTGTTGTGATAAAAGCAAAAGAGCTCCAACCTAACAATACATCCAAAAAGATGAGAGAAAACACATAATATAGCAGAGAGCAACGATACGACAATCTCTGAATAACTATATAGGAACAAAAGAGACTCAAAGTTGTTCTTTCCAATAAGCATTGGAGAATACTAAACAGTCACGATACATGAGATACAATGTCGTCATGAATTCTCTCTACTGTATAATGGATCGGGAAAGAAAAATTATCGCTTTTATCAAAGAAATGTGATTAACCTTTTCTTGCAATGCTTGTGTGAGGGCTCCAGATGAATCAGCTCTACTCTCAGCGAATTTTGCTAAACTAGGTTCCTCTTCCTCGAGCTGCATTCAGGAGAGAAAAACTCTTACAGAAAAATCCTGACAAAAGTGATTATCCAAATCTCAAACATCGGCTCTAGCTAATTCACAAACAAGATCAAGTATGCTATTACATGCCGTTTTTCAGCAGAAAGGGCCAAAGTAAATACCAACCAAGGTTCATGAACTAGGATCTAAGAGCTTCAAAGGATTCTAGACATTATGTATTTGATAAGCAGGATCAGACATTATATGTCAGTTTCAACTAACCAAACAAATAATGAGGAAATCAATATTCTGCATTCCTAACAAAAATGCACACATAATGATGTAAAAGCAAACCAAGAGAGAGGAAGATATGAAGCAAAATGTTCCAGCAATCAAAACTTTATTTACTTGGCAAGATTCAACAACTGTGGTTATATGCACATCTCGGCATTCAGATTCATCTGGCTTCAAAAAGTGTTGCAGTGGCACTACATTCTGTATTCCCGATGAATGAAGCTTAAGGTTTTCTTCTAGATCTTTAGAGATCGATTTAATGTATAGTCCTTCCTCGTAAAGTAAATTAATGATGTAGGCCCTGAGTTGAGAATGTTGGTGGCGCATATCTGTAATGCCTTTAACAATCAGCCCATCTGCAACAATCTGTATGCAAGTTAATAGCGACAACTCACAGGGTAAGAGGAATAATCGTAGACATCAGGAATTATAATGCACTAAGTACCCACATTCTTCTTTTCCACCGCCTGAAGACTCTTCTTCAAATGATTCTCAATTTCTAAGCCCTGAAGTAACAAATATCAGCTGTTACTGAATGATGCATTTAGTTTCGTACTACTTAAAAATGAAAAGATGAAAGGAAGGATAAATACCACTCGTAATTTACTCTGAAGATTATCCACTGTGTTCTTAACCTTCCCCAACTCTTCTTCCAGTGCAGCCTGTCTGAAAAGGGTTGTTAAAGTAGCAGATACAACCAACAAATCACCATGATAATCTGATACATAATACTTTAGAGTCATAACCATGTTATCATACAATATACACAAATAATTCTTGAAACCCTTCCCCATCTTTTTAGTGAAGAGTACACTTTTATTTCCTAGAGCTGATAAAACTTTCCTAGTTTTTTTCTCTCATTCTAACTATGCTTTTTTGTGTGTGGTTGACGTAAAAGAATATGAATACAGAATTACAGAAATAAGCACAGTAGCATGTACTATAAAGTATCTACATGATGTGAATGAAGTCCCAGGTATCTGATCATTAATAAAAAAAGGGTCAATTGGATTATCTCTGCCTTCACATGCAATATCAAGGTTATCATTGTCTCACATCAAAGAAAAGTGTCTCCTGGTTACAAATTCACAAGAACTGATACTGAATAAAATCCAAAGAAATTTGATAAAACTCTACCTTTCTTCTCAAACCACACCCCTGCAGTTTTGGTGAACGCTAACTTCTATATCCCTGCTAAGTATGATTTTTCAATATGTTATAGTAGTTTTGACGTCTACTATCTGTACTCTATGGCAATAGTACAATTAAATGTAACAACCACTATCCATTGTTTTCAAAAACCCATTTTGCTGATATCCAGCAAGGTCCTAGTACGTAAACAAAAATCTTCTACTGAAACCAACTTAACAAGCAACTGGTGAACAGCAAACACTCAATCGAAGAAATAATTAGCTTACCTTTTGAGAAAATATCGGAAAAATAAGATTGGTTATGTTCTCAGAAACTTACTACATATTGTGATGTTGAAGGATCATTGAAAGTCCATGATTCTATAGGATCATCCAATAAACTTGCACATTTATCATCCAAACTCATTTCAAGGGACTCACAGCGCGAAGCTTTACGGATACCAGCGAATCTTTCAATCACCTGTACAGAGAGAAAACAGAAACGTAAAGTAAAATATGGAAGAATTTAGTCACTGACAATCATAAAGATTCTAAAGAAGTGAAAGACTATTTAGGAGGTACAATATAAATATCAGAAGAAAATGTGATAGTACAGATGAATTATTGTTTAGACAAGAAAAGCCATATTTACCTCGGCATATGTTCTAGTCTGTTCTTCAAGTTTTGCCAATTCAGCTTGCGATGTATCATTTAGTCTCTTCTGTACAAGACAGTCTGAGCTTAGTTCTTCCAACCTGTCCTACCATCACCAGGAGCCAAACAACGAAGGCGGATGATATATCATATCAGTAACATAAGGGTAGGAGTACGCACAATGCAAGTTGTATGTCTGTCCAGTTTAGACACACAACTTAGATAATAACTATATTTGTTAAATTCTTGAGGGCAGAATGTTCCCACAGAACATGGCTTCTTAGAGAGATTTAGATCAGTTGAGGCAGCTACAGACCATAGTTTTTTCTCTATAAATGGAACTAGTAAAGTAAAACACGGCGCACAGGGTCACAATTACCGCTTCTCAGTTTCACAAAGTTTCTGAGACATCATTTCAGCATTCTCTTTGGCTTTCTCAGCCTGGTCAAATTCAGGAAAGCATCAAAAAGTATGTTAAACAGAATATACTCCTAATAAAATTTGCTTCTTCCATTAGACTGAGATGGAATTCTCTCATACCTCCATTACTGATTTATCTCTTTCAGAAAAAGCAGCTGCTACTGAACCCTGGAAAAACCTAACCTGCTTCTCTGCTTCCAAGTTCTGAAAGCAAGAAAAATACATCAGAATATTAAGATGTTAGGGGATACGTTCTACAAAATAAAGCTGATAAGAAATTAGTATGAAGTGAGAGAGACCTTTGCCACTTCCCCAGCATGTAAATCTGCTAACTGCGCCTGAAGTGACAGATTGTAAGCATCTGCTTCTGAACATCCTCAAAATCTAATGCAATTTACTTAAGAAACTTCAAAGATACTCACTTTCACACGATAAGCTTCCGCAAGCTCCTCTTGAAGATTGTGTTTCTCCCTTGTGCATGCAGCCAACTTCAGTTTTAAGCTTTCAATCTCCTGCTCCAACGTAGCTGTCCTAATAGAGTATTATCCAATACCACTTAATACAATTTAAAGCAACGATGAACTTATCTCACACATCTATGAAGTGAAAGAGGAAATAACGTATCTCTCAATTCTGAATAACGAACTTAACTCTAACCAGGAAATGGGATAGAAAATAAGATACCTCTGGAAATGCATCCGCGTAGCCACACCAAGAATGCTAGGTCCAGCTTGTTGCATGCATAGCTGTTCAATATCTTTCTGTAGCTCATTACGCTCTGTTGATAAAAAAACAAAATCATAATAATAATGTGGTCATACTCAACATATATCAGATAATAAAGATGCAGAGTAAACATGGAGTCTCAAAACACATTTCATATAAGCCTAGAAGCATGTTCAAGGTGTAAACAAGTGCCACAAAAGAGACAGAGAAGAAAAGACAAACGTACCATGTTCCAGTTGTTTTATCCGAGCCTTTAGGTTCTCTTTCTCATTTAAATCATTCTGATCCATATTTGATCTGCAGCAGATCAACACTTTCAAAGTAAACTTTCTTCAGAAGAGATTGAAACAAAAACAAAAAGAAAAGCCCTAGCAAACCCAGAATTCCTGAAATTAAAAACAACGTTGAAATTAGAAGCAAACTATGCAAGAAGAGATCAAAGTGAAGTACCAAAAAGCCCTAATTTGAAGTAAAAATTCAGACTTCGAAACTATAGAACTTGAGAAGATCGAAAGGCGATCAGAAAAGTGAGCAGTTTTTACCTTTTATCCAATATCTTCTTCTTCTTGGTCAGATTCGGATATTCTGTAATTTCTTTGTCTCTTCGATTGATTTAATTTTCCTCGCCTTTTTTAAAGCGTTAGAGCGCTCTCTTGTAATTTCTTCGTTAAGTCGTTTTAAAGAATTAAAATCGTTTATGCAGAAAAGAAATGATTAAAACTTTAATTCCGAATTAACTTTATATCGTAATCTTTTCATTTAGAAGATTCAATTCAAGAAAGTAAATATATGTTCTCAATTTTTTTTCATTTTTAGCTTATTTCACACATTTTTAGCTTATTTTTAGTTAACCCTTTACCAATTTTTTTGCCTACAATTAAAAATTGAAAAGCCTCATCAAAACAATGAAATGTAATTATATGGTATTCATCGGAATGCAATGGTTATTCAAAATTAGGTTGGATTATTAATATTCAAATAATCCACCATTGGATATCCAAATTTGCTGGAATTAAATTTCAACATCAAATTTAATTAAAATAAAATATTTAATAAATTTAATTATACTAAAATATTTAATAATTTTAAAAAAAATATTTAATAAATTTAATTAAACTAAAATATTTAATAAATTTATTTAAATTAAAATATTTAATATATTTAATTAAAGTTTCTAAAAATATTTGAATAATTTAATTAAAATATTTATTAAAATTACTTTGTTTGGGTTTAAATTATTTTGGGCCTAAATTAGTTGGATCTCAATTTGATTAATTAATTTGAGCCTAAAATTTGTGGGTATCCGCGAACCCGCAAATTTAAAAAGTTGCAACCCGCACCTACCCCGCTCTAACTAATGCTCGATCCGCATCCGTCCCGCAAATGAAAAATTTTTTCACTCGACCCACACCCGCCCCGCAGCAGAACAAACGGGGCGGGACCCGCGGGTCAACACTCATATTGACAGGCCTAGTTTTGGGTAGGCCTGTCAAGCGGGTCAGACCCGCCCTGCGGCGGATTACAGATTTTTTTTGCATAAATTTTTTTTACCCGCGAAACCCACGAATCAATTTTTTTAGACCCGCACCCACCCCGCATTAATCAAGCGGGTCTGGCGGGTTAGCGGGTGACCCGCTTCATTTTTCAAAAATTTTTAAAAATATTTATTATATTTAATTAAACTAAAATATTTAATAAATTTAATTAAACTAAAATATTTAGTACATTTAATTAAAATTTCTAAAAATATTTAAAAATTTTAATTAAATTAAAATATTTAATAAATTTATTTAAATTAAAATATTTATTAAATTTAATTAAAGTTTCTAAAATATTTAATAAATTTAATTAAAATATTTAATAAATTTAATTTGTTTGGATTTAAATTAGTTTGGGCCTAAATTAGTTGGAACTCAATTTGATTAATTAATTTGAGCCCAAAATTTGTGGGTACACCCTAATTCGCAAGTTAAAAAGTTGCAATCTGCACCCGCCCCGCTCTAAATAATGCTCGACCCGTATCCGCCCTGTATATAAAAAAAAATTTTTCACTCAACCGCACCCGCTCTGCAGCGAGTCAAACGGGGCGAGACCCGTGGGTAAAGACTTATATTGACAGGCCAGTTTTGGGCCATAGATTGGGCCTACAGAAAAGAAGTAATGTCCACTTCAGCCCACACCAACAAATCCTACATAATTAAGATACAAAATATTAGGAGATAAATACAAATTCTTTAACCCTAATATTTATATACAATAAACTCATATAAATATGAGTTGTAGGATTATGTATTTTCTCAAGCTTTTATAAACACGTTTTTGGTCTAAAGTTGTATTTTTTCAGAAGATTAATAACAAAGAAATTACCCTAGTTAGAGAGAAACTCAACAATTGTGTCATTATTCTCTTAGAATATGTTTGCCAAATGGGTTCTTTTCTCAACAGTGCTATCAGACCCCTAGGAGGAGATCTAAGACAGGAAAAAATACAGAGAGAGAAAATTTAAAGGTAAAGAATACTTATCTTTCTTAGTAGGTATTCTTGTTTAAGGATCTCTAAATCATCAAACGTGTTGCACACCTGTTGAAAAATCAAAACAAAAAAATCAAAATCAAACCTATCATGGAACCTACTTGTGGAAGATTGAAGTGGAGAAATTTGATGGAAGAAGTGATTTTGGTTTGTGGAAGTACAAGATGCTCTATCAGTTAGAGATCATTGGTTTGGGTTCAATTCTGAAGGAGATACCTCTCTCTAAGGAAGGTGAGACAGAGGCTGACGAATTGTAGGATGTGAAACCAGATCCAAAAGAACAAGACAAGGCGCTAAGAGTAAAGAATTTAATCAGCATGAGTTTGTCTGATTTAATTCTTAGGAAAGTGTGGTAGGAACCAACATCAAAGAGCATGTGGAAAGCACTTAAGACTGAGTACCAGACCAAGACCCTGCCAAATAGATATATATGAAACAAAAATTTACAGGTTTCTGAATGAGTGAAGACAAGAGTATTGAGAAAAATATAGATGTTTTCTTGAAACTTGTTGCAGATTTAGCAAGTTTAAACATCAAAATCACTGACGAAGATCAAGCAATTCAAATTCTAACGAGTTTGCCTACGCAATATGAGTCATTGGTAGTAAGAGACGTGACCAGTTTAGCCTACTCTAAAAAAGTAGAGCTGAATGAGAAAGGGTTACTGAAGTCAAAGAGTATTGTTGAGGGTCTCTTTGTTGGTAACAGGGGTAGAATTGAAAAAAGGTGATAAAATATGGAGAGGAAGATCTAAGAGTAAATCTAGATCATAGTCATGGCCAAAATACACAAAAGAATGCTGGATTTCTGGAAAGGAATGTCATTACAAAAACAATGCCCTAAACGAAAGTGTAACAAGGTAACAAATTCAGCAAACATAGCTATTGAACCATCTGAGCCAATGGTATTCACGACAAGTCAACATGACAGCAGAAAATAATGGATTTTTGACTCAGGATGCACTTTTCACATTACAGCCAACAAAGAATTTCTATTTGACCTTAAGGAGACAGAAGATGGAAAGGTGTTAATGATAAATAATACCTTAAGCGATATTGAGGGCATTGGAAAAGTCAGAATCCTCAATAGTGATGGATCTAGTGTCATACTTACGGATGTAAGATATATGCCAACCATGGGCATAAATCTCATTTCATATGTACTTCTAGAAAAAATGGGATGTAGATATGAAGGAAAAAACTTCAAAGTTCAATTCTACAAGGCAGACCAGAAAGTCATTTCTAGAAAATATAGTGATGGTCTTTACTACTTACAAGGAACTGTGGTAAGTGGAGAAGCAGCGATAGCAAGACCAAATATCGACCTTTCTAGAAGGTGACATTCAAGACTCAGACACATGAGTCAAAAGGGAATGAATGCATTGGTCAAACAGAGGTACCTCACAGAAAAAAGGTCAAGACGTTAAAGTTTTATGAAACATGTGTGTTAGACAAAGCTCATAAACAGAAGTTCCCAAAAGGAGAGCATACTTCTAAAAATATCTTGGGAATATATACATTCTGACGTGTGGGGATCACCATCAGTAGTTCCAAGTCTGCCTAGTTATCAATATTTCATAACATTTATTGATGATTATTCCAGAAAAGTGTGGATCTATTTTTTAAAAACCAAAGATGAAGCTTTTTAGAAGTTAAATGATTGGAATATAAGTGTTGAAACAAAAACAAAAAAGAAGGTTAAATGTCTACGAACAGACAACGGCCTCGAGTTTTGCAACACTCAATTCGATAACTTCTGCAAAGAAGTTGAATAAAAAGGCACAAGACATGCGCCTACACACCTCAACAAAATGGTGTGTCATAACGTATGAAAAAACCATCATGGACAAAGTGAGATGTATGCTTACTAATGCAAAACTGGAGCAAAAATTTTGGGCAAAAGCTGCATCAATAGCGGTGTATCTTATAAATAGATCACCAAGTTCAGCTGTTGACTATACAAGTTACCGGAAGAGATCTGGACAGGAAATAAACCAGATCTAAACCATCTTAGGAGTTTTGGGTGCACAGCTTATATTCATGTAACTCAAGCCAAAACAAGACCAAGAGCTGTTAAGGGAATTTTTATGGGATACCGTCAAGGAACAAAAGGGTATAGAGTATGGTTACCAGATGAAATGCGTATTGACATAGGAAAATCAAATAAGACCTATCTTGACCTACAAGGCAAGTGTGAGCACGAAAATTCAGTTTGAATAACAAGGGAAATGAAAAAGGATGGGTTATTATTAACCACATGGTTGAAATGGTTAAATAGCTACCTTGGGAGAAGAATCAAGGTGAAAAGGACATGCCCATGCTGCACAAGATTTGTAGCTAGTGAAAGAACAACCCTTACAGTATGTAGTTTAGCCACCGGTGCAAATGTATCAGTATAGTCCTCTCCATATGTCTGAGTGAAACCTCTTGCAACTAGACGTGCCTTGTACCTTTCTATGTCCCCATTGCTCTTATACTTGATGGTGAACACCCACTTGGAACTCACAGCCTTCTTGCCTTTGGGAAGTTCTTGTATATCCCATGTATGATTCCTTTCCATAGCTCCTTTCTCATCTCTTACTGCATCTAACCATTCTTTCTTGCTCTCAGCTTCTTCATAAGTCCTTGGAATCTGACTTTGTTCAATCTTTCCAAGGAATGCTTGATGACTAGATGGCAAGAGGTCAAGGGAACAAACAGCTTGTATGGGATGAGCCACGGCCTGGTTGTTGTAGAATACCCTAGTGTTCCTAAGTCTAGTACTCCTCCTTAAATGCTGAACAGGTGGTGCAGCCTCCTCTACAACCGCTTCCTCTTCCATTTGGTGAATAGGTTCCTCTATACCCACTTCCAAGTCGTCTTGTTCTTGATTTTGGGCCATAGCTTCTTCTTGGATTGGAGTTGGTTCTTGAGTTACCACCCCTTGTTCATTCTCTTGGGTATCTTGTGAACTACTTAAGGTTCTTGTTTGTTCGTGTCTTGAATCCTTTGGCAGATCATTTCCCAAATGATTCAAGAGAAACCTCAAACTCGTAGCCAAATCAGAAGGTGACCTTGAGAGATCTTTCAATCCTTTCCAATCTTTCTGATCATAATAGCTTTGTTCTTCTATGAACTTGACATCTCTAGACACATATGTCCTGTTGTTGCTCGGATCATAGCACTTATAACCCTTTTGTGTTGTCGAATATCCAAGGAACATACACTTGATGCTTTTTGCCTCCAACTTGTTTCTTAGATCACCTGGAACATACACAAAGCACACACACCCAAATACACGTAAATGATCAATGGAAGGTTTAGTTTTATTGAGTACCTCAAATGGGGATATATCTTGCAAGACTTTGGTTGGAATCTGATTGATGAGGTAGCAAGCAACCAAGACTGCATCTCCCCAAAAACTTTTAGGAACATTCGTATGAAACATCATGGATCTTGCTACTTCCATTAAGTGTCGGTTCTTCCTTTCAGCAACTCCATTTTGTTGTGGTGTGTGTGGACAGCTAGTTTGATGTAGTATTCCATGTTTGTTTAGATGAGCTTTGAATCTTTGACTTGTGTATTCCCTCCATTATCTGATCTTAACACTTTGATCTTGGCATTGAATTGATTAGTAACATAATTATGAAAGTTTATAAATGCCTCATAAACCCTATCTTTAGATGGAAGTAATGTAACCCATGTATATTTCGATTTCTCATCTATAAAGGTCACAAAGTATTTATTCCTATCTCTAGACATGTAAGGTGAGGTCCAAACATCGGAATGTACTAAATCAAAGCAATGCTCATAAATTGTAGACGATTTAGGAAAAACAACACGACAATGTTTGCCAAGGATACAAGCCTCACAAACTGAGTGATCATAAGCGACATTAGGAATTATTAAGCTTAAAGCACGAGCATGAGGATGTCCTAATCTAGCATGCCATAAGACATCTTTATTAGCAAAAACACAGGATTTGAAAGCTAAGGAATCCAAATTGCTTGGAGGGTCTTCAAGAACATAGAGCTCATCTTGAGTTACACCACCTCCAAGTATCTTACCACTCTTAATATCCTGAAAGTAAACATTGTTAGGCCCAAATGTAACATTGCAATTGAGGTCTTTAGTAGCCTTTTGACAGAAACTAGATTAGACTTAAATTTAGGTACAAAGAATGCATTAGTTTCTTTGTCAAATAGTCTTAATTTTCCGGTTCCTTCAATTGGAATACCCTTACCATCAGCTATAGTTACTTGTCCTAGACATGGTTCAATGTTCTTTAAGAACCTAGCATTGCTAATCATATGGTGAGAAGCACCTGAATCCACTACCAACTTATGATCTGGTTTATCAAGCGATTTATGGGAGTAGAGTGTGATACCCGAGAGTTTTGAGGCATAGGCCTTGATGAGATCCTCCAAGTCACTCTTCTTAACATACTCCATGGATACATTCATAGCTAGCTCCCCTCCTTGGTTGGATGAACTTGCCGGTTCAGTCGCAACCATTTGAGAGATGTTAGTTTTTGAATCCTTGAACCGGTTTGGCTTGAGATGAGGATGAAGTATCCAGCACTTGTCCTTGATGTGGCCATTCCTTTTACAATGCTCACACATCACACTCTTCCTATCCTCCTGCTTAAACACGCTTTTGTTGGCCATGACTAGTTCTCCTTTACCACCAAACAAACCAATGTTGCCTTGCTCCTTTTGAATCCGTGAGCACACCTCTTCAAAATCAGGGAGTTTTGGCTCTCTCAGGATGGACTTAATCACATCCTTAAAGGCTGGATTTAGGTTGAGAAGGAGCCCAAATATCTTGTCTTGTTCCTTCCTTTCATTAAGCACCTTTGGATCCATAGAAATTGGTCTCAACATGTCAAGCTCGGACCATGTTGACTGGAACTTGCCTAGGAATTTTGTGAACTCCATATCCTCTTGGTGTAGATCATGGAGAGCCTTCTTAATCTCATACACACGGCTGAGGTTTGAAACATCCCCATACACCCTCTTGAGAGTGTCCCAAAGAGACTTGGCAGTTTCACAATGTGAATAAGCTTCAAAAATGGATGGGTCCAATGAATTTTGGAGGTATCCAAGGACTGATTGATCTTCTTGGAACCACCTAGCTTCTTCTTTTCTTTTTGCCTCATCCTTCTTCTCCTTTGGATCATCTATAGATGGAGTATTATCCTCCAAGATGTGATTCCAAAGTCCTTTGCCACAAATGGCTGTCTTGATGGTTCTTGACCATAATGTGTAGTTCAAGCCTTTGAGAACTACTGCTATCACCGTAGGTTTCAGGCTGGAACTAATTTGAACTGTATCCTCCATTGTTAGGCTTTGAAGAGCTCAAAGGAAGCAGCTTTTATGGTTGAATGAAACCGTGAGTTTTTAGTCTAAAGACTGAGAGATTTTGACAGAATTTTAGATTAGAAACTGAGAGATTTGAGTAGAAAAGATAAGAGAATGATCTTATGCTCTGATACCATGTAAGAATATTGAGATTATAGAGGAGAAATGAGAAGAATTGAATCTGAAAATAGAGGAGAAATGTGAAGAATTGAATCTGAAAACTCAAAAAGAAGTATGAGAAAATGAGAAATGACTTAGACTTATGGAGAAGAATCTCCTAAGAGTATATTATACATTGAGTCTTTACAGCCCTTTTATAGAGGATTTACAATGTGAACACAAAAGCAAACGAATTCAAACTTGTGGATGAGTTTGAATAGAGGAGGAGCCTGTCAACAACCAATGAGAAGAGAGGAGACAGCATGGGCATGACTGTTTGGTGTGGTTGCCAAGACTGTGTGCAGCATGGGCATGACTGTTTGGTGTGGTTGCCAAAGACTGTGTGCAGCATGGGCATGACTTTTCACCTTGATTCTTCTCCCAAGGTAGCTATTTAACCATTTCAACCATGTGGTTAATAATAACCCATCCTTTTTCATTTCCTTGTTATTCAAACTGAATTTTCGTGCTCACACTTGCCTTGTAGGTCAAGATAGGTCTTATTTGATTTTCCTATGTCAATAATGCGATGTATAATCAACAGAAACGTGATCTTTCATGAGGAAGATGTTAACAAAGAAACATCTAAATCTATGAAAGAAGACAAGAATGTTACAAAACGAGTAACCTTCAATCTAGTCTTAATTCAGGGACCAGTAGTCAAGATGACAAATTCAGAACATATGGTTCAAGGTGGAGTTTCTAAAAATTCAGAGTATAGAGCTCAAGGTGGAGATCATTCTATACAAGTAGATTCGAGTTCAGATTCTAATGCTGATGAAGAAAGTCATCAGAACCATATCGAGCCAGCAAATCTTGATGACTACATTCTGGCCCAAGATAGCGAGAGGAGAAACATTAAGAAATCATCAAGATTTGATGACTTTGAATGTGTTGCTTATGCACTTGCGTGTGCAGAGGAAGTAAAATTGGATGAACCAAAGTCATATCTTGAAGCTAGAAAGAGCAAAGAATGGAAATTCTGGAAAAAGGGAATGAAAGATGAAATGATTTCTTTAAACAGAAATCAAACTTGGAGACTTGTAGAAAAATTAGCAAACAAAAGAATAGTCGGTTGTAATGGGTATTCAAGTACAAGGAAGGTATTCCGAAGTTGAGTTACCTAGATACAAGGCAAGACTAGTGGCTAAAGGTTTTTTACAAGTTGAAGGAATTGACTATACATAAGTGTTTGCCCCAGTAGTCAAACATGTTTCAATAAGAATTCTGTTATCACTAGTCACAAATCAGGATTTCGAGTTGGAACAACTTGATGTGAAAACAACATTCTTATATGGAACCTTAGATGAAGAGATCTACATATCACAACCAGAAGATTTTGTAGAAAAAGGCAAAGAAGGACAAGTATGTCTTCTGCTGAAATCTTTGTATGGATTAAAACAGTCTCCAAGAAAATGGAATAGACGATTTGATGAGTTTATGAAAATTCAAGGTTTGTAGAGAAGTTCACATGATATGTGTTTTACATAAAAGGATCAGAGACGTCTCAGATGATTTATCTTCTGATATATTTCGATGATATACTTATAGCATCCAAAGACATAAAAATAATTCAGAAAATAAAAGACAGTTTGAAAAAAAAATTGGACATGAAAGATCTGGGTTCAGCCTCAGGAATCTTAGGCATGAACATAATCAGAAACAGAGAAAAAAGGATTCTAAAACTATCACAAGAGAAGTACTTGAGACAAGTCTTACAGACATTTAATATGTCAGAATGCAAACCGGTTGTTACACCAATTGGACCACAATTCAAACTTAAAATCTTAAGTCAAGAGGAAGAAGAGACAGAAGGAAAACTCATGAGTGAGGTTTCTTATGCTTCGACAGTGGGAAGTTTGATCTATGCAATGGTGGGATCAAGACTAGACATGAGTTATGTAGTATGCCTAATCAATAGGTTTATAGGTAAACCAAGAAGAAATCACTGGGAAACTGTTAAGTGGGTATTCAGATACTTAAAAGGAGCAGTGACTAAAGGCTTAACTTTCACTAAGGACCAAGACTTCAAGGTTAAGGGTTACTGTGATGCAGATTATGCAACTGATCTTGACATAAGGAGATTAGTTACATGATATGTTTTCAAAGTAGGAGGTAACATAATAAGTTGGAAATCAGGTCTCTAACACATTGTGGCCTTATCTACTACCGAATCAGAATACATGGCATTGACAGAAGCTTTTAAAGAGGCTTTATGGTTTAAAGGTTTTGTTAGTGAACTAGGATTTAAGCAGAATGATGTAAGAGTATTTTCAGATTCACAAAGTGCTATACACTTGGCCAAAAATGGAGGTTTCCATAAGAGAGCCAAGCATATAGACACTCGATTATATTTTATGAGAGATGTAACTGAAGAAGCCAATGTTACACTACACAAGATCCACACATCTTTAAATCCAGCCGACTTCCTAACTAAATGCGTACCTGGGCAGAAGTTTGATGCTTGCCTAGACGCATTAAAAGTATTACCTTAAAGACGAGTGCAACAATGGCCACAGGTACTTACTGTCAAAAGTAAAACTTGTAAGAAAAGAAAACAGGAGGCCATTAAATCGATAGGTGAGAAACAAAATATGGAATGCAAGTAAGGAAGGTAAGACATTCACCTTACGGGTGAGAAGCTACTGGAATCAACTCGGAAGTCAACTCTGAAATTGATAGAGTTGACTCAGAAGCTGACCCAAAAGCCGATTGGGAGCCGACTTTGAGCCAACTTTGATCCGACTTGGAGCCGACATGAAGCCGACATGAAGCCGACTCTAGAGTCAACTCGGAGCTGACTCGGGTGCCGACTCGGGAGTCAAGAGCCGACTTGAGAGCCGACTCAAAAAATCTGAACCGGAGCATGCAAAGGAGATTTCAGCTCGAAGAAGGCTAAAAAAACCTCGAACCAAAGCAATCTCGGGAATTCGTGAACCAGAACATGCACGAGAGATTTCAAACCGAAACAAACTCGGGAAATCATAAACCGGAAATGTGCGCAAGAGATTTCAAACAGAACAAGACTTAGGAGATCTTGTACCGAAGCATGCACGGAGGAGATTTACCGGAGAAGTCATACCGGCAGATCTACAAGACATGGTCTATCGGCATATCTACAATAAAGATGTACCGACAATCCAAGAAGATCTACCGGAGCATATATTTATCGGAGAAGATCTACCGGAAAAGATAAACCCAAAAAAACGGTAAAGAACCGTGGGGAGGAGGGAGCATAACAACTCCTCTCGCATGCAAATCTGGAAAATCACAGATCTACGATGAACACGAGTTCCACAATAATGGATCTTGCAAGAAGAAGCTTGAAGCTCAGAAAAAAAAAGAAAAAAAAAGGAGGAGATCGACCAAAGGAGAATTACCAAAGAAAGGCAGTTAAATCGGAAGAAATCCACCAAAAAAAAAACTAGAGAAGCTGAGTTCATGCAAGAAACTCGCCGGAAATAGTGATATTAGTCAAAAAAATCTCGTCGGAAATGACGAGATTAGTCGATAATCTTCACCGGAAATGATGAGAATGATAGAAAAACTTATCAACAAAAAAGTTCAAAAAAAAAGCAGCTAAAAAGTTGCCGAAGAGGGAGCGGAGAAGCTGTCGGAGAGGCAGCGGAGAAACTAAACTGCCGGAGAGGCAACGGATATTTTATAAAATATATTTATTAATTTGTTTTATATTTATTAATTTTATAATTAGCAAATGATATTTTTCTAAAATGGATAATTAGTGTCATAAGAATGAATTAATTGGATCATACTCCATGCATGCTTTCTTCTTTTTGATGTTTATTTCTTAGTCATTTACTTTTTTCTTCTTGCTTTTGTTTATTGACTTGTTTTTTTTCTTGATCTTTTATTCTCATGATTAAATAGTTAGTATTTCAAAATTAAAAACTTTTTTTTATTGTATTAATTTAAGTAGTATGAGTGTATCACAAACACTTAGTTTTAAATGTTTAAATATTTACATTCAAGACCACTTTCTAAACGAGAGATTCCATATAGGAATGGTTTATTGAGTTTGTTTCTAGGTTTATAACTTCAAGATAACACTAAAGATTTGGTGAGAAGTTATATAATGGTGCATGAGAAGTTAATGTTACATAAAACGTTTGGTGATTCATCGAAATTCTGTTTATTTTCCTCTCAGAATCCATGAGTATCATGATGGCATACTTTTTAACTTTGAATGGTTAACAAAAATGAAAAAAGGAAAACATGGGGTTTGAACCCAACATTTCAAAAAAATATCATTAAAAGAAAAGTAATATTTTAAAAGAATATTTTAAAAATTTTTTTTACAAATCTACCATTATAAAATTAAAATTTTAAAAATAACATAAATAATTATAGAAAACTATTTATTTACTTTAAATAAATTATAAATAAGTTTTAAGAAAATTATAATCAAATTTTTTGTATAATTTAATGTTTAATTTTTTACCGTTAATAAAAAGTTTTATTGTATTTTAAATTTGTGATATTAATGAAAATTTAAACTAATAATACTAATTAAAAAAATTTAAAAGGATATTATTTTATATAATTGTCCTGTATTTCTAAATTTTTTATATTACTTGGTAAATAAAACCTTTGTTTTATGATATTTAGCAATATTGACGTGCATGAAGGAAAGTATAGTGATATATGTATGAAGCTGTTTTTACAAAAGAAAATTTTAAAAGTTAACTTGAGGTCTCGAGTCAGATATCCTTTAGAAATTGAGCATATAGTTTTGGTTAAAAAGTAGATGACAAAAGTAACATTTTTTTTTAATTTTTGTTTCAAATATAAAAAGTACATATAAAAAGTGTTATTTGGAATAAAATTATATAAAAACACAACAATATATCGCATATGAAAAAGGAAGTGTTATGCTTAAGTGTTCTAGAGCGGTTTGAGATGAATAATGTTTTAAGTATTTTATCCGTAATGATTATTTACCATCCGAAAATGAACTTTTACTAGAGTATCCAAAATTCTATGAAAATGTTATTTTTGCCCTTAATGATGTTTAATTAATTAATAATTAAAAATCATTTTAAATATATATTTAAAAAAAATTAGGGGAAAATATAAGAAAATTGAATCGATAACTTATTTATTTTCCCCTCTCCTCTTTTGTAAAATCTCTATATTTTCTTTCCTCTTTTGTTTTACAAAAAACCTAACTATCGTGTGACATTCTTCTTCTTCATGTCTCACCGTGCCTTTGCCATGACTCACCATACTTTCGCCATGACTCACCGTGTCAAAACGAAGGTAAAACCTTTTCTCCTACATTATTTTACTTATGTTTCGTTGTTTTTGGTTTGTCATCGTTTCTTTTCTTCGATTTCTCATCGTTTTGCAGTTGTCTCTTCTTCTTCTATCTCCGTGACCTAGCGATTCTGGCAATGATAGTTCATTACCATCGATGATGCTTATCGGTTATATTCATCTCATCGTGTTTTTCTTCGACAATAATTATCATCTTATTGTGACAGACTTCCGGTTCTTTACCGGCTGATTTATCATTTTATTGTGGCAGACTTTCATTGGCATATGTTCGTTTCCCTCACCATTATTGCTTGATTTCTCATCGTAATTTTATGATTCTTCATCTTTTTTTCCATGACTTTTCATATATTCCAATGACAACGATGATAGTTCATTACCATCGACAATGCTTTTTGGTTAGATTTTTTGTCTTGACTTTTCGTTTTCCTTAACGGTTGATTTATCTTCTTATGGTGACAAATTTCATACAGTGATTGTTCCCTTTCCTTGCTGTGACTGCTTGTTTTCCTCGCGTGACTATTTTTTCCAAGGGGTGACTTTTCATTTTCCATGATGGTTGATTTATCATCTTACTATAGCAGACTTCGGGTGGTGGTTATTCGTTTTCCTTGCCATTGATTTATCATCTTATTGTGGGAAGACTTTCAATGGTGACTGTTCGTTTTATTCACCATTATTATTTGTTTTCTCGCCATGATTGTTCGTTGTCCTCATTGTGACTCTTCGTTCTTTCCATGATTCTTCATATATTTCATCAAGAGCGATTAAAGTTCATTACCATCAATAATGCTTTTTGATTTTTTTTTTGTTTTTCTTGACGGCTGATTTATCCTCTTATCGTGGTAGATTTATGGCGTTGACTATTCGTTTTCCTCCCTATAACTGCTCGTTGACTGCTCAGTTTCCTTGCTATGACTGCTCATTTCCTCGCCATGACTATTTGTTTCCTCATCATGACTACTGGTTTTCCTTGCCATGGCTATTCATCTTTACTATGATCCTTCGTATATTCATATTATAGCGATGAAGATGAGAGTTCATTACCATGAAGGATGCTTTTTTGTTAGATTCATCTCGTTGTGACTTTTCGTTTTCCTTGATGGCTGATTTATCATTTTACTATGGCAAACTTCTAGTGGTGATTGTTCATTTTCCTACAGATTGAGTTATCATCTTATTGTGGTAGACTTCAGGTGATAAATGTTGTTTTGCCATGATTACTCATTTTTCGCTGTGATTATTCGTTTTCTTCACTATGACTCTTCGTCTTTTTTTTCATGATTTTCCATATATTCCAACAACCAGGATAATAGTTCATTTTCATCAACGATGTTTATTGTTAGATTTCTCGTTATGACTTTTCGTTTTTCTCGACGCTTGATTTATCATCTTATTGTGCCAAATTTCCGGAGGAGAGTGTTTGTTTTCCTCGTCGTGATTTTTTGTTTTTCTTACTGTGACTATTTGTTTCTTCGCCGTGACTGTTGGTTTTTGACATTGTGACTATTCGTTCTTCCTTATTATGACATATTCATATTCCAAAAACGGCGATGAGAGTTCACTAGCATCAACGATGCTTTCTGGTTAGATTCATCTCGTCGTGAATTTTCATTTTCCTTGATGACTGATTTATCTTCTAATTGTGGTATATTTAAATAAGTCTAAAGATGTTTGACTAACTTAGTGCAAAATAGGAGCATAAACCATAATTGTCTTATAGGCAATCTTGTTTTGGTTAGAAAAACAATAGGGTCCGGTGTATGAAATGCATTGAGAAAATTATTTACTGAAATTCTTGTCCAAAGATTTTTATTAGTCATAATTGTAATGTTTCTTTTCGGTTTAAACAAATATTTTATGTATTTATCGGCACATTTCATGTTATACGTTGTATTTTGGTTTATGCACTCTTGATTTACTTTTTGACAAATTTCTTTATTTTGCAAAAAATTTATAATCTTCAATTTTTGTATACTTGCATATCTAAAAACTTTTTTATAACATTTTTTTTTGTTACAAAGCTAAGATAGATTTTTCATGTTAATTTGTACACCCAAATATACAATATAGTAGTAGAAGTTTAGCAATTATGTCCAACTTGACCAACTTGACTACGTTAGGTACAACTTCTAGAACATATTTACGGATTTAATTATCAACAACGTAGATTCATGTCGTTCAATATAAAAATCAAAACGATACAAGATAGAAAGATTTCAAACATGTTTCTATCCCAAACAAGAGTTATCTCTTTAATGCCTTTGTTGTTTTTCGTGTTGAGTATCCCATTGTCGTCACCGATAATTGCCGGCAATAATTGACCAATTTTAGTGAAAAAGTCTTAAACCGGGAGTTAAAGTGAACAAATCAGCAGTGAAAAAAAATTAAATCGACCGTAAAGATCCACATATTTTTCTCAAGTTTTCATCAACCACAAACATGAATAATATCCTCTATGCCTTCATTTTTTGGATTCTGAATATCTTTTGACTATTGTCAAGTATGAGAGTATGCGAAAAACTCTCTGTCAAAATCTATGATGAAAAAATTTCATGTGAAGAAAAGGTCTCTCTCAAAACCTTCCTTTGTGAAAATGGTTGTCCATGGTAGCAACTCTAAATTATGTTGTGGACATTGGGATTTCCATGTAATAACAATTTTCAATATGAGGACCAAATCTATAAATATGGGCTAAATTTTATGAAAATCTGCTGTAACTCCTTTTTCATAAGTTTGCCAATGAAACTCTGTCTAGTAAATATTTTCTCTACCATAACAGTTGTATATGAAAATGTGCTAATATTATCTATAAATCTACCATATTTTATAAGTCTGTCATGACATTCCATAAGTTAGTCATCACGTAATGGTATATCAGTTATTAATTCCAAAATTCAGCAGTTCATAAGTTAGTAGTGTATGAGAAATTATTACATAAATCAGCCATCATTAAGAGATAAATTTGCCAAAATCAACATAAGTCTGTTATTTTACATAAATATGCCACAACTATATTTACATAAGTATGTCATTTACCAAAAATCTTCTTATAATTCAAAAATTACCCACGGTAAATCAGCCATCTGTATGTATCTACTGTCAAACAAGTGGCATATTTAGTTGATAGATTTTTATAATAATCCATCGAAAATAATAAAATTATTATTTTTACTGATTTGGAAATTTGAAATTAATGACATAATTATAATTACGTTTTTCTTATCAAAGGCGAATAAGAGCATTTTCAGTACGGAAAATATTCAAATAATAATAAAAAAAAATAATGTACGCTATATTAGTAAATATGTTAACTTTTTAGGGTACTTTAATAACTTTTTTAATATTAAAGATGAAATATAAGAATGATCTGGTGGTATTTAAAAAAACAACATTAAATTTTCTAATTTAGAGTTGAATATATATATATATGGAAATCGACCTTACCATTTTTGTTTTGTGAACATGTGTAATTAGATGTATAATACTGAATTGACAAGAAATAAAATGGTTTAAGTTATACTAGCCAAATTCACATTAGTTTTTCTAAACAAAATTATATTCCTAGCATAAAATTTAGTTTTCTCTTCAAGGGTCATGCCTACTTTTATCGTGTATGTGGTTTCCGGCGGTAGGTGAGCCCTTAGATGTCACTGTGAGAGTGAAGACTAAATATGAGTTTGTTAGTGTTGTCCAGTCTACTGGTAGTTTTTAATTATGAATAAAAGTCTTCCTGACTGATAGAAATCTCTTTAGTTAATCATCAATTCAAGAAACAAGTTCAGTTATAATTGTTGTCAATTTTTACAAGTGGTATCAGAGTTTGTTTCTAAACTTTCTACTGAAAACTAAGAGGTGAATGTGAAAACAGTGAGAGAGTAAAAAAATGAGTGACAAAAACATCGTTGAATATTCTCAAATTTGATGGAGATTATGAGCATTGGGCTATGTTTATGGAGAATTTGCTGAAATCGAAGGAGTGGTGGGATCTGTTTGAGGTAAATATTACATAACTAGAAAGAAATGTAATACTAACTGGAGCACAAAGGACAAAGCTTGCAAAGCAGAAACTCAAAGATCTTAAGGTGAAAAACTATCTCTTTGCCTCACAAGCCAATTCTAAAAACTATTGCAAAATTAAGGGATATTTGAGAGTCAATGCCGACAAAGTATCAAGGAAATAAGAGAGTTTAAAATGTTCAGTTGCAAAGACTGAGAATAATTTTTAAAGTGCTCGAAATGAAAGAAGGAGACATGATTACTACATATTTTTCAAAGGTGATGATGGTGGAAAACAACATGAGAAATCTAGGTGAAGAAATGCCGGATGCCAAGATAGTCGAGAAATTCTCATAAATTTAGTGGAAAAGTTCACATATGGAGTATGTGCGATCGAAGAATCCAACGATAATTTAGTGGAAAATTTCACATATGGAATATGTGCGATCGAAGAATCCAACGATATTGAGGATTTATCAGTGGATGAATTGCAAAGTCTCTTTTTGGTACATGAACAAAAACTATGTAAACATGCCGGAGAAGAACATGCTTTGAAAATTGATGGTGGCAAAGGGCATGAAGATTATTATAAGAATCATAGAAATGGATATAGAGGAGGTAGAGGTGGATGTGGCAGAGGAACCACAAGCTTCAACAAGGATCACATAGAATGCTTCAAATGCCACAAAATGACACATTTCAAAAACGAATGTCCTACATGGGAAAGATAAGCCAACTATGCGGAGATGGATGAAGATGTGCTACTTATGACACAAATAAATCTCACAAAATTAGAAGAACAAGTTTCCTCGATTCCGGATGCAACAACCATATATATGGAACCAAGGAGTGGTTCATCGACTTTGATAGTCATTTCAGTCAATGTGTAAAGTTTGGAGATAATAGAAAGTTGCAGGTGGAAGGAAAGAGAAGTCTTAGACTTGAAACCAATGGTGTAACTCATGTAATTTCATCAGTCTACTTTCTGCTAAGACTAAAAACAACCTGCTAAGTATTGGATAGTTGCAACGAAAGGGGTTAAAAATCATCATTGAAAACAATTGTACTCTTTTTTTGATCAAATCCAATCTCTGCAAGAATGTTCCTTAGCCGAACAGCTTGACAAACCCCATTCGCAGTTGCTACCAACTCTGCCTCAATAGTAAATAATGTAACAATCGGTTTCTTTTTCGAAGCCCATGAAACATCTCCTCCTCTAAGCATAAAGATGTACCCGGAAATGCTTCTTCTATCATAAACATATCCCGCATAGTCAATATCCACATATCCAACAATTCTCATCTCCTCCATGTCTATATTGTATACCATAGTTGAGTGTCCCTTCAACATATTTTAGTATCTTTTTGGCTGTCAACATGTGTTTTTCATTTGGATTCTCTATGTATCTTCTCACCAAATTAACTGAGTAAATAAGATCAGGCCTAGTAGCAGTCAAGTACCTTAATCTTTCAACAAGCTGGTTAAATGTAGTTGAGTTCAGAGTAGGTCCAACTCCTTGTTGGACAATTTTATCTTAGAATTGTTGTCACAAAAAACAACTGTACTCTTTCTTTGATCAAATCCAATCTCTGCAAGAACGTTCCATAGCCAACAATAGGTGTGAGATTTGGCACAAACAACAAAGGAGGATGATCATGAGTTCAACATTGTCGACAAACTGGATGTTTGTAACCATGGCTACAATGAAAAGATCCAAGACAAAAATGGAAGCAAAATATCTGCAGAGTTCAATGGAAGATGCAAAGGAAATGTGGCATAAGAGGTATGCACATTTAAATCACAATAGTTTGCTGAATTAGCTGAGAAATAAATGGTGAAAGGACTTTCAAAATTCAAGAAAAAAGTAATAATGTGTGAGATCTGTATGAAAGGAAAGCAAATTCCTAAAATATCCCAAAGAAAAGTGAGTGGAAAGTAAGTCGTGACCTAGAACTTGTTCATAGTGATATATGTGGAACGTATCACCTACCTCAGAGAGTGAAAATAGATACATCATCAACTTTATGGATGACTGCAGTCGCAAGTGCTGGAAATTTTTCTTAACAGAAAAAACCTAAAGCCTTCTCAACCTTTAAAGAATTTAAAACAGCTGCAGAAAAGGAAAATGGTGAACAATTGATATGCCTAAAAACTGCTAGAGGAGGAGAGTTCAACTCTAAGGAATTCCAAGTTTATTGCACAGAGAAAGGCATCAAAAGACAACTCACATGAGCATACACACTTCAGCAAAATAGTATAGTAAAAAGGAAAAATAGGAGCATCATGAACATGGTGAGATGCATGATGTTTGGAATTAAAATGCCACTCAAATTCTAGCTAGAAGCTGCACAATATGTTGTTCATATATTCCACAAAAGTCCACCAGAAATTCTTGGAGATGTGACATCTACGGAAAAATGGAGTAATCATAAGCCTCCAGTAGAACATCTAAAGGTTTTCGGATGTGTGACATTTGCACTAATACCATATAAAATAAGAATCAAGTTGGATGAGAAAAGCATCAAGTGTGTGACGTTTAGGATCAACAAGGAGTCAAAAGCCTATAGATTATATGAACTAATGACAAGGAAGATTATAATCAGCAAAATGTAAAATTTGAATAAGAAGAAAGAAAAAGAAGGTAACAAGTTTATACAGGTTTTTGAAGAATAGGCAAAAGAGAGAAGCCATCCACTAAAATCAAAACAATGCTGAATAAGAAGAAGAAACAACAATAATCAAGGGGAGATGAGTAGAAACCAGAAAAAATTACACCACTGAACAAAGAGAAGTTACTACTACAATATCTATGTTTTTTAGCAGAACGAAACTGGACATAATGAGACTAGAAGTGGTGAAATAAATAAGCAAAAATTTGTCTGGGTGGAGGACAATGTGTGTGAAAGAATGAGGCTGATTATAGTAGAGGATGGAGAAGAATTGATGGCAATGTTTGTTGCAGAAAATGATTAAAAAAAGTTTGAGGATGTAATCAAACATGACAATTGGAAGAAAGCAATGGAAACAGATATAAAGTCAATTGAAGAGAATAACACTTGAGAGCTAGTTGATTTATTTGAACAATCCAAAGTTATAGGGGTCAAGTGGGTTTACAAAATGAAATTCAACGAAAAAAGAGAAATGAACAAGTTTAAGACAAGTGGCTTTCATCAAACACATGGAGTAGACTTTCATGAAGTATTTGCACATGTGGCTAGGTGGGATACCATTAGAGTAATTCTTGATGTGGCTGCACAAAAAGAAATGGAGTGTGTATCAATTGAACGTGAAACGTGATTTTCTTCATGGTGAGCTTAAGGAGAATGTCTATGTCGAGTACCAAAAAAGATTCGAGTTGGAGGAAGAAAGTGAGAAGGTGTATAAGTAGAAGAAAACTTTGTATGGACTAAGGCAAACACCAAGTGTCTCGTACAGTAGAATCGAATGATACTTTATGAGGGAAGGATTCACAAAATATTACTGTGAACACACTCTATTTATTAAAACAGAAGGAGAAAATGTGTTGCTTGTTAGTCTCTATATTGTGGATGACCTTATCTATACAAGTAACTCAGAATCGATGCTAAATGGATTTAAAGCCTCTTGGAGTGGAAGTGATTCAAGATGAGCAAGGCATTTTCATCAGCCAAAATAAATATGCGTTAGACATTTTGTAGAAATTTGGAGTGGAAGAGTGTAATATAGTGAAAAATCTGATTGTCCCAGGAATGTCCAAAGAAGGAACTGGACCTACTATGAACTACGACTAGGCGTGATCTTATTTACTCAGCTAATTAATTTGGTGAGCAGATATATGGAAAATCCAAATGAAAAACATATGTTGGCAGCCAAAAGGATACGAAGATATGTTAAAGGAACAGTCGACTATGGTATACAATATAGACATGGAGGAGATGAGAAGCTTTTGGATATGTGGATAGTGATTATGCGGGAGATGTTTATGATAGAAGAAGCACTTTAGGGTACATCTTTATACTTGGAGGAGGAGTTGTGTCATGGGCTTTGAAAAAGCAACCGATTGTTACACTATCTACTACTAATTAAGACAGTTCGTATTGACTACGAATGGGACTTTCAAGTTCTTTGACTAATGAACATTCTTGTAGAGATTGAATTTGATTAAAGAAAATTACAATTGTTTTCTGTGACAACTGTTCTACGATAAAATTGTCCAAAAATCTAGTTCTTCATAGAAGAAATAAGCACATCCATGTAACGTATCATTTTCTTCGAGAGCTAGTGAGTGAAGGAGTAATTGAACTAGAGTATTGTCCAACTCAAAAGTAGCTATCGGACATTGTGACCAAACTTGTGAAGCTTGAAGTGTTTGAGAAGCTAAGAAGGAGCATGGGAGTTGACTTGAAGGAGAATAAATCGAAACAAAGTATTTCCGGTTTAAGGGAAGAATTGAAGACTAAATCTAAGTTTGTTAGTGTTGTCCGAGTCTATTGGCAGTTTCTAATTATGAATAAAAGTCTAGAGTCTCTTTAGCTAGTGACAATCTTATGGAGATGCTTATTGTTATTCTTTTATTTAAGCTTATCTTGTGTACGTTTTAATCATCTATTAAAGAAACCATTTCAGTTATAATTGTTCTCAAGTTTTACATAGGGTAGATCTTTTTCCTCTTCTTTGTTTTTTTAGTTTTGGTTTCAAAATCCTATGTTGGCATCTTTGGTCTAGATTGGTTGGATATTCAGATGCTTGATGTTACATTTTTGTCTCGACGGCTCAATGGTGTTGATGGTATTGGTCGGATCTTCCTTCGATCTTCTTCAGTGAAGAAATTAGGAGCTGATGTGGAGGAGAGTCTTCACAACAGAGGATTATGCTGATGCGGTGACACCTCCTCTTCTATGAGTGGCTTTCGTGTGAGACAGTGGTCGTTTTCCAATAGCTAAAGTGTCAAGAAGAAGAAGATCGACTGATATGACATGAGGATCTCAACAGAATATTTGAAACTATTTGAAGGAGATCTTTTAGGAAGGATAAACTTGTGTAGCATGAGTTTCTTTCCTAGACGAGACTGCATGAAAATTCTAGGGTTGTTAGACCTAGAGAATTTCGTGTGATATAAAAGGGCTAAAAGGATTAAGGGTTGGTTTAACACTCTTGAACGTCAATTAAGAGATTTGTTCTTTGAAGCTTAAACACACAGTTGAGAAATTGAATGTTGTGATTTTCTTTGTGTATCACGGTAAGGTGATTAGAATCAAGAGAATTTTGGCTTATGCTACATTTTGGTTTGGCAACAACCTAATGGAAGGCTTAGATGTGTGTAAATTCCAATAAATATAGTCTTTGTAAGATTAATTTATACAGAATATTGTGAACAATACATCAAGCCCATGTCGTGCCCTCAAATCCTCCACATCAAGCCCATCTCTCAAGCCCAAGTTACTGAAGCAGACAGCTCATGTAGGTGTACTCAGCAAGGACGAAGGTACAAGTCGGAACCCATCTGTGAAGACCATACTTTTGCCAAAACAGAGCTCGACAAGACCTATAGACAAGGTTGCAGAAGACAGAACCAAGAATCAGAGTCCTCTGCCATGTTCAAACCGTTTTGCTCCTCTCTCTACTCCAAATGTGGACAACATCTAATTTGACAACTAGCTTTGTTAAACCTAGATGATATCTTGTGTCTTCTTCTTCTCCTATAAACAATGCTTGTAAGAACTCTTGTAAGTGTGTTGAAATATATAAGCAAAATTCAGTTCTTCAAGTGTTATTTCTCCCCTTTATCATGGTATCAGTGCCTCTATAAACCTTAACAGGTTCATCACTGGAGGAACAACTTCATCTTTATCCTTTCCCAAATAACACCCATGTCCAAAGTTCTGTTACACTCAAACTAAATGACACAAATTACTTGCTCTGGAAAACCCAGTTTGAGTCTCTTTTGTCATACCAAAAGCTTATAGGTTTCATAAATGGGGGAATACTTCCTCCAAGTCCCACGGAAATCATCAATGGTGAAATTATCAATAACCCCATGTTCGAGTCATGGTTTTGTATGGATCAGCTGGTGCGTTCGTGGCTCTTCGGCACTCTTTCAGAGGAGGTACTTGGCTACGTTCACAACCTATCCACCTCTAGAGATATTTGGGTCTCTCTTGCAGAAAATTTCAACAAGAGCTCTGTTGCTCGGGAGTTTGCACTTAGGCAAAATTTGCAGCTCTTGACAAAGAAGGGAAAAACTTTCCTAACGTATTACCGAGAGTTCAAAGCCATTTGTGATTCATTGAGCTCCATTGGTAAACCAATCGATGAGTCTATGTTATTCAAAGCTCTCTCACAAGACAGCCAGCTCCCACGTTCAATGATGTGGTTTCTGAAGTAGAGGCTTTGATTCTAAGCTCCAAACATACGATGAAGCCCTTGTAGTAAACCCTCACTTGGCTTTTCAAACACAGAGGACAAATTTCAACAAAAGCTACATGCCTGAAACTCCTAGCTTCACTGGATACAGAGGATGCAGGAGATTCATTCAGAACAGAGGTCGTGGAGGATATACTACATGTGGCAGAGGTTTTTCACAACATCAAACGAGTCAACAATACATAGGAGAAAGACCAATCTGCCAAATATGTGGTCGTGTAGGGCACAAGACACTCAAATGCTACAATCGATTTGATAACAACTATCAAATGTAGAACTTAGAAGCTCATCGTGCCTTTGCGTCCTTGTGTGCACCTGATAACTCCTCAAAGGATTGGTACCCTGACTCTAGAGCCTTTTCTCACATCACGGCCTCAACATAGAATCTTCAAAACAACAATGCTTATGAAGGGAATGATACAATTCGTGTTGCTAATGGGGCTTATTTACCCATAACTCATGTTGGATCCTTTTCAATATCTTCCACAAAAGGTATTATCCCTGTTAATGATGTCTTGGTGTGTCCGGGTATACAAAAATCTTTGCTCTGTGTTTCAAAACTATGTGATGATTATCCATGTGGAATATTTTTTGATGCTAACAAAGTGTGCATTATTGATCTTCAAACTCAGAAAGTAATAACCAAGGGACCTCGACGTAATGGTCTCTATGTGCCGGAAAATCCTGAGTTTATTGCTATGTTCTCAAACCGACACTATGCTGATACCATGGATACTTGGCACCACAGATTAGGACATGTTAATTTCAAAATTCTCCAGCAACTAAGGAACATCAAGGAAATCATCACTAATAAGAGCAACACTACCTCTGTATGTGAGCCTTGCCAGATGGGGAAAAGTACTAGATTGCAGTTTTTAGCTTTAGAATCTCATGTTTTGCAACCGTTAGATCGAATTCATTGTGATATTTGGGGCCCCTCATCGGTTGTATCAAATCAAGGATTCAAATACTATGTGGTATTTATCGATGAATATTCTCGGTTTACATTGATCTATCCCCTACAGGCTAAATCAGAATTTTTTGCTCTCTTTAAAGCATTCCAAAAGATTATTGAAACTCAAATCAACTCAAAGATAAAAGTCTTTCAAAGTGACGGAGGTGGAGAGTTTGTTAACAATCAGTTAAAGCAACACTTCACAGAACATGGGATCAAGCATCAAATTTCTTGTCCCTACACACCACAACAAAATGGCCTTTCAGAAAGAAAACATAGGTATATAGTGGAGCTTGGTCTCTGCATGTTATTCCACAGTCACACACCTCTACATCTATGGGTAGAAACCTTCTCCACAGCTGTATTTGTGATTAATCGGTTGTCATCTAGTGTCTTGAAAGATTGGAGTCCTCTTGAGATTCTTTTCAAGTAGAAGCCGGATTACTCATCACTTCGGATATTTGGGTCGGCTTGCTATCCCTGTCTTCGTCCAATGGCACACCACAAGCTTGAACCTCGTTCTCTTCAATGTGTATTCATGGGTTATACCTCACAATACAAAGGTTATCGTTGTTTTTTCCTCCCACGAGAAAGGTTTTCATATTTCGTCATGTTATATTTGATGAAGCTCACTTCCCCTACAAAAAAGAATACATGTCATTTGTTCCCCGATATGCCACGCCTCTACTCAAAGCTTGGCAATCGGCCAACTACACACCTGATTCAAGACCATCTACCACCAGCAATGAGGACCTCAATATAAGTTCTCCTCCTCATCTTATTCATGCTTCTCCTTCGGGAGCACCTACTCAAAGAACAAATCAAGAAAATAATGGAGAATTAATGAATTTTGGTGGACCACAGAATGATACTCAACCATATTCTCTAATAATCAGTGATAATGACAGTGCCACGATACAAGGGAAGATTCCTCTAGTGAACAAGTTGATAATAGTCCAGAAATGCAAATCAATCAGCTATCTTCTTCAAATTTGCATCCAATGGTGACTCGATCTAAAATGGATATAAGAAAACCAAACTCAAGGTACGCTATGCTTGCATCTAAATTCCACACTACTGAACCAAAATCTATTACAACTGCCTTGAAGCATCTAGGTTGGCACACAACTGTTTTAGATGAGCTCAATACCATTCATATGTTGCACACGTGGATTCTAGTACCCTCCACTGAAGGAATGAATGTCTTAAAACGAAGTGGGTATTCAAAACTAAACTAAAACCGGATGGGACACTAGACAAACTCAAAGCTTCGCTCGTCGCTAAAGGCTTTGATCAAGCTAAAGGAGTTGACTATCTAGAGACCTTCAGTCCAGTTGTAAGGACAGCAACAATATATATACTCCACATTTCCACAACAAAAGGTTGGCCGATAAAACAGCTTGACTTTGTCAATGCCTTTCTTCATGGTAAGCTGAATGAACCTGTCTATATGCTTCAGTCTCTAGGGTTCATAGATCAACAAAGACCATCTCATGTCTACCGGTTAACAAAAGCTCTCTACGGTCTCAAACAAGCTCCACGAACTTGGTTTGATACATTCAACAACTACTTATTGGAGTTTGGATTCTGTTGTAGAAAATCAGACCCGTCATTATTCATATATCATAAGAATGGCCAAAGTCTTGTGCTCTTGCTTTATGTGGATGATATTTTGGTTACAGGGAGTGACATTGTTCTACTTAACCGGCTTTTAACCTCCCTCAACAATCGCTTCTCTATGAAAGACTTGGGTGCTCCTCATTATTTCTTAGGCATTCAAATTGAACAAGAGAAAGATGGTCTGTTCTCACATCAACAAGCATATGCATCTGATATTCTGCATCAGGCGGCCATGACTGATTGTAACTCTTTCTCTACACCATTGCCGCAAATTCTCGATGATCAGCCTTCTGAAATCTTCCCAGAACCAACATACTTTAGAAGTTTAGCAGGAAAACTTCAGTACCTCACCATTTCTCGACCTGACATTCAATTTGCGGTCAACTTTGTTTGTCAAAGAATGCACTCTCCCACAACAACATATTTCAGCCTTCGAAAGCGCATTCTCTGTTACATAAAGGGAACAATTAACATGGTTTACGCATTAGAAACAACTCCTCCATGCCTCTATCAGCTTATAGTGATAGTGATTGGGCGGGTTATAAGGAAACTCGACGCTCAGCCACTGGTTTTTGTACTCTCCTCGGTTCTAATCTCATTTCCTGGTCAGCAAAACATCAACCAACGATATCCCGATCATCCACATATGCTGAATACCGAGCATTGGCAGCAACAACTCAAAAACTTACTTGGATCTCTTTTCTGCTACGAGACTTAGGAATCCAACAACATCAGCCTACAAAACTCAGGTGTGATAATTTATCTGCGGTTTATCTCAGTGCCAATCCTGCCTTACACAGTCGGTTTAAACACTTCGACACGGACTGTCACTACATCTAGGAACAAGTTGCACCCGGTCTCATTGAAACCGTACACATTCCTGCACAACAACTCGTAGACATATTTACAAAACCTCTGCCTCGCAGACAGTTTTTCACTCTAAGGGACAATCTCGGCGTTGGTGAACCCACTTCGAGCTTGCGAGGGGCTGTGAGCAACACATCAAGCCCATATTTGCCCTCAAATCTTCTACATCAAGCCCATCTCTCAAGCCCAAGTTATTGAAGCAGACAGTCCATGTAGGTGTACTCAGCAAGGACGAAGGTACAAGTCAGAACCCATCTATGAAGACCATGCTTCTGCCAAAACAGAACTCGACAAGACCTGTAGACAAGGTTGCAGAAGACAAAAGCAAGAGTCAGAGTTTTTTGCCATGTTCAAACCGTTTTGCTCCTCTCTCTATTCCAAATGTGGACCACATCTAATTTGACAGCTAAGTTTGTTCTTCTCCTATACATAATGCTTGTAAGAACTCTTGTAAGTGTGTCAAAATATATCAATAAAATTCAATTCTTCAAGTGTTCTTTTTCTCCTTTATCAAATGTACTTGATTTGACGCGTTTCAAGTCAAAATTCTTTTATATTAGTATTTTCTAAACTTAGAATTAGTTTTCTGTTTAAGGGTCATGCCTATTTTCATAGTCATGTGGTTTCCAACAGTAGATGAACTTTTACGCCACTCTCAAAATAGATTTTTTTTCTTTTTTTTAAAATTTTTTTAGTTTTAATTTCAAAATCCCATGCTGACATCTTTGGTCTTGGTTGGTCGGATATTCAGATTCTTGATGTTACATTTTTGTCTCGACGGGTTAATGGTGTTGATGGTATTGGTTGGGTCTTCTTCCTTTTACTTTCTTAAGTGATATAGAAGAGAGTGTTCACGACAAAAAAAAATTATGCTGATGTGGTGGCGCCTCCTCTTTTAAGAATGCCTTTTTTACGAGACGGTGGTAGTTGTCCAATAGCTTTGCTTGGAGGGGTTCTTCTGTTCTTCTCGGTCTTGTTGCTCGTCAGCGGTTTGGCTTGGAGGAGATGTTGATTCGCTTCTTTCCCCCTCGTCGAGAGGATATTGTTCTATCATGGTTTGGCTTTTTCTCCATTTCACTCAATTTCTAATATATTATTTTAAAACCATTTAAAAAAATTAATTTTATCTAACATGTTATTAATAAAAATATTATACTGTTATAACAATAAATTTCAAATAAATATATAAATAAATTTAAATTACTATAATAATTACATTATATATCATTGTTATTAATTTGGTTAAATAATCAATATTTTTTATTAAACTAATTAAAAATACTATTAAATTCGTAAAAAATAATTATTTTTCTTTTCTTAATTTATATAAACAAAAATTAATATGAAAAGTAATTTAAAATTATATAAATATTTAATTTATATTTACTAATAAACAATATTATAATCTGCGAATATTTTTTCTCATGCAGCGCACGCGAGTATAAATCTAGTTAGTTATTAGATGATTTTTTTTGTCAGTAGCCCACAACGGGCCAATACAATAACCTAATATTTTCATACGAATATTTAGTACTTTTAAACGATGGTAGTTAAAATCGAACTTCACAATTATGAGATAATAGTAGTAAATATGGTATAATCAATAAATCTTTTATGAGATGGCTTATGTGGCCTTTATATCTTAATTCTGATTTTAATAATAAAAAATACATAGACATATGTATTCCATTTTGATTTCATCCACGTGTGAAATAAACAGGCAGCATTTGGGTGGAATTGAAGAAATTGCAGAAAATCCCTAAACGAAAAAAAAAATTAAAAAAAGTTCTAAGAAGCTTCGGAACAAACCAGTTCACCTAAATCTCTCCTTCTTTCTCTATAAATATTTGCTTCTGATTAGAAAGTAGAAAAGCCCTTTCTCCAATTTCTTAAGTCGGATTTTCTCTTTCGGTAAAGTTTTACACTTTTTTTCTTCCCTTCTCTGTTGAATCTCAGTCTCTCTCTCTGGCCTTCGATTCTTCGTTTCGGATTTGACGAAATCGTTTTTTTCTTTGGTTATTGTTCGTTATTTTGGTTTACGCGAAGCAATAGATATCTACCTTTTTGTGTTAGCGAAGAACGTTTCTTTGAAGAAGGTTCTTTTGGTTCTTTGAATCTGTAAAAAGAAACTGCGAGATTGAGTCAAGGGTTTGGGGGATTTTGTGTCGAATTAGGGTTTTTTTTCTGTTCTGAAGAGGATTTGAATAATTGGCTATGCGAGAGGAAAGGGATAATATGGTGTCTAGAGGTAATGACGCAGACGGTGAAGTGGTACTTGATACGGCGTCGTTTGAACAATTTCAGCAGCAGAAGAAGACACTCGTTATTGGGTATGCTTTGACATCTAAGAAGAAGAAGAGTTTCTTGCAACCCAAGCTTGAAGTTCTTGCTAGGTATGAAGTTAGCCCTTTTCTTGTTTTCATCTATCTCTATGCCCAAAGAACTGTGTATAATCGACCGAGGAAATTGTGGTACAATCGTTTTATCATGTTCCAATTTACTTTTCTTGGAAATTGTTCACGTTTCATACAAATATACATCTTATTTGTTCTTCTAAAGAATTTTCCACTGATTTTATTTGTTCTTATTTGTGTTTTGTATTTGGTTTGATTGACATTTACCATGTTTTTGTCCTTAATCGAACTATTTGCAGATAATCTGTTTGTGCCATTAGGAATCTCTGGGAATATTCCCTTATACAATCCTTTGGGATTAGTTTACACTGGTAGGTTAAAATGTCTTCAGGGCTTAACTTGTGATTTAAAAACTAATTTTTTTTTGCTCTCTTGGAAATCTTCTTGGCTATTTGTGGATACTGGTCAAACCAGTACTCGGTTTTCTTTAGAATAACTAATTTGCTCATCAACAAGGATAAAAAGGGTTTCAGTTTTCTTTAACTGCCGTGCTCTGTGGAGACCTTTCTTTTGCTTAGCTTTTCACAGCTTTCTACCATTACCTTAGTTATTCTGACATCTTTTGCAGAAGTATTCTAAAGAAGAGGCTGACATTTGCTCTTGTTCATGTTTATAGGAAAAAAGGCATTTCCTTTGTCTCCATTGACCAGGACAGACCACTCTCTGAACAAGGCCCATTTGATGTCGTTTTGCATAAGGTTTGTGGGCACAGAAAACGTTTTCGCAGGAAGTGTGCTGTGATATTTTAGCGTTTATACTCAAAGCATCTTTCCTTTAATTGTTGGAAAGTTTAGTTTTCCTTGGAATCTAATGGATAATATGATTGTTCGCTTGCAGTTGCTGGGAAATGAGTGGCATGAGGTTATTGAGGTTTGAAAACCGTCCGCCTTTTCTGTAATATGATGGTTCGCTTGCAGTTGCTAGTTTTAATCCTCTAATGTGATTCTGGCAACTATCTTAGCAGTCAATTTAACAAAGAGGAGAAGCCTTTGCTTAATTTGGGGATTCAAAGAAACGTATTTTTGACCTTGTTTATTGATTTAACTAGTAGATGAGTGTTAGATAAATGAGTGATATCTGAGAGATTTTACAAAGCTCTTCCATTATGCGGCAATTATCGAATCCTCATGTCTGAACAGTACCATAAATATTCTGTTCCATAACTTACAAAAGCAGCTTATGTTTGTGTCTCTCCTCTCTGTGCTTGTAGGATTACCAACAAAAACATCCAGAAGTGACCGTACTTGATCCTCCAGGTGCAATCCAGCGTATATATAATCGACAATCAATGCTCCAGGGTATTGCAGATTTAAATCTTGCAGATTGCGATGGTAACTTCTATATGACAATTGCAATCGTCGTTTACTCATTCTTTAGTGTAGAAAACTCTATAAAGTTTTTCTAATATGTGCTCCAAAACAAATGGTTGTCTTACAAGATACAACATCCAGTGCTGACAAAGTTGCAGAAGCCGGCCTAAAATTTCCACTAGGTATTATTACTCGTATCTAAAGTTTTTGTTCTTAATTTATCTCCTCTAAACGTCTACTGTGACATCTTGAGAGTTGAAACCTCTTATGAAATATTTGGACAAGCATTCATCTTGAGAGTTTGATTAAAACCTCTTTTGTTTACTTGTCCAGTTGCAAAGCCACTTATGGTTGATGGAACAGCAAAGTCGCATCAATTGTTTTTGGCGTATGATCGTCTCTCGCTTGCAGAACTTGAACCTCCTTTGGTTCTTCAAGAATTCGTAAATCATGGTATCGTGTTTGTGTCACACTTCAATATGTGTTGTGTGATAGATGGATTGAATATACAAATGTGATCTTGACACACATTTTTTATGGCTGAAGGTGGAGTTCTCTTCAAGGTTTTTGTTGTTGGTGATGTGATAAAGGTTGTCCGACGATTCTCTTTACCCAATGTAAGCAATGTTGAAAAAGCCAAAGTCGCTGGTGTATTTCAATTCCCAAGGGTATCATCTGCTGCAGCTTCAGTAGAGAAAACAGACTTAGACCCTCGTGTTGCTGGTTAGGATTCCTCTTGTTGAAAAGATAAACCATTGCATTGGATTTGTACCATACTGTATGATTGTGTGTTAATTGCTGCTGCAGAGCTACCACCAAAGCCATTGCTAGAAGGGCTTGTGAGAGAATTACGAAACCGATTGGTATGAATCATAAATTCTTTTGATATAAACAGAAACAATTGTAAGAGTATGGTGATTTCATTCTTTTTTTGGTCTTTAGGGACTACGATTGTTCAACATAGACATGATCAGAGAACATGGGAGCAAAGATGTGTTTTATGTCATTGACATCAACTATTTTCCTGGCAAGTTCCTATGAAATTCTGTGGCTCAATCAAAATAAGCAGATAATGTAAAGGTTATTGATTTGTAGGGTATGGAAAGATGCCGGATTACGAGCAAGTATTCATCGATTTCTTCATGGGTTTGGCGCAAGCGAAGCACAATAAGAGACAATGTGTGAAGAGTGGAACAGATATGTGAAAATTTGTGATTAAACTGAAATATTGTGTTGCGAGATGATAGCTGCAGCTATGATGTACAGAAGAAGAAGAAAATAGCTTTCCATGTTAGCAGATAACAAGTTTTGATTATTAATTACACATATTTGTGTTTCTGCAAAATTAGTTATTTTTATACTATCATAGCATTGTTTTCTTTTGCTTTCAATCCCTAGAAATCGCAAACAACGAAATTGAGAGTGAGATTGCACGAATTGGATTGAATTGATGTTGCTAATCGAGTGGAACGATGTTGAATGAGATTCGGAGGAGGAAGAAAGATCCGGATTAAATATGTTTGACATCAAGCAAGCGATGCTTGATTTTCACGACGAATCGTCGAACGATGTTGAAGGAGATTCAAACGAGGAAGAAAGGTCAGAACGAAATGTGTTTGAGATCGAGCAAGTAGTGCTCAATTTTCATGACGATCCCATTCACCACGACGCTTTGCTGGAGACTGACAGTGATGAGGATGTGGTTGCTGAAAGGATTGCAAGGAAACGGAAGAGAGAATGACTCAAAATGCAACACGGTTCAAGGAGGTTGTATGAAAGACAAATCTTCTTCAATGGCTTCGCATTTAAGGAAGCCGTTCTAGATTATGCTTTGAGCATTGGGCGGAATATATTGCTCATGTGTTAGGTAGAAATGATAAATGGGAGGTTAAGGTTTTTAAGAATGTGTATACTTGTGTTCCCAATGGTGAATGTGAGATGATGAAGGTGTAATTGCACGATTGTTATTAGATAAGATACAAAAAGAATTGGATTATTTTATGACGGTGAAAATAGAAGAATTGGTTAAAGAGAAATGGAAGATTATTGTGACACGGCCGTGATGTGAAGCTGCTTGAAACAAAGCCGTGAAGTGGATTGACCGTAAATACGATGAGCAATTTGGACGTTTCAGAGATTATGAAAAAGAGATTCTTGATTCAAAATCGGGTTCAGCTGTCGAAATTGAAACTTTTCCAAATGCAGAAGGTTTAGAAGTTTTTAAAAATATTTATGTTTACTTTGTTAGTCTCAGAAAATTTTGAAAAGAGACGTGTATGCCTTTAATTAGAAAGGATGGATGTCATTTAAGATAAAAAAAGAAAAGAAAGGACAATTGCTAGTATCATTAGGTAGAGATGGAGATAAGGTTATTTACCCAATAGTATGGGTTGTTGTTCAAGTGGAGAATACATATAATTCGTTGTGGTTAGGAATGGACAAAGACATATAACAACCATAGAGGTGTGACATGGATTTTGCTTTCAAGCAAGTGATGCATTTAGCACATAATCTTTTAACATCTTGTTTTAGATGTGGCCAGTAGAATTGTTTCATAAGTACACTCAATGTCTTATCTCGGCCAAAATGATCCATGAGTCCTCCTCCATGAGCTTCTCCAATCAATAGTTCTCTCATTGATCCATGAGGAATACAAAGACGTTTTTCTTTAAACAAAAATCCATCATGTTGATAAAACATACCAGATGCAGTTTTGTTGGTCTCCTTAAACATTTCTTGAAAATCTGGATCAGTTTCATATATTGCTTTGATGTGTTCATATCCCATAATCTTAGCTTCCATTGTGCTGATGAGAGCATGTATCCTTGATAAAGCATCAGCCACAACGTTATCTTTATCTTTCTTATATTTGATCACATAGGGAAAAGTCTCCACAAACTCAAGCCACTTTGCATGCCTCTTCTTAAGCTTAGTTTGTCCTCTTAAGTGCTTGAGCGTCTCATGATCTGTATGAATAACAAACTCCTTTGACAGTAGGTAATGTTGCCAAGTTTCAAGAGACCTTACCAAAGCATAGAGCTCCTTATCATATGTGGGATAGTTAAGTGAAGCTCCACTAAGTTTCTCACTGAAGTAAGCCACTGGTTTTCCTCCTTGCATTAGGACAGCTCCTATACTTGTTCCAGAAGCATCACATTCAATTTCAAAGGTTTTATCAAAGTTAGGAAGTACCAAAACATGCGCATGTGTGAGGCTATCTTTCAGCTTGTTGAATGCCTTCTCTTGTGCTGGTCCCCATTTGAACTCCACATTCTTCTTAATTACTGAAGTGAGGGGTGCAGCAACAATACTAAATTCTTTGACAAATCTTCTATAGAAACTAGCCAATCCATGGAAACTCCTCACATATCCGATTGTTGTTGGGGTTGGCCAATCTTGAATTGCTTTGATCTTTTCTTCATCGACCTTTAAGCCATGAGAACTTACAACAAATCCTAGGAATACAACTTGATCAGTGCAAAAAGTACATTTCTTAAGGTTAGCATAAAGGTTTTCAGCCTTAAGCGTTTCAAGTATCTGCTCAAGATGTTGTAAGTGATCTTCAAGATTAGAGCTATAGATTATAATGTCATCAAAATAAACTACTACGAACTTACAGATAAATGCTCTTAGGACGTGGTTCATGAGTCTCATGAAAGTATTTGGAGTCCAAATGGCATGACTAGCCATTCATACAATCCTTGTTTGGTTTTAAACGTTGTCTTCCATTCATCACCTTCTTTCATTCTCACCTGATGATATCCACTTCTTAGATCAATTTTTGAGAAGATAGTTGCTCCATTGAGTTCATCTAGCATGTCATCAAGTCTTGGAATTGGATGTCGGTATTTGACAGTGATATTGTTGATTGCTCTACAATCAACACACATTCTCCAAGTTCCATCTTTATTAGGCACTAGAAGAACAGGAACAACACATGGGCTTAGACTTTCTCGGATATAGCCCTTAAACATTAGGTCTTGTACTTATCTTTCCAGCTCCTTTGCTTCTTCTGGATTCACTCTATAGGCAGATCGGTTTGGCAATGGTGCTCTAGGAACAAGATCAATCTGATGCTCGATTCCTCTTATAGGTGGCAATCTTGGTGGTATCTCTTCTGGAAAAACATCAGTGAATTTGTCAAGAAGCTCTAGAACAGCAGCAGGGAGTTCCTCTTTTTCTTGTCCTGAAAACAACACTTCTTTAAAGATCATTAGTAGCACCTCTTCTTTAGAATCAAGAGATTTCAAAACAGTGGCAGGTGTTACATAAAGGTTAGTTTTATTTAGCTTATCTTCTTTAGACATAGTTTGTTGCATTCCATGCACTTCCTGTGGAGTTAAAGGTGCTAAGCTATGTTTCTGGTTATTGTGCATGAAGGTATAGTGATTGGTGTGTCCATTGTGTAATGCTTCTTTGTCAAATTGCCATGGACGACCTAGAAGTAGATGTCCAGCTTGCATAGGCACCACATCACACACAACTTGATCTGCATAATTGCCTATGCTGAATGGTATGGTGACTTGTTCTGAGATTTTTAGTTCAGTTTCATCGTTCAACCATTTGAACTTGTATGGTCGAGGATGCTTTGTCTTTTGTAACCCTAGCTTATCAACCAAATACTTGCTGGCTACGTTAGTACAAGAACCACCATCTATGATCAAGCTACATACCTTAGAGTTTATTGTGCACCGAGAATGGAAAATATTTTCTCTTTGTATGGTTTATGGTTCAAAAAGAGCATTGAGGGATCTCCTTGTAACTAGAAGCTCTCCGGTATCAGGATAGTCCACAACTTCTTCCTCAGAGTTTTCTGGTTCATACGAGACTCGTATTCGCCATTTGATTTAAGGATCATTACTCTCTGGTTTGGACATTCTCTTGCATAATGGCCTTTTCCCTGACATTTAAAACATGTTATGTCACGAGATCTTTGAGTTGGAGTTTTACCTTGCTCTGGTTTATTGTTTTTAGACGTTTCAGCAATGGATTTCTTGAATCTGGATTCAATGTCGATGGCCTTTCCTTTGCCCAGAGCCTTTTGAGGTTGTTGATTCCAGGTAGACTTGCTTCGATTTGCTGAGATACTCTTCCTTTTTATGTGCTGCTCGGCCTGAACCGCAAGATGCAACAACTCGCCCAGATCATGATAGGTTTGTCTCTCCACTTTTCTAGCAATTCGATCTTGCATACCATCTAGGAATTGAGGCATTAAAGTTTCTTCGGAATCTTCGGTCTCCAACTTGTTTCTAAGCATTTCAAACTCATCAAAGTATTCTTCAACAGATTTAGAACCTTGAGTTGGTTTTCTAAATTTCTTCTGCAACTCTCTATAGTAGTATGCAGGGACATATCTCCTCCTTAGTTGGAACCTCATGTCTTCCCAAGTAGTGATCTGACCATGTCTATGTCTTCTTCTTTCAGACACATCCTGTCCCACCAAACTAGAGCGCTTTCAGTGAGTTGAGCAGCTGCTAGAGACACTTTTCTCTGATCTGAGTAGTTGTAATACTCAAATATGTATTCCATACGCCTTTCCCAATCAAGGTAGGCATCTGGATTAACCTTTCCAGCAAAGGTTGGTGCTGTGAGCTTTACGTCTCTGTTTCCATGTTTCCATGCCAAGATTCTTCTACTCTATCTCTATCACGTTGATATTGTCTTCTTGGTCTATGATTATGATCAGGTTCTAGTGGAAAATCATCTTCTAAGTAAGCTGTTTCATCCTCTTCATGATTCACACGTTGGCATTCGCATTTCTGATAGGATTTCTGCGGATTGGTGGTGGTTGTTCTATTCTTGTCATGCGATCTCCTAGGTTCTGAAATTGAATCTGAATAGCGGCAAACATCTGAGAAACATTCACATCTACTGGTTCTCCCATAGTCACACAATCTGCCTCACACTAAACAAACAGATCAAGTGCAAAAGAAGTAGAATGCACACAATCAAAAATAACTTAAAAATGGACATAACTAGTTGCAGCAGTAAAGGAAGTCGAATAGACACAATCAAAACAACTGAAATTTGACAAATCTAGTTGCAGCAGGAAAAGAAGTCAAATAGACACAATCAAAAACAACTAAAAATTGACAGATCTAGTTGCAGCAGCAAGGAAGTCGAATAAACACAATCAACACAACTGAAAATCGACATATCTAGTTGCAGAAACACAAGCCATCAACAACTAAGGATGTTACTGGTTTCTAACACACAAAAACAACATATTGGGGTTCGATTTTTATGGGTTTTATGAAGAGATACAGTTTGACAACAAGTTAACAAAGCAATGACAGAGTAAAAAAATGAAAATGGGGGTAGATAAACCTGAATAGGAGCGATTAAGCTCTGATACCAGATGATCCAAGAACAAGAGGACTTGTTCGAGTAAGGGGAACTGCTGGAGAGACTCTAGCTGGCTGTATAACACTTTCTAGAGACTTAAGAGTGATCGGTTGATGGTGACCCTTCAGCTGGCTGTAGAGCACTTTCAAGAGGATCTAAGTGAGGATTGAGTAGAGAGGTGGATCGAGAGACGCCACAAAGATTATGGAAGGTCTGTGATAAGTCTAGAGCACTCAAGCTTCAAGGATTCTCACACAAGAAGTCTAGAGGCGTCAGCTTCTTTCAAAGGAAGAAAAACTAGGTTTTAATTTTATAAAACTTAAGTGATTACATGCTGAGAAGGGACTTTATATACTAGTCCAGCAGCAGGTGCTTTCTAGGGATGAAAATACATTATAATGATAGGACTAAAGCAAAAATAACAACAAGACATTAGGACCTAATGACAAATAAAAGACTCTTAAACTTAATAGTCACATACATAAACTTTTTAATTCAAACATAAGAATTTTAAATACGCACCTTGGTCTCTTGTAGCTTCTTATAATCCCTTCTTAAGTTTGATTAGCAATGATGAACAAGGTTGTATCTCTGAAGCCTTGTAAAACTGGAAGGAGTGAAATTGTGGTTGTCTTTAGTTGTTCATAGTCTCCTTCTTGTAATTCTTTAGTAAGTTCAGCTTCATGGAATCCTCCATCATCTATGATTGTTATGAGACTCTCGACAGACTTGTTGAACATCTTACTAAGGTTTCTTGTGCCTGATCTTGTTCTTGGAGCTTGTCTCATAATAGGTATATTAATGGGCTCGTCCTCAACTTCTAGTGAGCTAGTATTGATGTCCTCATCACTGAGACTTACAACGCAATGGAATTTATTGAAATTTGGACAGGTTGTACAATTATGACTTAGGAGTTTACGAGGATGTGCTGAGAATGAAACCGAAGACTTGTTGTAGAGCTCTCTACAATATTGGCAATCATTGCGAAGATGTGGAAAATAACTCCATCGAATAATTCAACAATTCAATAGTTAAGGTAAGGGAGAAACCATTTTTGCCAATGTTAGAAACTATTGCTCGGTTGGCAATGGTTCGTATAGCCAAACGAGATTGAAGAGCCCAAGCCCATAAAGAGATATGTACACTTTACGTGGTTGATTTTCTTGTTGCTTAACATAAGAGAGCTTTTGAAGGGAAAAAGTTCAATTTTAACCTGAACAATCTTCAACATGCATTTTTATATAATTATGAGGTCGTAGTGCGGATTTGAACATTTACCCCTTAATATTTCAAATTTTAGATATGATCTAACAAATGCGTACCTTTTTCGACATTTCCATTAATGGAGTCCGGTTTCGGTTAATACTCACTGACGTAGGACATGGACGGATTGGGTGACATGTTAGTGCGTGTGCAGCAAAGCGACCTCGTTTTGGTTGATTTAATCGACCAAAACAATGTTGTTTCTCATAACACATGCTTTTCTCCTTCTTTCTCCTTTCTCAATCGCGATTAAAGTTTGGTATTGGGGATTTTTCGAAAACAAAACTTTTCCGAAATTGACAAGTGAAGAGTTAAGTCGATTTCGGAAAGGTTTTGTTTTCGGAAAATCCCTAATATCAAACCCTAATCGCGATTGAGGAAAGAGGAAGAACAGGAAAAACATGTGTTATGAGAAACGAAATCGACCAAAACAACATCTCTTTATTGCAAACGTACTGCCATGTCATCGACCCTGTATGTGTGCCACGTCAGCCAGTATTAACGGAAACCAGACTCCATTAACGGAAATGTCAAAAAGGCACACATTTGTTAGACTGTGTATAAACTTTGAATTATTAAGAAATAAATATTGAATTACACATTGTGGCCTCATAATTCTATATAAACGCACGATGAAAATTGTGCAAGTTGAAATTGACCTTTTTGCAGGATTTATGGATCAACCAGTGAGATGTAAGAGGTTGTTGTAAGTAGTTGTTTTTATCGTGTTAATTTGGATAGAAGATAATGTAGTGGTAGGAAGTGGGATATTACACGTATTCCGTGTGAGCATGCTTATGGGGTGCTTTTGAGCAAGAAATTAGAGAATGATGATTATGTTAGTCATTGGTTTTGAATTGCTACTTGAGAAAATCGTATGAAGAAGGGCTAGTTCAACTACGGAGTGCTTGTTTTTGGCGAACTGGATCTGAACCTATGATGCACCAACCTTCTGAGGCAGCTCAACCTAGAAAGAAAACGGTTAGTAAGAAAGATAAAAGCCTGAAAGGCAGAAATGAATCTCCGTCGAAAAAGATATCAAAAGCATTAGAACGCATAATGCATTGTGGAATATATGATGCACCAAATCACATTCTCGTTTTCATAAGAAAGATTTAGAGGAGGTTTTTATGATTTATTGGATTCTTGTTTATAATTCAAAGACAATGCACTGTAACCATTTTGTCTTCTTGGTTGTAATAGGGTTCTCAAGGAGAACTATCGCAAGATGAATCTAATCAAGGAGTTCTCACATAGCCTTAGACAATGCAAGTTGTTAGTGTCTATTTTTAGATGTTTTAATGGCTGTTTTCCGTGTACGTTTTTGGATGGTTTAGTGGTTGTTTTCTGTGTCTGTTTTCCGTGTCTGTTTTGTGGCTGTCTCACACAGCCTTAAACTTTCGGATGGTTGTAGTGCAGTTCGGATGGTAATATAATGCAAAATTCCGTTTTTGATACACAAAAGCCAAACACATTAGATATTCGATACCAAACACATTACATATTCGATACCTGCAACTTTAATACACATTCCGTTTTTGATTTCGGGAAGTATAAAACTGCAATTTACAAATCATAAAACTACAATTTTGTTCATATAAACAACTTAACGCAAACAGAGATGATAATGCATCCAAATACAAGAAGAGTCATCATCTTTTTCATGCTTGTTTTGGGTTCATCAACCACATATTCAATCTGCTCCAACATCTCTTCCTCTAGCTTCATTTGTATTTTCTCAAACATGAACTTCTCAAGCTCCATAATCTCGGTATGAAAAGCTTTCAGCTCTTGTTCTACTTTTGATACTTTAGCAATGAATGCATCTATCTATCTAACATACCCACGTCAATCCATTTGAAACAATGCTTATTGTTGGAACTCGATTTATCCATTAAATCGGTCCCATTTAATTTGTCCGGCCCACTACGAAGCAGGTAGCGAGCTCGTCTAGCAAGGAAGTGCGGAGTGGTAAATGAAGAGACGAGATTTGCGGAGAGATATGAGGAAATGTAAACAAGATCTTAGGGGTAAGAGACCGAGAGTAATCTAAGTTGTATATAAAAGGGAAAACCCTAAATCAAAAGCGTATGCATTGTAACTTGACCAAATCCATAAAATCAATACACTTTTTCTTTGTTATCAAATCGAGTTCGACCTTCGTGAATCTACTTTCTCAACTCAATAATAGTTAGAGTGTGGATTTTATCATCCACACTTATCATTCAATAACTAAAAATGCAATACAATTAGATTTAAGAAATTACAACATACATCGATTTCAAAATTAAAAATCAATGCATATACATTTTGACCTGCAGTAATGCACAACGGAAGTAATATCGGTACGGATTGCCCTCCGATTATGATATTTTTGCCACAACAACCTCACTACATCAACATCTTTTGAGCATTCCAAAAACTCGAAATTTTGTTCGGAAATTTGATGTTCCACTCGAATCCCTTGTAATATTGCTCATTATCGGCTCTCGTAAACCAAATCGGCGACGCGATTCTGGGTGAACTTAGCAGTTAGGGTTCTAGGGTTTTTTCAGGCAAATTTTGGGAAGATGAAGGTTGCTTTAGGTGGTTTTTTTTTACTTCGGATTGGTTTTTCAGTTTAAAATCGGGATAATTGTAAGTTACAGTTGGTTCAGTTACCGGATTAGGATTAACCAGACGAAAACGAAATTAGGTGTATATACGATTCGAGTTTACAAATAAGAGATGTAGCATTAGACCAAAATTTTAGGTGAAAAACCGATGCTATATGATGATAGAGGAGGAATAGATAGATAGTCCAAATCTAATATATATTTCTATTCAATGACTTGTCAAAAAATTTTTTCTTTTCTCTTTTATATATATTTTTGCAAATAGTTATCATTTGTAGCTATTAACATATTCTATATAAAAGACAAATTTTTCAATTTATAAGCACACAAAAATCTCATAACTAGTACCGTTTGTACAAATCTCATAATCAATTTTGTGTTGACTTTTAGAGGTAATTTTAGTTAATAAATTTTATAATATTTTTATTAATATTTTCTTACAGTAATGTGTTTCAATAAATTTAACTTAGTTTATTATTTTATAAATATCATACATATGTTAAACTATTTTGTATTTTAATTAAGTAAACATTAATTATTATTACTGATATTTATAACACACAAATTTTATAATTTCTTATAGATATATTGTTACCATAGTTAAGAAAAATTGATTAAGTTTAGTCATTAAAAGCATTATAAAAAAAGTTTTACTTTTGATTACAATGTTATTTACTCTACAATTTTAGCCATTGAAAAATAATCATTAGCGAGAAGTTGTAAAAATAGGTTAAAGTTATAAAATTAAAATTAAAACATGTAGAACACAACATCAAAATCTACAAGATGAGTAGAACAAAACTTCAACTATGACTATTGGAAAGGAGAAAGAAAAAAAAACATTTTATTTGATTTAAAACGAATGTGATTCTTCTTCAGGTAACTAACCTCTAATCTTCTGGAGAGTTGCGACGAATAAATCATTCCAAGTATCGGTGAGGCCCGGGAGACACCAATGCATACAGTCATCGTGAGTCTTCCCACCAGCTTCTGCTGGATGAGCATCGGCTCTATACTCACTCATTCGAGTTATGTCCAAAACGTGGAAGATGCTTCTACTCTTAAGAGAGTTATATAAGTGTTGATTCACCAAACGAGCCTCTACATTTGTTCCGTTGTTCTTCACCGAGAACAATTCTTCAACCTACCATAGAAAAGAATGAAAGCAGGGTTATATGGATCTCGAAACAATGACCCCATTTACTATCCTTAAAACTTAACCTCTTCTATTATCTAACGAATATCATTACCCTGTGTGTTACCAGTCCCAGTATCTCATGTCAATGTGATCCCTAGTTCGAAGTACGCATACTGTCCAAACCAAACTACAGAAAACTTGTAGCTCGAAATACTCTAATGCCGGAAATACTCCAATACTATAATTCCCTTTCCAGAATACTGATAAATGCCCAAGTAAGAGTATTTTGCCTTTGCTAATAACTTCCAAAACTCTTGTATGGTACGGAATAGCCACAACTTCAAATAATATCCAGCCATGTCACCGATAGTTCGTTGAATAAAAGCTAATAATTTGAAGTCGAAAGACACGTACGCTTGTATAGAGCTATGCATTTATGCATACTAATGATCTCAATTGCTATGCATGTGTTTATAGCATTCAAAATGTTTTATAACATCAGTTAACAGTTAGAATTATTCGATCAATGGTTAAACTGATTGATTGAAAAATGTCTTACTTCTACAGGTGACAAAGGTTGCAGTCGTTGACAAGTACCACCTTGGTCCCAGTCACCTCCTTCAAAATGCCTAGGTGATTGTGTCCGGAAGAATATGATCCCCCCAGGTCGCTTTGTTTTCTCTACAAAATTTACCTATTACAATGGAAAATCTTTGTATGAGGATCACAATATTTCACAACCACCAATAGTTTATCATATCACACTATGGTGGTGGTTCAAAGACTTTTTTAATGCAAAACACTACAAATCCAGAAGAAAAAAACACATGTTCAGTTTTTGTAACGTGTCAATGGCAGTATTAAATATCTTAAATTGCAGCAAAGGAAAACAAAGAAATCCAGAAAACATACCATATTGCTCAGAGCCCGGTCTAGGCCAGCAGCAGGAGGTACAGGAGGAATTATTGGCCGATCGGCTTCAAAGAAAAGCATAGGAGATTTTATAGGATCAAATTTTGATGGCGCCCACCACCTTACAAAAAGAAAGACAACAAAGGTTTTCAAGAACATTTCAGGTTCATATAACAAATTTCTGTTTAGCTGAAAGATGAAAAATCAAGGTATAATTTAACGGAGGTAAGAAGACCATATGATCAGCATAGAGAACATCATTAAGGTTCAAGCCTCTCATCTCATGGATTGGAATATATAAAGAGGGAAATACTAAAAATATCTTGGCAAGTTGAAGGATTTCATTTTGCGGCAGTGTCAATGTGTCATATATGTATATATTATCTTAGTGAGCAGGACCATCTGGAACAGAGAGTAGCTCAAACTAGAGGATTTCCCACTTCCCACCAAAAAAAAATATTTGGACTTAACATCTAAATTACAGAAAGCAACCAAAAGTAGACACATTATTGACTGTGTGGCCAGATGATATGGGATCTAAAGTTGTGGTAAATCAGATGATGACACATTTAACAAGTTCAAAATCGTTTCATCTTCATCAGACAAGAAACATAAAAGAAAATTTACCAATGCCCAGTGTTCAAAATCAGAATGTCATGGAAGCTTGGAGCCTTCGCCCATGAGTTTTCTGGAATATCAACATCAACTCTATAGCCCTCTTTAAATCCAAGAACTTCAAATTCACCACCATTAGCATTAGCTGACCACCTGAATTACGTTAGTGAGAGAGAATATGTATGATCAGTTTGGAAATCATATACCACCATGGTATTCCTACATGATGTGTATACAAAGTTTAGAGAGACCAGATAAGCATGAAAAGAAGGAATTAACTAATTGAGAATACCGTTAAAACATAAAACAGGTAGTAGATCTAAAATTCAGAGAGGCTACAAGGACATGATTCTTTGAATTTAACTCGCCAAATACAAATCCTAGCAGGAAGATGATGGCTGCCAGTAAACCAGAGCAAACAAAAAAAATTACCAGTAAAGCATGTCAGTTGAAACAATACATATTGTACAGTATTGTTTTCCCAAACAAAGATATAGAAATACCAAAATGAGAACTTAGCTTACCTACTATAACGTGCCAAAAGATTTGTTCGATGATATGCAATGGTCAGATTATAGCGCAAAAATGTGAATCCGCGATCTGCACCCGCTGGGCGCCACTTTTTCAGTTCACCACCCACACTCTTTAACATGCAGAATAAAGATACAAACATGTTCCTATTCAAGGAATCACCCACAAATCCTGCACTGTTGAAAAACAAATCTTTAGATATACAGAACTCACAGCTAGCAAAAAGCATACTCCTTTACTAAAAGTTATAATGTCAATTTCATATTCAAGAACCATTACAGAGCTCAAGATAAATAAGAAAGAATAAGAATTTCTGGAGTACCATTTAAGACATAAGACCAGCGAAGAGAAATCAACATTCTGATCCTGAAAAGAGAACCGATATAATTCCGATACAGGAATCACAAGATGTGTAAATCAACCAAGTTCACTAATTTACTGATCAACTCAAAGTCCAAAGACAGGAACTAATGCTTCAAGCTCAAGGAACTATAATGCAGAAAGATTAAACACATCAAAGTAAAATTTTACAATTTGTTGACTGACTTAAGACCTAACGAATCCCAAAAGATACTAAGAGAGATTGGAGAACTAAAATGAGGTGATAAGGAAGAAAACGTACCAATGTTGGTATTTCGGTGAGTCTCAAGAAAATTGAGTGGATCAAACGATGGGAGATCACAGTCCTTAGGCTTCCATCGCCACTTAGAGATCTCTAGACCATTAGTTTTGTTGTTACGTACGCAATTCCATCCTTTGAAGATCTCCTTACAACTAGTATCATATCTGGCGGATCTGGGATTGGAGTCGTAGATCCAGGAGCCATCAGAGAAGTCGCAGTTGGGGGAGAAACCGGTGCTGGAACTGTCGGTTCTTGGGGAGAAACCGGTGCTGGAACTGTCGGTTCTTGGGGAGAAGACGGTGGCGGAACGGTGGGTGTTGGGAGAGGAGAGAGAAGCGCGTCTCGATAGAGAGAGAAGGAAGAAAATGGAGATGAAACAGAGAAGGGATATTAGAGGGAAGAGAGAGAATTTGTTGGGGGAAGTTGTAGCCATGGCTATTTGGCTGTTAAGCGAATCTCTCAGAAGCTCTCACAGCCATGGCGGATACTGGGCTCTCCTTATTTGGCTGAGTTTATTTTTTCTTTCTAATCTTTAGTCGACAACTTCTTCATTTGTTAATTAAAAATTAAATCATTAATGCAAACGGATATTGGGTCCGATAACAATTATTTTTGCCCGAAATATTGCAAATTGTTAAAGAGATGAAGGATTGAATGATTAATCATTTTATTATAAGTGTTATAAAGAAGAGAGAAAGATCATTGTAATTAAATTTTATAACAGTAGGTATATATATATAGAGTAACAAACCCGATTTACTAAAATTGCTGAGGATAATAACTGTTTGCAACACTCATTTTAATTATCCATTATTATAAAAAGATTTCGTTAAAAATTTTATCAAGAAAAATAAAATATAGATATGCAATTTCTCTTTCGAAAATATAGTTATGTTTCCCTTCATAAATTTCGCATATGACACATTCCAATATTCTGAACATATTTTTTGAATGTTATTGTAAAAAGCGTATTTGTAAAAAAATCTATTTATTATTACTTGAACGAATATAATCGATGTCAAGTTTTTGATTTCTCTCAAGTTGTTGGATACAAGAGAAAATCTCGGAGGAATGTTGATGAGGACATCAATATTATTTCACTAGAAGCTGAGAAAGATCCCATTAATATACCTATTATAAGACAAGCTCCAAGAATAAGATTAGGTACAAGAAACCTTAGTAAGATGTTTAACAAGTATATCGATAGTCTCATAACAATCATAGAAGATGAGAGATTCCATGAAACTTAACTTACTAAAGAATTACAAGAATGAGACTATGAACAACTAAAAACTACAATAATTTCACTTTTTCTAGTTTTACAAGGATTCAGAGATACAACATTGTTCATCATTGCTAAACAAACTTAAGAAGGTATTATAAGGAGCTACAAGATACCAAGGTGCGTATTTAAAATTCTTATGTTTGAATTAACAAGTGTATTTGCTTGTTATTTGCAGAAATGTGACTGTTAAGTTTAAGAGTCTTTTATTTGTCATTAGTTTCTAATGTCTTGTTGTTATTTTTGCTTTAGTCCTTTTATTATAATGTATTTTTAGTCCTATAAGGCACCTCCTGCTGGACTAGTATATAAAGTCCCTTTCAGCATGTAATCACTTAAGTTTTATGAAATAAAAACCTAGTTTTTCTTCCTTTGAAAGGAGCTGACGCCTCTAGCCTTCTTGTGTGAGAATCCTTGAAGCTTGAGTGCTCTAGACTTATCACAGACCTTCCATAATCTGTGTGACATCTCTCGATCCACCTCTCTACTCAATCCTTACTTAGATCTTCCAAAAAGTGCTCTACAGCCAGCTGAAGGGTCACCATCAACCCATCACTCTAGAGTCTCTAGAAAGTGTTGTACAGCCAGCTAGAGTCTCTCCAGCAATCCCCTTGCTCGAACAAGTCCTCATGTTCGTGCATCATCTGGTATTAGAGCTTAACGGCTCCTATTCAGGTTTATCTACCCCCATTTTCGTTATTTACTCTATCATTTCTTTGTTAACTTGCTGTCAAACTGCATCTCTTTATAAAACCCATAAAAATTGAACCCCAATCTGTTGTTTTTGTGTGTTAGAAACATCCTTAGTTGTTGATAGCTTGTGTTTCTGCAACTAGATCTTGTAAGAATTGGTGGTGGTTGTTCTATTCTTGTCATGCGATCTTGTAGATCTGACGATTTTCAGTTGTGTTGATTGTGTCTATTCGACTTTCTTGGTGCTGCAACTAGGTCTGTCAAATTTTAGTTGTTTTTTATTGTGTCTATTTGACTTCCTTTGCTGCTGCAACTAGATTTGTCAATTTTCAGTTGTTTTGATTGTGCGCCACTTCCTTTCAAAGGAAGAAAAACTAGGTTTTTATTTCATAAATCTTAAGTGATTACATGCTGAAAGGGACTTTATATACTAGTCCAGTAGCAGGTGCCTTATAGGACTGAAAATACATTATAATAACAGGACTAAAGCAAAAATAACAACAAGACATTAGGAACTAATGACAAATAAAAGACTCTTAAACTTAACAGTCACATTCCTGCAAATAACAAGCAAATACACTTGTTAATTCAAACATAAGAATTTTAAATACGCACCTTGGTATCTTGTAGCTCCTTATAATGCCTTCTTAAGTTTGTTTAGCAATGATGAATAAGGTTGTATCTCTGAAACCTTGTAAAACTAGAATGAGAGAAATTGTCTTAGTCTTTAGTTGTTCATAGTCTCCTTCTTGTAATTCTTTAGTAAGTTCAGCTTCATGGAATCCTCAGTCTTCTATGATTGTTATGAGACTCTCGACAGACTTGTTGAACATCTTACTAAGGTTTCTTGTACATGATCTTGTTCTTGGAGCTTGTCTCATAATATGTATATTAATGGGCTCTTCCTTAGCTTCTAGTGAGCTAGTATTGATGTCCCAATGTATCTTGATATTTGACCTTGCAAATTTGTAATCTTGTTTGTTTACTTCTCATTGTATCTAGATTGATAGTAATCGGTTAGCTATAAATCTGTATGTGATAAAAGTGAATCAATAACAGTCAGATGAAATAAGGAGAATGACATAGTCTTTTCCTCTTACATGTAAAATGAAAAACCTTAATTTGGGCTATGGAATATATGTTTCCACACTAAGAATAACTACACCCTTCCATATATAGATTCACAGGAGTTAACGAGGAGAACATATTATCCAACAAAGTGTCATCATTGTAGAGTTTAAACACTTATTTTTATTTTTTCATCTTATTTTTCTCATCATTTAAATGTACGTAAAAGCATATGATTTAGAATAAATTTTTTATAAAACATTAAATTATCTAAATATTAGGTTTTAAATATTTCTAAGTAATCTCCAATTTTTTTTGCTAACCTCTAGACCAATTCCAATCATTTAATTTTGAATAATGTAGATAAGATAGCATATTGAAAAGAAAAAAAATCTTTAATCATGTTCTTTTGTCAGTCGTAACTTTATACGGTTGTGGATACGGTATATTATTGTTTGTTTGACTACCGTAAGTATCAATCACAGCTACCTACGGTCAATTACAACAGTCAGACGTAACATTGTGCATCGCAAATTTTTTAACCGTTGGTTAAAACATCAATACGATTAAAAATCTGCAATCAATCACATCAATAACCACCAACGATTCGTAAATAAACAATATATGTTATAGTCATAACCGCAGTATTGAGTGTAATTACAGCCGCAGTCGCATCTACGCATTGTGATTAGTGAAGCTAAAAGGCCGCTAATACGATGTATTGGGCCCAGTAATACTACGGAATGAATAAAATTGTGATTTTGGTAGGAAAAAGAAAAATATGTGTCTTCATTTTAGCGTCTCTGTTAGTTTCCTTCTCAGGTTTGTGAATCTCAATCTCAGTGCATGGTCTCTTTTTTTTGTGAGGCTCATATCCCTTTCCCTAAATCCAATTTAAAGCTTTTTACTAGGAATTAGGATTATGATTTTGAGAGGTGTTCTTTCGTAATTTAGAAATTTTCTTCGAAAATTGTGGGCGTAGTTCTGTAGAATAAGTTTCTTCTCGTTTGGATTTTGATTTTATTTGGTGGATTTTATCTGGTTTGATTCATTGATTTATGCTTATCAGCCAGTAAATTGGTTTTAAATCTCGGTGTATTGAGAATGAGATCGACTTTGTTCAAAACTGCTTTCTTTGCATTCTCATCTTACACATACCAAAGTTTATCCCTGTCTAAATTAAACAATGTCGATTTTTGAAATAAAACAGAACCTGTCTTCGTGTCTGGATCACTTCACATGGCTTTCTTCTTATCTCCAAGGAACTTGATAATTTCAAGAAGCAAAAATATTAGTTGTTTACTTCCATCGGCCTCTTTGTTCCCTTGCCTTTGTGTTCAGTGGTTTCCACCAACCCATAACAATCTCAATCTCTCATCCTCAGGTTTTTCTCTTTCATTTTCTCTCTCTAGACCCTTCTACCTGCCATGAACATATATAAACTTTGTGTTCATTTTCATGATCCTTAGATCTGACATACCTCATAGGATTTCTGTGAATTATGATCTTCTTTGATGCTTGATTTGCATAATATTTCACTTGTTTGTGTACGTATTGAATGTCCTGTAGACATATGCATGTTGTTTTATATGTATGATAATCTACAAATACCTATTCTGTTACAACTTATTTTATGATTAATGCATTAAAGATAACTTGAAGTTGGGAGTTTAGGGTAATCATCTTCTTCCCTACTTTCTGCTAATGTTAATGTTTTATGTGCTTTCAACTTAAAATCAATCTGTAAATGATCCTATTAGTTAACATAGTGTGCATTTCAGTAGGGCAAAGCGAGGTTAAATTACGCACGATTCCCATTATTTGCAGTAAGAGTGAGCTGGTGAAGAGTGACTTAATGGAACCTGGAGCAGAAACGATGGTGAAAAGGAGAACCCTTTATGCTCCCATTGAGCCATACGAAACCGGAAGTCTAAAGGTTTCAGATATTCACACACTTTACTGGGAGCAATCAGGAAATCCCGATGGACATGTAAGCCATTGCGAGCCATCTGTGTGAAACTTGAAGCAATCATTCAGTTTTCTAGATATGATGAATGTTTTGGAGGCTTGGTTCTCTAACTTTGGTCTTAGCATTTTCATATGAAATTTCATATTTTTATTATTCTGCCGTCAAGTTTCTAACTTTTGTATTTCATGAAATTACATCTTCTAGCCGGTTGTTTTTCTTCACGGAGGGCCAGGAGGAGGGACAGCTCCTAGTAACAGGAGGTTCTTTGATCCTGAGTTTTATCGGATTATCTTGTTTGACCAGGTCAGCCTCTTGATATTTTGGAAACTACATTACATTATCCAACTTGTATATTCACATTAGTTTTATCTTTTGTTTTATTTCCAGAGAGGTGCGGGAAAGAGTACACCACATGCCTGCTTGGAGGAAAACACAACATGGGACCTTGTGAATGATATTGAGAAACTTAGAGAAAATTTACAAATTCCACAATGGCAGGTGAAAGGTCCTTCCAAAAAGATTTGATTCTTCTTGTTATGGAGATGGAAATAACGCACAAGAGCGTGAACATTTTTTTCACTGTTTTTGTTGCAGGTTTTTGGTGGATCATGGGGAAGCACTCTAGCACTTGCATACAGCCAGTCCCACCCTGACAAGGTGCAAATCATGACGTTTACATTTTTTCATCTGAGAAAGAACCCCACTTTGCTAGCAATCTAATTGCATAATCAAGGACGCAAGAAGAAAACGAGTGATATAGGATTGATTGATTGGATGATGTTCTGAATGGAATGAATATAGGATCTAATAAGTAGTTTTCTTTTGTTATTTTAATTAGAGTTCATATAAACGTGACAAATGAAGCCCAAGAAAGAGGTTACTTTTATCTTGAGATAACTTTCACACTTTATTTTTATTTTTGGTGCAAGGTTACTGGTTTGGTTCTAAGAGGGATTTTTCTGTTGCGAGAAAAGGAGATTGATTGGTTTTACGAGGGTGGTGCTGCTGCTATATACCCTGATGGTATATTCACTTTCTTGTATCCTATGTTTCGGAGTTGTGTATTTTTATTGTATTGCAGGGATCTTTGAATTGATTACTATTGCCTGTTTACGATCTTGGGACTAGACTAGAGTTTCAAGTGCAAATTTTAGTAGAGTTTCAACTTCCATTTTTCTCTTCTTCTTAAGTTTTTGTTTCTCTGTTTTAAAAGCATGGGAGCAGTTCAGAGATATTATTCCAGAAAACGAGAGGGGTAGCCTTGTCAATGCATATCACAGAAGGTTGAATTCCAATGATCTGGAAACTCAAGTATGTTCAGATCTAATCATTACTACACAAGAAAATGCATTGATCATCGTTCCTGTTTTCTCTGTTGAAGCAATTGCATTCTTATCTATTAGTTTGTGCTAATAACTCTGCGAAAGTAATATTTGCATTCTGATCTTGTAGTATGCAGCTGCAAGAGCTTGGACTAAATGGGAAATGATGACTGCTCATCTTCTTCCAAATGATGAAAACGTTCAAAGGGCAGAAGATGATAAATTTTCGTTGGTTAGTTTGAGGGTTGTTCCAGTTTTATCGAGATTCATTAGTCTGTTGTTAACTTGTTATATAAGAAGCTCATATATTATATGTGAAAATCCATAAAAATCTTGAACATGTTTCTTAACAGCCCTTGACTTTGCTCGACAGGCGTTTGCAAGGATTGAAAATCATTACTTTGTTAACAAGGGTTTCTTTCCCTCGGACTCGTACTTATTGGACAATGTTGATAAAATAAGACATATCAAGACCACTATCGTTCAGGTACATCTTTCATATAAGAAGTTGAATTGTGGATTCTGTTTGCTTTTCTTAGGGTAATCAATTATATATCGTGTTAGTAGATTAATCCACTGAAGTTGAGCTGCATAAACTATAAGTAACAAATAAAAAGTTTGGAAAAGAAGGTCTTCGGCCTTAGATTTCTCACGTTGTAAACGCCTGATATGTATCAATTTAACGTTGATTTCGCTATCCATATGTTTTATATTAAGAATGGGATTGCGAAACTACAAACAATAGATTTAGCTGTGTTTGGATTTATTACAATGGACAGGGAAGGTATGACGTGTGTTGTCCCATGATGTCTGCTTGGGATCTGCACAAAGCATGGCCAGAGGCAGACCTCAAGGTAATTTCCAAGTGGTCCTCAAGATAACATCAAAGCTTTGTTTATTGCTTGTTGTGCCAAAGTGGTAACGCGACCTTTGATCTGCAGATTGTTGATGATGCTGGACATTCGGCGAATGAGCCTGGAATAGCAGCAGAACTTGTGGTTGCCAATGAAAAGATGAAAGCAGTTGTGGGATGAAAGTATTTGATGGAATGAAGCTTTCTCACTTTATTACTTAGGGACTTATGTTCACCTTTTTCAAGTTTGTTATTGCTGCGCAAAGTAACATCACATTCACAAAGGTTATCGTTATCAATAATTTAGTCGTTATCAATAATTTAGTCGTTATCAATAATTTAGTCGTTATCAATAATTTAGTCGTTATCAATAATTTAGTCGTTATCAATAATTTAGTCGTTAACAATAATTTAGTCGTTATCAATAATTTAGTTGTTACCAATAATTTAGTCGTTACCAATAATTTAGTCGTTACCAATAATTTAGTCGTTACCAATAATTTAGTCGTTACCAATAATTTAGTCGTTACCAATAATTAGTTGTTATCAATAATTTAGTCGTTACCCATAATTTAGTCGTTACCAATAATTTAGTCGTTATCAATAATTTAGTCGTTACCAATAATTTAGTCGTTAACAATAATTTAGTCGTTAACAATAATTTAGTCGTTAACAATAATTTAGTCGTTATTAATATAATTTAGGCATTACTAATAATTTAGTCGTTACCAATAATTTAGTCGTTATCAATAATTTAGTCGTTACCAATAATTTAGTCGTTACCAATAATTTAGCTGTTACCAATAATTTGGTCGTTATCAATAATTTAGTCGTTACCAATAATTTAGTCGTTACCAATAATTTAGTCGTTACCAATAATTTAGTCGTTACCAATAATTTAGTTATAAATATATTTCAAAAATTAAACAGAATTATATAAAGAGTAATAAGTTAAAATAGCAGTTTTTGAGTTTTTCTTTCAAATTTAATACTTTAACATTTTAAAAATAACACAAATTATTTAAAAAAAATATATTTACCATAAATAAATTAAAAATATAATTAAAATATTATATTTGAGTTTTTTTTAATTTAGGATTTAATTTTTCTTTATTAAATTTTTTTATGGTATTTCAATATTAAATTTGTAATATTTTTAAAAAATTAAATTAATTGTACTCTATTTAGAACAAAAAATTAAAAAAGTGCTATTTTTTTTATCAATTTCGTTATATAAATAAATATTCTAATAAAATTAGATTTATGACCATATCGGGTTTTAGAACCGCATGTTTTCTGTATACTAAATATTTTTTTGGCAGATCTAACATCATAAATATATTTTTAAAATAGTTTTTTAAAGAGAACAATATAAATTTTAAATAATTATATATTGATTTTTTTCTATTATAATTTAGTTTTAGAGATAAATTGAATATATTTTAGTACATTTTGATTATTAGATTATAATTTTCAATTAAAATATATATTCATATATATAGAAGTGTATTTTACCATTAGAATAGAAGTTGATGCAGATAAAATGAAAATATTTGAGTAATTAAACTTTGTATTTGTATTTGATAGTAGTTCAATTTAAAAAATTAAAAATTTAAAAATATATTTTAAAATATAAGTTTGACCCGTCAATTTGAATATTTCTCCTATATAAGATTATATATACATGGACTTCGTTGATACCTCGAATGATAACCAAAATGCAACATGGGGAACGTTTCTTTGCAGCTCATCAATTGCTCTCTCTCATCCATGCAGAGTTTTCCATTTTAACTCTAGGCGATGAAAACTTTTATATAGTTTATATTTTCGTAAATGCATTTTAAATTAGAGTTATTGCCACATAAAAAAAAATCAATGTTGTTAAGAAAGTGTGATTATTCATCATCATGTGTCTAATTCTATTTTAAAGATAATTTTATTGTAACCACAACATATGTCATTATCTCTTTAAAAAATATATTAGTCATATCTTAGTTTTCTTTTATAAACAGAGATATTCCCATGTTGTAAACGATAACAAGAAAAAACGAAATAAAGAAATTTACTTACTAAATCTCTTTAAATTTTTTTTCCACAAAGCTTGCATATATAATATAAGTTACTATATTATTTATAACACATTATCACCAGAATCGTTTCTCCTCTAAACATTTGTTCAATACCATGTTGTTATTCTGCCAACGTAAAAATTATTTTTATTATTTTAATTTAATTATTTATGAAATATTAAATTATACCTCTTTCTATGATATTATTTATAAAGTAGAAGATTATTTATTCTCTAATAGTAGGTATAACCTCCTCGAGATAATAAGATAGACATTACCTTCTCAAAATTTCCGATGAATTTAAGATACCGAAAGGATCCAAAATCTCAGAGGGATCAAATGATATTTGTTCGGTCATATTACAATGATTATTTTACGGATTAAAACAATCCGGACGCATTTTATATAATTGCTTAAGCATTCATATTTGTTGAAAAGGGGATATATCAACAATACGATATACCCTTACGTGCTAATAAAAAAAAATCCTCATTAGGACATGTTATTATTATTGTATATGTGGATGATATGAACATAATTGGAACTCAAAATGAAGTTAATGATGCAAGAACCCATATGAGAGAAGAGTTTTAAATGAAATACCTTGATAAGACAAAGTTTTGTCTCGGACTTCAAATATACCATCTCTAAGATGGAATATTTGTGCATCAATCAAATTATATCAAAAAAATATTATAACGCTTTAGTATGAATAAAACAAATCTTTTGAGTACTCCAATGGTCAATAGATAATTTAATATTGATAAGGATCCATTTCAACATTGTGAAGATAACGAAGAAATACTAGGTCCTGAAGTACCTTATATGAACGCTATCGGTGCGCTGATGTATCTTACTAATTGTATTAGACCACACATTGTTTTTGCTACTAATTTTACTTGCAAGATATAATTCATCTCCTACGCGGAGACATTGGATCGAGATAAAACAGATATTTCATTATCTTTAAGGTACAATTGACTTGGTATTATTTTATCCCAAAACATCTTCGTTTGGTTTAGTTGGTTTTGTAGATATAAGATATTTATCAGACCCACATAAAGCTCGATCGTAAACTGTATACGTTTTTACATTAGGAGGTATTTCAATCTCGTGGCAATCACAAAAACATACATTAGTTGCCACTTCCTCAAATCATGCGGAAATTATCGCACTCCATGAATCATGTAGAGAAGATGTAAGGATGAAGTACATGACTCATCACATACAAGAAGCTAGCAGAATAATTACAGATAAAGAACCAACAAAATTGTTCGAGAATAGTATTGCATGTGTTGTCCAACTTAAGGAAGGTTATATCAAGAGCGATATGACAAACATATCCCACCAAGATTTTTGCTATATAATCAAGAGCTTGTGAAAAATCAAAAAGTAAACATCGAGTATATTCGCTCAACCGACAATGCAGCAGATTTGTTCATAAAGGCGCTTCCCACTACAACATTCAAATAGCATATTCAAAAATATTAAAATGCATCGTATTCGAGATCTATAAAGTATATCCATTTTCAGGAGGAGATTGTGTGATTTTATTCTTTTTCTTTATTATGGTTTTTATCCCATTGGATTTTTCCATTATAAAGTTTTCAATGAACGCAATACATTATTAATGATAGATAATCACGAGAGAGTGTCATATGTGATTATTCATCACTTAGTGTCGTGTGTCCTAATTCTACTTCAAATGTGATTTCATTGTAACCATAACACATGTCATTATCTCTTTAAAAGATGTATTAGTCATCATCTTAGTTTTCACCTCTAAATAGAGGTACTCCCATGTTGTAAAGGATAACTAGAAGAAGTGAAAAAAATAAATTTACTTACCAAATCTCTCTAAACTTTTCTTCCACAAAACTTACATAAGTTGTGTACATTGACTTCTTCTGCTCTCCATTTTATCGTTTTTTATTATATTTTCTATTGCAAAAAAATTTATGGGACCTTATGGTTCTTATTCTGCAGTAAAATTATGATTTGTTAAATTGTGATTTGTTAGAGATTGATATGATAGAAATCGATGTTCATAAAACACATATCTTAATCTTAATTTTCAAAGAATTCAAAAGTAGAATAAAAAACTTAGCAATATCAAATTTAAAAATTCAGAAAGTATGAAGAAAACATGCAACAATTTTTCAGAATGCAGATTTCGTTGCTTTGCTGCAACGTTAATATATAGAATTGACCATCGGGTAACAAATTTCAGATCACTTCTCTCTCTCTGTCTCTCTTAATTACAGTCCTTCATTTCGTTTTAAATATTTTTCTTTTACGTGTACTTGAGAGCTTCACTACTTTAATTTTCCTGCAACAAATCTCTCTCGTTGAAAGAACCTTGTCCTCAATGTTTAAAACGAGGAAACTGGTTACACAAACCAGCAAGAAACTCCCAAGTCGCTGCTTCCTTTGGTTCATGTGTAATAGAAACTTAGATGATAAATTCACTTTTATTCAATAACAAAATCCGAAAACTCAATCCTTTCAAATCTCCAAAGAGGAATCTCACAAAGACGAAAACAATACTTTATCTCTCCTCCGAGTACGCAGACTCGTCTCACTACCAATAACATAAAAAATAAAATGACAAAGACTCCTTATTTAAAGATTTATTTTCCTATCTTCTTTTTCTTCAAAACGGCAAACCCTCCATCGCCACTAGAGACTTTTCTATTTGTTATACGTGCCTCTCACGTGATCTTATTCTCCCATGTACTCTGTTACTTCTTCTGTTCACGTCATGATCGTATCAGTTTCTTCTCCTGAGGATTCCTTCTCTTGTTGTGCCTTTTTCCTAAAATAAACTTGGATTGGTTTATCAATATTCTCCCCCCCCCCATTGAGAAGCTTGTCCCCAAGCTTGAACGATGGATAGATTTCCGTGATATCCTTTACAAGATGTCAAGAGTTATCATGTGACTCGCGTCTCTTCCATGATACGAGTACTTCCAAGTTACCCATGTCGTTGTAACGTGTGTCGATTACTTCGTCTAGACTTAGGAGCTACTGTTCAATGCTGGACCAAGATTGTGATAATGGATATGCGTAAACGTCTGTTCTCACTACTCCTTTTAGTTGTGATACATGGAAGACGAGGTGGACTTTCGAAAAATCAGGCAGTTGGAGGCGATATGCTGCTTTACCAATCCGTTCCAGTATCATGTATGGCCCATAAAATCGAGCTGTCAGCTTCTAAAAATGCGCCTGACGACCAGTTGTTGGTGCTATGGATGGAGTTTCAGGTAGACTAAACTGCCAACAGAGAACTCGATCTCTCGGTGATGCTTATCTGCTTGGCGTTTCATAATGTCTTGAGCACGAAGTAATTTCGTTCGGATGCGTTCCAGCATAGCATCACACTCTCTAAGGGACGTCTCGAGATCAAAGTTATTAGTGTTGTGAGCCTCATATTTAACCAAGGCTGGTGGGTCTCGTCCATAGACCACGTGGAATAATGATGGCTTTAGCGATGTATGATATTATGTATTATACCAATATACAGCCCATGATAAGAACTTGTGCCACGTTCACAGTTGAGATGATGCAAAACAACGAAGATATGTCTCTAGACAATGGTTGAAGACCTCAGTTTGTCTGCCAGTTTTGTTGGTGTTTGGAAGATTTTTACGGTTATGAAAAAAGAGAATATATATTGAAAGTAATGAACTTTTTATTAACTTGATTGTATTACATTCAAAAACTTGATGATTGTGAAGACTAGACTCGATCTCTATTTATACATAGCGAAAAGACACAATTTGAAACAACGCGACTTTTTACTTGAAAAGACGCGACTCTATACTTGAAAAGACACGACTCTTTACTTGAAAGGACATGACTCTTTACTTGAAAGGACACGACTCTTTACTTGAAAGGTCACAACTATTTGTGTTGAACCAACACGACTAAATAAGTGAAAAGACACAACTTTACGAATTGATAATTCGTGACTCTTAATTATTAACTAACTTATATAAATGTGACTTTATATTATACGAGATTTGATTATACTTTAACACTCCCCCTTAATCATATCTCGGCTTCACTCCAAGCTTTCTTCTAAGATCTTTAAATCTTGAAATGTTTAATGCCTTTGTGAAGATATCTGCAAGTTGATCTTCGCTTTTGCAATACTCTAGTTGAATGAGTCCTTTGTGCTCGGCTTCACGTACAAAATGATACTTGATCTCTATGTGTTTTGTTCTTCTATGTTGTACCGGATTCCTTCCAATTGCTATTGCCGACTTGTTGTCACATAAGATGGGGATGCCTTCTTTAAACTTTAATCCAAAATCCTCCAAAAGTCTTTGTAACCATATGGCTTGGTTTGTCGCTGCACATACGGCGATATACTCTGCCTCTGCCGTTGATTGAGCCATTGCTTGTTGTTTACTTGACTGCCAACAAAACATAGCCGATCCAAGACTAAAAGCATAACCTGATGTGCTTTTCTTGTCTTCGGTAGAACCACCCCAATCATTGTCCGAGTAGCCTATTAATCTTGGTGTCTCCACGCTTGTAAAAAATACTCCAAAATTTGACGTTCCTTTGACGTATCTTAACACCCTTTTGGCTTCTTGATAGTGCTTCACATGGGGTGATGACATGTATCTTGAGAGATAGGAGCTTGCGTACATTAGATCAGGTCTTGATGCACATAAATATAAGAGCCCTCCAACAATGCTTCTATACTTAGTCGGATCTCCAGATCTTCTATCTTTTCCTTGTTGTGTACTCCTTTTCTTGTTGTGTAAGTGGAGTGCACTCTTGCTTTCTTTCATTCCAAACTTATTAATAAGTTTGTTTGCATATTTTTCTTGTGAAAGAAAAATACCGTGATCATCTTGAATTATTTCCATCCCAAGAAAATAATTCAACAATCCAAGATCCGTCATCTCGAATTCATTCTTCATATTTTCTTTGAATGTGTTGATGAGATGAATATTGCTCCCTGTGATGATGATATCATCAACATATAAGCTAACGATCAACACATCTTTTCCTTGCTTCATAATATACAAAGCCGCATCATTCATACTTCTTTCAAAACCGTTTTGAATGAAGTTTGAGTCTATTCTTCCATACCATGCCCGTGGGGCTTGCTTCAAACCATATAAGGCTTTGTATAGCCTTAACACCTTTTCTTCCTTTCCTTCAATCTCAAAACCAGGTGGTTGTGTGACATAAACCTCTTCTTTTAGTTCTCCATTTAAAAAGGCTGATTTGACGTCCATTTGATACAATCTCCACTTCATTTGAGCCGCATATGCAAGTATGGCTCGTATTGTATCATGTCTTGATACTGGGGCAAATGTCTCAAGATAGTCAACTCCATATTCTTGAGAAAAACCTCTTGCAACTAGTCTCGCCTTGTGTTTAATAGGATTGCCGATTGCATCCGTTTTGATCTTATAGATCCACTTCACGCTTATTACATTTTTCTTCTCCGGCTTGTCTACTAGTTTCCATGTCTTGTTCTTCTCAATCATTTCTATTTCTTCATTCATGGCTTTTCTCCACTCTTTACTGACACAAGCTTCATTGTAAGTTTGTGGTTCTTCATTTGCGAGAAGGCAAGCTTCTATTATTTTAGCCACTTCTTCAACCTCCACTCTTGGTGCTATTCGCATGATTTCACTTATTGACTTGTATTTCTTTGGTGGTTCAGAAGTTTCTCCTTCTTCATTGTTATCATGGTCACCATCTTGAAAAGAAACAGGGCTGGAGATTTTTTCAGTTTGATCTCTTGATTCTTGTAGGTCATTCATAGATAAAACAACAGTCTTCTTGACTTCTTCTTTTCTATCCCAATCCCACTTCTTATTTTCTTCAAACTCAACATCTCTTGATACTTCAATCTTCTCGTTCTCCAAGATGAGAACTCTATAGCCTTTGGATTGATTGCTATAGCCGATAAGGATTCCACGCTTTGACTTAGCGTCTAATTTTCTCCTTTTTTGATCGGTAATATGCACGTAGCATATGCTACCAAATATTTTCAAGTGTGATACATTTGGCTTGTGTCCACCCCACTTCTCTATAGGTGTCACATCATCTTTAATTGCCTTTGATGGTAGACGGTTTTGTAAGTAAGCCGCGGTGTATACCGCTTCTGCCCATAACTTGAGCGGTAAGCCTTGCTCAACAAGCATTGTTCTCGCCATCTCCACCAAGGATCTATTCTTGCGTTCTGCTGCCCCATTTTGTTGTGGTGAATAAGGCAATGTAACTTGCCTATTGATTCCTTCTTCTTCACAAAAATGGTTGAATTCTTGTGAAGTGAACTCACCACCTCCATCAGATCTTAACGTCTTGATGGTACAATCTGATTGTTTTTTGATCATCGCTTTGAACTTCTTGAACATTAAGAAGGTCTCAGATTTTTGTTATAGGAAGTATACCCAACACATGTGAGTATAGTCATCCAAAAACAACAGAAAGTAACGGCTTCCATCAAGCGATTTGTGTTGCATCGGTCCACATATATCCGTATGCACAATCTCAAGCTTTTCTCTTGTCTTAGTTTGAGATTCTTTTGGAAAACTTTTGCGTGATTGCTTTCCAAGATTACATGCCTCACATACTTCCTTGTTGACTTTAAACTTTGGTAACCCATTTACCAAATTTTTGTCTTGCATTTGTTGCAACCGTGTGTTTCCTACATGAAAAAGTCTCTTGTGCCATGTTTCTATTTCCTCTTGCTCACTTGTATTCATAGCTTCTTCTTGTACTGAACTTAACTTGATTCTGAAGCTCTTTTGAGTCATTGGAATATCCATGATCTTCTTGCCATTTGCATCTACAATGATGCATTTCTTGTCTTTAAAACATACTTGATAGCCGTTTGAAATGATTTGAGGAACGCTCAACAAATCTTTTTCCAAACTAGGCACCAAGAAAACGTTTTTGATGACTTTCTTGCCGTAACTTGTCATGACGGTAATATCTCCTTTACCGGCTGTCATTACTATTTCTCCGTTTCCGACTTTGATCGGAACCTTGATACTTTTATCGATCTTAGAAAAGTATCTCTCGTCTTTCGTCATATGATTAGTGCATCTACTGTATACTAACCAAATGTCTTCTCTTAATGTTGTTATTGCTTCTTCACTTGCATTAAACAACATGTGGTCTTCACCCAAGTCTTCCTCTTCGAGACTTACATGCGCTCTTTCCTTTTTCTTTGAGCGACACACATTTGAGTAGTGACCAATTTTACCAAAATTGTAACACTCCTTGTTACTTCTTTTATTCTTTTCATGATTGTTTTCTTTCAGTTTCTTCCAACACTCGTTTTCGGTGTGATTGCTTTTCTGGAAAAACTCACACCACTTCTTGCCTTGAATAACACGTCTCTTGGTGTTATCTCGTTTGAAACCGGATTTGGTTTCTTTTGAACGAGCATTAAATGCTCCTTCATTAGTGTTTTCTTCTCTTGCAGCCATTCTTGCTTCATGTGCTTTCAAAATACCGATTAGCTCTGTCATTGTTAGTGAAGTCAAATCGCGAGTTTGCTCCAAAACGCTAACAATGCTATCAAACTTGGCTGGGAGAGAGATGAGTATCTTCTGTATGAGTTGATAGTTGGTTTTCTTCTCGCCATGATAAGTTAATTGATTCTCCAAAACAATTAACTTATCGGTGAATGTCTTAATATCTTCGTTATAATACATCTTTAGATTTTCGTACTCCCTACGCAACGATTGAAGTTTAACCAATCGGACTTGAGGAGAACCTTGATACTCATCCTTCAATACGTCCCATGCATCTTTTGATGTTGATGATGCCGCAATGCGTGAAAATATTTGATCAGACACGGCAGTTTGCAAAATTTGCAATGCCATCGTATCATTTGACATTGCTTCTTCTCTAAGCGATTTTGCCCTTGCTGTTTCAGGGATTTCTTGTTCTTGTACCGGTTCGACCGGCAAGCCTTCTTCAACTACGGACCATAATTTTCTAGTCCTTAGAATGGTTGCCATCTTAATGCTCCAGAAGTCGTACTTCTCCCCATCGAATATAGGGATCACTTGATGTGAAGAGCCTTGCATAGTCTCGGCTTATTTTGCGATTAACTTATGCGATATCTTCTTGTTGCTTTTGTTCTTGCGATGAGTTGTAAACTAATGCTTTCTCTTTTGTCCTCTTCAATCGTAAAGCTCCGATACCATGTTGGTGTTTGGAAGATTTTTACGGTTATGAAAAAAGAGAATATATATTGAAAGTAATGAACTTTTTATTAACTTGATTGTATTACACTCAAAAACTTGATGATTGTGAAGACTAGACTCGATCTCTATTTATACATAGCGAAAAGACACAATTTGAAACAACGCGACTTTTTACTTGAAAAGACGCGACTCTATACTTGAAAAGACACGACTCTTTACTTGAAAGGACATGACTCTTTACTTGAAAGGACACGACTCTTTACTTGAAAGGTCACAACTATTTGTGTTGAACCAACACGACTAAATAAGTGAAAAGACACAACTTTACGAATTGATAATTCGTGACTCTTAATTATTAACTAACTTATATAAATGCGACTTTATATTATACGAGATTTGATTATACTTTAACAAGTTTGTGGATGGAATGTCGTGCTAGATTTCAGTTTGGTGCCTGATAGTCAAAATGATTCATTCCAAAACTTGCTTAAGAATACGCGATCCCGATCAGAGATAATAGAGGATGGAAAACAGTGTAAAAGAATAATCTCTGTCGTGAATTTTGGCGCGATGCCAGTTGCTATTAATGAATGTCGGAGTCCTACAAAATCTCCATACTTAATTAAGTGATCGATGACCACCAAAATCACGTTGTAGCCATGTGAGGTGGATAAGCCTTCAATGAAATCTATTGAATTTCATCCCATATGCAATATGGTATAGGTAGAGGTTGGAGAAGATTTGTTGGTTATAAGGTAGAATATTTGTTAGCTTGACATACCCCACATGCCGCAACGTATGTTTGGATCCTGTCTCACATTCCTTTCCACTGAAATGCTTAAGCGTATTGAGGATGCCGGAGTGACCTCCCATGGGGCTGGCATGATATTCCTCAAGAATTAACGGTATAAAATGGGAGGTGTGTGGAATTACCAACCTGTTCTTATACCAAAGGCGGTTGTTGATCATGGGTTAGCCACTTTTTGGTGTGTCCGATAAGATCTCCCTAACATTTTGTTGGATTTTCGTATCACCCTCGATCTCATTGTAAAGATCCTCCAATTAAATTGCCGAGGACACTATAATAGCAAAGAATGACTTTTCGAACAAGGGTTATGGTGGAGATGACATACGTGAAAGTCCATCCGATGTACGGGAAGGTTTCGATGAACTTCATCCACCTGGCATGTCTCCTCTTGAGATTGGTTTGCCCTCTGAGGTGTTTGAGAGTCTCGTGATCAGTGTGGATCACAAACTCCTTGGACAGCAAGTAATGCTGCCAAGTTTCCAAAGCTCGGACAAGGGCATAAAGCTCCTTATCATAAGTGAGGTAGTTCAGTGAGGCACCACCTAGCTTCTCACTGAAGTATGCCACTGGCCTCCCTCCTTGAGTCAGCACCGCTCCTATGCCTATTCCAGAGGCATCGCATTCTACTTCGAATGTCTTGTTGAAGTCGGACAAGACTAGCACTAGTGCATGTATGAGGCTATCCTTCAAGGCTTAGAACGCCTTCTCCTAAGCTTCTCCCCAGCTGAATCCCACGTTCTTCTTCACTACTACCGTCAATAGTGAGGCAATACTGCTGAAGTTGGTCACGAACCTTCGGTAGAAGCTGGCCAGTCCATGGAAACTCCTCACTTGGCTGATGTTGCTCGGTGTTGGCCATTCTTGTATGGCTTGGATCTTCTCCTCATCAACCTGTAGGTCCTGTGAGCTTACAACAAAATCTAAGAAGACAAGTTTATCAGTATAAAAGGTGCACTTCTTGAAATTGGCATAAAGCTCTTCTTGTCGAAGGGTTTTAAGTACCATCTCAAGATGTGTAAGGTGATCTCTTAAACACTTACTGTAAACTAAAATGTCGTCGAAATAAACTACAACGAACTTATTGATGTATGCTCTAAGAACTTGGTTCATAAAACGCATGAAGGTGCTTGGGGCATTAGTCAAGCCGAATGGCATGACTGTCCACTCGTAGAGCCCCTGCTTTGTCTTGAAAGCAGTCTTCCATTCATCACCTTCTTTCATCCTGACCTGGTGGTATCCACTCTTGAGGTCTATCTTGGAGAAGACTGTGGCTCCACTCAGCTCATCTAGCATGTCATCCAACCGTGGTATCGGATGCCGGTACTTGACTGTGATGTTGTTGATTGCTCGGTAGTCCACGCACATTCGCCAAATCCCATCCTTCTTGGGCACTAGTAGCACTAGTACGTCACATGGACTGAGGCTCTCTCAAACATAGCCTTTCTCCAGGAGCTCCTTGACTTGCTTCTCAAGCTCCTTAGACTCCTCTGGACTCATCCGGTAGGGTGGCCGGTTGGGCAGGGCTGCTCCGGGCACAAGGTCGATCTGGTGCTCTATGCCTCGTAGGGGAGGTAAGCCTGCTGGTATCTCTTCCGGGAACACATCCTGGAACTTTTTAAGGAGAGTTTCTACTTCAGGAGGTAGCTCTACCTGTTCATGTTCTATACTCAAAATTTCTTTGAAGACCATTAGTAACATTAAATCCTTCGAGGCTAAAGCTCTCCGGACATGGCTTGGTTGAATAAAAAATTAGACTTGATAAGTTTCTTTTCCTCTCATTTGGAGTTGTAGCTCGTGTACCTGGGCAGGTGTAAGAGGAGCTAGGCTGACCTTTCTTTTGTCATGCACAAAAGTGTAGAGATTGGTTCGGCCATCATGTCTGGTCTCTTTGTCAAACTGCCATGGTCTTCCTAGAAGAAGGTGGCCAGCTTGCATGGGCACCACATCGCACACGACTTGGTCTTGGTACTTGCCCACACTGAATGGCACAGTGACTTGCTCATGGATCTTGAGCTCCACTTTGTCATCGAGCCATCAGCCTATATGGTTGAGGATGCCTTGTCTTCTCTAGACCTAGCTTATCAACCATATATGCATTAGCAACGTTAGTGCAAGAACCACCATCTATGATGAGGTTACATACCTTGCCCTTGATGGTGCAATGGCTGTAGAAGATGTTCTCCCTTTGGATGGTCTCTGAAGGATCCACCATTGTACTGAGGATGCGTCTAGTGACCAGCACTTCCCCCACATCAGGGTACTCAATGTCACCGTATTCTCCTTCTGGTTCATAGTCCTCTTCATCTTGAGACTCATACTCTCCAACCTCCGTAATCAGCATGACCCGGTTGTTTGGCACTCTCTTAAGATGTGTCCACGACCCCCTAAACTTGAAACAAGTGATGTCACGTGATCTTTGAGGGTTAGAAGACTTACTAGGCTCTCTCTGGTCACAAGTTGGTTCAGGAGGTTTGCTCTTGAATCTTGACTCGATCTCTATGCTCTTGCCCTTGTCTATGGGTTTAGGAATGTTGCTTGGTGCCCAAGGAGTCTTAGGCTTGATGCGGATGTCTTGGTTCTTATGTTTGATGTGCTGCTCAGTCTGGACAGATAGGTGGAACAAATCCTTGAAGTCATTGTAGATTTGCCTTTCCACCTTGCGGCTGATCCTCTCTTGCAGTCCATCCAAGAATTGTGCCATCAACGCTTCTTCATCATCATTGAGCTCCAGCCTGCTCCTTAGCTTCTCGAACTCTTCATAGTACTCCTCTACTGATCTGGTACCCTGCTTAAGAGTACGAAAACAACGTTGCAAGTCCCTATGAAAGTAAGGTGGAACAAACCTTTGTCGCATGATATCTTTTATGTCGACCCATGAGTCTACGGGCCTCATTCTTTTCCTCCTTTGGTCAGATACCTCACTATCCCACCAGATGAGGGTATTGTCCGTGAGTTGTGCTACTGCCATTGAGACTCCCCTAGGCCCTGGTTGGCTGTAATGATCGAAGATATGATCCATTCTTCTCTCCTAATCTAGGTAAGCCTTAGGGTCTACTTTTCCTGCAAAACTTGGAGGAGTTAGCTTAACATCAGGATGAGTTACCTGGTTGTAGGCGTGTTCATCTCCATCCTCATGATGTCTAGGAGGCATCCTTGGTCTCTGGTGAAGACCATATGGCTCGAAGCCATCATCTTCTGCCTTTGGTTGTCGTGGAGGTCCTCTCGGCCTAGGGTGATAGTCATGAGGCTGCACGTCCTCATCTCCTTCTGGCTGGGGTTCCTCCTGTTCGTACCGTGTCCTAAGGTGCTCAGGATCCTCAGCACGGCCTTGCACAGCCCTCATGTGCCTTATAGCCTGGAATCTCACCGGCCTCTCCACTCGCTCCAACCTCTTGCCGATTGATGCGAGTTACGTTTGGAGTGTGGTGAATCTCTATTCTCTTCGCCCATTGCGTGATAAATTACAAACTTAGAGCTAGGAGGGCTGGTCTCAACTAGGTTCTAAGCGCACAAGATTCTTAGCGAAAAAGTTTGTTGGAAGAAAGTTCTACTTTATTAATATCAAAAAGGTTGTCGAATTACAATGCTGGAAGGAGCCTTATTAATATGCTCGAGAGCTTGACCTTCTAGGGTCGACTCAAAGAAAGAAAAGAAAAGTTTACAAAAGTGCACAAATGGAAAATATACAAAAGTGCATAACCGAAAAAAGGACCTATTCCTAAAATGTTTTTGACTCAAAAATATAAACAATCTAGATCATACCCTACAAAACAGAAAGAGGCATATATTTGAATTGAAAACTTACCTTTCTTACCTCACGACCAAGAAATGGAAGGTGGCCGTCCTTGTGACATGCACGCGCCTTGCTCCTAGTCTTTGACTTGGAGTAGGGTTAGGAATCTTTGGGCCCTGACCTCTCTTGCCACTAAAGCCCAAGTCTCTGAAGTCTCTTGCATTGTTGAGAAGCTTTTGGACTCTTCTTTGCACTTCTGGCCCATTGTCCTTAGTCGATCTTCCTCTAGGAGCTTGTCGACCCATAAGCTCAACTTGTGGAAGAGTGCTCTTGATCTGCTCCTTGTCATTGCTCCTGGTGGCACCACTAGTGTAGAGACTTCCTCTAGATGCATGTCCTGAAGCTGGTAGCTTATCTGGTCCGAGTCTCCTTGTGTAGAAGTTGAAATGCTCGTGTACTCGGCTGGATCGGCTTTACCGGCTGGACTGTGCGAGGTACTGGCCGGAATGCGTTCTGGACCAGCCAAATTGATCCCGGAGTCAGCGGCGTCACCAATGGGACCGGCGGTGTCATCCACGTCGCCACCAATTGTGCCAGAGGTTTGGGCCTCTCCGCCGGTAATGCTGATCGATCTGGTCCTGTTGGTCGAGGGTCTGGCGGTACCGCTTGGGCCGACAGACATACCAAATGGTCTGGCTGTTTCGAGCAAGCTTCCTGGTCGGCCAGTCTGGTCTCCTGGCTGGACATACGACCTGATGTCCTCATCAGAGGGCCACACCTAACGAAGTTATGCCAAAAACCGTACAAACGCCCATGACTAATATTCTCATTCTAGGACCCAAGAGGGAGATCGACGTTCTCCTCAGAAGTCTTGATAATGGTCGAGCTCAATCAATAGGTTCGACGAGGTCCCAGGCGCTGATCGACTTGCTGAACTAGGGGGGCTACTGTTGGAGGTGTGATTCGCCCTCCCCAAAATCGGAGCTCGGCCCAAAAGGAATCGATCCAATGACCCAAGGGCCTGATAGTGAGAGTTGTTGCACCACTTTCGAGAAGCTGCAAAGGAGCTTCCTGAGATGTCCGATCTCAACAACTCTCAAGAACGACGACGAACCTCCCGAGAAAGAGCATTTATGAGTATTTATGGGCCGCAATAATGAAGATGTTGAAGATTTGGTGAATTGGGAATATAAAATGAGGACGATGATGCCATAAATGAAGAAATAATTAATTAGTTCGGAGATTCTCGATATTAAAGAGTTCACCGTTTCTTTGTATAACCGAACTGATCAATAAAAATCTACTCGATTACATTCGTTTATCTCAAAGTTTCTGACATTAAATTTACTAAAAATTCTCACCGAAGAACTGAAATTCAACAGTAATCTGATTTATTATCCATATGTAGATATAAAACCATGTTGTAGGACTATGAATCAACATGTCAGGAAAAGTACGTTAAATGAATTAGCATATCAAAAAAGTAGGGATATGAATCAACACTTCTCAACTAAACAACGTTGTTTATATATGCAGGAGAATCATGAATCAAACTATACTAACGGTTTGGCTAATGCATTATAAGTCACATAGTTTTTTTTTTAAATTTAGTTGTGATTTATGTAGGTTTAATCACTAAATGCGAGTTGGAGTACATATCAACACGTAGGGAAAATAAAATGAAAATTTGGTGGACATTTTAATCGAACTAGTCAAAATCTTTTTATACATTTATAAGAACACAGTGCAGATTTCAATATATTTTTTTAATAATTCAAAATTTATAGATAATCTAAAAAACAACGTACATTTTTTGATATTTCTGTTAACGGAATTTGGTTTTCGTTAATACTCGCTAACATAACATAGTATATGGATGGACTGGGTGACGTGGTAGTGCATGTGCAATAAAACGACGTTGTTTTGGTCGATTAATCTCATAACACATACTTTCCCCTTCTTCCATCTTTCTCTTTCCTCAGTCGGGATTAGGGTTTGATATCGGGGATTTTCCAAAAACAAAAGCTTTCTGAAATCGACTTAACTCTTCATTTGTTGATTTTGGAAAGGTTTCGTTTTTTGAAAATCTACAATACCAAACCTTAATCGCGATCAAAGAAGGAAAAAGAAGGGAAAAACATTTGTTATGAAAAAGACATCGCTTTACTGCATACACAGTGTCATGTTACCCATTTCTATGCTACGTCATCCATTATTGAAAAAAAAACTGGACTCATTTAATGAAAATGATGAAAAAGTACGTATTTGTTAGATCGTATATAAAATTTGAATTATTAATAGATAAATGTTGAAATCCGCATTATAATTGTATAAAAGTTGTTAGACTCAAATTGATGGATTTCCCACTAAAATTTATACATGGTTCCACTTCATAGTACAGGAAAAATATCTATTCATACCAATATTTTCTAATCGTAATATATACCATGCTTGAATTTACACACATCACAACTAAATTTAAATCAACTACATGAATTAATATGAGACCTTGTGCAAATGCAATCCTACCACATAGATAAATACATAGATAAAGTGGAGCCTCGTAAATATGTGATAGCAATCAATGGTTAATAAGACAAAATATGATACATTTTACATTTTTAATCAAATCAATCAAAATCAAACAGAACCAATCCAAACTAAAATATGTACATAACGGTTTCATACCACTTTTTATTTATTATTATCAATTTGATTTGGTTCAGTTCAAACTGAACCTATAATCAATATGTTTATTTTATAGAAATACCTTAAATTAAAAATAAATAAAGTTTTAGTATCAGTAATAACACTCAACTAGATTTATACCCACGCCATACATAGAGAAAAATATTCATAAATTATATTTTATTAGTAAATATAAATTAAATATTTATATAATTTTAATTTTTATTTGAAATTAATTTTAACATTAATTTTTGTATATATAAATTAAAAAAAGAAAAATAATTCTTTTTATGAATTTAATAATATTTTTAGTTAGTTTGATGAAATATATTAATTATCTAACCAAATTAATACAATGACAAATATTAAAATTATTCTAATAAATTAAGCTCATTTATATATTTATTTAAAATTTACTGTAGTGGTAACACGTTACATGATATATCTCTTAATAACACGTCCGAATAATGTTATTTTCTCTAAATATTTCTCAAATAATATATTAGGGATTATATACATAGAGAAAAATATTCATAAATTATATTTTATTAGTAAATATAAATTAAATATTTATATAATTTTAATTTTTATTTGAAATTAATTTTAACATTAATTTTTGTATATATAAATTAAAAAAAGAAAAATAATTCTTTTTATGAATTTAATAATATTTTTAGTTAGTTTGATGAAATATATTAATTATCTAACCAAATTAATACAATGACAAATATTAAAATTATTCTAATAAATTAAGCTCATTTATATATTTATTTAAAATTTACTGTAGTGGTAACACGTTACATGATATATCTCTTAATAACACGTCCGAATAATGTTATTTTCTTAAAATATTTCTCAAATAATATATTAGGGATTACGGTACTAACTTAAATCTATTTATATTTATTTGAAATTATTTATAAATTAACGTATAAAAATTTTAAAGAAATAATTTTTTTTGAAAATGTAATACTATTTTTTGGTTAGTTGAATCAAATATATTTATTCCTAACCAATATAATATCAGTGGCATGTATTGTAATTATTTTAGTAATTTAAATCATTTTATATATTTAATCTGAAACTCGCTGTGGTGTTGACACATCAGCATGATATTTTTGTTATTAACACGCAGGTTAAGGTTACTTTGTTAAAAAGTTTCTCAAATAATATATTAGGGATTCAAAAACTCACAGAAATATCATTTTAACAAATAAAAAGGACTAAAATATCCTTAATTTTAGTCAAGTTTCGATTCTCTTCCCAAGTAAAAGTTTTGCTATTTTAATAAAATGAGTGTATATATATTAAATAAAATGTAAAATGTTAATTATCTATATTATCATATTGGTTACACACCCATTTTCTCCCATCATTTGACCAAGGTTCGATCTCCCTCCAGAGCTATTAAAAGTTTTTGCTATTTTAATTAAAGTAGTGTATATATAATAAACAAAATGTTATATATTGATTAGTTACAGCGACATATTGGTTACACACTCTTTCTCTCACCTAATTGTCCCATGTTCGATTTGCCTAATTGCAACTTTTAGTTTTTCTTTTTATTTAATTATTTTATTTAGGAAACGATTCCTTAATTTAAGAAACCTTTACTTAATTTAAGTTAGTAGTCACATTTTATGCAAAATTTAGAAGGTTTTATGCAAATTTAGGAAGTATTTCTTACGTTTTAAGAATTCCTTCCTAAAATTCTTAAAACGTGAAATTAAATGAGTCAAAGTGTTTATCCATCAGATTGTTCCACATGAATTAATCAAAAGTGTTTATCCAAAAAATATCAACAAGAGTGTTTATTCAAAAAACATCAGCAAGAATGTTTATCAACAATCAAAGATACAAGTTATAAATGAAAACATCAAAATAAAAATGTCCAAACTAAGATTTATTAACAAACTCATGAAAAATATCAAATGTCAGCTTCGTTCTTAATTCTTCTTCTGTGGCATCCTGTAGCTTTGACATATCTTCAATGTCCATTGAATGACATTCAATCATTTTGAGCACAAAAAGAAAACAATTGACATCAGTTTTCGTCATTAAAAAAAAAATTAGGTTTGCACATCTCTCAAAACTCATTAATGCACTTAATCTTATTACATGAGAATTTTCACATCAACATCCTGAAATTGAAAGAGGATAATTTAGCAATCATTAAAATTTAAAATATTTATTAAGATACAATTGGAAAACTTAAATAGAAAGATAAGTTTATGATGTAAAGACAAAAATCTAATTTAAACTAAATACATATATATATGCAAAATAAAATGATTATATGTTTATTAGTTACAGTAGCATATTGGTTACACACGTTTTCTCTTATATAAGGGTACAAGATTCGATTCTCCTCTTGTGAACTGATTTAAAAAATTTGCAGAAAATTATCTTTAAAGATAAATAAGGTTATTTTAATGTTTTTCACTTAAAAAAATGCTATTTGTGGGAGTTTAGATTTGAGATGTTAATTTAGTCAATAAAACATTATTTAATGATAAATTAGTCAATTGCACTTTATTTTATATCTTATCAATTGCATAAAACAATTATTATTGGTATTTGATTTTTATTTATATTTTATATTTATCTTATTTTAAAATAGACAACATTGGTGTCATATTTTTCTTCTGTTTTGTAATAATTATTTTTGAAAAGTATGTAGATCATAGTTTGATACGTATACGAAACCTTACAAATTTGAAAACCAAATTCAAGCTAAACCAAATTCAAGCTAAACCAAATAAAATTCTAATGGTATTCAAACCAAACTAAATTGAAACAAACCCAAACTACACCACACTTGGCTAATATTTTATTAAAACCAAATTAACCAAACCCAACTCAAACTGAACCCATAAAAAGCGAAATACCCTCCCCTAATGAGATGGTATTTAAATTAGCCGTAAATGTATTTAAATTAAACCCTTTAAATTAAAAAAAAAATTGAAGATTCTTCGAGAGTTACCCAAAATTTAATAAATTATTTCGAAATTATACGAATTACCCAAAACATTCATACTAAACAATCACACAACACTTTATACAAATGAAAACTTGCGCAAGAAACGTAAAGAAGATTATTGCAAACCTAATAGATGTCATCTCCTCGTAGCTTTTCAAGAATGAGCATCTCTTGCTTTGCGTCTGTTTGGTTGCTATATGTCAAGAATTCAAACACAAAACATGATGACTTTTACTAAAAGTAGACTTTGATAATGGCTCATATGAGAAACAAAGGATACATTCATGATCTGGATCTTCAGAGAAATTAGAGTGCAATGCATTTCCCATACTGTCTACAATGGCTGAAATGGTCATTGATGATTCAATGCATAAGATTGCTGTTATTGCATCTAATCGTGTGACCTCATTTCTAAACATAAGCCTTGCATGAGCTGTGAGACACCATAATATCATTAGTATCATTTTTGTTCCTGTTTTTTTTTGTAGTAATTTGATTGGTAGAAGAGGATAACCGAAGATGTACCTTGAGCTAAACGGATTAAGCTTTCCAACATCCGCACGGTTGTTCTTGCTGCAATTCAGAGTAAAATCAAATTACAAGAAGATTTCGCCTCATCTTGGGATCTATCTTAGTTGGTTTTGTTAAAATCCGTTTCAGCGACTCAATCAGAGTTCCCATAGGACCTAAGGATTTTCTAAACTGGACCGGATGTTTAGTTTTAAATTGACTCAATGAAATCTCGGTTATAATGAATGGGTTTCCAGAGTATGAATGAGGAATAAAAAGTCTCAGCAATGAAATAATAGGACTGAAAGCGAATCTGTGGGCTTCCCAACACCCCCACCCATATACAAAATTAGCATCTGGAGAACAGAGAAGCATTCCTCAGGATATACCTGCATTATGTGTTGAAGATCTTCTTTGAAGTCGATAATAACTTGAAATAATTTCTTCTGCTTCCTTTGATAGGACAGGCTTGAGGTTACTTTTTACAAACTGAATGTACCTGAATAGCTCAGGTTATAAGAGTTTAGAACCAATCATGAATGTATTACCAGCTAAGAGAAAAAGCATCTATCATCTTATGATCTTATTTACACATATGATGGACTGATACCTTTGAAGCATTGGTAGTGGCCAAATAGTTGTCAGATCGTCCACATCTCTGCTTTGCTCTGTTTGCACCTGGGTTGATTTCATCAAATCATTAAAGACATCAAGATTGTATATTTTGTCACAAATATACTCTGCTCAATACAATATAGACTTCGTTAAAGGAACATACCTCGGCGAGGATGTGAGAGGATACAACTTCATCCCATTCGGGATTTTTTGTATCTAAGAGGACAAGTACAATATCAAATCTGCTCAACAAGGGACCGGAAAGTGCGGTATTGACAGAAAGAGCTAGATTCAGTTAAGAACTTTCTGAAGAAAAGTATCAAAACAAGTAAACCAAATAAATTCAAAGGCAAAGGGGAAAAAGGACGCTTGCCTAACTGATAATTCAAGTAAGAAATGTATGCCTATATTAAATGATATCGACAACTTGAATTTAAAAAAAGACAGTTGGCATGTATGTAAGCAAAATATTGTTAGAGGTCTACTCTATCTGAAATGGATACATTGATCAGGATCATATTGTCCTTTGGGATTTGTAGCACCGAAGACAATTGTCTTTGTGCTAAGAGTTGTTACAAGGCCAGCCTTCAAATTAGCAAGAAAAAAGAATACAGAAACAAAACTAGGCATAAGCATTTAGTTGTACAACTTGAATAATGGAGCTGATGCCGTAACAAAAATAAAGATACATGAGTACTTTAGTGTTTTACCTTGGCGACGCTTATACTTTGTTGCTCCATTGCTTCATGTATGGTTGCTCTGTCATGCTCTCTCATGCTTCCAAAAAGAAAAAGTTGCATATTAGTTGTAGGTAAGTGTCTCAGAGGAAGAGGCAACAGAACCAAATTCGATGCAAAAATAGCGATATAAATTGAAAGGAAAAGATTTGTCATGTTAGGCTGACCACATTTAGCGAGTGAATGTTTCCTGCCTGTGATAAGAGTGCACAGATTCACAAGACAACAGGAACACTTCAACTTCTTCGAAGATCAAAATTTTCAAGCATACAACACTTACAGATTAATGCAAAACATTCTTATAATAGATGCTTTTCCCATCTGGCATCTGGAAGATTACCTATCAAATTCATCAATACAGCACAGCCCACCATCTGCAAGAACAAGGGCTCCAGCTTCCAACATCCACTCTCCTGGAACAAATTAATAACACTTAACAAAAAATGTTTTGAAGAATCCAACACAAGAGATAGGCAAGAGATTGGAATTCTACCTCCATCCTTCACTGCAGTTACAGTCAATCCAGCACTTGTGCTTCCTAGTCCCGTTGTGATTACAGATCTGTTGCTTAGTTTTGCAGCAAACTTCAAGAACTGAGATTTTCCCGTCCCTGCCAGATATAATCAACGTAAAAGGTGGGTTCGTATGGCAGTACATTCTCAAATAGTTCAATCAGCTACTAACAAAAAAATATAAAAGTTTTTCTTAAATCTCAGTTTTAATGTAAAAGTACTCGAGTTCCAAATCAATTCAGTTCAGGTGAACTCAACCACAGTTTAGGGGCATATATATAAGAAAAAATAATATCCAGTGGTTGACAAAGACCTGGATCGCCAATAAGAAGCAAGTGCGACTCTCCCCGTACTTTTGTACCAGAAGCATCAAGATGTTGCACACCTCCAATGAGCGTCAGGGCAACTGCATATTAACACAATAACATGCATGGAAATCTTTATAGAAAATTCAATGAGAAGAGATGTTGACAAAAATGTATGCATGCATCATACCTGCAAGCTTAACAGTGAAAAGACCAAAGACTTGGGGACAGACACCTCGTAAGATAGCATTTCTCCCTGAATTAATCAAACTCTAGGAGTTAACATAAATTTTAACAAAAATTCCATTTAAGATCTTTTACATATTAATTGGAAAATAATAGAGAAACTGATAGCTGAGGAATAGTTGTCGAAATAATTGCAACAGACAGAATAGTTTCCAAGTAACATTGAGTTTTTACCTTTCAAAGGGGTATCACTAAAGTGGCTCCAAAAGTTCTTGAACTTCTCAATCATTTCATCAGATATATCAATTTCTGATTTGAGTTCGTTAATTCTTCTAGAGACCGGCAGGATAACACGTGAAAAGGGGGTAGAAGTGAGTTAATAACTGAAATTGTAATGCCCAATAGTAACTCAGAATATGAGAAAGTGAAATCTCATGAAAGACCCAAAATAACTCTCTGGGGAAACTTTTAAGGTGAACTAAGAGCTGCTTCATGGTTTAGCTGCCTCAACAATTCTTTCGAGGCAAACAAACCAATACCAGTTTTGTACTAAACTTTTGGCAGAAGTTGGTGAAGTTTCCTTGAATAATACGATTTGCTTTATCAAATTTGGCAAGCCATTACCTAACATGATTGGCAATCAACATCGGTTCAAGGTCGCAGCGAACGTCTTTTAACTCAGGAGACCATTTTGAAGTCAAGATTCCAGAGACAACAACATCATCTGCATTTAAACGAAAGTAACAAATATGTTACTAAAGCAAATATCAGGAGACGAAGCAGTTATGCTGGTACCTTTAGAATGGTTACACTGAGTCTTGGAATTTGGCCATAGTATAGCTAAAAAGGATAAAAAGAAACAAACAGAAGCCATGGTGTTGTACCTCCAGCTTTAGCATTGTCAACAAGGTCATCTTTCAGGATGACGAGCATGGACCTTGGGATAACCCCAACACCTAAAACCTGAGTATTTTCTTGGATTTTGATTTCTTGATAATCATGGCGTGTTACTGTATCATCTACAGGATCAAAGTTTGTGCCTTCACAAGATTTTGACTGCTGTCACGCAGAGTTAAATCAGTTGTTTTTGAAAAAAAAATGGATAGAGTTGCAGAAGACAATGAAAAACCAAAAGGAAATTATTTTATCATGAAGTGGAGAAAACTTCAACTTCAAATACTAGAGATGCAGTATCAGAGACCGAGTCTTGAGTTTCGCAGAATGAAATATCCTAAGGGGGGAAAAGACAAATATTTTCCAGACGGATATGAAATGTGATAGAATTGACAAACCTGGGAAGGACAAAAGGGCGGTTTCACAATTGAGTTTATTGATTCCAACTCAGGGAAAAGAGGAAACCTAGATAAGGAATCAACTAAATTTCAAGCACAAACACAAAGCATAAAACCTCACAAAAGATAGTAAAAGAACATACATGTGCTTGCATTTTCGACATCTATACATTCTTTCTCCCTCATACATTTTGATAGCCCCGGACCGAATTACCGTGCCCTTCAACATCAGCAGAATCCCACGGTGCTTTACTCTAACCCTACCAATACTTGGGAAAGTGTCTGTAGCAGAACAAGTAGAGCTAAAAGAAGACAGAATAAACTGAAGAACAATGAGTTATGTAAATAGGAAAAAATAGGAGACACACCAGAGCTTCGTTCTATAGGAGATCCACTAGTGTTTATACGGACATGTATAAATCTCTTCTCAATTCCAATCTTGTTCTCAAATTTCTTCATATGCTCCAACGCAATTTTCTACACCCAAAGACAAAAGTTCACCTACCTGACTAAATATATTCGTTTCCTTAAGATTGATTCGAAACCATCATTTTATTTCACGATTCATATTGAGTACATACGTGAGCCAAAATAGCTGAATCGTTAAAGTGACGCAGATACTGTTGTGGATTGGAGTAAACCAGACGCGCCAAGTACGGATTCTCATCAACGAGTTCTGCGAATCTAAATAGTATGTGATTGCAATAAGGTGGAAGAAGAAACATGGAGAGAGAGAGAGAGAGAGAGAAGAGTGAAGAAATTAAAGCATACTCGATGAAGAGAGGGTAGTGAAGTTTTGGATCGGAAGAGAGAGATATGGCGTGAAGCTGATCGGAATAGTGGTCCACCAGAAACTCCGTCATGGTTTCTATGTGTTCCGCCGTCTGTGTCGGCGATTCCATCATCGACGCGGCTGGAGGAGAAAAGTATATTTAGGCGGGAAATGAATAATTGGCTTTCTGGACGGACTCCGATGAATACACCATTTTCATTTCTTTATTAGGGACTGATGATGATGACAACTGATACAAATCCATATAGTTATACTTAGGCCTAGGATTCCAAACCGATAAATTACCGAGCCGAACCAAACCGACATTTTGATTTTCCATTTGATTAAATGAACATGTCGGCAGATTTAAATTGGTTATCTGCTTGGTTCCATCCGAACCAATTGGTTATTTGGTTTTTAAATCTTGTAACCGATTTGTGTTGTTGGAGTATACCAAATTTATGAATTAACCAAATTGAACCAACCTGAATTAACCAAATTGAACCAACCTGAATTAACCATAGCAACCTGAACCCGTTTTTAAACGAATAAAATTCAAGAATTTCAGTTTAATTCTTCAAAAATATAACGGAACCAACCCGAATTAACCAAATCAACCTGAAGGAACTCGTTTTCAAAAGAATAAAATTCAAGAATTTCAATCTAAATCTTCAAAAATAACCGAGATCCGAACTCAATCGAATTATAAAAAGTTTTAATTTTTTTAAAACTATTAAATTTTGACTGGTTTTCTCAATACTATCCGCAAAAAATATTTGCAGACAATTATATTTTTGGCATTTAACAACAATTACGGAAAGTTCAAGAAACCGTAGAATAATGGACTTCAGTATTAAAATCCAAACCCAAATTTAGCATGATTTATGCTAATATCAAGGGTTTTCTTAATCATAATCTAATAGAGATTACAAAACCTAATAAAAATATGTATATTGTGCATATAAATAGGTTTTTATGGGCATTATCCCTATACATCCTAAAATCACAAGTTTAAAAGAGTTTTCGAGAATTCTAGGGTTTTGGTGTTCTTTTCCCAAATGTTGTTGTTTTTTTTTTTCGTTTGTTCCTTAAACAAAACACATTGTAAAGATTATTACAAAGTCAATAAAGTTTTTTTTTGTACCGAGAGGTATCTTTGGGGAACTCGGGATAACTTGTGTTTAAAGCAATCGAAAAACGATCTAAATTCCTTACAAATTGTATCAGAGATTACCACAACAAATTGAGGAGATAGTTACACAGAACATGTCTGAGATAGCATGACGACTTCCCAGATCTAGGTTGATAGATTTGATGGCACAAGAAATTTTTCTTTGTGGAAAGTGAGGATGATGGCTCACTTTAAGATTCTATGGTTAAAAGACATCTTAACATATCATAACCTGCTCAAAAATCCAGCAACAACAAAATCAGAAATTGTTGGTGAAACAAAAGAAGAGAAAGAGAGCAACAGTTCACAAATTCACCCAAAAAAATTCAAAAAATCTGAAAAAAAACAAAAGATTTAATCATAGTCAACGTTAGAAATCAAGTTCTACGAAAAATCAGTAATTGTGAAACCGCAGCTGATATGTGGCCTACTGTAAATCGGTACCAAATCGGAATTATCTACAGCTGAAGTTTTACAATTACAAGATGCAAGATTCTCAACAATAGACAAGAATATTGATGATTGTCTGAAACTAGTTGCTGATCTTAACAACATTAGCGTAGGGATTTTAGAAGAGGTGCAAGCTCTGTTATTACTAAGTTCATTATCACACAAATATGATGAGCTTAAGGAAACACTTAAGTACGGCCGAAACATGCTTATCCTTATTGAAGTAATAGCAGCTACAAAATCAAAGGAGAGTGAGTTGGTAGAAAGTGGAAAACTTCCTAAAACAGAGGCATAAGGTTTATATGTGGATTCGAAGGGTAGATCAAAATATAAACGTAACAACAAGCAGTGGAGAGGCAAATCTAAGAATAGAGGAAGGGATGCTTCATTTGTGGAAGAGGACATTGAAAGAAAGAATGTCCAAAGAGGAAAGCTAACAGGTCCTCAGATTCTGCTAATCTAGCAATAGAACCAGAACAACCACTAGTTTAATAATTAGCTCACAAGATACAAGCAAAAAATTGGGTGCTTGATTCTGGATGTTCTTTTCATATCATCCCAAACAAAGAATTTTATTCGATTTAACTAAATTTGATGGAGACAGAGTGTTAA